>CM054789.1:10975000-12200000 GCA_028984075.1 Pieris mannii | reverse complement strand
ACCTAACCTAACCTAACCTAACCTAACCTAACCTAACCTAACCTAACCTAACCTAACCTAACCTAACCTAACCTAACCTAACCTAACCTAACCTAACCTAACCTAACCTAACCTAACCTAACCTAACCTAACCTAACCTAACCTAACCTAACCTAACCTAACCTAACCTAACCTAACCTAACCTAACCTAACCTAACCTAACCTAACCTAACCTAACCTAACCTAACCTAACCTAACCTAACCTAACCTAACCTAACCTAACCTAACCTAACCTAACCTAACCTAACCTAACCTAACCTAACCTAACCTAACCTAACCTAACCTAACCTAACCTAACCTTTTTTTTTTTTTTTTTTTTATAATGGAGGTTGAAATGCACAAATGCAGGCCCGCGCGCGTATGCAGTCGCTATCGCGGGGACTGTGGGGATGGTTAACTCTTATCCCTCTGCTAGTCAGAGGGGAGAAACCCGACCCACTAAAAACTCCTCCTGAACCCTCCATATCGCCTGCAGTGCCAGTCTCATCCATTCTGAATGAATGACGTCTGGCACCACATTGATTTCCCCGGGGGTCGCACTAGGCATTCAACCCAGGGAATTCAGGCAAATATGTCTGCATACGGGCTCAGCGACGACGCAGCGGGACGCTGTTGGGCAGACGGCTTCCGCGTCTAGCCCCCGCGCCCCCGCCCCGCCGCCGCCGAGCACATCCCCTCCGGCCATCGCCACGCACCTCCCGCTGACGCTCGGCAGCCTCCTTCTGCAGCAGAACGCGCTCGCAGAAGAAAGCCACCGCACGCCATGCCTTTTGGCTACCTAGCATCGCTGCAACAACGCTCGGTAGCGAGAGGTCCGTTCCGATGACCGACACCAGGTCGTGGCGTTGCCTCGACCAGGTGGCACATTCAGCCAGGGTGTGCTCCGCCGTGTCCTCTGGGGCGCCACAATGGTGGCAGATAGGATAGATTTCCCGCCCTGCCACCCTGTGCAGAAACCGTCCAAAGCATCCATGCCCGGACAGAATCTGCGCCATCCGAAAGGACACAGCTCCACTCGGGCGATTCACCCATTCCCGTAGGCATGGGCGAATCGCCTCTACCGTGCGTACTCCCGCCCTCGGCATGGCCAGATCATGGGCCCACCTATCAAGGATGACCTCCCTGGCCTGCCTCCTCGCCGGTCCGACCAGTTCGGCCCATCGGCCATCCGCCCTCGTCTCGCACTTGAGGCGATACAGGGACCCTAGGGCCACCGCCTCTAACTCCCAGGGAGGAGTCGCCGCCAACAGGCATGCCGCCTCGAACGAGACGGTCCGGTAGCAACGAGCCACCCGAACCGCCATCACTCGCTGCGGCCTCCTGAGAAGGGTGCGGTTCCTCGACCCCAACCTATCATCCCATATTGGGGCCCCATACAAGGCCATACTGCGTATAATACCGCAGTAGAGCCTGCGCACACTCTGCTTTGGGCCCCCAATGTTCGGCAGGAGTTTTGCAAGCGCCCCCGCTGCCCCTACCAGCTTCCCCCCAAGAGCCTCAAAGTGGGCCTCAAAGTTCCAGCGCCCATCCAAGATGAGACCGAGATACTTCATCTTGGCCGCCACCGGTACCCTAACTCCTTCCACCATCAGGACCGCCCCAGGAGGTGGACCATTCCTAGGGCCATGGAACAATAGGGCGTCCGTCTTATCGAGAGACACCCTAAGGCCCAGGGCCCTTATCCGTCTCACAACAAGGGAGGTGCCGACCGTTGCGAGTCGAGCCACCTCTCCATAACTGGCCCCACTGGCCACCACGAGGGTGTCGTCTGCATAGCAGAAGACGCGCAATCCCGGAAGAAGCGCGCCCCGCAACACCCAATCGTAGGCCATGTCCCACAAAAGCGGCCCAAGGACTGAGCCTTGAGGAACTCCACACCGCACAGGGTGGTAGGACACCGTGCCCTCCATATTGGAGTACACGATGCGTCTTTCCATGAAATAGTCCCCCACTATTTGGCGTAGATACAGAGGGACCCCGAAAAAAGCAAGGGCCTCTCTGACCACACCAAAAGGAAGACTATTGAAAGCATTGGCAATATCAAATGATACTGCCAATGCTCTCCCTCCCCCGTCTACCACCCCAGCGGTGTGAGACCTCAGGTCCCGAAGTGCGTCGAGCGTCGACCTTCCCGCTCGGAAGCCGTACTGTGCCTCGCTCAGATCCGGCCCCTCAACAGAGAGGTGCCGGCACAATCGAGAACCCACTACCACACTGGGGCCCACCGGAGGCATCTCTGCAGAGACCCCTCCATTTCCCGTGGCATTCCCTTCAGAGCTCTGGACCACAACCCCTGCGAGACCACTGTGGGCTCTCTTGCCCTGTGGCACCGGACAATTTGAGGCCACCTTGGCCCCACCCCCTAAGGAGCTCTTGGAGGCCCCATGGGGGCCTCGGTCTAATGCCATCAGCGGGGGGCGTAACACAGGCTCAGGGAGCAGCCTGTCCCCAATCCCCGCCAACTTCGCATCAAGCATGCCCCCCACAGCCCTCATCAGCTCCCCCATCAGGCTCTCCTTGATCCCGTCTAAGAGCCCCTCCATCATTTGACGGAGGGCATCCGGCGTGATGGGACTATCCACCGAGACGGGATCCCTGTTGTCCCCCTTTGATTGCGCAAATTGCGCAGTGCGCTCGTTGAACTCGCGTCTGAGTGCCGCAAGCTCCAGACCCAGGTCCTTGACCTGGGCCCTCAGACGATTATTGTCTCTCTGAAGGCGTCTGCCCTCTTCCCCCCCCAGACACCTATCGGCGAGATCCTCCACAATCTCACCAATTTCCTTGGCCGCAACCTTTAGGTCGCGGACGTATGTGCCTTTCAGGTTTCCCGACTTCGCCGCAATCTCTAGGATTTTGCGAACCCGGGAAACCGATCTCTCTTTTATTTCTGGCACCCCCAGGAGGACCACGTCGTCCTCATAGTCCTCCCATGATGACGGGGGCCCGTCCGGGGCCCGATCTGTACTTGTGGAGGCCCCACCTTGCTGGTGGCCTCCAGCACCACTATTTTCCCCTCCAGGAAGAGAGCGAGCCTCAAGAGCACGCAACTCTTCCTCTGCCTGTTTTAATCCTTCCTTGTGGGCAGCCGCTTTCTTTGGCGGCTTACCCTTAGGAGGAGGAGACACGTCCTCGTCCCCATCCCTAATAGGGTTTTTTAAAAAGGCCCGCTTTCTCAGCTCGTTTGAGCGAGCCCTGTTCACGTCTTCTTCCTCGCTGTCCGAGACCTGCGGCTTTACTCGCCTCTTTCGCATTTTGCAAAACAAACAAAAACTCCTCCCACCAAATATATAAATAAATAATTAATATATTTATGAATAGAGATAATATTATAGTACAATCTTAATTCTAACTTAAATCTAAACTTAAATTAAATTATATACAAAAATTAAAACTAAGAATAATATCGTCTCTATCCACTTCGGAAAACTTGAACGCCCACTCGATAAACCGTATGACGTCAGACCGCCGCCAGACGACCGGCGCCACACAATGCCGTCCTTTGCACCTTACTTGTCAATAACAAGATGGCGTCTTATAATATTATCTAGCTAAAAATGATGCTTAGATCAATATTTCCTTCTTCTTTCTCCCAATCTCAACTATGAGGTATGAAATCAAACCGCCTGATCACGGCGGAGACGATGGTACTACTCAATTGGTGATTAAACCTCCCGCCAAAATGTTGTGGTTAAAAAACCACCTCCACTTTTTGAAAAATATTTACGGCCAACTCTGTGAGCCGATTTTTAAATTAAAAGTACTCACATATACAAGACAATCCACACTACACAAACACAATGAAAAATTAATATGTCGTCGCGACAAAAACAACATAAAAACACAAAAAACACCGGGTCAATTTCCCACACTTCTTTTCTATTATATATTAAAAAGTATTTAATATATAAATATAACATATATGTCAAAACACGCAACACACTTGTGCGGTTATTTTGACGCACCTCACTGTATTCTCCGACACCGGAAAGACCCTCAAAAGATTTTGAGGACGCGGAGCGCATACAGTCACTGTTGTCGCTATGAAGGCTCAACGCGTACTCAACCTAACCTAACCTAACCTAACCTAACCTAACCTAACCTAACCTAACCTAACCTAACCTAACCTAACCTAACCTAACCTAACCTAACCTAACCTAACCTAACCTAACCTAACCTAACCTAACCTAACCTAACCTAACCTAACCTAACCTAACCTAACCTAACCTAACCTAACCTAACCTAACCTAACCTAACCTAACCTAACCTAACCTAACCTAACCTAACCTAACCTAACCTAACCTAACCTAACCTAACCTAACCTAACCTAACCTAACCTAACCTAACCTAACCTAACCTAACCTAACCTAACCTAACCTAACCTAACCTAACCTAACACAGTCGCAGTCCAAACGCCGTGCCGATCGGATCGTTTTTAACGTGCTCCCGACTAAAACAAGTTTTATCAGTGGAAAAAATAGCTAAAAATAAGTGCTATACATCAAAAGAACCGCGCTTGTGAGAGAAACACAGTGGTGTTTTTATTTTCGTGAAAAAACTTTTGTATCAAAAGATATAAGTGTGTTTTTGAATGAAAAACAAAAAGTGAATGCGGCTCGGAATTTAAAGTGATGACCCATTGTTTTTAAAAGTGCTTATTTATAGTGTTAAAAAGGCGAATAAAACAGAACAAAAAATATTAAAAAATCCATCAACCACTTTTGGAGAAAATTGCCCTTTCACCTCTTAAATACAGAAACAGTTGCCGTTCAGCCAATTGTGAATTCGAAGTCTGTTTCAACACCTCATCTTAAAGCTCTCCAAAAGAGCTTTTCAACGACATATCGCACAACACCCAGCAGGAAAGCAGTCTGAAGTTACAACCCCGACAACTATTGAGGTAGTCGTTGGTAAAAATTTTTAAAGTTGTGGAGCTCATCACAAAGAAGTCTGAAGAGGAATATCCAAGGAAAAATTAGAGACCGTAAGAGTACATTTAAGTTTATAATACTGTAAAATCCTGTTAGCCTAGCTGGTATAGTTTTTGAGTAAAAGCGAATACAAACATCACATGCAGTTGTTGACAAGCACTTTAACGTGGTATTTTCTTAAAAACAAAATTTCTCTGTAAACATAAGTCAGATCTTTTTTGTCAATATATATTTGAAAACCTCTCATTTTAATCAATGAATGGATAGTTTTAAATTTTAAAAATATCTTTTTGTTTTAGTTTAATAAATTATTTTAAAAGTACAATAAGTTGGTAATTGTCTCTTAACTTGGTAGCTTGTAACTCAAAGGCTACTTATATATATGTAAATATTCTTAATTGTTATGATAGTGCATTTTGTCAGCTACCTATAGACACCAATTTTATTAAGATCCGACATAGGGAAGTAATTTTAAATTGCAATATAACGCAACAAGGGCAGTTTGTAAAACTCAATAACCAATTTATACAAATTTAAGTTCTAAAAATAGATTTTAAAAGTGGCCAAGGGTGTTATTTTTAAAAATTGTTAAAATATATTTAAAAATTTTTTAGTAGGTTTGAAGATTCGAACATACAAAAAGTTATTTCTGAAAAGTTCAAATCCAATTACTCGGCCACTCCCAGCTCTAGGAACCCCGTGTTTGGAGTCAAACTGTCCGTCTAGCGGAGAGGAATCGTCTGGTCCCTACAGAGACTCCCCCCCCCTCCCTTAAAAAATAGAACAAATAAAGGGGTACGGCCTGGTGTTTTATAGGGACGTGTCGCGTGCACTGCACCTCGGACCCCCCCCCCCTCGCCCTACCACCTCACCCCCTGGGGTTGCAAAACTGCAACCTCACGGAACATACACGTGTGACGGCTCTGTCGACTCCCCGTAAAAAGCAGAGTCGACTGAGTACGTTTACAGCGCACTCAAACACACATACACATGGTTATCAAACACAAACACACTAAGACACAAATTCACACATAAACACACAAGTGTGACGGCTCGTTCAACTCCTCGTGACTCGGGGAGAAGATTGCGGCTGTCCATTCCTACATTCGAGTTAACACACACACATACCGGCATACACACATACAAACATACGTTCAGAAACTCCAGTGTAGCACCTCATTCGACTCCGCTGATTGCAGCGGATCCTCCGAGTAGGTGCACACGTGCCAAAGCACACAAACACACACACACACATACACACACACACACGCAAGGCGAGGGTGACGAAGTCCGTTCGCGCGCATAAATCTAATTACATTTAAACAAATGATGCACCCCTCCTGAAGGGTATCAGGACTGCGAAACTAATTTTAAGTGACAAGGGCCTCCCCTATTGGGAACCCTTATTAGTATACTCTTAGACTAAGACTCAAGCCAACGGCTGTAAACCTGTGATATACAATAGCTTGAAAATTGAAATATAAATAAGCAACACGGTTTTAAATAAAAATAAAAACACTACGACATCCTTGGCCCCTATTGGCTGACTAAATACTGTGATATTTATTTCTTTATTGTTTATATCTTCTGTATTGACCACCGTCCTATTGGCGTACCAATTAGTTTTAGTCCGTATTGGCTATTAGACCCGTATATTGTTGCAATCAAGCTAGCTTTAATTTTAAGTATATCACTTACCTAATTATTGACTGTCCTCTTCCTTTTGGGAGAAGGCACTAGTTGTAAGCACTGTTGTAAGCACTTATTTGTTCTGACACGGCTACCACCCTTTTGGGGGTAGACCTTAGAATAAGTTAGGATATAAAAATTGACGGCTGCCACCCTGTTGGGACAGCCATTAGAATAAGTTTAGGAATTTATAATAATTTAATTGACAATAATTCATAAAAAATTAATAATTAAGAATATTCATTGTTTGTGAATTATTTGTAAATTATTTATTGACTTGTCTACTACCCTATTGGGAGTAGGCCTTAGATTAAGTATAGATATAAGACAATTTATTGTAAATAAAAATATTATTATAATTGACACGGCTACTACCCTATTGGGAGTAGCCTTAGATTAAGTATAGTTTTAAGATTAATTATTTTTAAAACAAAATATTATTAAAATTGACACGGCTACTACCCTATTGGGAGTAGACCTTAGGCTAAGTCTTTTAACTTATTAAATTCATCTGACAATCCTAATAGGCAAATGTTGGGTATACGCACTCCACCAAAAACGGCACCTGCCATCAGGCGCAGTATAGATAAGTGGGAGGAGGCCTCCAGCCAGGCCTCTAGGGCAGCACAAGAAGAACCTCTGGCGGGGGGGAGGGGAGCGGGTAAGTCTCCTGCTCCCGCTCAAGCCAGGGAAAAAGAGGCAAAAAATTGCTACCTAAAGGCAATGGCGCACTTGGCGGAGTCCCGAAACATAAAAACCGAAATAAAAACAGGGGTACAGACAGCTGTAAAGCGGCTGTACCAAATGGTAAAAGAAGCCGAGGAGGAGTTGGCGGGAGGCCCAACAAAAATAACAACTAAAACAAGAAACGAAAAAGGCATGGAAGAAAATATATATGATAAGTTAAACAGACAAATTGAAAGATTGGAAACAGAAAATAGTAGGTTAGAGAAATGTAGGAAAGGAATAGAGGATTTGGCAAAAAAGAAAGATGAATGTGTCCTGACCGAGATAAGGAAAGAGTTTGAGGAGAAGGAAAAGAAGGAAATGGAGAGGCACAACAACTGGGCTGCAAGTATGAAATCGTACGCCGAAGCGACGAAAGTAAATCTCGGTCAGGGCCAAAGCAACACAGAAGGCCCGGGGCAAAAACCTGCACTGCACTCTGTCGTGGTGGCGCCAAAGAACGCGACCGACACGGCAGAGGAAACGGTGCAGAACATCCGGCACTTGCTCAACGCGAAGGAGGAAGGTTGGCAAGTGCAAAAAATAAGAAAAGCGAGAGATGGGAAGGTAGTGGTGGGTTGCAGGACAGAGGAAGAGAGAAGAAAACTTAAAGAAAAACTGGGCACAGAAATGGAGGTCAAGGAGACCTCCAACAAAAACCCTCTCGTAAAAATAAAAAATTTACTGACCTGCAACACCACCGAGGATATTGCCCGGGCCCTAAAGTACCAGAACAAACACGTGACTGCGCACCTGGAGGAACGAGAACTAAACATAGTAGAAAAGTATAGAAGGAAGGCAAGAAACCCTCTGGAGAGCCACGTGGTCCTGCAGGTCACGCCTAAACTCTGGCAAGCCCTGACATCGGCTGGCAGGATACACGTGGACCTGCAGAGGGTTTGGGTAGAGGACCAATCCCCTCTGGTCCAATGCACAATGTGTCTGGGGTATGGACATACCCGCAGGAACTGTAAAAAAGATACAGAGGTGTGCAGTCACTGTGGAGGAGCCCACATGAGGGCCGATTGCCAGATCCTCGGGGAAGGAAAGCCTCCCAGCTGCGTTAACTGTAAAGCAATGAAAGGAAGAGACGCAGAGCACGGAGCCTTCAGCCAGAGCTGCCCAACCCGGCAGGGATGGGACAGGGCAGCGAGGCTGAGTTACGCGTACTGTTAAAAAAGCCGAGGGCTCCAACATAAACACCGGCTTTCTCCTGGCACAGGCGAACCTTGGAAGAAAGAGAATCGCGAACCAGGAGTTTATAAAGGAAGCGGGGGGTAGGAAGGTAAAGATAGCACTACTCCAGGAACCGTACACAGGGGCCAATAAACAGATGGCAGAAAGCCCTATGTACAGAGTAGTGCAGTGCGTTCCCACAGGGAAGAAACCGGTGAAGGCGGCGGTACTTGTTTTCGATGAACACATCGAGGTCTCACAAGACAAATCACTCACCACCGAGAACATAGTGGCCGCCGTCCTGAGAACGGACAAGTGGGAACTAGGGGTAATATCAGTGTACTTCGAAGGCGATGAACCCATCGAACCATACCTCGTACAGTTAAGAGGCTTCACGAGAAAGTTAAAAACCAAGATGGTACTGATTGGAGGGGACGTGAACGCATGGAGTGAGTGGTGGGGGAGCCGGAACGAAGACACAAGAGGAAAGGAACTACGAGGGTTCCTTGATGAAGAGGGGCTGAGCATCTTAAATTGTGGAAACACACCCACCTTCGACACCGTTAGAGGGGGCCGTAGATACACGAGTACAGTCGACATCACAGTATGTACAACGGCTCTCCTCAGCAAGGTAACGAAATGGTGGGTTGACACATCAATTACCAGTTCGGATCACAACACAATATTTATGACTACAGCCCTTCAAAAACCCCAAACGCACACCCTACCGAAGACGACCCGCAAATACAAAACAAAAAACGCAGACTGGGAGGATTTTAAAGAGAAAATAAAAACGGAATTGACAAAACAAGGATTAGACAAAGGAACGATGAAAGAACTGGACACCAAGGCCAGGGTCAACAACGCAGTAACGGAATATACCAACATAATTATAAAAGCCGCCGAGAAGCATATCCCCAAACTGAAACAAAGAAAGAAAAGCTTCGAACCACCCTGGTGGAACAAGGAAATAGAGGCCCTTAAGAAGGACATGGTAAGGAAAAAGAAAAGGATCTCATACGCAGCTCCAAGGAGGAGAGAGTGCGTAGTAACTGCCTACCTGGAGGCAAAAAAGATGTACGAAAAAGAGATCGAAAGGGCTCAAAAGGAAGGGTGGAAGAAATTGTGCACGAAGCAAGAAGGGGAGAGCTTATGGGACAGAATGTATAAAGTAATAAGAAAGGCGGAAGGGATCAGGGAAGACACCACGCTAATAGAGAAGGGCATTTCGTTGAACTCCGAAGAATCGGTGCAGCTGCTGGCACAGAAATTCTTCCCGCCTGACAATTGTGAGATGGATGATGACATCCACCAAAGAATAAGGAAAACGGTTGAGGAAATGACTAGCAGCCTACGGGGAAGCAGCGCTGATGAAGTGCCAATCACAATGGCGGAGCTCATCAGCACTGCTCGAAGCTTCAACCCGAGGAAGGCCCCGGGTGCCGACGGACTCACTGCGGATATCTGCTGCGCAGCTATCACGGCGAATCCGGAGGTTCCCCTGGCCATCTTTAATAAATGCCTCGAAGTGGGATGCTTCCCTGATCTATGGAAGGAATGCACGATAGTGGTACTGAGGAAGCCAGGGAAGGAGGACTATACGGCCGCCAAATCCTACCGTCCAATAGGCCTATTGCCAGTCATGGGGAAGATACTAGAGAAGGTAATGATCAACAGAATTAGACACAGCCTACTCCCCAAGATGAGCAGGAGGCAGTATGGATTTATGCCAGGAAAGAGCACGGAGGATGCCCTTTACGATATCCTGACGAAAGCGAGAAGCCACATAGAAAACAAAGAGATAGTGTTGATGGTGTCGCTAGATATCGAGGGGGCTTTCGACAACGCATGGTGGCCAGCTATCAAGTACCAACTATCAAAGAAAGACTGTCCCAAGCAATTGAGACTAGTAGTGGAGGACTATTTCAAAGGCAGGAAGGTGGTGGTACGCTACGCAAACAGAGAGCATGCGAGGCGACCTGAAAAGGGATGCATTCAGGGCTCGATTAGCGGCCCCACCTTCTGGAACATCCTGCTCGACCCACTACTGGTCGAACTGGAAGAGGACGGGACTTATGCACAGGCATTCGCAGACGACGTGGTGCTGCTGTTCAGTGGAACAGACACGCACTCGATCGCGCAACGAGCAAACGTAGCCCTCGAGTACGTGAGGAAGTGGGGTATCGAGAACAAGCTCAACTTCGCGCCACAAAAAACCAAGGCAATGGTCCTGACGCGAAGATTGAAGTTCGATACCCCAATAATAAGGATGAACGGACAAGACATAGCCATAGAGAAAGAAATAAAACTGCTGGGACTGACAATAGACGGAGGGCTCACGTTCAACAAGCATGTGCATAATGTCACCAGAAAAGCGGCAGAAATATATAAAAAAGTATCTAGAATGGCGAAGCTGGAATGGGGAATGACGGGAGACATGGTACTCCAGGTGTACCAAGCCGTCATTGAGCCGACGGTAACATACGCGTCGGCAGCCTGGGCACCGACAGTAAAGAAAATGTGCACAAAGAAAAAACTGGAGACGGTGCAACGGGCCTTCGGACAAAAGATCGCAAAAACATACAGGACGGCATCGCTAAATTCCGCGACGCTACTGGCGGGGATACTGCCCCTCGACCTCAGGGTGGAAGAAGCCGCCGCGATGTTTGAGGCCAGAAGGGGGTCATCCCCGTTTATACGCGAAGGAGACCGGATTGAGCGTGCCGTACCTGCGATAGAACAACCCCATCCTGCGGAAAGACCAGATATAAGCTTCGCCATCACAACTGACCCTGGCCAAATACAAAACGAAAACATAGCGGCCATATACACAGACGGGAGCAAGACAGAGAAGGGAGTCGGAGCGGCTTGGACGAAATGGGAGGGAGGTAGAGAACGAAAATGGAAGAAGATAAAGATGGCCCCTTACTGCACCGTGTATCAAGCAGAGCTAGCGGCTCTCGTCGGTGCAGTTAGGGAGGCGACGGCAGCGGGTACTGACGTGAATATCTGCAGTGACTCGAGGTCCTCGCTCGAGGCCATCGCGGGCGGACGCTCTCGGAACCCCCGAGTAGTCGAGATCCGCAGCCACCTGGTGGAGAGCCGAAAAAAGGGCCAAAACATAAGACTCCACTGGGTGAAAGCGCACGTCGGCACGGAGGGGAACGAGAGGGCGGACGAACTCGCGAGGGCCGCTGCGGAGACCTCTAAGGTCAAAGCAGTCCACGTAGAGTACCCGCTATCGTTCATAAGGAAAGAAGTAAGACGGAAAACGATAGAAGAATGGGACAAACGATATAGAGAAGGGACTACGGGCGGAATAACAAAGATTTTTCTGAAAAATGTTGCGAGCGCTCATAAACAACTGAAAGAAGCGAGATTTGGCCCTGAAATGGCACAGATACTCACAGGCCACGGGCCTTTTGCCGAGTACCTGTGCCGTTTCAAATTAAAAGAGACAGCTGAATGCGAGTGTGACAGCGGGGTGCAACAAACCATCCCGCATCTACTTATAGAGTGCCCCATTTTTGCCTCCTCCAGATGCGACCTGGAACAGATGACAGGCATGGTGGTCAGTCTTGAAGGACTGCCCGACATGCTAGCCTGTTACAGGTCTCAACTGGAGGAATTTTGCTTAAAAATAATAAAGAGAACCGCCAAATTTAATGGAAGTAAGGGAGGGGCGGGGACCGCGAGGCGGCCGGCGCCCACTTGCTAATGGGTATCATAAGGATACTCACGGATAAGTGAAAGCTGCCCGCCTCGCGGGCCACGTCTCAGGATAGATATGGAAAGAAAATTAGATAAGCTGGAATACTGTAAAGTAATATTTTAAGAAAGTTGTAATTGAAATTATTTGTACAAAACCTAATAAAAATTAAAGCTGTGTTTTCAATTATTTAGAGGATGAATGTGAGAAAGGACGGATGGGTAGCTTAGACAACGCCCCCGGCGATAAAGTAGCCGGGGAAGGTAGGCCTATTAGGTGCAAAAAAAAAAAAAAAAAAAAAAAAAAAAAAAAAAAAAAAAAAAAAAACCTAACCTAACCTAACCTAACCTAACCTAACCTAACCTAACCTAACCTAACCTAACCTAACCTAACCTAACCTAACCTAACCTAACCTAACCTAACCTAAGCGATCAAAAACCTACTGACCTGCAACACCACCGAGGATATTGCCCGGGCCCTAAAGAACCAAAATAAGCATGTGACTGCACACCTAGAGGAAAGAGACCTGTGTATAACGGAGAAGTATAGAAGGAAGGCAAGAAACCCTCTGGAGAGCCACGTGGTCCTGCAGGTCACGCCTAAACTCTGGCAAGCTCTAACATCGGCTGGCAGGATACACGTGGACCTGCAGAGGGTTTGGGTAGAGGACCAATCCCCTCTGGTCCAATGCACAATGTGTCTGGGGTATGGGCATACCCGCAGAAACTGTAAAAAGGAGACAGAGGTGTGCAGTCACTGTGGAGGAGCCCACATGAGGGCCGATTGCCAGATCCTCGGGGAAGGAAAGCCTCCCAGCTGCGTAAACTGTAAAGCAATCAAAGGAAGAGACGCAGAGCATGGAGCCTTCAGCCAGAGCTGCCCAACCCGGCAGGGATGGGACAGGGCAGCGAGGATGAGTTACGCGTACTGTTAAAAAAGCCGAGGGCTCCAACATAAACACCGGCTTTCTCCTGGCACAGGCGAACCTAAGAAAAAAGAGAATCGCGAACCAGGAGTTTATAAAGGAAGCGGGGGGTAGGAAGGTAAAGATAGCACTACTCCAGGAACCGTACACAGGGGCCAATAAACAGATGGCAGAAAGCCCTATGTACAGAGTAGTGCAGTGCGTTCCCACAGGGAAGAAACCGGTGAAGGCGGCGGTACTTGTTTTCGACGAACATATCGAGGTCTCACAAGACAAATCACTCACCACCGAAAACATAGTGGCCGCCGTCCTGAGAACGGACAAGTGGGAACTAGGGGTTATATCAGTGTACTTCGAAGGCGATGAACCCATCGAACCATACCTCGTACAGTTAAGAAGCTTCACGAGAAAGTTAAAAACCAAGATGGTATTGATTGGAGGGGACGTGAACGCATGGAGTGAGTGGTGGGGGAGCCGGAACGAAGACACAAGAGGAAAGGAACTACGAGGGTTCCTTGATGAAGAGGGGCTGAGTATCTTAAATTGTGGAAACACACCCACCTTCGACACCGTTAGAGGGGGCCGTAGATACACGAGTACAGTCGACATCACAGTATGTACAACGGCTCTCCTCAGCAAGGTAACGAAATGGTGGGTTGACACATCAATTACCAGTTCGGATCACAACACAATATTTATGACTACAGCCCTTCAAAAACCCCAAACGCACACCCTACCGAAGACGACCCGCAAATACAAAACAAAAAACGCAGACTGGGAGGATTTTAAAGAGAAAATAAAAACGGAATTGACACAACAAGGATTAGACAAAGGAACGATAAAAGAACTGGACACCAAGGCCAGGGTCAACAACGCAGTAACGAAATATACAAACATAATAATAAAAGCCGCCGAGAAGCATATCCCCAAACTGAAACAAAGAAAGAAAAGCTTCGAACCACCCCGGTGGAACAAGGAAATAGAGGCCCTTAAGAAGGACATGGTAAGGAAAAAGAAAAGGATCTCATACGCAGCTCCAAGGAGGAGAGAGTGCGTAGTAACTGCCTACCTGGAGGCAAAAAAGATGTACGAAGAAGAGATCGAAAGGGCTCAAAAGGAAGGGTGGAAGAAATTGTGCACGAAGCAAGAAGGGGAGAGCTTATGGGACAGAATATATAAAGTAATAAGAAAGGCGGAAGGGATCAGGGAAGACACCACGCTAATAGAGAAGGGCATTTCGTTGAACTCCGAAGAATCGGTGCAGCTGCTAGCACAGAAATTCTTCCCGCCTGACAATTGTGAGTTGGATGATGACATCCACCAAAGAATAAGGAGCACGGTAGAGGAAATGACTAGTAGCTTACGGGGAAGTAGCGCTGATGAAGTGCCAATCACAATGGCGGAGCTCATCAGTACTGCTCGAAGCTTCAACCCGAGGAAGGCCCCGGGTGCCGACGGACTCACTGCGGATATCTGCTGCGCAGCTATCACGGCGAATCCGGAGGTTCCCCTGCCCATCTTTAATAAATGCCTCGAAGTGGGATGCTTCCCTGATCTATGGAAGGAATGCACGATAGTGGTACTGAGGAAGCCAGGAAAGGAAGACTACACGGCCGCCAAATCCTACCGTCCGATAGGCCTCTTGCCAGTCATGGGGAAGATACTAGAAAAGGTAATGATCAACAGAATTAGACACAGCCTACTCCCCAAGATGAGCAGGAGGCAGTATGGATTCATGCCAGGAAAGAGCACGGAGGATGCCCTCTACGATATCCTGACGAAAGCGAGAAGCCACATAGAAAACAAAGAGATAGTGTTGATGGTGTCGCTAGATATCGAGGGGGCTTTCGACAACGCATGGTGGCCAGCTATCAAGTACCAACTATCAAAGAAAGACTGTCCCAAACAATTGAGACTAGTAGTGGAGGACTATTTTAAAGGCAGGAAGGTGGTGGTACGCTACGCAAACAGAGAGCATGTGAGGCGACCTGAAAAGGGATGCATTCAGGGCTCGATTAGCGGCCCCACCTTCTGGAACATCCTGCTCGACCCACTACTGGTCGAACTGGAAGAGGACGGGACTTATGCACAGGCTTTCGCAGACGATGTGGTGCTGCTGTTCAGCGGAACAGACACGCACTCCATCGAAAATCGAGCAAAAGTAGCCCTCGAGTACGTGAGAAAGTGGGGTATCGAGAACAAGCTCAACTTCGCGCCACAAAAAACCAAGGCAATGGTCCTGACGCGAAGGTTGAAGTACGATACCCCTAAAATACGGATGAACGGACAAGACATAGATATAGAGAAGGAGATAAAACTACTGGGATTGATAATAGACGGAGGGCTTACGTTCAATAAGCATGTGCATAATGTCACCAGAAAAGCGGCAGACATATATAAAAAAGTCTCGAGAATGGCGAAGCTGGAATGGGGAATGACGGGAGACATGGTATTCCAGGTATACCAAGCCGTCATAGAGCCGATAGTAACATACGCGTCGGCAGCCTGGGCACCGACAGTAAAGAAAATATGCACAAGGAAAAAACTGGAGACGGTGCAACGGGCCTTTGGACAAAAAATAGCAAAAACGTACAGGACGGCATCGCTAAATTCCGCGACGCTATTGGCGGGGATACTGCCCCTCGACCTCAGGGTGGAAGAAGCCGCCGCGATGTTTGAGGCCAGAAGGGGGTCATCCCCGTTCATACGCGAAGGAGACCGGATTGAGCATGCCGTACCTGCTATAGAACAACCCCATCATGCGGAAAGACCAGAGATAAGCTTCGCCATCACAACTGACCCTGGCCAAATACAAAACGACAACATAGCGGCTATATACACGGACGGGAGCAAGACAGAGAAGGGAGTTGGAGCGGCTTGGACTAAATGGGAGGGAGGTAGAGAACGAAAATGGAAGAATATAAAGATGGCCCCTTACTGCACCGTGTATCAAGCAGAGCTGGCGGCTCTCGTCGGTGCAGTGAGGGAGGCTACGGTGGCGGGTACTGACGTAAACATCTGCAGCGACTCGAGGTCCTCGCTCGAGGCCATCGCGGGCGGACGCTCTCGGAACCCCCGAGTAGTCGAGATCCGCAGCCACCTGGTGGAGAGCCGAAAAAAGGGCCAAAACATAAGACTCCACTGGGTGAAAGCGCACGTCGGCACGGAGGGGAACGAGAGGGCGGACGAACTCGCGAGGGCCGCTGCGGAGACCTCTAAGGTCAAAGCAGTCCACGTAGAGTACCCGCTATCGTTCATAAGGAAAGAAGTTAGACGAAAAACTATCGAAGAATGGGACAGACGTTATAGAGAAGGGACTACAGGCGGAACGACAAAGCTTTTTCTAAAAGATGTTGCAAGTGCATACAAACAATTAAGAGAAGCAAGATTTAGCCCTGAAATGGCACAGATCCTCACAGGCCACGGGCCTTTTGCCGAGTACCTGTGCCGTTTCAAATTAAAAGAAACACCTGAATGCGAGTGCGACAGCGGGGTGGAACAAACCATCCCGCATTTACTTACAGAGTGCCCCATTTTTGCCTCCTCCAGATGCGACCTGGAACAGATGACAGGCATGGTGGTCAGTCTTGAAGGACTGCCCGACATGCTGGCCTGTTACAGATCGAAACTGGAGGAATTTTGCTTAAAAATAATAAAGAGAACCGCCAAATTTAATGGAAGTAAGGGAGGGGCGGGGACCGCGAGGCGGCCGGCGCCCACTTGCTAATGGGTATCATAAAGATACTCACGGATAAGTGAAGGCTGCCCGCCTCGCGGGCCACGTCTCAGGATAGATATGGAAAGAAAATTAGATAAGTTGGAATATTGTAAAGGAATATTTTAAAAAAGTTGTAATTGAAACTCTGATCTGTACAAAACCTAATAAAAATTAAAGCTGTGTTTTAAATTATTTAGAGGATGAATGTGAGAAAGGACGGATGGGTAGCTTAGACAACGCCCCCGGCGATAAAGTAGCCGGGGAAGGTAGGCCTATTAGGTGCTTTATACAAACAAACCTAACCTAACCTAACCTAACCTAACCTAACCTTTTTTTTTTTTTTTTTTAACCTGGGGAAACCCGATTACGGGCGCCCGCGCCTGGGCAAGTTGTTAAGTGGCGCGGGGAGTGTGGGGGTCAAGGTCGTAAAATACGATGACCCCATACCCACTAAAACCACCAGGGCCCACTGTTCGCTATGAGACGAGGGCGGGTAACAGCTAGGCCTTTTCACCGCGCCCCGTCTAGCGACTGCCGCTTTCGCGACTCTCCGTATAAGGTAAATATATAAATGATTTATATTTAATATCACACCACATTAGTAATTATTCCCTTTTTTTTTTTATTTTTTTTTTAATATAAATATTTTTTTTATTATTATTATTATTATTTTTTTTTTTTTAACTTTTTATTTGTTTGGCATAATTCGGCTAAGGGCCAGTGCGGTGGCGGTGAGCTTCGGGGCAAGTGCCGCAAAATGTGATCTAAACGTCCACCGGGAATCAAGTACCAGGCCCAGATATTTCAGGGATTTTCCTACCTCGATGGACACTCCTGCAACGACGATGTGCGCACCCGCTGGAGGCGCTCGCCCCGGGCCGTGAAAACAGATTGCTTCGGACTTCTCCAGCGCGACACGCAGCCCGAGGTTTCTTATCTGCGCTACGACTTGAGCTACCCCAGCTGTTACCCGACGGCTCGCCTCGACGTACGAACTACCAGATGCCACAACCAAGGTATCGTCGGCGTAACATATGACCCTAACACCTATAGACAACGATGTTTTAATGATGCAATTGTAGCCTATATTCCACAGCAGGGGCCCCAGAACGGACCCTTGAGGTACACCGCATGTGACTCGGTAGCTTCTCCAAGAATCCCTACCCGGAAACACAATTTTTCGATCGCAGAGGTACGATTCTACTAGCCTCTGGAGATATAAAGGTATCCCATGATGTACTAAGCCTCGCAGAACAGCCTCGTGAGGAATGGTGTTAAAAGCGTTGGCGATGTCAAGGGACACCGCCAGTACAACTCCACCCTGCTCCGTTGTCTCCTCGCTGACTTCTCGCACCTCTGCGATTGCGTCCACAGTTGACCGCGAACGCCGGAAGCCAAACTGAGCACTGTGCAGATCTAGTCCGATGGTTTCTAGATGTCTATTTATTCTTTTAGCCATGATTCGCTCCAAGATTTTGCCACCCTCATCCAGCAATACGATTGGCCGGTAAGCAGAAGGGGATGTTTCGATTTTTCCGGGCTTCTTTAGCAGCACTAGTTTCCCAGTCTTCCAGGCGGAGGGAAACTCTCCCTTCTGCATGATTCGCGTCAACAAGCTGCTGAACCTCCACGCCATTTCTTCGTCTTTAAGGGCGAGAGCCCACACCTTTCCATGAAGGCCATCAGGGCCTGGAGCTGTGTTTTTGGCGGCGACCTTTGCCAACGCTGCCTCTAATTCTTCACGCGTCACGCGTATTGACTCTTCGCTTGGAATCGAGTACGGATGCGCTGGGATAGGTGTACGCCCATTTCCACATGGAAACAGGGTGGCTACCACCGAGTCAAGAAGCGAAGGTTGCATGCTGGACGTCAGTGGCGGCGCCCGGGGTCGCAATTTGCTCATTACAAGTCGAAAGGGGCGGCCCCAGGGGTCTTGTTGCAACGTATTAAGAAACTCATTCCAAGCATTTTCTTTGGACCTTGCTATTGCTACCCTTAGATTCTTTTTTGCAGCTTGATAGTCTGCGTATAGCCGTTCCTCTTCGTCTTGGCTGCGACGTGCTCGTGGTCGGCGCCTGTACCGCGTAAACGTCCTCCGCGACCTCACACAGATTGATCGAAGACCAGCTAGTTCGTCAGACCACCAGTAAACTTTATCCCTCGGCCTCAAAATTCGTACGCGTCTCATCGACACCTCTGATAGGTCTGCTAACGCTTTTGTATGCCACCGAACTTCACTTTCTATATCAGCATTGGTCCGGCTGGAACACCAAGACTTAACTATTGTCGCCTCTTCGAACACGACTCTATCCAACGACCTCAGCGACCATTTAGGGCCGATTTCAGACGGAATGAGACTGTGCTCAGCCGATCCAACAAACGACAATGGAGGGATACGGAATTGGATGTATCTATGGTCCGACAATGTTTCTACCTTTGTCATTACCTCCCAATTTTCAACGCGACGAGCAAGACAGGAACTCGCAAAAGTGACATCAACGATGGAGCCTCCCGCTCTGCGTACGCACGTGTGCTCGGAGCCTTTATTTAATACTGTCAAATTGTACATTGCGGCCCATCGTAACAAGGCCTGTCCTCGTCCACGGTCATCCAGCGTCCCCCACGCAGTCGACTTTGCGTTGAAGTCACCGGCGACAATTACCTCGTGGGGTCGGGCCCAATCGACCAGTGAGCCTATCTCGACTAAAAACCGCTCGAACTCGGCGAGTGTCCTGTTAGGAGAATAGTAGGCGCTTATTACTACCAGGTTCTCCGAGACTCGCGACCCTTTAGGTGCGGTCCTGCCAGTGCCATCTGGTCACTGTCGAGTATAACGGCTGCTAGGCCTTCCCTATCCATAATCCAATTTGGTGTTTGAGATGCGGTCCTTAGCTCTGAGATATATGGTTCAGACACTATTGCAACATTAATGGACCACTGTGCCATACTTTGTGTCAGAAGATCCTGGGCATTGGCACAGTGGTTGAGGTTACACTGGAGGAACCGTACCGTTCTAGGCATTTACGCTTCCATCTTTGTGCATTGGTTCCCCGTCCGGAGGGGCGGACCCGGTCGGAACGATGTTGTGCCGCGGCGTCTCTCTTCTTGGAACTTTGACGCTAGGGGCCGGACATTTAGCGCTCCCTAGCCGATGGTCTGCCTTTCGACCCGCTTCCTGGCAAAGGACGCACACGGGTTTGCCCTTGCAAGTCGCGGCCCGGTGGCCTGGTTGTGCGCAGCGGTAGCAGAGATCGCTACGATCAGCACCAAACGTGCACCGGCTGGCTACGTGCCCGTTTTGAAGGCACCGGTAGCACCTAATTTCCCTGCGTTCCAGTAATGTTACCCTAGCTGCGACCCAGCCTATGAGTAGTCGCCCCTCGGTGATTTGCTTGGCCGCAAGGATTGGACACCGAACCCAGGCTCCAAACAATCCAGTTCTGTCTGGCCGAACCTCACTCACCATTACTTGTTCGCGGTTGCAGCCCCCAATCTCCGCTATCGCCTTTTTGATATCGTCTGATGTTACAGAGTCATCGAGGCCAGCCACTCGTACCTCGGCACACTTCTCCGGCCTCGACACGCTCACCCCGCTAGGACATATATCTTTCAGTTTACTAGCAAGGGCGTCGGCCTTGTCTCCACTGCGGGATCCAGGTAGCTCTAGGATCACCGCTCCCGTCGCCGCCCGCTTAAATTTGACGGCTTCTATGCCCAAATCACTCAGTTTAATTTTTTCCTTTGCCTCCCGCAATACAGAGGCGTAGGTCTGTTCTTTTTCGGTGATTGTAAGCACAACGGCCGTGGATCTCGGGGCTCTCAGCTTCGCTCGTGGCCGTTGAGGAGTCGTAGCCGCGGGCTTTACGATGCCAGCGGTTGGGGTATTCTTGCTTGTTGCACTCCCGTTCTTGGCCTGTTTGCGCTTACTTTGCACTGTTTTCCACTCTTGCTCGCAGTTTGCCTCTGCGTTGCTCTGGGTTGGTGGAATCTGCGCACTTACGGCATCGGGTGCTTTGTTAGCATCAGGTGCCCGCATCTTCCTTCCTTTCCTAGATTTTCTCTTCTCCCCTGTCGAGTGTTCTTCTATGCTCTTTGTCGTAGAGTCCTCAATTGGAATCGGATCCGCGGCTAGTGGTGGTCGAATTTTCGGTTCCGCATTTAATCTAGTGAGTCTCGCGCTAAGACATTCGCCCATTTGTCTCATTAAACGACCTTCCAGCTCGGCTAAGAGTTGTGGTAGCTGCGAAGATGGTGAAGAAGTCCGTAATGGCTCTTTATGCACCGGTTTCCTGGAGAACTCTTGGATCAGGGTTCTCAACTCAGCCATTTCTTTTTGAAGTGCTTCCACCTGTCCACGAAGTCTCTCATTTTCGTTCCGGAGCGCCCTCGTTTCCTCGCTGACTGTACGGTCAGCTAGCTCTTCGGCGTCTCTACGGATCGAGGTCACCGCCTGTTTTAGCGCTGAGACAAAAGTGCCCTTCAGGTTACTCGAATGTCGGGCGACTTTATCCACTGCGGCGAGGCTGGCCTCAATCCTCACCTTTGGGTCAGCGTGACGTTCGGTTGGCGCTGTGCTTCCTGTTTTTGTTGGGGGACTGGGCGTCGCCTCTAGCAGTTCCGCTTCAACCCTCTTCTCCCGTTCTACTCGTTGGAGTTTATTTAATGCAGCCCGGGACTTTCTCGTCGAGTGAGGGGTTTCAGCGTCGCTAGAGCTGCATTCCTCCTTCCTTCTTTTCCGACGAAAAAATCGCGCCGGTCGCCCTTGTACATGTGGCGAGTTGATGGAGGTAAACGATGCGTCAGCGCTGAGCATCTCACAGCTCGTCTCCAGGCTGGCCTCCATCACTTGTCGTCCAATATTTTTCCCTATGGCAGTAATGGCCTCAACTTCACGGTCTCCTGTGCTGTTATTTGGACTCGATATGGGTAGTGGTGTTCGCACCAGCATAACTCTACACTCTTTGAGTGGAACGGGCGTACTCCGGTTAGACATTTCGCCTCCGTCCCTAGTATTCTCCTTCACATCACCACATCCTACCACTCTTCTCTCCTCATCCTTCTCTTCCTCATGAGTTTTGCCCCCCCCCCCAGAGTACGGTGGGGCTGAGCCATGGCATCGCCATGGGTGGGATTTAACCCACCTGGGGTAGTTAAACGTGTATTTGAACTCATGCTTGCTTTTATTTTGACCAGGGGTCGCTCCCCTGTGGCCCTCTTTAAGACCCATGTACCGCAGCCGAGTGCCCAAGCTGTAGCGAGTCCTCGCCGTCACTCCGGAGAGAACCGGGGACGCGTTTTTTTTTTTTTTGGCGCTAGGCATTGACCTGCCCGTCAACGACCTCAATTCCTCATAAAGAGGGGATTAGGTGTCCGACGCCACGCTCATCAGCGCCGAACGTTAGGGGATTTTTGTATCAAGGTTTCCTTCCTCTTATTGCCCAATAAGGCCACTCCTTCAATTGAACACAGAACAATCATCATTCATTCATCACAACATACGCTGACTATATCGCCAAAAGGTGCCAGCTTGCACCCCAGGAAACAGAACATCCAATAATTGCCGGTTCCGCCGGCTATCCATCGTGCCACTGCACTTTGGCCCAAGAAGGCAACAACACCAGATTTATTATTGGTTCTCCCGAGACTTTTGTTTGCACCCCGCATGTTCGCGTGGCATGAAGCTACACCGCATCTAGCACGTTTCTTAGAAAAGAAAGAGTCGAGAGCAGCTGAGGCCCAGAGACAAGTACGCAGTAGCGCTATGAAACAGACCCCTTCTCCGGCCGCCTCCGGCACACTCAAAGGAAAAACCAGTCGGGAGCGTCGAATAAGTAAAAGTCCCTTAGTTTCACCTTTGACATCAAATGATCTCTCCAGCTTGCTAGGGACTCACGGAAATCTTTCCGCTGGGCGCTGATGCCTTCTCCAGAGACTAGCCTTCGAAGTGAAGGCCAGCCTGTACCTCCTTATTTGCTTCCCCTTTACGACGGCATTGCTGCAGTCGTTCCAGGTACTAAGCCCCCCCGGCACGACAAGCCTAGGAGCCGCGGGTAAATTCGTCCGCGGAGGGGGGGAACCTAACCTAACCTAACCTAACCTAACCTAACCTAAACTAACCTAACCTAACCTAACCTAACCTAACCTTTGTACATAATAAAACCGACACACCAACTTTTGAAACTATAACTCACGGCAAAATCCGCACTTCTATTATCGACCTCACCATCACACCTACGCGCATGACTCAACACATCACCGATTGGAATGTGGATCGCGGCTTATTCCCGCATTCGCAGCACAATCCAATCACATTCACCTACAGCAACACACATAACACAATAGTTCAAGCTCAGAATCATAGCACATTCATTTATAAAACTCAAAACGCAAACTGGCACTCATTCACAGAATCACTTCACACAAACATCTGCAACTCCAACATATTAGACACAGACATCACTCAAATAAATTCACATGAAATAGACACATTTATTAACAACCTTACTTTAATCATTAACAACTCATGCACTCTTTGCATGAGTTGTTAATTCCCCATACGTAAGGGTACACAAAAACTTAAGGCCCCTTGGTGGAATGACCACCTCGAGGAGCTCAGTAACGAATGCCGCAGACTACACCACATGCTATGTCGTTCCTCAAGGGGACATAACTCACCCACCATTGAGCTCATTAATGAGTATAACAACACAAAACAAAAGTACACAACCGCAATGCGCCAAGCGTCCACAAATAGCTTTAAAGAGTTTTGCAAATCCCAAGACCAAGAAGACGTTTGGTCTGTCACCAACCGCCTACTTAAAAAATCCACCCCCAACATTCAGCCGGGAACGCTCCTTATAAACAATACTTATACGAAAACTGAGACTGAAACAGCTCAATCACTGCTGAACCATTTTTATCCTAAAGATTTGCCCAACACTGAAACCCGACACCACATACTCGCTAACATAGCCTACTCCCCTCCGGATACAGCGGATGACCCGCCGTTCACATTACAAGAAGTAACTCACGCAATCGAGTCAATTAGCCATAAAAAAGCTCCTGGTCAGGACCACCTAACCAGCGACATCTGCCTAGTAGTATTTAAATCATACCCTGAGCTCTTTCTGAACCTGTTTAACCGTTGCGTCGAAACTGCTCATTTTCCCACCCCGTGGAAAGAGGCAACGGTTAAAGTAATACCAAAGCCCAATAGGACTGATTACACATCGTTGTCCTCTTATCGCCCCATCGGACTCATCCCTGTGTTCGGTAAAACACTTGAAAAACTCATCACTAAGAGGATCACATACAAAGCTAATAAGCTAGGTCTTCTTAGCGACAAACAATTCGGCTTTACAGAACAAACTGGGACGGTGCAAGCGATTCATCGCGCTCTTGACACAATTAAGAGTGCTAAAAACAATAAACAACAGGTCATTGCAGTCTCGCTGGACATCAAAGCGGCGTTTGACAATGCTTGGTGGCCGGCGGTGCTCAGTGGCCTTAAACAAGCTCAATGTCCATCCAATCTCTACAAAACTCTGTGCAGCTATCTGTCGCAGAGATCCGTAACTTTACACTTAGGAAACACTGTAATTACACAATCAACAGAAAAGGGATGCGTGCAGGGCTCTGCATGCGGACCAATTCTGTGGAACCTCATTGTTAACGACCTCCTCAGCAACATCGAGCTACCTTCCGGCTGTTACATACAGGCCTATGCGGATGACGTCCTTTTAGTAGTCACCGCAAAGGACCTTAACACTATACAAAGTCATACCAACTCAGCCTTAGAAACCATCCGTCTATGGGGACAAAGCGTTAAACTGCACTTTGGCCCCTCCAAAACACAACTTATAGCTTTCACACAACAGTCAGAACACACAAGGATCCTTTTCGACAACACTACACTAGCCTTCAGCAAAAATATCACATATCTCGGAGTTGTCATTGACAACAGATTATTATTTAATGATCATTTACATCACACCCTTCAAAAGGCACTTAATATATTCAAAAAGTTACAAATTTTTACACGAATCACATGGGGCCCGCATCCCGAAAACATACGCACAATATACTCAATGGTCATTGAACCAATTATAACATACGCTTCCAGCGTTTGGGGTCACATCGCTGTCAAGAAAACAGTAAGCAAAAAACTAATCAGTCTGCAACGAGGCTTCGCCCTACGAGCCATCCGGGCCTTTAGGACGGTGTCTGCAAACGCAGCAATCGCCCTAGCCCGATTCACACCTCTCGATCTCAAACTATTAGAGGCCGCCGAAATTGAATCCACACGAATAAATAGACGCACCAACAGACTTCCGCAGGATATACCGCTTGAGACCCCTGTCCGCTTCTCGGACCTACTTCATCCGGCAGATCGAACCCCCATCGCAACACTCTCCACAAAAGCATATGCTGAAATAAACCACACTCTACATCATCATATATACACGGACGGCAGCAAACACGACGACGGCTCTACCGGCGCCGCGTTTGTTGTCTACTCACCATCTCCATCCTCATATTCAAACAGCGATGAGGATACACACAAACACACCCACACGAAACACATCAAATTACACAGCACCAGCTCGGTCTTTCAGGCTGAACTGGCAGCTATTAAATACGCCACACTTTATCTACATAACAAAAACATCACACAGGCTATCATCCACACCGATTCTCAGTCTGCTATTGCAGCACTTAAACAACACATCAACACCCACCCCATTGTATCCGATATACACAACACACTCCAGCTGCTTAATTCAATGCACGCAAACATATACTTTTATTGGGTGAAAGGCCATTCAGGCATACAAGGTAACGAGCTAGCCGATGTTGCTGCCAACAAAGCAGCATCATTACACAAATCACCCGATCACATAGCATGCCCCATTTCATACATCAAACATTTAATTAAACAAGAAACGAAACACAAAACACAAACACGATACACCGAAGAAATAACTGGAGAGTTCACGAAGAAATTTCTTCCGCAACTCAACAGCATACATGCATTTTTCCTCGCCATCCCTATATCCTTCCAAATGACACAATTCCTCACTGGCCATTCTTTTGCAAAAGAATACTTACACAGATTCCACATCATTGACAACCCTCACTGCCCCTGCAACAATACATCCCTACAAGACCTCATCCATCTCATCCGCGAATGTCCCAGATTTGAGCTTCAAAGATCCACACACGAACAAACCTGTTACTTCGTCAACATCGACCCATATAATGTTGCCGAACTTGTTAGCAAAGCAACATCGGCAAAATCATTTGATACATTTATCAAATACATAATAAATAACCTAAAGGCGTTCAATGGCACATAGACTTTCATAATTTTGTCTTTGTTATAACCTTAGTTTTAAGAGTACCATTTATGTTACAAACGATTCCTGTCTTATATACTACGATTTACGATGTAACCTATTTTTACTCTATGTTTCTCTATTAAATATTAAGAATTCTGTTTTACATTTTAAGTTTAATTTAAGTTATCCATGATAACGGAATATAATTTTAAGTTCTACAATTCATTTATAATTTCCTACACTACATGTAATTTAGCCATAAGTAATAAATAATGTATCTAATTTTAAGAACCACTATTAGTAGCATATATAAGCCGGTTCGGGAACACTATGAAACCGGTGTAACTTGAGCTCTGCGTGGTAGGTGTTAGTAGGTGTTTGAGGGTTCATGTTATGTTGGTGGTCGTGGTAAATGATGTGTTTGAGCTGTGTCTGTGTAGTGCGATGTATGTGGCGGTGGGTCTTGGGGCTCTGGTTTCTGGTTGTTGTGAAGTTTGTATGGTGACGTATCATCTGCACTGTGATTATTACGGATACTAGGCCGGTTCGGGAACACTGTGAACCGGTGTAACTTGAGCTCTGCATGGTAGGTGTTAGTTGGTGTTTGAGGGTTCATGTTATGTTGGTGGTCATAGTAAATGATGCGTTAGAGCTGTGTTTGGGTAGTGCGATATATGTGGCGGTGGGTCTCGGAGCTCTGGTTTCTGGTTGCATACATTGAAATCAGTATCTAGTTGCTGGTCGTGTTTGTTTATCGACAGAAGTTGTGGTTGAAGAGGTCTTGGAGCTCTGGTTTCTGGTCATTGAGGTAATTGATAACTACTTAGTATTACATTATTTATGGTAATTTGGTGTTATCTGTACTACGTTACAGTAAATGTAAAATTAGATTCATTTAATATTTCTTTTTGTTTTGACATTCATAAGTGTATATTGTGTTACCTTTATGAATAAATGAATTTTGACTTGACTTGACTTAACTATCTAGTAGCTAACAGTTTTTAGTCTCAATTTTGTTTTTGATAGAACAAGCATTCGTCTCGCGCACATGCAATGGTGGGCCCTGAATATCCATACTACACCTCAAAAGAAGCGCGAATGAAGAGTTTTGCTGACTGGCCTTTAAGCAATCACCAATCGCCGGAGGAACTGGCGGATGCTGGTTTTTTTTACATTGGTTGTGAAGATAAAACTGTGTGTTTTTTTTGTGGTGGCGGTCTGATGAATTGGGAAGCGGAAGACGATCCTTGGTTTGAGCATCTCAAATGGTTTGGTAGGTGTCCTATCGTGCGTGTTAAATTTAATAAAAAATGTTCATTCTATGATAAAAACTAGGGAAGAAATAAAAAAATATTTCTTTAAAAAACTGTGTTTTATTTAATTTTATAATGCCCCCAAGCTAAAGTGGTTATACAATCTTCAGGACAAATGTATCTTTTATCATCATTACCACAGATGACTTTTTTTCTGAAAATTTTTGTATAAACATCATGCTTATCACTAACAAACGTATGCATGTTATCATAGAGTTTAAAATCGAGATCAAGGGCATTTCTATAATTTTCAAAGTTTAATTTTCTCACGATTGCAGCAGATGTGCCTTTATTTCTTTTTTTAATAGTCACGTGATTATCATCATCATAATCTTGTATAGTGTAACTGTACATTTTTGATCGTAGACCTATAAACTCTCTGATAATGCGACCATTACTTTCATCTTTCATTAAACCAACAATTTTTTTATTTACTATAGGAAGATTGTAAATGTTATCCTTTGAAAAATCAGAGGTGTCGAATCTAGCTTGCAAATCGCATTTAATGTCTTCATAAAAATTGTTAGTTTTAATATTGTAGATGAAAGAGTCAGTATCGGTGTACAGTAATTGAACATTTTGCTGATATTTTGGTAGCATATATGAGTATTGAAATTCATACATGACATATTTTGAAAGTTCTAGAACAGTGAAACCAATGTAAATAGGTTTATCATACTTTATTTTAGTTTTATTCATTTGCACAGCTACTAAATTCTCAGAGAAAATTTTACAGCTATGAAAATTAGGAAGAGAGATATATCTCTCAAGGCCATATTTACATTTTTTTTTTGTTTTACAATCATTCCATCTACCACATAGTTTTACATCAATCCTTTTCCCAACATTTTCTATGGTTTTACCAAAAATCGAGTTATTCATGAGTTTGTAGAAATCCTTCTCAAATGAGTTTGTAGCTGCTTGCCTTTTGGCAGTGTTCAAATCTATGTAAGATCTAAGCCATGGAGATTGTTGAAAAGATAAAACTCGGTGAATTTTTTTGCAAACTAAACCATTTTCAATACATTGTTTCAAATTCATATAGTGAATAGTATAGTTTTGTTTGTCGCTGAGAGTGAGCAATAGCTTCTTAGTTTTACCATTAGGTGGAGCTTTGGTTTCAGCGCAAAACGGGTAGTCATTGTGTAGATCATGAAGGGAATGTGGATACTCCAAGTCCACTTCTAAAATATATCCTATATCTGAATCAGATCGTTGAGCGAGAATGTCAAATTTTTTAATTTCACCCTCACTCAACCATACAAAGTTAGAATGGGGTAGGTGTTGACACATAGCATGACCATACAAATTATTAACATCCAAGTACACTATAAAATTGCTTTCACCTGCTGTTCGATTAGAGGGATCCGTAAATTTATTATTTGATTTAGCATACCTTTTTGAAACTTGACTGATCCCACCTCGAATGCCTGATTGTATGAATTGAAGCATCTCGAAATCAGTAAGAAGTTCAAGATTTACACCCGTCTCTTTTAACATGGCATCCCACGAGAGACCTGGTGCTGTGAGATATCTACATGGATCTAGTTCGTACACACCTAAGCAAATACCGCGAAAGTTTTCAAAAACTTCAGCCAGTAGTAAGATATCTGTTTTAAGATATAAATCAGAGTATTCACCCAACGACCTACATTGAAATTTTTGCCATACCTTTTGTGCGTGTAGGTAATCATGATCGGAAATATGTGTTTGTGTTAATTCACTGTAAAATAACTGTTTATCAGGTAGGGAATTTTCTTCAAGCTTAGACCAACAATCAATGTATTCATATGGAAATACTCCTTTTCGCATTATTAGGGCCATTAGTTCAGGGTTCGGAAAGTAATGAGGAAGTATTTGAAACTGATTGGGTGATAGATTTTTAACTAACTTCTCTAGACTTGTTGGCATGAATTTAAACGAGTCTACAAAGCGCACAGTAATACTTCTGGAGGAAGTTTTAAATATTATTTTTTTACTGAATGAAATATACTTTTCCTTATGCAAAGGTAAGCATGAAATATTTTCACCATCTCTGGCAGCAAGTTCTTTAATAAATAAATGACTATCATACCCACTTAAATTATGGAAAAATATGGGTACATAGTGCGGATTTGTATATTTCAAGTTACAACTGCTATGAGCCACACCTCTGATTTTTCCCGTCAAATGACAGTGATCAATAACCTTCTCCTCTGTCATTGTAGTAATGAAATCTTTATGACAAATGTGACAACAAGTAGATTTTAATAATGCTTGATGTTCTAGGGTTACATTTTCACACGGTATTATCTTTGAAAAAATTCCTGCGATATGATCAAGGTCAGAATAAATATTATCAACAAACTTTTTAACACAATCCTCACCGCGATACATGACAAACTTTGATAGTGACTTATCATAGTTACAATGTATGTAGTACCCGAAGCTATATGGTATATGCTTATGCGTGTAATAGGTACTTTTAAGTTCAGTTGAGTGTTTGATAGGGCTTAATATCGATTCTGAATCAGCATATATTACAAATGGGGCGCTAAGTTGATGACTCACATTTTTAAAATGTAAATATTTATCTTCAGAGGAAGGTAATTCTATTAAAGCCTTTTGACAACCTATTCTCTTATGAAGTTGAAATTTACTCTCAATGTTAAAGCGTTGCAAGCATCCATCACAAAAGTATTGACGGTGTTCATGTTTACTAGTTTGAGAGCCTAACAAACGGGATAAGTTTTTAATCCAACAATAGTGTGACGTTTTGGTTTTTTTATCTTCATAGAACAATAGGTTCACATGTTTAGTATAGGTTTTTGATGATATAAACATTGGTACAATACATTTTTTCACATGTTCTACACCATACACATTTACTTTAATTTGATTTAATAATTCGAACCGTTTGATACCCTTTGAGCACACTGGTAGAGAAATTCCATCCGTTTTGAAAACTGACTCATATGGTGGGTAAGCTGATAAACGGTGTTTGTTTGAGATGGCTGGATAGAGAGCGCTCACTACAGCCCAGAAGAAACATGCGTCATCATTGTTCTTCACGTTAACACAAGCAAACTTACGTTGTATCCAAACAGGAAGTGGTACATAAGAGCTTCCTGTTATACGAGTGTTTTTATTAACGTTCACTTCTAAAAACTCTATTTTTTCCAAAGCCCATCCACTATCCTTTTCCTGAAACTCTTCACATTTCCGTAACATTTGGGAACAAATCTCTTCATAGATTGAACATAAATTCGATGAAAGGTCTAAAGTCACATTCTTCGTGTTGAATGACTTTAGATCTCTAACTACCTCTTCTTTTCCCTTGTCCACATCCATGACAATCATTACATATGTACAGAAAAGTTCAAAGTTAGTTTTGATGTGTTTGTATGTTTTTAACTCGAGGGTGAGTAACTGTTGCACCTTTCCCGATGCTCCAGCCAAGTATAGCTTAGGATCCAATAGTGTTGATGATCCATTGATTCTATAGGACACAATTCTACACTGGAACGCTGAATCTATAATGTATGTGAAGTAATCACCTGAATCTTGCTTACATAATAACTTATGACGTTTTGTTCTCGAGTGAGCAATTAATTGATTGTTTGCGACTGCAACACTACAGAAAGGGCACTCGTACATTTTAAAAAAAACAAAATTGACCACCTCACAAAAGCAGGTTGTAAGGTATACTAATAAAAAAATATTTTCTTCTTATCTGACAAGGATGCGGTAAAGATAAAACAATGTGGTTTGATGTATATATAATTTATTTCATAATAGGTATACATAGGTACATATTTTTTTAAAATAAACATGAATAAAACAAGTGCTCTAATGTAAAACATTTGATTTCAACATCCACAAGTGAAGTTTGATCATATATACGTTTGATAGGGCTTAATATCGATTCTGAATCAGCATATATTACAAATGGGGCGCTAAGTTGATGACTCACATTTTTAAAATGTAAATATTTATCTTCAGAGGAAGGTAATTCTATTAAAGCCTTTTGACAACCTATTCTCTTATGAAGGGTATCAAACGGTTCGAATTATTAAATCAAATTAAAGTAAATGTGTATGGTGTAGAACATGTGAAAAAATGTATTGTACCAATGTTTATATCATCAAAAACCTATACTCAACATGTGAACCTATTGTTCTATGAAGATAAAAAAACCAAAACGTCACACTATTGTTGGATTAAAAACTTATCCCGTTTGTTAGGCTCTCAAACTAGTAAACATGAACACCGTCAATACTTTTGTGATGGATGCTTGCAACGCTTTTAAACATTAATTAAATGTTATAGAGCTGTATTTTATGTAGTTTAATACGAATATGGACTATATAACATTCATTTAAGTTGATGACTAGGAAAAGGGTTTGTTTCACAAGGATATTAGAATTTTGTATGGGTGGACTTTTAAGAAAGTCAATGTAGTTTATGAGTCATAACTTAAAATCTAGAGCTATTAAATGGGACCTTGCTTAGCACTCATGCCAGTTTCGTTAACATGGTTATAATTTGACTTGGAATGATTCTAATCTTGGAATTTAGATTGTCTAAAATTATCAGGTTATGCTTTCGGAATGAGCTTTGGAATTCTTTATCTTCTACCACCACCGACTCCTATATATTTTTTATGATTTAATGGTCCAAATGTTATAATATACTATGTATACTAACTATTTTATAAACATAAGCTTTTCAGTTCATAAAGTTAACCACAGAGTTAGTGGTCCGTAAAATGCTCGATCAATATACCCAATGCATATAATGGTCAATTTATCGTAATTAGTGGAGGCGTAAAGGTTGTGGGTGAAGGTTCGACTCCCGTCACGATCATTATTTCCTGTTAATCGTAAGGTCTTTGAATGATTATTTAACTTAAGCAAAAATGTATGAATACTATTCGATTAAACAAACAATCTTTACAGTTTTAAACAGTTTGGGTATGTCAAATACCTTTTTTTGGCTCTAACACAGTTTGGGCATAAGCCGGCGTATGGAATCAAATACTTGTAGGTAGTAGAAGGTATAAGGTAAAAGTAATTAATAAAAATGCATAGACAACATTGCAACAGAAAATGATTTAATAATGAAACATTTGCAAATAGTTTTCCTATATTTTAAAAAGACATGAATTATCTAAAGCTCTCTTACTCAATGTACCTACATAGTTTTAATATTAATCAGTCAGCAAGAAAGTAGAAATAGCTTTATAATGGACTAAATAAAACGTGGTTTGCATTGTAAGGTCGAGATACCGAACTGTGAGTCATGACTATTACCGGATCTAATGTTTTATTAAAACCAGTTAGTGGCATTATAATATTTGCAAGGATTGTTGGCATTAGAAGCCAAGATATATTAACAGTAGTTAGGCAAGGTACCGAAGGCAAGGTAGGCAAATAACCGAATGAGAGTACAGCAGATCGCTCTTTGAGTAATGGAAGTAATGGATGGAGTACAATACATAAAACTACATGTATATTGTATGTGACTTCGTCTGTTTATTTATCTAATTTATTTGTTAACTTCACGTATCCTAAGATAACCGCGGCAAAATTTAAATATGAATAGTTAAATTAGTATAAGCTACAGACTCAGCTACTGTTTATTGTTCCATATTATACGAGTTTCAGGCGGTGACAGATTGACTGATTACCATTTAGATGTATATTGAGAAATTTGTGAATAAATATAACAACAAAATACATAGCACTATCAAGGTTGCCCCAGTGACTGTGAACCGGATGAATGCCAATGCCCTCCTATCTAATGTTTACAATTTTATCAAAGTACGAGCAAAAGCTAAATTTAACTGTGGTGACTATGTACGGATAAGTAAATATAAATCAGTTTTTTCTAAAGGATTTACGGGGAATTGGAGTTCGGAAATATTTCAAGTGTTGAAAGTGAATAACACCTATCCCATAACCTACCAATTGCAGGATGAGGAAAAAAAACAATCCTAGGGGGGTTTTATGAAGAAGAGCTGCAAAAAGTAAAGTATCCAGATGTCTACCTAGTGGAAAAAGTGTTGAAAAGAAAAGGTGATAAAGTTCTAGTGAAATGGTATGGTCTGAATTCGACCAGTTGGATAGATAAAGAAAACAAGATTGAATAATATATGTTTTTAATTAAATTGCTATAATAGTGTACTTACTTACAAATAAGAACTTATATCTAATTATAATAATAAACTTAAAATAAGTACATGTTTTTTAGTCTTATTACTAACAATAACATAGTGTTTTACATAAGTATAATAAAAAATATGAAATGAATACAATGTTTTTTTTTATATCTACAATAACGAGTAGGTTTATTACATTATGTTGTACCTACCTATCTACAGTTATTTTGTTGGTAATTATGAAACCATCTTGCAAACGCCCTCACTTCCACAGCACTACAATGACAGGTGCGTGTTTTGCTCACAAAAACCGTGTGACGTGAGCAATTCTTTAAGTTATGTAAATTTAAGGTTTCTATAATCTTTTCTACCTTAGGACAACCAATTACTTCGATATTAAATGATATAAATCCTAATAAATTTAATAGATTTTTTTCCACTATTCCCCCTTTATATAACCAAATAAATTGTTTTTCTTTATCTAAATCTTTAATTTTATTAATTACATTACTATAACTTAAGTCAGTGCTAAAATTTTTAAATGGTAGTCCGTGAATATTTTTTTCACAGAACATTACTTCCCTAGATTTTCGTTTATATATGAATGAATTGGGGAGCTTCACATGTAATAATGTCACTTCATTTCTATGTAAATCATAGATTGCAAGCTCTTTAAAATAAATAGTGCCCTCAATTGGAAATCCGTCTATGTCAATCAATACCTATAGTGTTAAGAAAGCCTCTATCGTTGAGAGGTTTATCAGAACCATTAAAAGTTGGCTTTGGAAAAAATTTGCCTATAATGGTTCCTACAAATGGGTTAAGCAAACCTTGCCAGATCTGATGAATAAATATAACAACAAAATACATAGCACTATCAAGGTTGCCCCAGTGACTGTGAACCGGATGAATGCCAATGCCCTCCTATCTAATGTTTACAATTTTATCAAAGTACGAGCAAAAGCTAAATTTAACTGTGGTGACTATGTACGGATAAGTAAATATAAATCAGTTTTTTCTAAAGGATTTACGGGGAATTGGAGTTCGGAAATATTTCAAGTGTTGAAAGTGAATAACACCTATCCCATAACCTACCAATTGCAGGATGAGGAAAAAAGAACAATCCTAGGGGGGTTTTATGAAGAAGAGCTGCAAAAAGTAAAGTATCCAGATGTCTACCTAGTGGAAAAAGTGTTGAAAAGAAAAGGTGATAAAGTTCTAGTGAAATGGTATGGTCTGAATTCGACCAGTTGGATAGATAAAGAAAACAAGATTGAATAATATATGTTTTTAATTAAATTGCTATAATAGTGTACTTACTTACAAATAAGAACTTATATCTAATTATAATAATAAACTTAAAATAAGTACATGTTTTTTAGTCTTATTACTAACAATAACATAGTGTTTTACATAAGTATAATAAAAAATATGAAATGAATACAATGTTTTTTTTTATATCTACAATAACGAGTAGGTTTATTACATTATGTTGTACCTACCTATCTACAGTTATTTTGTTGGTAATTATGAAACCATCTTGCAAACGCCCTCACTTCCACAGCACTACAATGACAGGTGCGTGTTTTGCTCACAAAAACCGTGTGACGTGAGCAATTCTTTAAGTTATGTAAATTTAAGGTTTCTATAATCTTTTCTACCTTAGGACAACCAATTACTTCGATATTAAATGATATAAATCCTAATAAATTTAATAGATTTTTTTCCACTATTCCCCCTTTATATAACCAAATAAATTGTTTTTCTTTATCTAAATCTTTAATTTTATTAATTACATTACTATAACTTAAGTCAGTGCTAAAATTTTTAAATGGTAGTCCGTGAATATTTTTTTCACAGAACATTACTTCCCTAGATTTTCGTTTATATATGAATGAATTGGGGAGCTTCACATGTAATAATGTCACTTCATTTCTATGTAAATCATAGATTGCAAGCTCTTTAAAATAAATAGTGCCCTCAATTGGAAATCCGTCTATGTCAATCAAATATCGAGCATTAGTTAAATCCATTCGTAATAATGTACATACACAATAATATTAAAACTCTATCCCTGCACTTAAACACACTAACAAAGTGTTTATCAGAATGTTACCTACTCGTTCTGTAAAGTTTTGTGTGAAACACTCACTTGGGGTTTCATTCAAATGCTGAAGCCATTCGATCACATCCACATTTATATTGCCTAAAGTGTCTTCCTGATGCGCTGCAATAAGATCCCAAAGCCTGATCACTGCGTACACTTCTATATCACCAAAGTTGCTATCTTGGTATAATTGTGTGAGAATTAAGTTTACATCTCCATGTAGTTTTATTAGTGATACACTATGTGTCCACAACTTCAACAGTCTGTTGGTTGATATATATTGAATCCACTCTTGCTTGTTCTCATCTAGCATTATGTCATATAAGTGCACTGGGTTATTGTTCATCTCAATCAGACACACACTGCAATTAAAAAAAAAGACATGGTGATTTATTTATTGCATTTTAAATGTATGTTGTGTGTATGTGTGTGTGTCTGTGAGTTATTTTCTCTTGCTAGATGGTTGTGGTTTGATTATTCGGGGGTTGGGGTGGACTCCTCCTCAAAGTGTATAATCCATGATCTTCTGCTTGGTCCTTTATTTATTAAATAGGGCTTCTCCGTCTGAATGTATATAAACATATCTTCACTTAGGTCATCGAAACGGTTAGGTAGTGTAAGAATGAACCCATTTTCCAGGTACACTATGGTTTGCATTCTGGATGCATGAAACTTTGAGGGGAGCCTTTTCACCCTGACTATTTTGTATGACTTGTTTAGCTCTAGGTCACCCAATTTGACCCATGTTTTTTTGCCGAAAGTGTTGAGCTTGGCCAAGGCGGTGGTTGCGGATGAAGACATGATTTTTTAAAATAGCACTTACGGTTTTCTGAGTAGGTAATACACTAGCACACTAGTTATGGCGAGACTAAAGAACACTGATGTTCGCGTTCGTATTTATGCCCCCTGTTCCATCCTGTTCCCATGTTATCATTATACATATTATTCAAACCATCAACCACTTCCACCTATAGATAACTTTATTTTGCTGTAGTCAGGAAAACCACATTGATAAGGAATGGAAGCGAAGTGTTTCGACACCCACAATCAACCTTTTAAATAAACATTCCCTTAATTCGTTTTCCAACTAGTGTTATTAGGTATTTTAGATAAACACCCAGTTCCATTGATTTCACCGGTTTTTAATTTATCCAACTGAGCATAGCTCCAAAATATTACACCTTCCAGCGTCATCTTAAATTGTTGGCATGATTCACTTAAAGGATAAGATGTAGTAGAAGTAGTGGAAGAGGTTACCGCCTCCATCAATGTTTTAGCCGATTCATTATCTATTTCTTCACCCCTAGAACCATGATGACGATGAGAACTATTAGTTCTATGACCTCTTGGTACTTTTACAGTTATTTCCAAGCCTCTCTCATCAGTGTACTTCTGTTCAAATATATCAGATGACCATGATTGTTCTAAGTTATTTGTTACTTTACTGCTTCGCTTTGAACGGCTTTTGACGTAGTGTGTGATTTCCAATTTATACAGTAATAGTCGATTATTACTATCGCATAAGCTTAAATTAAGCTGTTTCTTTGTTTTCATTTCATTACTTCGTACTGTGATTACAGTATCATTTCTTGGAAAAGAACCATTACTTTTGTCACCATAAAAGAAAAATTTAATCAACCAATTCTTCACAAAATGATCTCCATTAAGACTTAGTAACCTAACTTTCTTCAAACTTACTAAGTTATTACTTACACATAAATCACGTAAATCGACATCTATAGATTGTGAAATGCTTTTCTCAAAAGTTGAGTATACTCCATCCTCATCTCGTTGAATTGAGAACACAATCACCCACGGTAAAAGACTTGTAAATAACATTTTTCTATTATTATATAAAATATTCTACTTGTGCATCAACACACTGTGCAATGCATGATTGACATGCAGTATGGCGTGGAATATTTTATTTATACTGGCTGAAACTCATCTATCAATTACTCATTTCCTATAAATTCTTTGTTTCATTCCTCTATCAATTTCAAACATTTCAATTGTATAATTTTTTTCTAATAAAATAAATACAATGTAACTATCGCATCCTGTCAGACAACTAGTAAAATCACGCAACATTAATAGCGTTGATTTTTTAATATCTCATCCTGTCAGACGACTGGTAAAAATAAAACGCAAACATTAATAGCATTGTTTTTATAATGCTAAAAGTCAAGCGATTAGTAAACATACAATGTATGCAACCAGCAATAGTTAAAAAATATAATGTACTTATGCAACCAGTCAACTTACAAACACTGCCCAAAGTTAGGTGGAATGTCTGTAATAATCATAGCAGATGATAGGTAACCATACAATGATCACAACAACCAGAAACCAGAGCTCCGAGACCCACCGCCACATATATCGCACTACCCAAACACAGCTCTAACGCATCATTTACTATGATCACCAACATAACATGAACCCTCAAACACCAACTAACACCTACCACGCAGAGCTCAAGTTACACCGGTTCACAGTGTTCCCGAACCGGCCTAGTATCCGTAATAATCACAGTGCAGATGATACGTCACCATACAAACTTCACAACAACCAGAAACCAGAGCCCCAAGACCCACCGCCACATACATCGCACTACACAGACACAGCTCAAACACATCATTTACCACGACCACCAACATAACATGAACCCTCAAACACCTACTAACACCTACCACGCAGAGCTCAAGTTACACCGGTTTCATAGTGTTCCCGAACCGGCTTATATATGCTACTACTATTGTCTTCTAAGACGCAGACTCATGTGAATTGGAGGCTGGGAGAAAGAATGTATCAAATAGCATCAACCCCCAGCCTCCAAAAAACTATTTGTATTATTGATTAAATAAAACCCCCTTGTTTTTTATTCGAGACGAACGAATGCAAGATGTGAAGAATGCCTAGCTTAGTCGTCGCCCCGGTGATAAAGTAGCCGGGGAAAGTAGGCCCACTAGGAGAAAAAAAAAAAAAAAAAAAAAACCTAACCTAACCTAACCTAACCAGTCTCAATTCAGCTGCCATCTCGAACGGTCGTTTCCGCTCTCGCGAATAACCATCTATTTACCGGGAATTTTCTCATTCCTTCGCGTATAACGAGTTGAAAGTTTGTGTTCTTGCGATTGATTTGCTACTACAATCCGTGTTCTGTGAGTTTACGTGTGTGTCTCTTCAACCCACGGATCTGCTGCTGCTGCGTCAACCAGCAACCTCTCGGCCAGCCGTCAACGAATAGTTAGTAATTGTAGTTATTTGTCATTTTTTATTGTTTAAATTTTGAATATTTCCTTATTTTAACGTATCTTGTCTAGCGCCAATTTTATTTCATTTCAGTTATCAACTAAAATCTTTTTTAATTTCACTTTATACATTTATTATAGGCATTTTTTCAAAAGCAATACATAGAAGTCATTCGGCAGTTTATTTTATTCATTTTAGCCTTCAGCGACTCTTTTTTTTTTTTTAAATTAATTTAAATTCATAAATTCTTAATTTAACACTTCACTCCTCACACCACGGCTTGTTACAGTGAAATTAATACTCCGCGTTAAAATTCACCGGTAGGCACTGTTTAGGTTCTTTGCAATCCATTTAAATCCCGCCATTATAAATATAAAATCATTTTAGACTCAGAAACTAAATTACTAAGCATCAATTAAGCAATAAATACATCCAGAGCGTCGGTCGCCTTTTTGTTTTTGCACGTGCGCCAGCTAGCGTTTTATTAGGGTCGGGTCTCCTTTGTCATCCGTCTGCCGCCGAGTTTTCGCCGAATTCGCGACGAGCATTAAATTTTATTTCACTAGTTTTAAATATCTAAAAACTCAATTTTCTTACATCCAGAGCGTCGGTCGCCTTTTGTTTTTGCACGTGCGCCAGCGAGCGTTTTATTAGGGACGGGTCTCCTTTGCCATCCGTCCGCCGCCGAGTTTTCGCCGAATTCGCGAAGAGCATTCAATTTTATTTCACTAGTTTTAAATATATTTAACTCAATTTTCTGAAACAGGATTAAAACAATAATACTTTAATAATATAGATACAATTACGAATTTCAACTAAATTCCATTTTAAAAAATAATCCTCTAAGGTAATAGATTGTAAAACAATAAATACCTCCAGAGCGTCGGTCGCCTTTTGTTCTTGCACGTGCGCCAGCGAGCGTTTATTAGGGTCGGGTCTCCTTTGTCAACCGTCCGCCGCCGAGTTTTCGCCGAATTCGCGAAGAGCATTCAATTTTATTTCACTAGTCTTAAATATCTTAAAAGTTAATTTTCTCTAACAGGCCTAAAAAACAATAATATTTTTATAATATAGATACAGTTACAAATTTCAACTAAATTCCATTTTAATAAATAATCCTCTAAGGTGATAATATATTGTAAAACAATAAATACTTCCAGAGCGTCGGTCGCCGAATTCGCGAAGAGCATTAAATTTTATCTCACTAGTTTTAAATATATTAAACTCAATTTTCTTAAACAGGATTAAAACAATAATAATATAAATACAATCGTAAACTAATTTCCATCTTATAACAAACTCAATATGTTCCGCTCACCACCCAAAACCAACAAACCACAAACCCCCTCGCCCGCTGCGGTTAGCGCGCAGTCAGAAGCGCTTCTCCCGTCGTTTGCCCGCTCTCCCACCAAGCTGGTCATCAGCGACCACTCAAACCCAATCGACGAAGCCTGCGAATGGCTTGCCAAAGCCAAAGAGGCGCTCGGGGCCTCAAGAAACATTAAGACAGAAATTAAAAATAGCATACATACCTCCATTGAAAATGCCACACTAATTATTAAGACCAGGCTCACGCGCCTCTCACCCTGCCCTACACCAACACCTACTATATCTGAGCAACCACAAGGTCCTACTAGCAAAACGAGCCCGGATACTTTTGCGCCTCAACACGACGAATTCCTCCACAAACTAAAAGAGCACACGGCACTTCTGGAACTCAACAACAAAAAAATGAACAAATTGATGGACAAAATCAATAACATAAACCCGGCCACCACAACCACCAACGCCCCCTCTGGGCTCAATAAATCATATGCCAGCATCACGGCCACCTCTAAAAAGGAGTCGGGGCCGTCTATTGTTGTCAGCGGAGAACCCAGCTCAACCCCCCAACAACTAGTCGAAAAAGTGAGGAAATCGATCAATTTCCGAGAGGGCGGCTACGCCCCGTTAAAAATATCTCCCCTGTCAAAGGGTAAATTAAAAATCACATTTGAAAGTAACGAAAACCGACAACACGCGCTCACACACCTCAAAAAGACGGGCTCGCTCAATGCGGAAGAGGAGCGCCGTCTCGATCCCATGATACACATAAAAGGTATCAGCAAAAACACTCCCCCAGAGGACCTTATTAATGTAATCAAAGACCAAAACCCATCACTTAAAGGGGAAAAATTCGATATCAAATTCAAACGCAACAACAGGAACGAAAACCTGTACAACGCGGTTCTAAACACTTCGCCGACAGCCTGGCGCAAGTTCCTGGAGCTCGAAAGGGTCGCTATCACTTACCAGAGGGTCCATTGTGAGAATTTCTCACCGTTCCTACAGTGCAGAAACTGCCAAGGTTTTGGGCACACTAAAAACCGTTGTCCAGCAACCGTCCCCACCTGCGCTAAGTGCGCAAAGACACACTCAACGGGTGAATGCAGCAAGGCGGCCTCAGAGAAGCCTTGCTGCATTAACTGCACCGAACACAACCACCAGTTTAAGACCCAGACCGATTGTACGGGCAAGGCACGCACACAGCAACAGCACATCATTTCGCCGCATCATCATTTTACACTTTAACCTAATTTCATTACTTTCAGTACGTTTGTAGACATCAATCACGTCGCGCGTCACTCATTATCATTTAGAAATAGTATCAAGTAGTTATTTCTCAAAATAAACTCTTGTAAATTTATACACTAATTTCATCATTTATCAACAATATCATCATTGGCTAGTACCCGAACATTGGTCCTTCGAGCCTCCGAACAGGCGGGATTAAAACACGCGTCGTGTGACCTGGATACGTGTCAGTGTTTCCGGTGAAGTGACGTGGTAGTTCTCAGCCACTTAAGGAGGATTCTTACTGTATCACAAGATATACAGTAAGCAGCAGCATTCACTTTCTGAGCTGATCAAGGAGCTCGGAAAGACATCAGGGAGCGTGCATACCAAGGTGCACACAGAACCAGGAGATGTCTGATTCAAGTAAGATCTTTCCTATTTATCTTCTACTCAAATCATCATGTTGAGGATGGAGGATATTATTGCTACACAAGAGCAGGTGGTAGGGGGTATTGATCAACTCTACACTAATTTCAAAAAGGATAGTTCCGACCGTAAGACACCGGAGTACATCCAGAAGCGATTGAAAACTCTAGACCAATATTGGAACGAGTTTCACAACAACCATATCAATTTGTTATCATGCGAAGATAAATCTCATAATTACTTTACTTCTCAGCAATACGAGCAAGTAAAGAATAAATACATCAAAATCAGGGAGACTATTCAGAGTTACAGGCCCGGGACACCAGTTATAAAGCCACCATCTTTTATGCCTAGCCCGTCAGTGGCGCGGCGACAGGCCCAAGATCAGATTCAACCAACGACGTCCCGGGGCTCCAGCAGCAAAACAGAGGATATGCTCAAAAAACAAGCTAGCAATTTTAAGGCGTTTATGAGAACCGTTACCAGCGTTGACCTCGACTCAGTATCAGAGAAGTGGGAGTTTGAGGATGTGCTGCGCAACTTACAGATCCGTTGGTCAGCTATCGACAGCCTCCATTGGGAATTAGATAGCGAACTTGGCGGGTCTAACCAAGAATATGAACAACAGTTCAACGAGTACGAGTCTCATTACAATAAAATGAAGAAGGCCATTAACAAGAAAATGTGGTCAGTCGCTCATGTCGAAAAATCAACCCCAAAAATAGAAATACCATCATTTAACGGGAACTATTCGCAATGGGTATCCTTCAAGGATTTATTTACAGAAACAATCCACAACAACTCATCACTTTCAAACGCTCAAAAGATGCAGTTTTTAAAAGGGAAAATCAAGGGAGAAGCAGAACGTTTAATACAGCATCTTAATATTTCTTCAGAAAATTATTCTGTCTGTTGGGAGATCCTTGCGCATCGATATGACAACAAGAAACTCATATTCACTTCACTTATCGGTACTCTCATGAATGTACCTACTGTGCAACATTTATCCATCAGCAACATCAAGAGGCTACATGATACAGCCAACGAATCATTGAATGCCATCAAGAACCTAGGAATAGACATCACTTCCTGGGATCCATTGCTAGTATACCTTTTGTCTCAAAAATTAGATGTCGAGTTATATAACGATTACATGGAATCGTTAAAACAGCCGAGAGAGTTACCAAAATTAGCTGATTTCATGGAATTTCTAGAGACGAAATTCACTACCTTGGAGACATCAAAGCAGAAGAACCCTACACCTAAACCACTCATCAACAATAACGTATCAAAATACCACGCGAGTCAAAAACCCGCACACCATTACAATGCCCTAGTATCGAACACTAAACCGATAAAACAACACATACCTACTACGCGTACAACGATATTTAAGTGCCCTATATGCAGTACCAATGATCATGGGATATATTTCTGCCAAAAATTCTTGAACATGCCCGCTTATCTCAAGAAAAAGACGGTCCTGCAAAACGAAATTTGTCCAAATTGCCTACATAGACACACAGGAAAACCATGCATTTCTGAAAATAGGTGTCGGGAGTGCAATAGAGACCACAATTCATTATTGCACCACGCGTTTACGTCATCGAACGCACAACAAGCAAAATCAAGTGTGAATGCACCGAATGAACAAGTCCAAAGTTCACACGTGTCGCAAAACAAATGCTCTGAAACTTTACTTGCAACTGCTCTAATCAAGGTAAAAGCAGTTAATGGAGTCTATCATACCATGCGAGCACTCCTGGATCAAGGGTCCCAAGCATCCCTTATATCAGAAAATGCAGCTCAGATTTTGAAAATTCCACGACAGCGATGTGTCGGCGTCATTTCAGGAATAGGCGCGAAAGAAAGTTCATGCAAAGGATTGATAAACATAGAATGCGCATCAACGGTCGGCGACTTCAAGTTTGAAACCGAGGCCTACATCATGAATCAATTAATAAGAAATCTACCAAGTACATCATTTTCAAAACCAGACTGGTCGTACCTCGACCAAATCAAGTTAGCAGACCCGGAGTTTTATGATAGTCGCCCTGTAGATATATTACTAGGAGCCGACGTATACTCAGTTATACTTATGGACGTTATTTGTAGAACAAATGCAAATCTACCGACTGCGCAAACTAAGCTCGGTTGGATACTCAGTGGGAATGTCAAAACGTTTCACTGCAATGTTATTCTAAATAACTTACAAGATATTCAGTCGTTTTGGGAGATAGAAGAAATAACCGAGTCATCAAAATTATCATTAGAAGATCAAGAGTGTATTGAGCTATACAAATCATCCACAACAAGAAAAGATGATGGCCGATACGAGGTGAGGTTACCTATGAAAAAGGACTATCAAGAAAAATTGGGCGAATCCAAGACAAAAGCCGTAGCACAATTTTACCACTTAGAAAGAAAATTACAAAAACAACCAGAGATTGCGAAACAGTATAAGCAATTTATGAACGAGTACATTGCACTTGGACATATGATTCCGTGTAACAAAACACCGAATCAGCTACCTACATGTTATCTACCTCACCATGCCGTATTACGTAGCGAATCGACAAGCTCGCCTTTACGCGTAGTGTACAATGCCGCGTCAGCCACAACAACAAAATACAGCTTAAATGACCTCATGTGCCGGGGTCCAAATTTACAACAGGATCTGCAGTGTCTCATAATCAAGTGGAGACAATATCAGTATGCATTTACTGCGGATATTGAGAAAATGTATAGAGGAATATTGTTGCACCCCGATGATCAGCAACTACAGAGGATAGTGTGGAGAGATGACCCATCACAACCTTTACAAGATTACCAGCTCGTGACCTTGACCTACGGGTTCAAGGTCGCCCCATATTTGGCAATGATGACCCTCAAACAACTCGCCCAAGATGAGAGAAAGAATTATCAAGGCAGCTCTGCGCCTGACATCTTAGAGAATTCATTTTACATGGATGACTTAGTTCACGGGGCGCATACTACGGATGAAGCTAAACAATTAAAACAGGACATGATCAAACTTTTAAGAGCGGGAGGATTTAATCTCAGGAAGTGGAAATCCAATGTAACCGAACTCCAAGAAAGGTTAAATGAACAACAAAACTTTGACTTCAAGCAGGCTGAGTCATCGAAAACGTTAGGAGTAGGCTGGAATCCCAAGGATGATAATTTTATATTCAGTCCAGTAAAACTGCCCGAAAACAAACCAACAAAAAGGAATTTATTATCAGACATGTCCAGAATTTATGATCCTTTAGGATGGCTAACACCAATTACCACCAAACTTAAAATATTATTCCAAGAAACATGGAAATCAGACGCACAATGGGACGAACAAGTGTCCGAGGAGATTGCCGCTGAATGGCAGAAAATCAAGATCGATCTACACAATTTAGATCTATTCAAAATACCAAGATGGTTAAAAACACAAGAAAATTCCGAAGTAGAGCTCCACGGGTTTTGCGACGCAAGCATAAAAGCGTTTGCTTGTGTGGTATATTGCAAAACAAGCTACAACGGCGGAACTTATGTTATACCTATAGCAGGGAAGTCCAAGTTAGTACCTGTGAACAAACATATTACGCTTCCTCGTTTGGAACTTAGTGGCGCGATGCTACTATCAAGATTAATGGCCAAAACCAAAGAATGTTTAAACACCTTCGAAAACATCAAGATTTATGGTTGGGTCGATTCGATGGTTGTTTTAGGGTGGCTCAATGGCGAACCGAACAAGTGGAATGCTTTTGTAGCCAATCGTGTGACACAGATAACAGACACGATGCCGTCGGAATGCTGGAGATATGTCAGGTCTCAAGAGAATCCAGCAGATTGCGCCAGCTGAGGAATAACAATCAATCAACTTCAGGAACACAATCTCTGGTGGCGAGGCCCAGAATGGCTCCCTACATACGAGCAAAAGCAAAATATTCCCATCCCCACTACAGAGCTGGAGTTGAAAAAACAAAAACAAGTACACATCGCACAAGTAAGCGAAGGCTATGACGTTGTAGGATACCTACTCAACAAATTTAGCTCATTGGCAAAAGCAATAAGAGTGTTGGCACGGGTGCGAAAATGCCTACCGTGGAAAAAGAGCTCAGGTTTCATAACAGTAACTGATATAAACGAAGCGGAAGCAATAATTATCAAATATGTACAAAACGAGCAATTCGCAGATGAAATTGAAGATTTAAAAAAGAAGAAAGGAGTTTCGTGTAAGAGCAAACTATTCAGTTTGTGCCCAATTTTAGATGAACAAGGAATCTTAAGAGTTGGAGGCCGGCTGAAAAACGCTCAAATTGAATACAATATGAAACATCCCATAATTGTCGACAAAAACACGCTTTTTTCGGATGTCATCATCGACCAGGCGCACCAGGACACTTTTCACGGCGGCGCTCGAATGACAACCAGTTTTCTAAGACGGAAATACTGGCTTCTCGGCGGCATTCAAGCCACCAAGAAACGGCTCCGCAACTGTGTGAAATGTAAAAGGCATAACAATAACAACAACCATCAGATTATGGGAGATCTACCCTCAGCTCGAACAAACCCATCGAGACCATTCTACCACACAGGGGTAGACTATACAGGCCACGTTTTTATCAAGGCAAACAAGGGTCGTGGCATCAAAACCATGAAAGGTTACGTTGCAGTCTTCATTTGCATGGTAACCAAGGCCGTGCATCTGGAACTGGTCTCGGACCTTACGTCCTCAGCCTTTCTAGCAGCCTTGCGCAGGATGGCAGCACGACGATCAGTACCTGCCCATCTGTATTCGGACAACGGCACAAACTTTCAACATGCCAACAAGGTACTACAACAAGAATATACAGAACTAAAAAACAAGATAGAACAAGAATTTGATCAAAACTTCATATCAGAGATCAGTGAAATGGGGATAACTTGGCACTTCAACGCCCCTTCATGGCCGTCTGCAGGAGGCCTTTGGGAAGCTGCTGTGAAGAGCCTAAAACACCATCTGAAACGAGTAGTTGGCGAAACAAGACTTACATTTGAAGAGTACAGCACTTTGTTAGCTCAGTTGGAGGCGTGTATGAACTCAAGGCCTCTATGCCCTCTAACAGAAGATCCAGAAGACTTGGACTTCCTAACACCTGCACATTTCCTAGCATGTGGTCCAACACTCACCATATATGAAACAGAGAGAGACTTGCGTACAAGATGGCAACTAACACAAAAGATATTTACAGATATATGGAACAGGTGGAGATCAGAATATCTTACTCAACTATCAAAGAGAAGTAAATGGAGAAAACCACAAGACAACATTAACATGAATGACGTAGTTATCATCAAGGAAGATAACTTACCGCCTGGGAAGTGGGCGTTGGGTCGAGTGGTTGACTTACATCCAGGGAGTGACGGACATGTACGAGTAGTGACGCTTAGGACGAAAAACGGCCTCTTAAAACGTCCAATAGTGAAGTTAGCCGTACTTCCAATCAACAAAGAAGACAGATCCCAAACCTCATCATCATCTCCGGCATCAGAGGTACAGAACCCTAAGCCATGCATCAGTGAAGATAAGCAAGCTGAAAATAAATCAAGAGTTAAAGGATGCAAGAAGCTAACGTCATTAGCCCTGACTCTGATGGTTTTCTTAATAACTCTGCCTAACATACATTGCTTTCCTACAAACATAACAAGATTTAGAGATAACCAAGGTCTCTATCTGGCTAAGCTACAAGACGTTCAAATTATCAAAGAAGATTGGAAGATCGTTGTCTATTACGACATAAATCCATATTACCAGGGCTTAAATGCATTAAATAAATACATTAATCATTTAACAAACATGTGTTCGATCATAAATAAACACTCATCATGCGACATCATATTACAACAACTACGTCACGGGTACTCGGAACTAAATTACTACAATGACATGCTGCTGAGTCAACATACAAGCGGGTTCCCCCAAGCAGATAAGAACACGCGCTGGCGCCGCGGACTCATTGATGGTGTCGGGTATCTCGCGAACTCGCTCTTCGGCGTATTGGATCAGAAGTTCGCCGAACAGTACCAGAAGGATATTATGCTTATGTCAGATAATCAACACCACTTACTAGCATTGTGGAAGAACCAAACATCTATAATCGAGTCAGAGTACAATGTCTTAAAGAGAACAGAAGACACATTAAATAAACAGCAAAAACTAATCAATCAACAGACTTTAAATTTTGAAAAAAACTATAAATAGCGTGAAATTGGAACTGCAAAACACAGTCAGCGTAAATGAGTTTGCGCTTGGCGCTATTACGGCAACCAACATGCTTCAATGTTTAAAAAACATACAAGAGATGCTTTTAGACACCCTTACAGATATTTATCAAGGAACCTTCAACTTTCACATCGTAACTCCAAACCAACTAAGGAAAGAATTAAATATTATTTCGAATCAAATATCAAATGAATTATGCTTACCCATTGACAATACCATGACTGACCTAAGAAAGATATATCACTTGTTAAAAATCAAAACCAGATTCACAGAAAGTTATGTATTTTTTGAAATCAAGGTGCCTTTAGTTCTGAGGGACTCCTACGAATTGTATAGAATTACTTCAATACCAAGGAAGGTACAAAGTTATAACATGTTAAGTATTGTGCCTACTTCCGAATATGTAGCTATAAACATACACAAGGACACGTACATCGAGATGACAGAGACAGACGCAACATCATGCTTGAACAATGGAGACATTCTGTGTTGCCAACTACTGTCAAGACCCATTTATCACATTAGAGATGAATTTACCTTTTGTTCAAAGAATAAATCCTCAAATGAGTGCAATTATGTAATTGACCTTTGTAAAGACAAATGGTTACAAACAAACAGACCAAACACTCACCTATTCTTCATATGCAATCAAACAAAGGCGAGAATCATATGTTCGGATCAAGTTACCGTCGAACTGATAACAGGCGCTGGCTTACTAACAATAGACGATAAATGTATTATAAAAACAGATGATTTCATACTACACGGGCATAAACAGCGTCTTAGCAGAGTGGATAATAAGGCTGACATTAGTCTCCCTGTATTATCGCCGATTAACAACTACATCAATATAACCGTTCCGATCATACCCCCGACCATTGACACGCAAGAGTCAGACAAGGCGTTGGAGGACATACGGGACAACATACAGAAGGTGAAGGAGAGCGCGACCCTGGCGGCCAGCGTCTCCTACCACGACGTGCACCACTACGTGGCCATCTACTGCATCGTGGGAGCGGGCGCGGCGCTGGCGGCTGGGCTGGACTGCCGCCGCGCGCGCGCCCCCGCCGGACCGACGCCCTCACCGAGGCGTCAGTGTCAGTGCATCAGCATGAAAACATTCAGTGAATGCGATAACCCGGTTGTCGATGTTTCAAGTGAAAGGATCAGTGATAAAGGCTCGTCGCCTATACATAATAAAGTAGTTTTTCCTAGAATTGAAGCAACAATTTAGAGACTTTATCATGCTTAGTACTTATTTAGAAATATTTAAACTAATCTGGGAATTACTTAATTAAAAATCAATAATCAAGTAAAATATATTTTAACTTTAAAGAAAGTTTGTCAATCACCATGTTAGAGTAAGGTCATCAAATCACTTTCTCTCTCCTATTCCGCCCCCGGGAGCATGTACGGGCAAGGCACGCACACAGCAACAGCACATCATTTCGCCGCATCATCATTTTACACTTTAACCTAATTTCATTACTTTCAGTACGTTTGTAGACATCAATCACGTCGCGCGTCACTCATTATCATTTAGAAATAGTATCAAGTAGTTATTTCTCAAAATAAACTCTTGTAAATTTATACACTAATTTCATCATTTATCAACAATATCATCATCGGCTAGTACCCGAACACCGATGTCGGTCATCGCGCTGACGGCGAAAACTGCCCCAAGGTGAAGTCCATGCGTGCCCGCGTCGAGGCCAAAATCAATTACAATTAAACATGCACGCTCATCTTAATATCTTACAGGCGAACCTCGATAGGTCTCGCAATGCATTTCACGAACTAAAATTACACTTCGACAACAATAACACTGACATAGCAGTCATCTCTGAGCCATATCTAGGTAACAACATACACTCACCGCACATACCAGGCCTACGCACATTCCAAACCAATCGGGGAGGAAATACGAAAGCCTGTATAGTAACACGCCCGCACATCAATGCCATGCTACTCAAACAACACTCTACCGGCAACCTGGTAATCATCTCCATACCCACCCATACCTCCACACTATACGTGGCTTCTGTATACATAGAGCCAGATACAGACAACAATGACACTCTCAACACACTAGAACACTTCATCACTCAACACCCTCACGCGTCTATCGTAGTCTGCGGTGACTTCAACGCATGGCATTCACTCTGGGGCGGAGGTCGCTACCCCCGTAGCAATAGACGGGGTCACGATCTGGTCGACCTCATGAGCTCCTCGGACTTGCACCTGTGCAATGTGGGAAATACACCCACTTTCGAAACAATCACACACGGCCGCCCTCGTTCTTCCATTATCGACCTAACTTTTAGCACCACACCTCTCATTAACAAAATAAGACACTGGGAAGTCAGGCCTCACCTATTCCCATCCACTCAACACAACGTAATCACATTTCAAATTAGTCTGCAAAACCCGCCAACCGCGACACCCAACCAAAGCACCTTTTTATACCGCACAAAAAACGCGAACTGGCACTCGTTTAAGGAAAATCTTCTCTCTAAATTTGTCAATAGTCAAATCTTGGACACCAACTTCCCCGACATCTCACCTACAGAACTCGACTCAATCGTAGAACGCACGACGCTTATTATCAATGAAGCCTGTAAATTGTCATTTCCCATGAAAACCGGTAAACAAAAAAGCAAAGCCCCCTTCTGGAATGACCGCCTGGAGCACCTCAAAACAAAATGCATTCAATTACATCGGAGTCTGCATCGCACTACACGATCTCATAACACACCCTCACCCGACCTAATCGAACAGTACAGGGAAACAAAAGAGCAATATGCGTCAGAGATGCGCCGGGCCTCGACAGACAGCTTTCGGGCTTTCTGCGAGGCCCAGGGCAAGGACGACGCATGGTCCATCACAAACAAACTTTTAAAAGATAAAGCGATAAACATACACCCGGGTACACTTAAGATCAACAACACATACACAAACACCGAGCAGGAGACTGCCGAAGCATTACTAAACCACTTCTACCCCGGGGATGATCCCGACTCGAGCGAACACCGCGACATCAGGGCGGCTGCCAATGTTCTCTCTAACACGGAGAACGAACCCCCCTTTACCACCACCGAGATATTTGACGCCATCGGCTCGATCGGTAATAATAAAGCACCGGGTCATGACCACCTTACTAGTGACATTTGCGCCGTGTTCGCTCGTCTGTTTCCGGAATTCATCACCGACTTATTTAATTGCTGCTTGAATATTTCACACTTCCCCTCCATTTGGAAAGAAGCGGTAGTAAAAATCATTCCCAAGCCGGGAAAAACAAAGCTCGAAGAGCTAAGCTCCTACCGACCTATCGGCCTCATACCCGTCTTCGGCAAAACACTAGAGAAATTATTTACCAAAAGACTAACTTTCAACGCACACAACCTTAAACTACTGAACCCGAATCAATTCGGCTTCACGGAGCAGACAAGCACCGTACAGGCTATACAACAAGCCATAGGCACAGTCTCATCAGCCAAGACCAAGGGCCAGCTAGCATTAGCTGTCTCCCTCGACATCAAAGCAGCTTTCGACAATGCGTGGTGGCCCGCCGTCTACGACGGGCTCCGACGCATCGGTTGTCCCGTTAACATTTTCAAAATTATAAAAAGTTACCTCAAAGATAGGAAAGTCTCACTACGACTCGGCAACACCATCGTCACAAAACACACCGAGAAAGGATGTGTCCAAGGATCAGCTTGCGGGCCTATCCTTTGGAACATCATTCTCAACAACCTACTCGACACACCCATTCCAGAAGGCTGCTCCCTTCAGGCATATGCAGACGACGTCCTGCTTATAAGCACGGCCAAGGACACCAATACACTAGAAAAAATCACAAACTCGGCTCTGGAAACGATTCGACTATGGGGACACAGCGTCAAGCTCCATTTCGGTCCAGACAAGACACAACTTTTTTTTTATAATGGAGGTTGAAATGCACAAATGCAGGCCCGCGCGCGTATGCAGTCGCTATCGCGGGGACTGTGGGGATGGTTAACTCTTATCCCTCTGCTAGTCAGAGGGGAGAAACCCGACCCACTAAAAACTCCTCCTGAACCCTCCATATCGCCTGCAGTGCCAGTCTCATCCATTCTGAATGAATGAGGTCTGGCACCACATTGAATTCCCCGGGGGTCGCACTAGGCATTCAACCCAGGGAATTCAGGCAAATATGTCTGCATACGGGCTCAGCGACGACGCAGCGGGACGCTGTTGGGCAGACGGCTTCCGCGTCTAGCCCCCGCGCCCCCGCCTCGCCGCCGCCGAGCACAACCCCTCCGGCCATCGCCACGCACCTCCCGCTGACGCTCGGCAGCCTCCTTCTGCAGCAGAACGCGCTCGCAGAAGAAAGCCACCGCACGCCATGCCTCTTGGCTACCTAGCATCGCTGCAACAACGCTCGGTAGCGAGAGGTCCGTTCCGATGACCGACACCAGGTCGTGGCGTTGCCTCGACCAGGTGGCACATTCAGCCAGGGTGTGCTCCGCCGTGTCCTCTGGGGCGCCACAATGGTGGCAGATAGGATAGATTTCCCGCCCTGCCACCCTGTGCAGAAACCGTCCAAAGCATCCATGCCCGGACAGAATCTGCGCCATCCGAAAGGACACAGCTCCACTCGGGCGATTCACCCATTCCCGTAAGCATGGGCGAATCGCCTCTACAGTGCGTACTCGGCATGGCCAGATCATGGGCCCACCTATCAAGGATGACCTCCCTGGCCTGCCTCCTCGCCGGTCCGACCAGTTCGGCCCATCGGCCATCCGCCCTCGTCTCGCACTTGAGGCGATACAGGGACCCTAGGGCCACCGCCTCTAACTCCCAGGGAGGAGTCGCCGCCAACAGGCATGCCGCCTCGAACGAGACGGTCCGGTAGCAACGAGCCACCCGAACCGCCATCACTCGCTGCGGCCTCCTGAGAAGGGTGCGGTTCCTCGACCCCAACCTATCATCCCATATTGGGGCCCCATACAAGGCCATACTGCGTATAATTCCGCAGTAGAGCCTGCGCACACTCTGCTTTGGGCCCCCAATGTTCGGCAGGAGTTTTGCAAGCGCCCCCGCTGCCCCTACCAGCTTCCCCCCAAGAGCCTCAAAGTGGGCCTCAAAGTTCCAGCGCCCATCCAAGATGAGACCGAGATACTTCATCTTGGCCGCCACCGGTACCCTCACTCCTTCCACCATCAGGACCGCCCCAGGAGGTGGACCATTCCTAGGGCCATGGAACAATAGGGCGTCCGTCTTATCGAGAGACACCCTAAGGCCCAGGGCCCTTATCCGTCTCACAACAAGGGAGGTGCCGACCGTTGCGAGTCGAGCCACCTCTCCAAAACTGGCCCCACTGGCCACCACGAGGGTGTCGTCTGCATAACAGAAGACGCGCAATCCCGGAAGAAGCGCGCCCCGCAACACCCAATCGTAGGCCATGTCCCACAAAAGCGGCCCAAGTACTGAGCCTTGAGGAACTCCACACCGCACAGGGTGGTAGGAGACCGTGCCCTCCATATTGGAGTACACGATCCGTCTATCCATAAAATAGTCCCCCACTATTTGGCGCAGATACAGAGGGACCTCGAAAAAAGCAAGGGCCTCTCTGACCACACCAAAGGGAAGACTATTGAAAGCATTTGCAATATCTAATGATACTGCCAATGCTCTCCCTCCCCCGTCTACCACCCCAGCGGTGTGAGACCTCAGGTCCCGAAGTGCGTCGAGCGTCGACCTTCCCGCTCGGAAGCCGTACTGTGCCTCGCTCAGATCCGGCCCCTCAACAGAGAGGTGCCGGCACAATCGAGAAGCCACTACCCACTCCAGCGCCTTGCCCGCTTCATCCAGGAGGACAATAGGGCGGTAGGCCGCCGAACTGTCCACCGGGCGCCCCTCCTTGCGCACGAGACACAGTCGTCCCGTCTTCCATGCCACCGGGAACCGTCCACCACGCAAACACGCTGTGTACAGCTCCCGGACGGAGACCTCCATATGAGGTAGGACCACTGCCAGTACCCGTGCATGTACACCATTAATGGTCGCCACTGGGCACTCCCCCATGGCAGCCACCGCCTCTACAACATTCTCCTCAGTGATGCTGTCATCAAGGTCCCGGATGCGAAGGTCCACGCACTTGACGGGCCTCCCCACCGAGGCCTCCTCTGACAGAACCACCCTCAATTTTTCAGCTAGTCGGTTGGCCTTTTCCTCCCTACCTTCCCCGGGCACCTCCAGCATCCGAGCTCCGGTAGTCGTAACTCGGATGCTTATTCGCTCGATCCCCAGGTCAGGTAGACTGATGGCCTGCCTCGCCTTGGACAGAACAGCAGCGTAGGTAACCCCCCGCTCCACCGCTCCCTGCAGCAGTGTGATAACAACTGCAGCAGTTGTCGGCGGAGCAAGGGAAGACCGCACCCCAACAGGCTTCTCCCCAGCCACCGGCTGCCTTGCCGGAAGGGCTACCCCACCCTTGGCAGGAAGAGCCGGTGCAGCTGGAAGACTGTCCGACTTCTTCTTGCCCTTACCCTTCTTCTTGCCGGTCACTGTCGCCCAACTGAGACCCACCGGAGGCATCTCTGAAGAGACCCCTCCATTTCCCGGGGCATTCCCTTCAGAGCTCTGGACCACAACCCCTGCGAGACCACTGTGGGCTCTCTTGCCCTGTGGCACCGGACAATTTGAGGCCACCTTGGCCCCACCCCCTAAGGAGCTCTTGGAGGCCCCATGGGGGCCTCGGTCTAATGCCATCAGCGGGGGGCGTAACACAGGCTCAGGGAGCAGCCTGTCCCCAATCCCCGCCAACTTCGCATCAAGCATGCCCCCCACAGCCCTCATCAACTCCCCCATCAGGCTCTCCTTGATCCCGTCTAAGAGCCCCTCCATCATTTGACGGAGGGCATCCGGCGTGATGGGACTATCCACCGAGACGGGATCCCTGTTGTCCCCCTTTGATTGCGCAAATTGCGCAGTGCGCTCGTTGAACTCGCGTCTGAGGGCTGCGAGCTCCAGACCCAGGTCCTTGACCTGGGCCCTCAGACGATTATTGTCTCTCTGAAGGCGTCTGCCCTCTTCCCCTCCCAGACACCTATCGGCGAGATCCTCCACAATCTCACCAATTTCCTTGGCCGCAACCTTTAGGTCGCGGACGTATGTGCCTTTCAGGTTTCCCGACTTCGCCGCAATCTCTAAGATTTTGCGAACCCGGGAAACCGATCTCTCTGACACGGCTACCACCCTTTTGGGGGTAGACCTTAGAATAAGTTTAGGATATAAAAATTGACGGCTGCCACCCTTTTGGGACAGCCATTAGAATAAGTTTTAAGAATTTATAATAATTAAATTGACAATAATCCATAGAAAATTAATAATTTAGAATATCATTGTTTGTAAATTATTTATTGACCTGTCTACTACCCTATTGGGAGTAGGCCTTAGATTAAGTACAGATATAAGACAAATTATTGTAAATAAAAATATTATTATAATTGACACGGCTCCTACCCTATTGGGAGTAGCCTTAGATTAAGTATAGTTTTAAGACAAATTATTGTTTAAAAAAGAATATTATTAAAATTGACACGGCTACTACCCTATTGGGAGTAGACCTTAGGCTAAGTCTTTTAACTTATTAAATTCATCTGACAATCCTAATAGGCAAAATGTTGGGCATACGCACTCCACCTAAAATCCAAACAACGGCACCTGCCATCAGGCGCAGCATAGATAAGTGGAAGGAGGCCTCCAGCCAGGCCCCTAAGGCAGCAAAAGAAGATCCTCTGGCTGGGGCGGGTGGAGGAGGTAAGTCTCCTGCTCCCGCTCAAGCCAGGGAAAAAGAGGCTAAAAACTGTTATCTAAAAGCAATGGCGCACTTGGCGGAGTCCCGCAACATAAAAACTGATATTAAAACAGGGGTACAGTCAGCTGTGAAGCGGCTGTACCAAATCGTAAAAGAAGCCGAAGAAGAGTTGGCGGGCGGCCCAACAAGAGTCTCAACAAAATTAAGAAATGGAAAAGACAAAGAAACCGAAATATATGACAGATTAGATAGGCAAATCGAAAGATTAGAGGCAGAAAACAGCAAGCTGGAGAAATGCAGAAAAGAAATAGAGGATCTGGCAAAAAAGAAAGAAGAAGGTATCCTGACCGAGATAAGGAAAGAGTTTGAGGAGAAGGAAAAGAAGGACATGGAAAGGCAAAACAACTGGGTAGCAAGCATGAAGTCGTACGCCGAAGCGACAAAAGTAAATCTCGGTCAGGGCCAAAACAACACAGAAGGCCCGGGTCAAAAACCTGCACTGCACTCTGTCGTGGTGGCGCCGAAGAACGCGACCGACACGGCAGAGGAGACGATGCAGAATATCCGGCACTTGCTCAACGCGAAGGAGGAAGGTTGGCAAGTGCAAAAAATAAGAAGAGCGAGAGACGGGAAGGTAGTGGTGGGTTGTAGGACAGAGGAAGAGAGGAGGAAACTCACAGAAAAACTGGGAAGAGAAATGGAGGTGAAAAATACTACAAACAAAAACCCTCTCGTAAGAATTAAAAATGTACTGACCTGCAATACCACCGAGGATATTGCCCGGGCCATACGGAACCAAAACAAGCATGTGACTGCGCACCTAGAGGAACGAGACCTGTGTATAACGGAGAAGTATAGAAGGAAGGCAAGAAACCCTCTGGAGAGCCACGTGGTCCTGCAGGTCACGCCTAAACTCTGGCAAGCTCTAACATCGGCTGGCAGGATACACGTGGACCTGCAGAGGGTTTGGGTAGAGGACCAATCCCCTCTGGTCCAATGCACAATGTGTCTGGGGTATGGGCATACCCGCAGAAACTGTAAAAAGGAGACAGAGGTGTGCAGTCACTGTGGAGGAGCCCACATGAGGGCCGATTGCCAGATCCTCGGGGAAGGAAAGCCTCCCAGCTGCGTAAATTGTAGAGGAGTAAAGGGAAGAGATGCGGAACACGGAGCCTTCAGCCAGAGCTGTCCAACACGGCAGGGGTGGGACAAAGCGGCGAGGCTAAGTTACGCTTATTGTTAAAAAAGCCGAGGGCACAAACATAAATACCGGCTTTCTCCTGGCACAAGCGAACCTTAGGAAGAAGAGAATCGCGAACCAGGAGTTTATTAAGGAAGCGGGGGGTAGGAACGTAAAAATAGCACTACTCCAGGAACCGTACATAGGGGCCAGTAAACAGATGGCAGAAAGCCCTATGTACAGAGTAGTGCAGTGCGTACCCACAGGGAAGAAACCGGTGAAGGCGGCGATACTTGTTTTCGACGAACACATCGAGGTCTCGCAAGACAAAACACTCATCACGGAAAACATAGTGGCTGCCGTCCTGAGAACGGAAATGTGGGAACTAGGGGTAATTTCAGTGTACTTCGAAGGCGATGAACCCATCGGACCATACCTCGAACAGCTAAGAAGCTTCACGAAAATGTTAAAAACCAAGATGGTATTAATTGGAGGGGACGTGAATGCGTGGAGCGAATGGTGGGGGAGCCGGAACGAAGACACAAGAGGAAAGGAATTACGAGGGTTCCTTGATGAAGAGGGGCTGAGCATTTTAAATTGTGGAAACACACCCACCTTCGACACTGTGCGAGGGGGCCGTAGATACACGAGTGCAGTCGACATCACAGTATGCACAACGGCTCTCCTCAGTAAGGTAACGAAATGGTGGGTTGATACTTCAATTACCAGTTCGGACCACAACACAATTTTTATGACTACAGCCCTTCTAAAACCCCAAACGCACACCCTACCGAAGACGACCCGCAAATACAAAACAAAAAACGCAGACTGGGAGGAACTTAAAGAGGAAATAAAAACGGAACTGACACAGCAAGGACTAGACACAGGAACGATAAAAGAACTGGACACTAAGGCCAGGGTCAACAACGTAGTAAAGAAATATACACACATAATTATAAAAGCCGCCGAGAAACATATCCCCAAACTAAAACCAAGAAAGAAGAGCTTCAAACCACCCTGGTGGAACAAGGAAATAGAGGCCCTTAAGAAAGACATGGTAAGAAAAAAGAAAAGGATCTCTTACGCAGCTCCCAGAAGGAGAGAGTGCGTAGTAACTGCCTACCTGGAGGCAAATAAGATATACGAAGAAGAGATCGAAAGGGCTCAAAAGGAAGGGTGGAAAAAATTGTGCACGAAGCAAGAAGGGGAGAGCTTATGGGACAGAATATATAAAGTAATAAGAAAGGCGGAAGGGATCAGGGAAGACACCACGCTAATAGAGAAGGGCATTTCGTTGAACTCCGAAGAATCGGTGCAGCTGCTAGCACAGAAATTCTTCCCGCCTGACAATTGTGAGTTGGATGATGACATCCACCAAAGAATAAGGAGCACGGTAGAGGAAATGACTAGTAGCTTACGGGGAAGTAGCGCTGATGAAGTGCCAATCACAATGGCGGAGCTCATCAGTACTTCAACCCGAGGAAGGCCCCGGGTGCCGACGGACTCACTGCGGATATCTGCTGCGCAGCTATCACGGCGAATCCGGAGGTTCCCCTGGCCAAATAAATAAATGCCTCAAAGTGGGATGCTTCCCTGATCTATGGAAGGAATGCACGATAGTGGTACTGAGGAAGCCAGGAAAGGAAGACTACACGGCCGCCAAATCCTACCGTCCGATAGGCCTCTTGCCAGTCATGGGGAAGATACTAGAAAAGGTAATGATCAACAGAATTAGACACAGCCTACTCCCCGAGATGAGCAGGAGGCAGTATGGATTCATGCCAGGAAAGAGCACGGAGGATGCCCTCTACGATATCCTGACAAAAGCGAAAAACCACATAGAAAACAAAGAGATAGTGTTGATGGTGTCGCTAGATATCGAGGGGGCTTTCGACAACGCATGGTGGCCAGCTATCAAGTACCAACTAGCAAGGAAAGACTGTCCCAAACAGCTAAGGCTGGTAGTGGAGGACTACTTTAAAGGCAGGAAGGTGGTGGTTCGCTACGCAAACAGAGAGCATGTGAGGCGACCTGAAAAGGGATGCATTCAGGGCTCGATTAGCGGCCCCACCTTCTGGAACATCCTGCTCGACCCACTACTGGTCGAACTGGAAGAGGACGGGACTTATGCACAGGCTTTCGCAGACGATGTGGTGCTGCTGTTCAGCGGAACAGACACGCACTCCATCGAAAATCGAGCAAACGTAGCCCTCGAGTACGTGAGAAAGTGGGGTATCGAGAACAAGCTCAACTTCGCGCCACATAAAACCAAGGCAATGGTCCTGACGCGAAGGTTGAAGTACGATACCCCAATAATAAGGATGAACGGACAAGACATAGCTATAGAGAAAGAAATAAAACTGCTGGGATTGACAATAGACGGAGGGCTCACGTTCAACAAGCATGTGCATAATGTCACCAGAAAAGCGGCAGACATATATAAAAAAGTCTCGAGAATGGCGAAGCTGGAATGGGGAATGACGGGAGACATGGTATTCCAGGTATACCAAGCCGTCATAGAGCCGATAGTGACATACGCGTCGGCAGCCTGGGCACCGACAGTGAAGAAAATATGCACACAAAAAAAGCTGGAGACGGTGCAAAGGGCCTTCGGACAAAAGATAGCTAAGACGTACGGAACGGCATCGCTAAATTCCGCGACGCTATTGGCGGGGATACTGCCCCTCGACCTCAGGGTGGAAGAAGCCGCCGCGATGTTTGAGGCCAGAAGGGGGTCATCCCCGTTCATACGCGAAGGAGACCGGATTGAGCGAGCCGTACCTGCTATAGAACAACCCCATCCTGCGGAAAGACCAGATATAAGCTTCGCCATCACAACTGACCCTGGCCAAATACAAAACGAAAACATAGCGGCCATATACACGGACGGGAGCAAGACAGAGAAGGGAGTCGGAGCGGCTTGGACTAAATGGGAGGGAGGTAGAGAACGAAAATGGAAGAAGATAAAGATGGCCCCTTACTGCACCGTGTATCAAGCAGAGCTGGCGGCTCTGGTCGGTGCAGTAAGGGAGGCGACGGTGGCGGGTGCTGACGTGAACATCTGCAGCGACTCGAGGTCCTCGCTCGAGGCCATCGCGGGCGGACGCTCTCGGAACCCCCGAGTAGTCGAGATCCGCAGCCACCTGGTGGAGAGCCGAAAAAAGGGCCAAAACATAAGACTCCACTGGGTGAAAGCGCACGTCGGCACGGAGGGGAACGAGAGGGCGGACGAACTCGCGAGGGCCGCTGCGGAGACCTCTAAGGTCAAAGCAGTCCACGTAGAGTACCCGCTATCGTTCATAAGGAAAGAAGTAATAACAAAGATTTTTCTAAAAAATGTTGAAAGCGCTTATAAACAACTGAGAGAAGCGAGATTTGGCCCTGAAATGGCACAGATACTCACAGGCCACGGGCCTTTTGCCGAGTACCTGTGCCGTTTCAAACTTAAAGAAAGCCCTGAATGCGAGTGCGACAGTGGGGTGGAACAAACCATCCCACATTTACTTACAGAGTGCCCCATTTTTGCCTCCTCCAGATGCGACCTGGAACAGATGACAGGCATGGCGGTCAGTCTTGAAGGACTGCCCGACATGCTGGCCTGTTGCAGAACGCAACTGGAGGAATTTTGCATAAAAATAATGAAAAGAACCGCCAAATTCAATGGAAGTAAGGCCGGGGCGGGGACCGCGAGGCGGCCGGCGCCTACTTGCTAATGGGTATCATAAGGATACTCACGGATAAGTGGAAATATCATTCCTATCCTGAGTCGTGGCCCGCGAGGCGGGTGATGATAAGAATGTAGAAAAGTTTGTAGATAGAAAAAATTGAAATAATTGTAAAAATTGAAATTGTAACCCTGTGTGTATCTGTGCAAAAACCTAATAAAAACTAAAGCTGTGTTGTAACTTATTTAGATGATGGATGACAGAAAGGACGGACGGTTAGCTTAGTCAACGCCCCCGGCGATAAAGTAGCCGGGGAAGGTAGGCCTATTAGGTGCATTTAAAAAAAAAAAAAAAACCCTAACCTAACCTAACCTCACTTGAGCAAAAAACTAACCACACTCTAAGCATGATTAAAGAATGGGGCGATGGGGTTAAACTCCAATTCGGCCCCGACACAACACAAACAATAGCATTCACAAAACAAGCACAGAGCTGCAGAATCTCCTTCGACAACACACCCTTACAATTCACCCAAAAGATAAAATACCTAGGCATCATCATAGACAATAAGCTCACTTACAAAGAACACATTGCATACATTACCACCAAAGCACTACACATCTTCAACAAACTCACCACGTACACCCGACCCACTTGGGGTCCACATCCAGAAAATATACAACTCATCTACAGAATGGTCATCGAACCTATCCATCTGGGGCCACGCAGCACTTAAAAAATATAACCGCAAACTACTACTAAAAACTCAACGCGGCTTCGCCATCAAGACCACCAGAGCGTTCAGAAATTTATCCACTAACGCTGCGATCGCAATTGCGGGATTCGTGCCGCTTGAAGGTTCTTGAATCGTGTGAGATTGAGAAGGCGCGCATTAAAGGCATCAGCAGATACATTCCTGACGACATCACCATCGAACGGCCTACACATTACACCGAGCTATTACACCCTGCATCCAGACCGCTTTTAAAATTCAGTACTCACAAAAACAATCTCAACAAACACCTTACAAACAACATTAATATATACACGGATGGAAGCAAACAGGAAAATGGACAGACGGGAGCCGCGTTTATTGCGCACTCCCCTAACACTTACACCGCCATACACCGATGGAAAAGGAAACTACACCCCACCTGCACCGTATACCAGGCCGAACTGCTTGCCATACAAGGGGCATGCGACTGGGCCATCACGCACTCCCAAAAAGACACTAACAAAAACACATACACTTACACAATTAATTCAGACTCTATGGCTGCCCTTCAGACAATTGGCCAACCTAACGCTACGCACAAAATAGTCACGCACATACACAAAGCCATCAGCGCCAACAGAGACACACAAATCCGGTTCAAATGGGTAAAAGGACATTATAACATCATTGGCAACGAGGAGGCTGACTTGGCAGCCAAATCGGCTGCAAACTCACACCTCAAATACACTTTCAATGATTGTCCCATGTCTTACATTAAGACAAAGGCCAAATTTGAAACAATGGCAACATGGGAGAAGAGATTTAATAATGAACCAACTGCCAAATACACAAAAAACATCTTACAAAATATACACAACATTAAACGATTCACTCAACAATTCCCCATCACTTTTCAAACTACTCAATTACTCACTGGACATTCCTTCGCCAAAGATCACCTAAAACGCTTCCACATCACTGACAACGACACATGCCCATGCGATTCCGACACCACTCAGACACTTCAACACCTCATCGAGGAATGTCCACGGTTTGCACACATCAGACACGAACACACACAGAAAAATAGAAAATGCAGAAATCCCTACTCCTTATCTGACAACAAACCGCACACAATAGAGTCATTACTAAAGTTAGTAACTAAAATTATAGATTCGCTAAAAGACTTCAACAACCCACCCTCCACAGCTTGATCGTCATCCACCTTACCTGACATTCACTAGAATGTCACCAATTGTAAGCAACCATTGTGTACATAAATCAATAACTGTATATATTATAATGTAAACTGTATTAGTTGTAAGCACCTTTACACCCGCTATTAATGTAAATATATACGCTATGTCAATATACCTTGTTAGATTTAAGCACTTTGTACCCATCAATATATGTACCATCATCTCATCATCTTCACTCATACAACTATGTTCCCATCAACCTAACATAAGATATTTTGTAAATTGCACATGTAAACCTACTTTTATAGTTTTTTCGATGTATAAATTCGTTCATTCACGTCCGTAACGCTGTCGTGAGCGGATGTGTGTCATTTTAAGTCGAGGGCAATGGCCTCCAGTGTTGTAAAATGTAAAAGTTGTAATATAGTGATATGTGAGCTGTTAGCATTTATACAAAACAAGGTAGATGTGATGGACGAAGAAAGCCTGGTGAGATTGTGTACATCATCATTCTCGGCTGGTGACATCGAAGCAGCAAAGAACTTATTATTTGACTCGATTACGAAAACGCAAAGAAATGTGACAAGAAAACGAAGTGGCAAATCCCAACGAGATCTCTACGATGTCATATCTGTTTTCAAACAGACTGATCCCGAGTTCGTACCCATATTTGTAGCAAAAGATTTGCAAAAACTTCCACCGGTTACTTTTGACCACATAGATGCGACGAGATTATTAAAGGACATTTTAATTCTGCAGAACGAGCTTAGAAACATTAAGAATTCATACGTAACGGAAACACAGTTCAAGGAGCTACAATGTGAAATAAAGAATCTAAAGCAAGCATCAATCGTTAATAATTTTGATTTTAACGTTAATCGAAAAAGAGGAGGTGGTTACTTATTAGATAGTGAATGCTTAGATAGTGGACCCATGGGACTACCTCCAATTTCAAATAAATCTCCAAATTCGGCGCCAGCGGCTGAGAGTTTTGAATTTGAATCGAGTGCGCCTGCGCGCATAGTATCGCCGTCTCCCTCACCATCTAGGGAGCGAGTGAAACAACAAAACCCGATCATTGACGCAACAGACCGAGTGCAGCGATCGGATTCACTCGTTGTGACAGCTGGAACAGAACAAGTCGACACTAGGAGAGTGAGCGAGATGAAAGATAAGCAAAACGAAATTGGATTGTCTACTATGTCAACGCAATCCGCGTCAAGGTCGTGCGCAGAGGTTGTTAAAGTAAACAAAACTTCGTGCATTGGGCGATTATAATGCTCATCCTGGTGAACGTTTTGGTTTGGAACTTGATGATTTTTGTTTAGAACAAAAGTGGCGATGTGCAGATTTAGAGCTGCTAGGTCGTGATTCTAACAACTACACATATGTAAGTGATGTACATGGCACAACAAGGTGGTTAGATCACTGTGTGGTGTCAGAGGTTGCGCGGAAGGCTGTAAAAAATGTTAAAATTTGTTATGACATTTATTGGTCTGACCATATCCCATTTGAAATTCATTGTGACATTAATGTATTAGGTTCTAAAATGATGAGCAATATAGAAACCTATAATCCTATTAAGTGGGGCGATAGAAACCCCCAACAAATAGCTTGTTATAAAGAATATTGTAATAGTAAATTAAGAGATCTTGACTTCCCGATTGAGTTAAGAGAATGCAGTGACAAATTTTGTGACAATTCTGAGCATTTAAAAATTATTGACAATTTATATGACAAAATTATTAGTATATTATTGGAGTCATCAAAACTTAGTTACAACATTCGGTCCAATAAGAAACATGTGATAGGATGGAATAAGCACGTTAGACGGGCTCATATGCAGGCTCGGTTAAGTTTTCAAAACTGGGACTTACAAGGTAAGCCCAAGGTTGGTCCAGTCTATGAAACAATGTTGGCAACAAGAAAAGAGTTTAAAAGTAAGTTAAAATGGTGTCAGAGTACTCAAAGTAGTTTCTAGTTTTAAGTATCTGGGACACTGGGTCACTGATTCACTGAGTGACGATATGGATGTTGAAAGGGAGCGAAGGGCGCTGGCTGTCAGGAGTAACATGTTGATTCGTAGGTTTGCTAAATGCTCTAAAAATGTCAAGCTTACACTATTTAGGGCCTATTGCCAGAGCTTTTACACATGCAGCTTGTGGACCGACTATACTCAACGGGCATTCAGCGCTCTTCGCATACAGTATAATAATGCTTTCAGGATGCTGCTGGGGCTGCCGCGTTTTTGTAGCGCATCAGGCATGTTTGCGGAAGCGCGAATAGATGATTTTCCATCTATAATTCGTAAACGAGTGGCGTCTCTGATGTGCCGTGTGAGTGGCAGTGCGAGCAGCATTCTGCAAGTTGTCGCTCAAAGAATGGACGGTTCGATTCTCAAGCATTGGATCTCATCTCATGTTATGGCGTCGAACCGCTGTGCTAAGTAGTTTTAATTTATAATTAAAATATGGGATATGGTTGAACATAAATTTTTAATTAATGATATTTACTACTTTATCTTTATTAATGAATGAATAATTGATATGAAATTGAATCTGAATTATCATAATTGTGATTTTAATGTATTGTACTAACATAGCTATTAAGTAAATTGTTACTAACAAATAATTATGGAACCTTGTTTTCTGATAATAAATGAATATAATAATAATAATAATAATAATAATAAATAATAATTTCTTCTTTTTTATAATTAGTTTGTAAGACGCGGACTCTACGCAGGTGGTTGAGGGAAAGAACATGTATCAAATAGCAAAACTGGCCCTCAACCATCTCACCCATGTTCAACTGTATTAGTATTCTTACTTAATAAAAACAAGAGTTCTGAATAAACTTATTTGAGCTTAGCTTCCTCGACCCCGGGGCGTGAGTCGCCGGGGAGGTAGGCCTACTAGATCAATAAAAAAAAATAAAAAAAAACCTAACCTAACCTAACCAGTCCGCGTCCAGACGCCAAGAAAAACGGTCTACTTCACCTCGCTCCGCGCTATTAAAAAGTTTAAAATCAATTTTAAAAATAGTTTCAGTGAAGTTACAGTGACAGTTCATATACCAGTAGATGCGGAAAAATTCGTTCTATCTTTCAGTGTAAAGTGCATTTTAAAGAATTTTCATTTTCTATTTTTTTTTAGTAAAAAACCGTAAAAAACTTAGTTTTTGTGAATTTAAAAATAGTTATAGTGCTTCGATTGTTTTTAGTGTCTCAATGTGTAGATCTCGTTAAGGCGCAATCCTCAATCCTCCAATTCCTTAATCTTATGTTAAGGTCACCTCCGCTCCCAAACCTCCTACAGGACCTTCTGCCGTTTTACACGGAGAGGGGATTGACAGCATCGAAAACCTACTCAAACAAGTCAGACGAGCAGAAGGTCCACAGCGGCAACTTTTCACCATTTAGGCAGTGTCAAAACTGCCTAAATTTCGGGCACACTAAAAGCCGCTGCCCTGCAACCACACCCACTTGCGCCAAGTGCTCCGCAAACCATCTCACAACGGAGTGCAAGGAGGAAGAACACAAATGCACCAACTGCCACAACCACAACACTCAATTCAAAACCAACACAAATACTTCACACCGTGCCGACTCTGACAAATGCCCGAAGGTAAGGGCCATGCGCGCACGCGTGGAGGCGAAAGTTAATTACATTTAAATACATTTACATACAAATACAAATACATAAACATAAACACCAAATCAATCTCACCAACACAGCCACACAACTACATATTACAAAACATAACAAAACAAATGTAAACAACTATCGCTTCAACGCGCGGCACCTGCCCTAAGGCATTGGTCCACCTCCACAAAACCACAACACATAAAAACACGCAATCCCCACTCGTCATTAATACCACACTCCCTATCACTATGGCTCTTTCAAATTAATTAATTCAAATTAATAAACTCAAACAATGGCAATTTGTTAGTAATCCACCTATACCTATAATCACAATTACATTTACCTATATATTTTATTTGCACTATAAAAATTTAAATGCTAATTTTAACATTTTCTTATGTTTCTTTTATACTTAACCGTAAATTTGTACCATATTTCACTCTATTTTACTTTACTTTAATTTTATTTATCACCTAAATAGATAAACTATAAACATAATCATCAAAATAATCAACGCAACTGCCATCAAGGCATGTATTTTTTCACATTGTATATTTTATTTTTAATCTTTACTGTTTTACCAACTACACTATCAACAGTGTATTTAAACAAGTAATTGTAACAATATTATACTTAAATTGTTAGTAAATAACTGTACATAATAACCTTTTGCACATAACATTACCATCTAAATTATATAATTAAGTTAATACTATAATAATTTTAACCATAATTTAATCTTTACTGTTTTACCAACTATTTTATCAGATGAGACCAATAATAATGTTCTTAAATTATAAGTAAATTGTTGTACATAGTAACCTTTTCACATTTATTGTTTAAATTCCATAATTAAGTCAATATTTTAATCACTATAAACATAACTAGAATAAGCATTAGCAGTAAGAAAACTGTAATATATTATGAAACTCAAAATCATTTCAACATTTGTGGACTTATATCGGGCGGTTGTCAGACGGCTATTGTATCAAATAGCACAGCCGTCTGCAACCCAACCCTGTCCAATTACAGGCCTTTATTAATATTAACGTATTGTTTTATGTATATTGTATTGGACTTAAACTGGGCGGGTGCACCTCCTCGGCACATGTATCAAATAGCAGAACCGAGCATCACCCTACCCCTGTCCTTTCACATCATATTATATTATATCATATTATATAGGCCTGCCTATATACACTCAATCGTCTCATTATACTTCTTTTGCTTAATATGTTTAAGGTACTTGTTTTCCATAATTACCTTTATGTTTAATTCTCATATATATTAATGCATATGCAAAAATTTTTTGTTATGTACACCACTAGTTTTAAGACGCGGACTCTGGAAAGTGGTTGAGGGAAGTAATTGTATCAAATAGCAAAATTGTCTCCGTTAAATGCTGTGATCCTGGTACCGGACCTCCATCAGACGACCGTAAGCCCCTCCACCGGTGCGTTGGCCCCTCCCATTTTACATTGCCCTGTCCCTCTTTGCGCATACGCAAATCAGCTTACGCAATTCTGGAAGGACGCTCGCCAATCAGGGCTGGTACACTTGTTGCTGACATTTCTATCCGTTCCAACGAATTTTGAACCTTAGCTTTGTGAACTGCAGTACAGAATGAAAAAATCTTCTCCAACACAAGGAAATATTCAGTTGGAACGCGATGTAGGTGATAGCTCAACACAAGAGAGCGACTACGTCAATACTAAATCGCGGCAAAAGCGAAGAGCTGCGCGCGACGAGAAGGACGATTTCCTCGTTCTAAAAAACGAAATCAGGGAATGGCTGCGATCTTTCCAACGTGACCAAAATGCCAGGCTCGACAAATTGCAAGACCAACAGAACAGCCGACTGGATGCCATGGAAGGTCGTATTGCCGAACTTTCAGCTAAATTAACAACTGCTAATAACACTAGTCAAGACATTGGTAAGTCATTAGATTTTGCTTCCGAAAAGATCTTTGAGCTACAAGAAAAAATTGACAGTTTTAAAAAGGATTGGACGGCAATTTCGTCTAAAATTAGTGACCTGGAGGATAAACAGGAAGCCTTAGCTCGAGCTATGAACAAGACATGTATAGAGATTCGAAACGTTCCTAAACAAACCCCAACCTCAACGAAGTCGGAGCTGTTCGGTTTTATATGGAAACTTTGTTCTGGGCTTAACATTGAGATACACACCGGTGACATTAGAGATGTTAGCCGATTCACCAACAGGAAAGACAACATGAGTTGGAACCTCACCGTTGAACTTTCGAATACCCTTATAAAGAACAATATTTTAGGTGCGACGCGTAAGTATAACGCTGAGAATACAGCTAACAAGCTGAACGCCAGCCATTTGGGACTCGGAGGTAATAAAGCTATTTATATATCAGAATACTTAACACCTAAAGCAAAGCGCCTTTATTTTCTTGCAAAGGAGTTTGCGAAGTCAGAACAGTACGAGTATTGCTGGTCTGCTAATGGCAACGTATATCTTAGGAAGAAGAACGGCTTTCCTTACATTCTAATAAAAAATGAAGATCACCTTAACTCGCTAAGCAAAGCATGACTGGTGTTAGCTGTAGTTATATGTTTTTTATTGTTCTTGTTTATATTTAATTTCCTTAATTTTTTAAAATTCCATACAAAGATTAACACGTTCTACAAACAAAAAATACACTATACAGAACCACTCCACAGATATGACAGCGAAATAACTGAACCATTAATAATTGCTATGAATATGAATATATCAACCTTATCAAAGTACCACTACGATAGTGATAGGCCATATACCTTATACAATTGCCTACTTTTCCTTATTATACTATTCGACAAATATGACTCAATCGGTAATACAATCCTAAACACATTGAGGTACAATTTTATCGTTTTTTTTATGCCTTCTTTTTCTATTTTTTTTTGAAAATTCGATAATTTAGGTTTAATTCGCGACATAGATGATACAAATTTCATTACCAACCAATATTTTAATTATCCGGAAGACTGTCAAGTTTTTTTCGAATCCACAGACCTCACCATTGTTACTCAAAACATCCGTAGCATTAATAAAAACTTTGATAGTTTTCTAGTGTTTCTTATGAGGCTTCAATTTAATCCTGATTTAATTGTCCTGACTGAGTGTTGGATTGATGAAAATTTTACAGGTATTCACATAGATGGCTATTCATGTACTTTCTCCCACAAATATATTAACAAGTGCGACGGAATCGTAATTTTTCATAAAAATAACATTAACGTTAATATAACTGAACCGGCATTTACAGATGCTAACTGTTTAGTTAGTCATTTAAATAATAATGCTGTTATCATATCAATTTATAGGTCACCTTCCTTCTATAATGTTGATAATTTTCTCGACTCACTCGAAAACCTCATTTTATCGTACAATGGACACCCTATCTATATAGTTGGGGATCTTAATATCGACATTAAGGAGACGACCGACGATCGAAGAGCTCATAGGTTTCTTGAGTTAGTGAACTTCTACGGTCTTATACAAGGACATTTCTTACCAACCCGTGGAGGTAATTGTCTAGATCACGCACTCATTAGATCACATTCGCAATCACGTGTGGCTGTCTGCCCATCCCAAGTGAATGATCACATGTCTGTCATTATAGGAATCGATCAGACTAAACACCTGAATAATAATTTAGTTAAAGCCTCTCCCTTGATAAGTAAAGTTTTAGACCACGACCAATTGTATAAAGATTTATCAGGGGTCGATTGGAGCTTTCTTTACAACATCGAAAATATAAATGAAACAGTTGGTGCTTTCACAAGTACAATTTCAAATGCAGTTAACAACAACACAAAAATCATTTATAAAAGAAATTCTCAAAGTATTAGAAAGCCATGGATAACGCCTGGGTTGCTATGCTGTGTGAGAAGAAGAGATCAGCTGCATATCTTATCAAGAAAACAACCTAACAACGAACCGCTCCAAAAGCAATATACGCAATACCGAAATTTCTGTAATAACATACTTAAAAACCTTAAAAATTTACATGAGGCTAACACCATCCTTAAGAACAAAGACAATAGTAAAAAACTATGGAAATCTATCAAAAATATATGCCACCTTAACCCAACTAAATCCAATTCTAATAAACTTCTTGATCTACAGGAAAATCCTGAAAAATCTCTCGATATTGTAAATAATTACTTCAGTTCGGTAGGTAATAAATTGGCTTCCGATATATTGTCTAAGACAAACCAGACTGAACAAGACCTTTGCTACTGTACGGTTCCTGGGTCATCAGGTGGTAGAAATAATAGAAGATTTGTAGATTACCTTATATTCACCACTTCCGTATAACAATAGACTATGAGCGATATAATAGAATTATAATGAAATTATAATTAAACAATCGAAGAGAGTGCCGACGTCTGGCTATGCTCTCGGGGTGTAACTCCGACGATATAGGAAATCGTCATGCTTATAAAGTGATCCAAGTATACAACCAGGGCACGTACATACATTGGAAATATTCACGTTTACAAGTAATCATGATGTATGAGCCTTGGCACGTATATAGGGAAACATCACGCTTACAAGACTAAGAAACCTAAATAAGCAAAATGTACAGCCTTGGCTCGTACATACTCCCACAGGCAAAAAGTGCAAGATGAATATGTAGTGCTTCACAATAACAATTCATTGTATGCTTAACAGTCTCTAGAACACTAAAGTCTTTAAACTTATATTAACACTTCTGACACAATTCCACTGCACTATCACTAGCACTAAGATATACTGGAGCCCAGTCCCGGGTGGCTTCTCCTGAGGCCACTGCGAAACCGGTTGCTGATTCTGCCGATGTTACACCTACTGTTCCGTGACGTCTCCTGATCTTTATATGATTGTAATATCCTATCCATTAATTGTCTTGAGCACATACTGAGAACTATCATGAGCATAAAAAATATAATACTGTTTTAGTAAATGCAACCATGACCTAGGTTTAAATATAATTATTATAAAATGCAAGCGTATCTCGGTAATTTGATATCTATACAATATTCTTCGTATGTGACGTCTTTCACAGTAGGTCAATCAACTAGCTAACATATGATATTTTGCTGAACTGGCATTCCATTTATTGTTTACGATATTAGTATCGTTTTTCACTTTATAAAATGATTTATGTATATTGATGTATGCATAATAATAACTTTAGCTCAATATTAAATGAAATGTTTCGACAATGTATGTTATTCATAAATGGAACTGAACATACGAAAGTCTCTGCTTTGTATGCTTAAAGGAATTTTAAGTATAATTTTATATATGATGCTTTTCTTTCTTTTCCTCTGATTACTCATATTTGACTCATAGCATTGCATAACCGAATAAGTTTGTTGTATATTTTTACGTAGTCTTGAATCTGTTAGCCTGCTATAGTGCGAAACGATAACGTTGCGCAATCTTCCCCTTTTACGAAAGATATCACCTTTCATTCTGACTTTTCTTGTTGACCTTCCTGGAAATTCCTTTCTTTTCTTAACTCCTTTTTTTCTTTTTCCAAATTTTTGCTTTTTCACGAAAGCTTGTTGCTTATATTTCTTGCCTTTATTGATAGCCAAAACATTAAATTTTCGTGCAAACCTCTCTGATCTATGGTTTCCCCGTCCCGTATACAATTTAATCGGTGCTTCTAACAAAGGCTTAGACAATACTAAGCTGCGATTTAAGTTTTTATTCTTTTGAGAATACACGAACTGAGACAAAGTTTCTTTTTCTTCTGGTTCTTGCTTGTTTTGTAAGCAGTTCATGCTTTCGTTACCCACGTTATCGTGATGTGATTTATCTTCTCCGATTACTTTAAAACCAAGTTCCGTTTGCTGTTCTATGGATTGCAATGACGGCTTGCTAGATTCAATAGATAATTTACTATCAATTTTCTTCTTCTTACACAAATTGGAATTATACGTATTTGTAATATGAATTGAAGAACCAGACATTGTATCTTGACCTGTACTATGTTGTAGGGTATCTCCAACTTCGGAGATGTTGCTATCATGCTCCATTCTGTAGGAAATTATAGATTTTGCTACGCTTTCTGCTAGCTCGGCTAGTCCGCCTTGATAAATATCTGCACATATACTGTGATTGTCCATAGGTAATTTACTACCAATTTGCTTCTTAGTATACTCATTGGAATTAGACGTATTTTTACTTTGAATTGAAGAACCAGGCAGTGTAACTTGACCTGTAGTTTGGTGCAGGGTCTCTCCTACTCCGGAGATTATGCTATGACGCTCCATTCTGTAAGAAATTACAGATTTCGCCACGCTTTCTGCTAATTCGGCAAGTCCGCCTTGATAAATATCTGCACATATACTGTGATTATCCATAGGTAATTTACTACCAGTTTGCTTCTTAGTATACACATTGGAATTAGACGTATTTTTACTATGAATTGAAGAACTGGGCAGTGTAACTTCACCTGTAGTTTGGTGCAGGGTCTCTCCTACTCCGGAAATTATGCTATCACGTTCCATTCTGTAGGAAATTACAGATTTCGCGACGCTTTCTGCTAATTCAGCAAGTCCGCCTTGATAAAATATATCTGCACATACACTGTGCTCGTTCTCAATTTCTCCTAAACCTTCTTCCACTTTTGCTGAAGACGAATAGTTTTCCTTATCCGATTGATATTGAAATGATCGCTCTCTTTGCGTAGAATAATAATTTATATTTGAATTAAATAGTGCATGGTGCAATATAGTGTTATGTTTTTGGGAACAAATCTTACATCTTTTCTGCGAGAAGCAATCTTCCACGTCATGCTTAAACAAACAATTTGTGCAAAGCTGCAATCTTAAAATGGTATCAACCCTTTCATTAAAATCTTTTTCTAACAATGATCGACAATTAAACAGGCCATGATTAGACAAGTTGCATAATTGACAACATTTTCTTTTATTTGTATTTCCTTGACCTTGGTTATTGAAACGCGTCGACAGCGAATTTTTGCTGACGCTAAAATTTGATGTAGGCCACTGTTGTTTTCTAATTAAATCTTTACGGATTTGATTATTAGCTGCTTGCAAGGCATATAATGAATTTTCGGACTTATGTGAATCCCTAAGTATCGGTGATTCCATACGCGTTTCTAGAGAATTCTTCTGACAGTCGGTAGAATGAAATTTGCGATTCAACTCTCTCCTTTGACGCCTATATTTAGCTTCCTGCTCGTAATATTTATTCTGATACTCCGAGTCAGATCCATTAAGAACATTTATTTGGATATGGGTTTCAAAAATTAAATCCCATCGTAATTTTATTACTTCTAGTACATACTCAAGTTCATCTTTGTCGGATGCCGAATATGCCTTAGATTGTTCCAATATGCTATCCAACGATCTAAAAAAAACTTCTTGCTTGCGAAGCAACTCTACAGTTTTCGAAGTTTGGAGTAACTTATCCATTATGCTTGTTAAAATGCTCAATGAATGCTTCTAATCATTCTCTCAAAGATAAAAAAAAAATTATGCTCGATATGAATGAGATAATTCTCAGAATTAATAGTGCTCAAAACAAATGGAAAGGACTTACTGCTGTAGCTGCCTCCCTCTCTTGAAGATTGACGTCCGTTGCCTTCTTCTAGGTTAAAAAGGACGCCGATATACTGTTGACCACTCTGGGTCCTTATAAATGTTGGGAAAGGACTTACTTCACTTGCCTCCCTTTATTAACGATTGACGTCCGTTGCCTTCTTCTCGGTTCAAAAGGACGCCGATATACTGTTGACCACTCTGGGTCCTTATAAATGTTGGGACAGGACTTATTTTCAATTGCCTCCCTTTATTAACGATTGACGTCCGTTGCCTTCTTCTAGGTTCAAAACGACGCCGATATACTGTTGACCACTCTGGGTCCTTATAAATGTTGGGACAGGACTTATTTTCACTTGCCTCCCTTTATTAATAATTGACGTCCGTTGCCTTCTTCTAGGTTCAAAAGGACGCCGATATACTGATGATCCCTCTGGATACTTAACACGTTGCTCTCCTCTTTTCTATTGATGCGGATGATGGTGTTCTACTTGCTTGATGACTCCACAAACCAGCAGTGGGATGTTTTTCCACGGCGCCGATCTTCAGGAAAACGGAGAAAAACGCGAACGCGATCAACTGTACGCGAAAGACCCGCTATTCCCGGATAGCTCGAAGGACCAAAATGTACGGTTCCTGGGTCATCAGGTGGTAGAAATAATAGAAGATTTGTAGATTACCTTATATTCACCACTTCCGTATAACAATAGACTATGAGCGATATAATAGAATTATAATGAAATTATAATTAAACAATCGAAGAGAGTGCCGACGTCTGGCTATGCTCTCGGGGTGTAACTCCGACGATATAGGACATCGTCATGCTTATAAAGTGATCCAAGTATACAACCAGGGCACGTACATACATTGGAAATATTCACGTTTACAAGTAATCATGATGTATGAGCCTTGGCACGTATATAGGGAAACATCACGCTTACAAGACTAAGAAACCTAAATAAGCAAAATGTACAGCCTTGGCTCGTACAGCTACAAAGTATCAATTTCCGCTAATTTAAACTCTTTTCTTTTTCTTCCCTGTGACGAGCGTGAAGTCATAAAAATTATTAGTTCTCTTAAACCAAATTCTGCCCCAGGTGATAATAATATTAGTAATCGAGTCGTCATTTTATTAAAAAACATTATTGCTGCACCAATTTCTCATATCTGCAATCTTAGTATTGAGCAAGGTGTCTTCCCTGAATCATGGAAAATAGCTAATATCACGCCTATCTATAAATCAGGCAATAAAATAGAAATTTCAAACTATCGTCCTATTTCTCTTCTCCCAACCCTCGCTAAAATTACAGAAAAAATCATTAACGTCAGATTACTGAATTATTTGGAAAAAGAATCTATCCTTGCCAACAATCAATATGGATTCAGGCATAGTAGATCTACAGAAGATGCTACCACAGGACTGGTTGAAACAATAAGCTCCAAATTAGATGAAGGACAAAGGTGTATCGGTGTTTTTCTTGATCTAGCCAAAGCTTTCGACACTGTTTCAAGGCCATTACTACTTGAAAAATTAGAAAGACAAGGAATTCGTGGAAATATCCTCCGTTGGTTTCAGTCCTATTTATCCAATAGAAAGCAGAGGGTTCGAGTTGATGGGCATAGCAGTCAACTAGAAAACGTCTCATGCGGTTGCCACAGGGAAGTGTTCTCAGTCCGACGCTTTTTTTTAGTGTACATCAACGATTTATGTTCACTTCAGCTCACCAATGCTAAACTCTTTTCTTTCGCTGATGACACAGCTATAGTCTTCTACTCACACTCTTGGGAACAAGCCTCACGGTTAGCTCAGTTAGGTCTTCGCCAAATCTCTCAATGGCTTTTAGATAATCTCCTTTCTCTAAATACGTCCAAGACCAAATACATATGTTTTCACATATCGAAATCCAGCAAACCAAACCCTATCCCCCCTATTATATTACACTCATGTCTGAACCTTCACAACAAATGTAACTGTCCTCACCTAGAACCCACAAAAACAACCAAATACCTGGGATTAATTATAGATTCAAGGCTTTGTTGGAGCCCTCAAATAAACTATCTATGTTCTCGAGTTCGCAAACTTATAAATGTTTTCAAACGCCTTAGAAAACTTTCTGACCCACATACAACCAAGATAGTGTATACTGCATTATGCCAGTCGATATTATCTTACTGCATATCGGTATGGGGTGGAGCGGCATTGTCTTCGATGCTGAAAATTGAGCGCACCCAACGTGCCATTCTTAAGATATCCTATAGAAAACCTTTCCGCTACTCAACTTCAAAATTGTACAATGAAACAAAACTCTTAACTGTGAGACAACTATACTTAATAGCAATATGCAGACTTTTTTGGAAACAAACACCCACAACACCAAATCAAACCAAACGCATACCTATATATAAGCAACCTAAAAATCGCACTTTTTTCGCTCAACGCTTTTTCTCCTTCCGAGGCCCATTCATCTTTAACCACTTCATTAAAAACAAAATTTTCACTAACATTACAAAAATCACATTACATACTTTTACTAAAAAACTCAAACAATATCTTGTTAAGCTGTCCTATACTGACACAGAAAACATTCTTATTGTACAAAAATAGTATAGATATAAATGTGTTATGTAGAATTAATTAAGCAATAGTTTTTAGATGTGAAAAGGAAGAGACTGGCTGCCCACAACACAGGGAATCCTAGTGTGGGGGCCAGTGCACTCTACTTTACTTAAATATTCCTGTATATTGTGTCTAATAAAGTTCTTTCTTTCTTTCTTTCTTTCAGCATAACTGACCCTCAACCACCAAACCTACGCTCAATGTAAATAAATTTTTCTTTTACAAATAAACGGAACGACGATTAAGAGTAAGCTTAGCTTAGCTTTCTCGGCCCCGGGGCGTAAGTCGCCGGGGAGGTAGGCCCACTAGCAATTTAAAAAAAATTAAAAAAAAAAACCTAACCTAACCTAACCAGTCCGCGTCCAGACGCCACGAAAAACGGTCGACTCCACGTCGCTCCGCGCCTTTTCAAAGTTACGAAAAAGTTTTAAAAATAGTTCCCGCGTACTAAGTGCAGTGTGTGATACGTCAAAAGACGCGGAAAATTCCGCTCTTTCGTGTAGTTTCATTATCCCAGGTTTTCTTTTTCGATTTTTTTTCGACCAAAAACTTTAAAAATTTCTGTTTTTTTGATTTTAAAAATATTATTAGTGCAGTTAAAATTCCTAAGTGAGTTCTAATAGATAGAGCGCAGTGTGGTGCGTATTTCGACTATATTTTGGTCGATAAGGACACATATTTGTGGATTTGGCAGACATTACAGTGGTAAATCCTTAATAACTTTTTATATCGATCTACGACCATATCTTTTTAACACATCAAACGATAGCCCTTGTCAAGACGCGTCGTTTGCAGCAGCTGAAAACTGGTTTTTCAGTCGCCAAATCGCAGCCCATTCAGATACAAATAATTTGACTATTAAAAACAACGCGCAAAGCTATAAGCTATCAGCAGACATATCTTTTTTGAAAATCGGAGCACTGACAGCCCCTCAAACATGCAAAAAACGCATTATCGCAAATATTTTGCGTTCTAACGCCTTCGGGTTTTCGAAAGCTATCACAGCAGCACCGGCGTCGTCTGGCGCATCAGACGGTATCAAGATCTCCATTTTTTGTCGAACAGTTCTCGAGTTACAAGCAATTTCAACTTTCAACCCAGGTTTTCCACAGGATCCACTTCAGCTAAAAATATAACTTTGACACCATCATATCCGCAATTCTTTTCTGCACCGGAACCGATCTCTTCGCCTCTTCACCACTCATCACCAGCTCCACCAGGAGCCAAAATTCCTGGTGATCACCAGGAACTGCCTCTTCACCAGCACCATCGTGTAGACCTCGTTGCGGGCTTCAAAACGATCCCAAACTCCAGCATCAGCAGTGCAGCGGTGCAGGAGTTATCCTGTGCGGAAGTACCAGGTAAGGCGGATGACCAGCCTCATCTTTAACTGCTGCCTCTTTAGTGCAAAATTCATTTTTAAATTTTTTCATTTTCTATTTTTTATAACCTAAAAACTATCAAAAAACGTGTTTTTTGCAAATTAAAAATAATTACAGTGTGGAAACAATAAATAGTGTAGTTCCATCTTGTAGAGCCGAGGCGGCTCTACATTTCGACATAAAATTTGAGTCTTAAGACTCAAATTTGAGGAAACTACAAAGGAAATACCGGAAAAAGGTGAATAACTTTTAAAATTGAGCGACAGCTATCACGTTTTATTACAGATAGTCCTTACTGAGAGCTACAGTTTGATACCAAAATTGGATTTTTTTGAACAAAATTTGGAATTTTTAGGGAGCAAAAACTAGGGTTTTGCCCCCCAATCACTGGGCCTTAGTGCCACACTAAGTTTCGTACCACAATAAAATCCGGCAAACGAAGAGCAATCGATTGACACATCTCACTTGAAAATCGGACAATAAAATAATATCCCCTCAAACCAGGAGAAAACCGTTTTTGGACCACAACCAGCCCCAAACTTCAATTCAAAATTATCAAGTATATCTATTTTAAGACATTTTACAATAGCAAAACAAACATCGCAAATTTTGAAAACCACAGTAGAACAGTTCAGAAGATATTTGAAGAATTAAGTCGGAAACGGTGATCTCCAGGGGATCCGGAGCCCCAAAAATTCCAAAACTATCACCATCAAGAAACCCGCTAAAGACACCCACAAGTGAGCTCTATACAGAAAATAAAATTATTTCGCCCATCGAGGTGGACACCAAGTTGTCTGTTCACCTTCTGGAACTGCTCCAGATCCACCACCAGAAGATTCTCCGCATCAAGACCGAAAAGAAGAACCCACACGCGAACACCTTCGGAGCAAACGCGACGAAGCGATCCCGTTCAAAAATACTCGGGTAGGTGGATTACCAGCTCGTACAATCTAATTTTTAATATTTTCGTTAATTTAGACTTAAACCACCGAGCTTAGGCTCATCTGAACCGGCTCGACGAGAGCAATCTAACAGAGCCCACCCCACAAAATAGTATTTTCTCCCCCCCCCCCCCCGAGATAAAATTTCCCCCCACATCCCCACCCCCTCGAGTTGGGTATCAAACGACTCAGCTCGAAGAGGTGAATCCAACTACATACTCCAATCGCACTTTAGCCCCCCCCCCCCCCTCACCCTACACCGTCAAAATGATAGCCCGTTCCCCCCGCAAAACAAAAAGCACTGGAATCACTCCCTCCTCATCCACAACCACAACCACCGCGAGACGGTCACTGGCAGAGATGTTGAGCCCCGCCTTCGACCGACCGATCAAACCACTACCACCAGTTTCAGACAACTTGGCAATGGCCAAAGAATACAGAGAAACTGGCCTACGCGCACTAGCCGCCTCTCGCAACCTAAAAGGCGAGCTTAAAACAGCCATAACAGAGTCAATTGAGGGTCTCTTCGGAGTAGTCAGACTCGCTGAACCCGTCACCACTACCCGCCCCATTCCTCCTACCTTTAATCCCCTCACACTATCGGCCAATAACACCAACGTCAATAAAAACACAAACACACACAACAACAACTACTAAACAAACTCGAGGCCCACTCTCAGTTGCTTGATGAGAGCAGCAGGGCCCTGCAGGAACATACCAGAGCACTGAAGGCACAACCGCAAACTACACCGGCGGAATCACAGACTGCGGCGGCGGACCCGCATAGGATCTACAAATCTTACGCAAAGGCCACCGCCGCTCCCCTGAACCCCCTGCAGGCCCCTCTGTTGTCGTGTCCGGAGAGGGTCTCGACACCACCGAACGATTACTCACTCAAATCTGCAGAACAGTGAACTTGAACCGGCAGGGCGGATACGCCCCTGTCAAAGTTACACCACCATCAAAGAACAAGGTAAAGCTCGTCTTTGAAAAAGACTGTATCAAATAGCAGAGCCGTCCACCACCCAACCCTGTCCATCTACAGGCCTGCACTAATATTCATATTTTATTTCCACTTAACTTCAAAAGTAAATTCTCCGTAACAACAGGACTTAAACTGGGCGGGTGTGAGGAGGTTACTGTATCAAATAGCAGAACCAATCCACACCCTAATCCCGTCCTATCATGCAGGCCTGCATATGTACATTTAATCATCTCTATATATCTCTTACTCTAATGTTATATGCCAAAGTAATTTTAATCCCTATTCACCTTTTAATATAGGAGCAAATAGAATAAGCATTGGCGAATAAGTAATCTGTATTATATTATCTTTAAATGCAAATAATCTTAGCAATAGTGGATTTTAACTGGGCGGCTGTTGGACGGCTATTGTATCAAATAGCAGAGCCGTCCACCACCCAACCCTGTCCATCTACAGGCCGGCTTTAACATTTATATTTCATCTCCATATTATTCAAATAAATTTTTTATTGAAGGACACGTAAACAAAACATACAAAATATACACTCTTGCCCTGTGGCACCGGACAATTTGAGGCCACATTGGTCCCACCCCCCAAGGAGCTCTTGGAGGCCCCATGGGAGCCGCGGTCTAATGCCACTAGTGGGGGACGCAACACAGGCTCAGGGAGCAGCCTGTCCCCAATCCCCGCCAACTTCGCATCCAACATACCACCCACAGCCCTCATCAGCTCCCCCATCAGGCTCTCCTTTATCCCGTCCAGCAGCCCCTCCATCATTTGACGGAGGGTATCCGGCGTGATGGGACTCTCCACCGAGACGGGATCCCCGTGGTCCCTCTTCGCTTGCACAAATTGCGCTGTGCGCTCATGGAACTCCCGTCTGAGGGCCGCAAGCTCCAGACCCAGCTCCTTGACCTGAGCCCTCAGACGATTATTGTCTCTCTGAAGGCGTCTGCCCTCTTCCCCCCCCAGACACCTATCGGCGAGATCCTCCACGATCTCACCAATTTCCTTGGCCGCAACAGGTCTCGGTCAGGGCCAAAACAGCACAGTTGGCCCGGGTCAAAAACCTGCACTGCACTCTGTCGTGGTGGCGCCGAAGAACGCGACCGACACGGCAGAGGAGACGATGCAGAATATCCGGCACTTGCTCAACGCGAAGGAGGAAGGTTGGCAAGTGCAAAAAATAAGAAAAGCAAGAGACGGGAAGGTAGTAGTGGGTTGCAGGACAGAGGAAGAGAGGAGCAAACTAAAAGAAAAAAAAAACTGGGTAGAGAGATGGAGGTGAAAGATACATCAAACAAAAACCCTCTCGTAAAAATAATAAATTTACTGACCTTCAACACCACCGAGGATATTGCCTGGGCCCTAAAGAACCAGAACAAACACGTGACTGCGCACCTGGAGGAACGAGAGCTGACCATAGTGGAAAAGTACAGAAGAAAGGCAAGAAACCCTCTGGAGAGCCACGTGGTCCTGCAAGTCACGCCTATAGGTGCGCGTGGGGCGAGCACCATATAATAATTGTTTCTAGGCTAGGCAGTAAGGAAACATAGGAAACTTCTTCAGGTCTTAAGTACGTATATTAAAGTTTACACCAAAGAAACAAAGTTCATAAACGAAGAGAGTTGAGAACACAGAAAGAGAAAAGAAAGCGTTTAGACAAGAATACATTAATCACAAGTAACAAAGGGAGAATTCGTATTTCGCGCGCACGGGTTTCACGTTCGAGAGTTCTGAACGCACTGTCCGCTGGTCGCGCTGCCACTGGCTGCAGGCTCCTCCCACCGGGCCCGTGTCGTCACACATAGCGGTAAATTCACCGACGCGGTGGTAAAGAGGCGTGGTATTGTTTGGTCACCACACGCCTAAACTCTGGCAAGCTCATACATCGGCTGGCAGAATACACGTGGACCTGCAGAGGGTTTGGGTAGAGGACCAATCCCCTCTGGTCCAATGTACGATGTGTTTGGGGTATGGGCATACCCGCAGACACTGTAAAAAAGAGACAGAGGTGTGCAGTCACTGTGGAGGAGCCCACATGAGGGCCGATTGCCAGATCCTCGGGGAAGGGAAGCTGCGTTAACTGCAAAGAAATCAAGGGAAGAGACGCAGAGCACGGAGCCTTCGGCCAGAGCTAGCCAACCCGACAGGGGTGGGACAAAGCGGCGAGGCTGAGCTACGCGTATTGTTAAAAAGCCGAGGGCGCAAACAAAATTGGAGATGACAAGACGACCCGCAAAACAAAAAACGAAGACTGGGAGGAAACTGCGTTAATTCGTGGAACTACGTTAATTCGTAAAAATTATTATGGCCGATCTAAGAAATAATGAAGTAAGTGTTATACCACGTTAGAATCCTTATTAAATGCGCGAACTTTTAAAGCTACTTGCCAAACTGGAGTAGTACATTTTTTTTTCATGCGAAAATGCGTGCGAAAAATTAATTTTGAAAACTTGGTACGGAATAAAATGACATTTTCCTACAAGTTGGAATGATCGGCACAGAGTTTAGGATCATAGGTTACATAAAGCACTATTCGGGATGACGTAAGAGAAAAAAAATTGGCAAAAAGTAAATATTTGTAACAACAGGAATGAAAAGACTGTCACATGGTGTACATTTTCTGGAATAAAAGGAAAATTTCCATAACTTCAAAAATACATGACTTAATTTTTTTTTTAATTTTTCTGATAACTGGTGTGGCATTACCTATGAGAAAATTTCGACTTGACGTCGACTTTTGGGACACCCTGTATATGGAGTTTTCGCTCGGTTATTAAATTTTGTGGAATGTAAACAATATATTTCGTATTTCAGTTACCATAAGCCATTAATAACACAAATATATAATAACGACATCAATGATAGTAATAATTCTATTACAATTAATAAAATTCAATAATAATCTTTGTAGTAATAAGCTAAAAAGGAAATAATTGTACAATCTGTATTTATGTCTATGATAATAAAAGCCTTTTATTAAACTTTATCTAATTTAACTTTATTTAACCAATTTCTGTAAAGTTGCATATAGTAAATTATTTTTTGAAAAATAACGTCATAAAGAAGTTTCACTTCTAACGAGTGTACGCTAGTACACACACACTTTTTTTTATAGGTGTATAACCATATTTGACAAAGGTTATGCACCTTTAAGGAAGATTTGCTCGAAAACAAGATCGAAGACCCCAGCTGATCTGCACACCTTTTTAAAGGTACCAATCTCAGATTTTTCCCTCAAAAACTGAGGCTCCTGGAAAAAAAATTCTCTGGACCACGTGGTCGGAGATCTCGCCAATATTTTGCGCCCGATAGGCTCACGGGATAGATCTCGATGAGCCTGTCATTTTGATATATTCGTACAAAAATTTTAATCAATATTGGCTCCAGAGGCCCGGGAATAAAAAAGGGGAAAAGTGCGGGATAACTCGGGAACGGTGTATTTTAGCGCGTTTTTAAAGCCAGATCAGTAATTGGCAACTAATTGCCCGGCCATCACAAAAATGTTTAAATGCAGATGATGGCCGAGCAATCAATGGCCGGGCCATGTGTTGCAATATGTCTGCAATAGTATGGCCCATGATGCAGACTTCTAAACGGGCCACACATACCGGCAACAATGGCTGACGAAATCACACTTGTCGCAGCAGCTTATATTAATTTAAAAATAACAGAAAAAGAAGAGATTGTGGATTCGACCTTACTTAAATAGGCGTGAAACTGTAGACAATTTCAGTCTAGAAATAATAAGCCTAGATAATAAATTATTCAAGAATTTTATTAGAATTTCAAAAGGCGACTTTCTTTTAAACAAAATTGGGCCAAAAATAAAAAGAAATGATACAACCATGAAAACAGCAAAACCTGTTTCATCGCCATCACGAGATTTGCGATAACTCTACGGTTTTTGCCAACTGGAGATTCATTAAAAAATTTGATATACATGTTCCGAGTATCAGATGCTTCGATTTCTACTATTATTCAAGAGGTGTGTGCAGCTATTATAGAAGGATTAAAATAATACATCAAGGTAAGTCAACATAGGTTTATTAAATATGTTAATCATAAGGAGTAACTATTATGTACTTTTTAAATTTAATAATAATAGGTATCTAGTAAAAAACAATTAGTGGCTAATCATAGTAAAAAATTTATTAGGTATTCCTTAAAAATTATAATTTTCGGTTTGATGCATCATTTTGGATAGTAAAACAACATGCATTTTACTGGCAACATGCTGTCCGAAAGCAGCATATTCGCTTTTATTTTCGCCAGCATCGCGTATAATATTATGAGCCTTTTCTAGTATCGACGGCTTCCAAAGTTTCAGTCGCCTGTGAATGCATAAAATTGTTAATATATCTTTAAGCTTTTCAGATGCCGTCAGGAGTCACAGAATGGAAACAGGTTGCAAGATTTCGAGGGAAGAAGTTCAATTTATCAATCGATATGATACATACGTAATACAGAGATATGTACATTTTTAAGTCTAAAATACTTTATTAAAGATACTTACGTTATAAGTTGCATTTTCACTATCTAGTCCTATATTCGCGGTATTTTGAGTAAAGAAAAAAGATATCGCATCGTAAGCAAACCACTTTACTGTTTTACTGCCAGCACTACCACTTTTCTTCTTTTTCTCCTCATTATTTGCGTAAGTTCTTAGGCTTCTGAATTTTTTGTAAGCCTCGTTGCTTGTTATGCCAAACTTATCAGCGATTTCATTCCATGCATCTTTTTTAGCATTTCTATTTTTGTAGATGCCGGTTTTTATATCCCACAACTCGGGGTGCAAATGTATTAATTAATAAAATCAGTTATTGTCTTCTTAGATCAGGTAATAACCATTTTTACGTAGTTGTCAAAATGCAGCTGATCGCAAAACACAGAATATAGCAACAGGCACACTTCACTCATAGTAAACTTCATGTCGCGTAGAAAGGGATACACTGTGCCATAACAAAGAGAGTGACTGAGACAACAATAGAACTGGCCGTGCAATATTGCAGTTGAATTCGATAGCCTAGCGATCGTCCGGCCACCCCTCGGGGCAATATCGGCCATAAGTGGCTATACAAAACACGTTTGGCTATATGGCCGGGACATTACTGCAATATTGCATAGTATGGCTGACATTGTTTGCAATGTTGCCGGGCCATGTGTTGCAGCCATCAATTGCAGCAAAACATGGCCCGTTTAGAAGCGCCATAATAATAAAATATTTAACCAACTAGAGTAACATCATATTTGGATATAACGGTGCACGCTAGGTTAAAAATAACTTCATTTTCGGCATAGTTAAGGTCATAGGGCGTGTCGCGTGAGTAAAGGAACGGCAACGGACTTTTGATTTAAAAATAATTTATTTAAATGAACAGAGTGACAGCACTTCATTAAGAACATAATATCTATTTCCTCGCGGATTTATACATTAAAAATTACTTACTAAGTAGTCGTCGTTGCTGACGCACAACCTACATTTGGTTTAGTGTTAGCAAAGCATGTATGTGTATGGTTGGTACTCTTAACTCGTGCACTGTACCTCGGACTCCCTCCCCTCGCCCTACTTCCTCACCCCCTGGGGTTGCAAGATAGAGAACATACACGTGTGACGGCTCTATCGATTCCCCGCAAAAAGGCGAGTCGATTGAGTACGTTAACAGCGTACCCAAACACACGGATATCACACACAATCACACTAAGACACAAATTCACACACACTAGTGTGACGGCTGTTTCAACTCCTCGGGACTCGGGGAGAAGATTGCGGCTGTCCATTTCTACATGCGAGTTAACATTATACCTTACCTTATTCGACCCCGCTGATTACAGCGGATCCTCCGGGCAGGTGCACACGTGCCAAGTCACACAAACACACACACGCAAATCCCGAAAACCCACCGTTTTCGAGATTAGACGGGCGTTATCAGATTGTCAGTTGAAAAAAATTGTCAATTTTTCGGGATTTTCACGAATTTCCGATTTTAAACATTTTAAAAATGCTATAATATTATGTATCTAAGCTGCGCGGTCACACACGACACGGCGACAGACCAGTATATGGATATATCCATATACTGGTGTGTATGGATATATCCATATACTGGGGTGTCGTTAAAAAGCCCTATCTCCTACCGTTCCCGAGTTATTCCCTATATAAATGGTCGTGTCAGATGTTTGAAGCGGCACGGCTGAGCTAAGCTCGCCAAAACAGCCCGTGCTGAGCTGTAAAGGCCCTTAAGGCCAACAGCGAGATTCCATTCTCAAAAAAAAAAAAAAATTGAAGCGGCACATTGCTGGACTCGACGGGAGCTTTCTAATGATCTGTCGCACGTCTTCAAAATCCCTTTGGAATCTCCGACCACGTTCCACGTGGTTTTAGTGTTTCTCTTTGAGCTCTATTTTAATATTACCTACCCCTATTTTAAAATAGGGGTCGTCGATTTGGTTTTTTAGGTATTCTATTCTAAATAGTTTTTTGAGGTTATTTTTGTTTTTTCCACTTTAAAATTTTGTTATACAAACCAATTTTACAGTGCTGTATGTCAATCGTCTCCTCTTACTGAGACGCGTCGTTTACACATAGCACATGTGGCTCTCTATCGCTTTATCGTTATCACGTCCCTTTTTAATTTTAACTTATTTTTAACCAAACTTTTTATCCTTAAAATCCAAGTCAGGTATCAGTAGATGCGGCTTAAAAAGGCGCATCCAACGAATCCAAGATCGGTATATGACTTCGATCAATTTAAGGCGTCGCACTCACTTTAGACACAGTATTTTTATAATCTTTCAGTTTTTTGCACTTTTTATTCACGTTTTGTAAAATTTTTATATATTCGGAAGTCGCAAGACGCACAAAATGGTGTAACGCAACTTTGGTTTCGCGAAGAATTTCCTATTTTTAGTATTTGACTTGGCGGAGCGACACGTTTTCTGACCGACTCGGGCGGCGTTTAGGTATATGTATGGCGCTTTAAAAGCATAACAAAAAATAGATACACAAAAGGATGGAAATACAAGGAAGAAGTGGCTATTTGATACCTTCTTGTTCCTTGCACCTTTACAATTTATCACATAGACGAAACAAAATAAAAATATATATAACAAATTGATCTAAGACATGAATTCTATTGGTGAATAATTATACAGAGTAAATTTTGTAAGTTTTTAACAAGAAATTGGCGTCCAATGTGACGTAGAGTCTCAGTGTAAAAATACTTTTACGTTTACGTAATATTTATACAATACAAAATTGTTATTTATTAGGTTTCTATTACTTCTATTACCGTAATAGGGCTAAGTTACAATTAATTCATTAATTTTGATCCCACATAGTCCTTACTTTTAATATTTGAAAGGGAATATATTATAAAATATCTTTAAGAGTAAAATTATATAGAGCAAAGAATTTCTATTAATTTAATCTGGCGGCTTCGTTGCCAGGGATCCCGGAGTGTCCCTTCACCCATTGAAATAGGATCTCGGGGTTTTCGTGTGTGTGCTTTATCTTGTGAATCGTGTTGTGTAATTGTGCTACAAGTGGGTGGGTGTTAGATGAATGTTTGAGTGCGGCAAGTGATGACTGTGAGTCGGTATGAATGAGCTAGTGCGTTATTTTATTTTGTATGGATGTGTTCTACTGCTTTGAGGATTGCAAACAGTTCAACCTGGAAGACTGAGCTGGTGCTTTGTAGTTTAAATAATTTTGTAAGTTTGTGTGAGTGAGCGGAGGGCGGGAAGACAACAAATGCCGCGCCGACAGAGCCGACGCTTTGTTTGCTGCCCTCCGTGTATATAATCGTGTGTGATGTAGAGTTTTTTTTGGTAGTGATGACTGCAACGCGTGTGTCGATTGGTATCCTATGCGCAGGGTAAAGTAGCTCCTTGAAAGGTACAGGTTTTCCTAGCGGGATGTCGAAGGGAATCCTATCGCTAGTTCTGTCGTTTCGTGTTTGTTCTAGCTCAGCGATCTCTAGGACTCTGAGTTCTAGCGGGGTGATTGCGGTGCGAAATCCTCTAATTATTTTTATGGCAAATAGCCTTTGTGTGTTATTAAGACGTTTTTAACATATTTCTTTGAAGCAATGTGGCCCCAGATACCCGAGGCGTATGTTATGGGTTCGATAACCCTTTGGTATATGAGTCTAATGTTGTCGGGGTGCGGGCCCCAAGTTCGTTTGGTGTAAATTATGATTGCCTTTCCTAGTATGTAATTGAGGTGTTCATTGAAGTTGAGCTTACTGTCTATGATTAAGCCTAAATATTTAATAGAGTTGCTGAAGTTTAGTGGCACGCCATCGAAAACGATTCGACTGAGGGTCGCGGGTTTGGTGAACGCGATACATTGTGTCTTGTCTAGACCGAAGTGGAGCTTGACGCTATGTCCCCACAGTCAAATCCTTTTCAATGCTGAGTTTGTTATGTGTTCGAGTGTTTTGGTGTCCTTGGCCGTGCTTATAAGCAGGACGTCGTCTGCGTATGCCTGTAGGAAGCAGCCTTCTGGAATGGGTGTGTTGAGTAGGGTGTTGAGAATGATGTTCCAGAGGATAAGCCCGCAGTTATGTTAATGGGACATGTTAAGGGGACATCCAATGCGGCGGAGCCCGTCATAGACGGCAGGCCAACACGCATTGTCGAATGCTGCTTTGATATCAAGGTAGACAGCTATTGCTAGCTGACCCTTGGTCTTGGCTGATGTTACCGTGCCGATGGCTTGTTGTATAGCTTGTACGGTGCTTGTCTGCTCCGTGAAGCCGAAGATTATTGCTGAGAAATTGAGGAAATTCCTTTTCGATAAAAATATTATACCCTGCGAACAGCATGGATTTGTACCAGGACGATCTGTCGCAACTAACCTTCTCATGTGCCTGAATCAATGGGTAAGAAGATTCGACAGAGATCCTATAGATATAATCCACCTAGATTTCGAAAAAGCTTTTGACCGTGTCCCAGTCCGCCGTCTTCTATGCAAATGAGAGCACTTAGGTATCCGAGGAAAAAAATTGGCTTGGATTACAAATTACCTCTCGGAAAGGTGTTTTCGAGTTCGCATTGGACATACACTTTCCTTGCCTGGACAAGTATTAAATGGCGTTCCTCAAGGATCAGTACTTGGACCCTTACTTTTTATTCTGTACATGACCGATCTGAAGAATTCACTGCAGATTTCACATTCAATCTTTGCTGACGACATTATTTTTTTTGGAAATCCATTCTCCCAATCTCAAGCAATACAGGGTGGCTTGGATGATGTTTTTGATTGGACCAAGCAGTGGCTGCTGTCATTAAATGTAAAAAAATGCGCAATATTGCACATAGGAAAGAAACATCCGCACAACACTGATCGCCTAGATCAACAGCAGTTAATGCCAGTATTCACGCAATAAGACTTGGGTGTTACTATCAGACATGATTTGAAATGGGAATGTCATATCATAAAGATTGTAAAAAAGCTAATTCCATGCTCTATAATGAGCGTGGATTAAGAGGAATCATTGAAACCTATAAAATCCTCACTGGCCACTATAATGTTCCAGGAATTGAAAAGCTCTTTGTTTTAAGTGAAAATACACATTTGAGGGGTAGTTCTTTAAAACTTAAGACGACTCAACATAACACAAATTCCCTAAAGAACTTTCTCCCTAACCGGGTAGTGGCAGACTGGAATATGCTTCCGGAAAGTGTAAATCCCAAAATACTCGCGCATCAGCTTATTAAGCTGCTAGTGTGTTTAAATACATAATAATAATAAAACACAAAACACAAAAAGCCATAGCAAAATCCCGTCCAAATAGTGACAGGCCATGTACCCACCAATCTGACCCACAACGATCAACAACCTGAATAGCCAACAAATTGAAGAATACATAAAAATAATAAATATAGCCTACGTACACAGTGACAAACACAATGGTAGAAAATACTAACGTAACTGTTTAGTCATTCGAGTAGCAATTAATAAAGTTGAGAGAGAAGACGTGTTTGTTTTTCATTATTTATATTGGTGTAGTTATTTAAAATTGTGACCATAAATAATCGAATATTTGGTCTAATATTGAGCTGGCTCCATTTACTTTATCCAGATAAAGTAAAAGTTTTAGTATAAAAAGATATAATATAAAACTTGCCGAATAAAAACGTTTTAAAGTTTTAAGATGTTTAAAATAAATACACGAAAATGACGTCAACAGTTAGTACAGAACAGCAGGTTCACAAAAACATGAATTAATGGTTCAGGAAAAGAGAAAACAAACACAAGTACAAATTTTATAAGAAACGAATTTTTTATCATGATTCTTTTACTAGACGGGTTTCCGTTGTTGTCAGGCGCTAAGAAGCAAGCGGTTGTGTGAAGTATTTTTAAATAACCTAGTAAATACAAAGTGAATTCTATTAAAAAGTGTATCCCTTACTATATATATGAAGGAACTGGAAACATTGGAGATCTTTCTCATGCATCCCAATTTATTGAGAAATTAGTGAAATATGAAATACATATACAGTGGACAATTTATATAACAAAAATACCCTCACCGATATTGATTTGGCGACAAAAAAAAATTACCCGTAAGTCAACGTCATATGAATCTGCGAGCATAACAATTAGTTCTTATTCACTAAAACACTATCTGTATGTAATTGGAAGTACAAATAGCATAATTCCATTAGAAGAAAAAAAATTTTTTGCTAAAGTGAACTTTGGCGGTAGTGCATAAACTACCACAACAAACAAATAGGAACCCTTGTGATGTCAGCATAAACTCAAAAATACATTTGCATAGTGACTGGGGACCAAACTAAACCGTCAATGTTCGGTTTTAAGAATAATACACATTGTGTAACACAAACTTGGAAATCGTGACTAATGAAACGTTGGAATTATGTAATAACCTACAAGAAAAACTAAAAAATTACAAGAATTAAGAAGTTAGATGTAAACAAAGGTATAGGGTTGGATAATATACCTAATGTTGTGCTTAAGAAATGCGCCGAAAATATATCGATTCCCTTATGCTTGATTTATAATGAGTCTTTGCGTCAGGGAGTGTTTCCTACAGTCTGGAAAGCTGCTCGGGTAACACCTATTCACAAGGGCGGAGATAGAAACGTAGTTCAAAACTATAGACCAGTTTCAATATTACCAGCACCTGGAAAAGTGTTTGAGTCTCTTATTCAGCAGAGAATTTTTTGGCATGTAAAACAGAATATACACCCAGAGCAACATGGTTTCATGCCAAAGAAATCGACCACTACGAATTTGTTTGGTTTCACAGAGGACATAGCGAAAGGAATCGACAACGGACTGGAAATCCATGCAATATACACCGACTTCAGTAAGGCTTTTGACCTCAACTGCCACGATTTACTACTACAAAAGATCTTTTCCATGGGCATTCATGGGTCATTGTTTAGGTGGTGTGACTCGTACTTAAAAAATAGGACACAACTGGTAAAAATCCGAGGGCATGTGTCTAACGGTCAGCCTATACCAATGGGTGTACCTCAAGGATCGCACTTAGGGCCTTTATTCTTTATTATTTTTGTAAATGATTTAGCATATAATTTAAAGTGCAATTTTAAAATGTACGCTGATGACTTAAAATTGTACCAACTGATTCAAAACGATATCGACATTGATTTTCTGCAAGACCAACTAAACAGAGTTAATATATGGTGCGGGCTGAATAGAATGATTTTAAATGAAGGAAAGTGCTGCTGCATAAAATTTTCGAAAAAAAAGAAATCTTCACCTTTAACATACTGTATAAGAGGCCAGAAACTTCAAGAGGTTAACAGCATAAGAGATTTGGGGGTTATTATGGATAGCTCACTAAGTTTTAGGGAGCACATAGTATTATAAAAAGATCCTCAAAGCTTTCTGGTTTCATCTCCAGAATTACGGGGAGTCTTACCGATCCTAGCGTCGCTGTAACTGTCTTTACCAGCCTCGTCAGAAGCATATTGGAGTTTAATAGTTGCGTCTGGTCTCCAATGTATTTAACCCATTCGACGAGGCTGGAGAGGGTGCAAAGAAAGTTTTTGTACCATTTATCTTTTAAAAATTATAAATGTGCAATTTTACCTAAATATTAGGATCGGTTAGACTTTTATGATATGGAATCTCTGAGTGTTCGTAGGGTATACAACGACTTGATATACCTTTTTAAGGTCGTTAACGGATTTGTGGATTGCCCAGAAATTGTAGAAGGTGTGTCCATAGAAGTTCCTCGGGCCGGGAGTCGTTTAAAAAATCGTAAATGTTTTCACATCCCACACTGTCGAACAAACGTTGGCAGAAACTCTCCAATTAATAGGTTGTGTCGCCACCATAATGATATTGCACAGAGTTTTGACATTTTTCATGGTTCGCTGGCCTCAGCTAAGAGTAGAATTAGGACTCAGTACCAATAATTTCTTTTCTTGTTTATAGTGTTTTAATTCTTTATAGCTATTATTTTTAGATTTTTGTTTTGACACTTTATTGTATTTACCTAATTTCGCTGGTCGTGTCCACATGTTCTAGGGACGGCACCGCTTTTTTTTATATTTTCGTATGTAAGTTGATGTTGACATGTCGCACCTTGAAAACCAAACCGTCACTAAACGAAATTTGGCAAAATTGAGTTATGAATGCCATCCGTTGCAAATTTATTGTACTTAGAGAATGTGAAGACACCCTTAGTTTTATTGCAAACATAGTCCGCTAGAGAGCGCTAGTGTCACTACGCTTTTATGGGAAACGTATGCGCCATCTTATTAGAATACTGTCATTTTGACATTAGTGTCGGTGCCATACGCATAAAACGTTTGAAATTTATAGGAAAAGTGTATTTTTTTTGCTTAGGAACGGTATTCCAGTGATGATAGCGGTAAGTATAGCATTATTTTAAGTAGAAAAGTGTACTTTTTTCATTAAGAACAGTTTTCCTACAAATTATCTTTGTAAATTCCGCAATAAATTAATTACCATAATGTCGCTTTTAGGTTAGTGACAGTATTCCTTCACACTTATTGCTTTTACAGAAAAGTTTTTAATGAGGAATTCAATATAAGTTTTTTTTATACCGAAAAAAGATCAATGTGATCTATGTACAAGTTATAAAAATGCTGAACAAAGCGAGAAAAATAATTTAGAAGAAAAAATATCAGCGGCATCTAAAAGAAAAAGATGAGAGTAGGAATGAGAAAGCTAAAGACAAAGAGGGTGTCAATTCCGAAAAAATTGTGGCATGCTATGATTTACAAGCAGTGTTACCTGTACCAAGAGGCGATGTATCTGTATTTTATTATAAATCAAAATTGAACTGTTACAATTTTACAATATACGAACTCGGAACAGACAACACAGAATGTTTCTTTTGGAATGAGGTGCAAGGGAATAGAGGAGCATGTGAAATTGGGACATGCGTATACAAATATTTATACAAAATATCCACTGCTGCTTCTAAACCCATTGAAGTAATATTTTATTCCGATAACTGCTGTGGCCAACAAAAAAACCAGTTTATCATCTCGCTTTATATTCATGCTCTATCTGAACTGCAGAATCTTAAGTCTATCACTCATAAATTCTTCATCAAAGGCCATACTCAAAACGAAGGGGACGCAGCGCATTCTACCATCGAAAAGCAAGTAAAAAAGGCTTTACGATCAGGCCCTATTTATGTGCCTGACCAGTACGTTCAAATTATAAGAGAGGCTAAAAAGAAAAAGAAGGGAATATGAATGAAATGAGCTACAGTGAATTTTTAGACATCAAAAGCTTGGTAGAGTACAAATTTAATAAAGATGTAGAAGGAGAAGCAGTGAATATAGGCGATCTAAAAGCGATAAAAATAGAAAAAGATAATGAAAATAAATTAAAAGCTTTTTATAGAACTTCCTATATGAACTATATATAATATATTTCCTATACGAAGAAATAAACCTCTGTCAACAGAAAACCCGTAATATACGTAGGGCAAATTCTCGTCCTCACCCTCAGTTAAAAAGGCTGTACAATTCAAAGCTTCAGTTGACTGCACGTAAAAAGGCTGATTTAAAATCTCTTGTACAGGCTAATCACATTCCAAGATATTACGCATCTTCTTTTTATAACAATATTATAAATTAATCTATCTATTAGTAAATAATAAGTAGAGATAAAAAGCAACATTCCCTGTTGCCAAGATCTCGTAATAACAATTTAACGTTCCTAAGTTGATTACAAAGATCTCATTGATCTCAAAATATTGCCATTGATTAAAAATAATTAATAATTAGAGTTAAGTGTACTTTAATAAATATTTAGTGTTAAGTGTTAAATGGAGACACCTTTTATATTGTGGCATATTTTTATTTTCTGCATTTTTATTGGAATTGACAGAAATCTCAATTCGGAATAATTTTCTGTTTTATCTTTTTAATTTACTGTTTGGAATAGTTATGAGTTAGTAACCAGTAAAGTTCTTAGTAGATTTTATGGAAATAATTTTTTTTTCACACAAAGTTTTTTACTAATAATAATAATAATCCAGTAACGAATAAAAAACAACATTGTAATTCTATAATAACGCTGCTAATTAGGCAAACGAGCATTATAATTGTGGTAATTGTAAATGACACTAATGCTCTTATAACGAAATGTTTAGCGGAATAGTGACACTATGGGGGTCTTTTTTAAAAAAACCTTTGATTTTGTTATACAAACCCCAGTTTATCAATATAATTTTACTAGAAATTAAAAGAAGGTTTAATGCTTAAACTCCAATGCAGAAAAAAAATCCATAATTTACTTTTAAAATTGTTTTCTGAGCCTTTACTTTTTTACAAAACTTAAAACGCGAATTCCCAAAAACTGTGGATTTCGTTTAATGACGGTTTGGTTTTCAAGGTACGATGTGTTTGTCCTAATTTTGTGGTCCAATAAAAAATAAATAAATAAAATAAAACAATAAAAACAAAACGGAAAAGACGCATTCATTCGAAACAACAAAATTGTAATAAGAGAAACTTCAGATACAGAAAAAAGAAAGAGAGAAAACTCGACGTCACCTGACAACATTCACTTCGGTGGCTCGAAAAAGATCATTGCTTCTCCTAAACTGCACAAAACGAACGCATTTGAGTATATGAGGGCAAGATCCTCATCTTTGACTGAAAACCATCTCAGCAATATAAAGCATAGGAATTAGCAGACACCGGAAACGAGATTAAGATTAAGATAAATAATACAATAATACCAATACGGTTGGTCATCGAGGGGTTATCGACCGAACCGATACATGTATTTTACCTGCCATGACTTACGGATATCAGACATGGAGCTGCACAAACAAACATATTTAAACCTTAGAAACTTGTCAACATCAAATGGAAAGAAGTATACTTAACATAAACATATAAAACAAAGTTCGATTAACAACAATAAGAAAACAAACTAAAATTATGGACATAAAATACCGAGTCAAACAAATAAAATGGAAATGGGCTGGGCATTTGATAAAAAGCAATACGGAAAAAACGCCAGGTGAGGATAACATATCTAATGAACTTTTAATTGGAGCATTTGAAATTATTGTAGACTCACTGACAGTCCTATTCAACGATATTTTAACAACTGAATATATACCTCATCAATGGACTACGTCCACTATAACCTTACTTCATAAGAAAGGGAAAACAGATGATATTTCGAACTACAGACCCATCTCGCTTATGTCTAATGTATATAAAATATTCTCCAAAATAATGTTAGAGCGATTGACAAAGACTTTAGACGAAAATCAGCCAAAAGAACAGGCAGGGTTCCGAAGTGGCTTTTCAACCATAGAACACATTCACACCATAAGGCAAGTTATTCAAAAATGTAACGAGTATGGAATAAATTACTATCTAGCGTTCATAGATTATAACAAAGCGTTTGACTCGCTCAAGCATGGGAAAATATGGGAAGCACTTGCCTCACAAGGGGTTCATGATAAATACATTCGTATAATTAAGAACATTTACGAAAATATGAAAGCCAAAATACGCACAGAAAAGGTCGGAAAATATTTCCCGATTAAACGAGGTGTCAGACAAGGTGACCCTTTATCACCCAAACTTTTCTCGGCAACTTTAGAATATGTATTCCGACAGCTCGAATGGAACGACTATGGTATAAAGGTTAATGGAGTATTTTTAAACCACCTTAGATTTGCCGACGATCTTATACTAATATGCGAGGACCCAAGAACTCTAAAAATCATGGTCGAAGAACTTGTTCACGAAAGCAAAAAGGTTGGATTATCAATGAATACAAGTAAAACAAAGGTGATGACAAATTACATCAAAACTCCTATTAAACTTAACAACGTTACGGAACTGGAATATGTAAACGAGTATACATACCTTGGCCAAATAATATCTCCCACAGACCTCACAACAAAAGAAATCAAAAATAGAATAAACATAGGATGGAGAAGATACTGGGCTCTAAAAGAGGTCATGAAAAACCCGACTATAACAAACAAAGCCAAAAAGAAAATATTTAATACATGTATTTTACCTGCCATGACTTACGGATGTCAGACATGCAGCTGCACAAACAAAAATATTCAAACATTAGAAACTTGTCAACATCAAATGGAAAGAAGTATACTTAACTTAAAACTAAAAGACAAAGTTCGATTAACAACAATAAGAAAACAAACTAAAATTATAGACATAAAATACCGAATCAAACAACTAAAATGGAAATGGGCCGGGCATTTGATAAGAAGCAATACGGAAAAATGGACCAAAGAAGTTATGGAATGGTGCCCTAGACATAAAACGAGAAGTAAAGGTAGACAGCATCGTAGATGGGAAGATGATATTAAAAAGGTGGCAGGAGCCACATGGATGAGGAAAGCAAGAGATAGATCTTTGTGGAGAACACTTGGGGAGGCCTATGCAGAAAAGCAAGACAATCAAGAAACCGGTGTCTAATGGGAAATTATATGATAATATTTACATTTACCTTAATTTAATTTCGTTATTAAGCATAAGTAGTGTATAGAGTAGAAGTAGGATAAAATGTAACTTAAATGATTGTTAATAAAGGCTATATTTATTTATTTATTTATTTAATACGGAAAAATAGACCAAAGAAGATATGGAATGGTGCCCTAGACATAAAACGAGAAGTAAAGGTAGACAAGATCGTAGATGGGAAGATGATATTCAAAAGGTGGCAGGAGCCACATGGATGAGAAAAGCAAGAGATAGATCTTTGTGGAGAACGCTTGGGGAGGCCTATGCTGAAAAGCAAGACAATCAAGAAACCGGTGTCTAATGGGAAATTATATGATAATATTTACATTTACCTTAATTTAATTTCGTTATTAAGCATAAGTAGTGTATAGAGTAGAAGTAGGATAAAATGTAACTTAAATGATTGTTAATAAAGGCTATATTTATTTATTTATTTATTTAATACGGAAAAATAGACCAAAGAAGATATGGAATGGTGCCCTAGACATAAAACGAGAAGTAAAGGTAGACAAGATCGTAGATGGGAAGATGATATTCAAAAGGTGGCAGGAGCCACATGGATGAGGAAAGCAAGAGATAGATCTTTGTGGAAAACGCTTGGGGAGGCCTATGCTGAAAAGCAAGACAATCAAGAAACCGGTCTCTGTAATAGGAAATAATCTAATATAATAATAATAATCTCTGTAATATGATTATATCTAAGTAAAGTAGCAGTAAGATAAAATGTAACTTACAATTTTGTCAATATAGGCCATATTTATTTATTTATTATGATTGTAATTTAAACGGACCTTATTATTATTATTAGGTACATTCGAAGTAGATTTTGGATTCTTAATTCTGGGGTGGACTATGCAGGCCCTATTTTGATTGAATCCTCTAAATGTGGTCACCAGGCTACAAATATATATATATATATATATATATATAAACAACCATTCTATGTAAACGTTGATCTAGTAAGATATTAAAAGAAATGTTGATCCACCTTCTTGCAGTGTATAATTGGCTCTTAACAAATATAACTGATATACTTTGTGCCGAATTAGTAATAGAAGGCTTGTTTGGGGATCTGCATCGGTCGCTTTGCAACATACTTGCCATCAAAAAATACATTAACATAATATTTTTGTAGATCCGTAACGGTCGCAAATATTATACCGACGAGTCAAATGTGCATCCGTTTTATATGCGAAATCCTTATAACTAACGTTGATCCGAGGGCTTTTGACCTTGAACCTTGTTGGTTGTGGTTAATTGTGGTCAAGCAATTGTAATTAATTATTCTTGACTTCTTTTACGTAACCACGCAGATGAAATCGAAGTTAAAACTTTAACAGTACAACTTTCTTCAGCTTTCTTCAGTATAAAGCTATCAATGATACAGACCCTAAAATACGAAAGCTTAAACGACAAAAAATTACAGATAAATTGAGAAACAATGGAAATTTTTTACACAATTCTAAAGTGAGCAAAAGCTCCAAACCATCAAAACGAAGCAACCAGGGTACCTCTAGTCCGTCAACTTACGCTACTTGTAAAATATGCTTGGGCACATTTAAAAGATCTTAATTTTTACGACATTTAAGAAATTGTAAAGCTTCTGAACATGTTATTCCGTCACTTAAAAGAAAAGCATTGTTTAATCACAGCTTAACAATCGTTCCCAATACGGCGAACGCTTCGATTGAGCTAAAAGAAAAAATACTGTCGTATCTTCGTTCTGATGAAATTTCATTAGTAGTTTAAAATGATCCATTAATCCAGCAAAATAATAAAGCATACGGTGCTCGTCTCTTTAAGAAGAAAAAAGAACGACGAAGTCGTAAAGCGATTTGCTCCAAAATGAGAGATTTAGCTACTCTTTTAATTTTATTGCGGAAAAAATGATACATTTGTAAGTGCCATAAAAGAAATGTGTGGCTTTAATGAACAAACAGGCATGGTCAAAATTATAAGCATACCCTCACGTATGCGTCCCGCTGTCTTGGGTTGTGTTGAAATACTATACACACAATCTATTATGCAAAACGAATCCACAGCCTATAAGGAAGCATATAAAAAAATCTAGATGACTTTAAATATTTACCTAATTGAAATCAATTGGGAGTGGGAGATTTCGTCGAACGCTGAGAAAAGTAGAAAACGAAATCACTTAACGAAAGATAAAGTCATGCCGTTGGATAGTGACATTAATACCGTTATGCAAAAAATCCATAAATTATAAATTAAATATGTGAGCAGATTGAGAAAAGATAGATGTGTTTTAAATTATGAATTATTGTGCATAGTAACAATAGCTCACATTATAATGTTGGACCGAAATCGTTCAGGTGACGTAGCTGAAGCTGAACTTACGTTATACATCAATAGAAAGAATGAAGAAGTGCCCGAAAAGGTTTTGGAAAGTTTAACAGTAGAGCAGAGGAAGTGTATTAAAGAATTAGACTTATTTCAGATTCCCAGTAAAAGAACAAGGGGTGTGCCTATTTTGCTAACAAAAATAATGCGAGAAAACATAGATTTAATAATAGCTTGCCGTGAAGATTTAAAAATTCCAAGCTCCAACCAATATTTATTTCCAAGACCTGGTACACAAGAACCTTTTGAGGGCGGTAAGTGTTTGGATATGATAAAAAAACAGTGTAATTTGAAACACTCCGAGATGATTACATCAACCGGAATGAGAGATCATATTGCTACAATGTCCCAAATTCATTCTAAACAAAATGATCATTATACTGAGCAATTGGCAGGATTTCTAGGGCATGATATATCAGTTCATGCACAAAATTATAGATTGCATATGCAAGTACTCCAAAAAGCTGTTGTAGGATCTCAACTCTTAGAATATGAAAATACATTAATGGAAAGAAGAGTAACATAATACAAACGATTAGGTCTCAACCAAGAAATTAAAAACTTTGAGGAAGAGACGCCATCTTCAAAAAATTCGGCAATAGAAAGCGACCAATCTAACAGCTTACTTACAAACCTCAAAATATCTATCGAAACACCAGAAACTACAGTCAATAAGAACATGGACGATATAAAAATCTCAACCTGAAATCATTACAACCAAAATCCTACAAATAAAGACCCCAAAATTAAGCCAAACAGAAGCAACACGAAAAGAAAATGGTCAAGTAGTACAAGTGAAAGCGATGTTGATGATGATAAACAGATTCAGAAACGAAGTAAAACTAGACGAGCCAAAGAAAATAATATATATCATAAAGATTCTAAAAATAAAAATATCATATGTCAATATAAACAGTCATAGAAAGTGGTCGGATGAAGAGATACTAGAATATTTTTTGACTAATTGTCAAAAAATATTTCCAATCATACATAAATAAAAATAAAAAAAATTCAAAATTATTTTGTAAATGTTAGTAATGTCTAACGTATTAAAGGTGTTATATAATAAAAAAAAATATGATTGATAACAAATGTTTTTTTCTAAATGTCATCCAAACTCAACTTTGATACGATGCGATAAGATCATTTTTTGCCTTTCTAAAATCTCAAATTTCCTTACCATATCTTGTAATAAATTATAGGAATTAAACCATCCTAATACCTTAGGTATGTCCAATAGGAGGACTTGCTGACTTCTGATTGGCCCATTTGAATCGGATCAACAACTATCGGAGTGGATTTGTATATTGGATCAACATTTCGGTTGCGTTGCCTAAACTTCAACAGAGTAAATCGTTGATCCGGTCGGAACCACATTTGTATGAAAAATATTATATTGGATCAACAAAAACCACCCGGATCAACATAGGTTTTCGGATCAACAAAGTGCTCGCCATATAGCACGCATGATCAACAATTGACGGATTGGTATAACTATATATATATATATATATATATATATATCTATTTGTGCCTATTTGTTTGTATGACCCGTGGAATGCATTTAGAAGCTGTAACAGATTTAACATCACATGGGTTTATTGCTGCGTTTCGCAGATTCGTGCCTAGAAGAGGATTTTGTTCTGACATATGGAGCGATAACGCCACTAACTAGCGTTGGTCCAAAGCACTATTTCTCAAAAAAGATTTAAAACAAATAGAACCAATAGAATGCCTTATTAGTGCGGGTTGTGGGATGTTGGAGTAAAATTAGCAAAAAGACATTTATTCAGGATTAATGGAAATGCCAAATTAACTTATGAAGAAAAATTTACGTTACTACGAATAGCACAAATATGTCAACTTGATGAGACTTACTCCGGGTCATTTCCCAATAAGGAAACACCTAATAAAAATTCCTGATGTTGATCACGATGACCAGAAGATTGGTTTTGTTGCTGAATGGTATAATGTTAAAACTTTGTATCAAAGGATAATTCAAGAGTTTTGGAAAAGTGGAAGATCGTTCTCAATATCTTGCAGCAAAGATATAAATGGCAAAACAATATTTCAGCCCAAATTCTAATGACATAATGTCAGGTTGTAAAGGTTATTAAAGAGGACGAGTTACCGAGCTAGTTGCTAAGCGAGCAAGCTTACCGCTAAAAAGAAACCTCACCTTAACTCTCAGGAGACACACTAGTGCTTATGTTAAGAACTCTTACCACTTTGTGGAAACATTGAGAGATCCAAAATTACTCCAAAACCATGGTAAGTTTTGACGTTGAGTCACTATTTACAAATTTACCACTAAATAACTCGTATATATGTCACCGGAAAATAACAAGATCCGTAAGTTTATCAATTTACTAGGAAGTTTATAAACTTTCGTAAGATTCTAAACGGGAGATAAATTGTAATATTTTACGTCCACATTTTCGTAAATTGATAAACTTACTGAACTCACTCGTAAAATAATACGTAAGCAGTAACCAAACGCTACGCGCGATCTGATTGGTTGGCGGTCACGTGTCACTTCTCCTTCCTCGCGGCCGCCATTGCTGGCCACGGAACATAAACAAACCGGTTTGCTCGTGCGTTTTTATTAGTTTTGAATGTTGAACTGTTTTGCAACTGTGAAAAATAGCTTTATTTTGTTAAGATTATCTAGCAGTACCCATAATGAGTGACTTACAAGCTGCGGACACCCAAAATGAAGGAGATAGTGTGGTAAATGCTAGAACATTTGTTGACGAAGTAAAATTTAACACAGAGCTAAGAAAGTTTTATAGTGGGCATAACCAAAATAGTAAGAAATCGGCATGGACAGACGAAAAAATTAAAAATGTTATTAAAATGATAGAAAATTATAATAAAGCTAAAGTTTTGGGACGTCGGCCCACAGACAAAGAATACTATCACGCCAAAAAGTATGACGTAATGACTTTTAGTGACGAAAAAGTTTTGATATTAAAAAGGAAATCTCAGCAGGATCCAGTGATACAAGTAGTTCCAAGCAGTAAGTACTACCAAACAATCCTTGATGCGCATGTTGCTACAGGTCACGGAAGGCGTGACAAAATTATTTACGACTTGAAAGACAAGTACATGGTTCCAGTGTTTGCCATAAATATTTTTCTTCAATTGTGCAAAACTTGCCTTTCCAAGAAAAGTTTTCCTAAAACTGGGATAGTCGTGAAACCACTAATTACAGATGACTTTAATAGAAGAGGACAGGTAGATCTGGTGGATTTTCAATCATCTCCAGATGGAGAGTACAAATGGATGTTACAGTACCAAGATCATTTGACCAAATTTTGTTTTTTGCGGCCACTCAAAAGCAAAGAAGCGAAAGAAGTAGCAATTGAAATTTTAAAGATATTTTTAGAAGTTGGTTGTCCCAATATTCTCCAAAGCGACAATGGACGTGAGTTTACGGCATCAATATTGAAAGAAATTGTGAGCTTATGGCCAGCATGCAAAATTGTTAATGGAAGACCTAGATATCCCCAAAGCCAGGGAAGTGTAGAACGTTCAAACCAAGATGTGAAAAATATGATTCGTGCTTGGATGGTGGATAATAATTCCAATCAATGGTCGATAGGTTGTTACTTTGCTCAGTTCCAAAAAAATTCATCATACCATTCTACGATTGGCAGGACACCGTTTAAAGCCCTGTTTGGAGATGATCCAAGATGCGGTCTAACTTCTACATATTTGTCCAAGAATATAATTTCTCAACTTGAAATGGAAGAGGATTTAGAGACGTTTTTAAAATCTGTAAATGACAACGAACATAAGACCGTCAATGACGATGGAAATATAACTTCAGATAAAGAAAACCTTTGTAAAACTCTTAATATTGCCACAGAGTCAATTATTACGACAGATAATATTTCTGAAACTGAGCAAGTCAAAGTACTTGTAGTTGACAGTGAAAGCACGGGCGCAAACACAAACAATATTTGGCAAGACCTTGACAACATTGCAAATGGAATTGAGACTCCTCAAAAAATTGTCGAATCAGATACGTTGCTTTGTCACATATGCAACAATGAATCATCTGGGGCTCATACATGTATTAAATGTCAACGTATCACACACGTTATCTGTGGAGAACCAACAGAAAATAATGACGAAGGTTATGGTTCGCAGTTAATATGTAAATTGTGCACAAACGAAATAAACATTTTGAGGGAAAGGAAGGACTCGCACTTAAATTTAAAAAGAGCAGCAGAAAAAATGACAGCACATTCTTCTAAAAAGTTCAAAAATATTGATGTTGGTGCTACTGTATTAGTCGAAGTACCGAGAGTAGATAGGGGGCCTCTAGATAGCAAGAATGTAGTCGGCAAAGTAATAGAGAAAAAGAATGAACTTTACAAAGTTGGCACTTCGTTCGGCATCATTAATGACTGGTTGCCTCGAAACGCTGTCCTTTCAACCCCAGGAGAAATTTTGAATGAAACTCTTCCTGAGGTACAATTTGTACTATTATTCCTACTTATATAAACTTGACTTCCTATTTTTTATGTTCTTTAAGTATGTGTTTTTATTTACAGACTAAGTTACCATTAAGAAAAATATCTGCGACGTCTTCTACATTTGGCGGGCAAGGAATAAAGCAATGCAACTGCAAAAAATATTCTAAGGGACAGTGTTTATCAAATAAGTGCAATTGTAAAAAAGCTAATATATTGTGCAATTCAAGGTGCCATAAATCTTTGACTTGTGCCAATAAGTAGATAATTGGTAATAAGTACTTATATAATTTTTACTTATTTTTACTATATGTTTTTTAAGTCATGGTAAGACTGAATTGAATAATTACGAACGAGTTACTAATTATTGAATTATTTAACTACGACTGAGTAGGTGTGTATGACACGGACGAAAAAGCCATAATTCTTTTAGTTTTTTTTTTTGCAAAAACTGGTATGTTTTATATTTTTTTGATAATAAATGCCTTTCGTATTACACAATTTCTGTCGTTTTATTTAAATAGAGCAAAGTAGTGTTCATTAGTGTGTTTTATAAGAGTATTCCTGTATTTTAGCAAGTAACTTATTTAACAGTTACTTGCTAAAATACAGGAATACTCTTATTGAAACTGATAATAGAAAACTCAACTCACTACATCCGTGCCAGAGAGGAACCAGGCATTGTTGCTTCCAATTTATAGTTTGTCAAGTCTGATTATTCCAAAGTCTATGGACACAAGCATTGCCACTATGAACATTGACCAATCAGAGAGCAGTGTGTTATTTTACGTATTTCAAAACTCGTATATTTAAAAGAGTTTCTGTGATTGGTCGAACCATATAAAATCTTACGAATAGATATTCGTAAGTTTATAAATTTACCGTATGACGTCGGAAATTGATAAATTTACGAAAATGTGGACGTAAAATATTACAATTTATCTCCCGTTTAGAATCTTACGAAAGTTTATAAACTTCCTAGTAAATTGATAAACTTACGGATCTTGTTATTTTCCGGTGACATATATAATTGCAAAAAGACTTAAGGAACAGATCATGTCACCAGATTAGGTAGATAATGTAAAACACTGTCTCACAGCAGGATACTTAATGTAGAAAGATGAGTTCTATGTACAGGTTGGAGATTTGATGGAGTAGCCATGGGTTCTCCGGTGTCACATAAAGTCGCTGACATCTTCATGGAGGACTTTGAGGAGAGAGCTCTGATTAAACCTCAATGCCCCGGTTAAACCTCGACTGTACAGGAGATATGTCGATGATATGTTTACTTCCCGATGACAAAATATATGCATTTCTAGCACATTATAATTTATTACATTATAACATTAATATTACTGTTTTCCAAGAGAAAAACAACTGTCTGCCCCTTTTGGACATTTTAATTATACACACCACCACCACCCTACACAACTGCTTGCTGTCGGGAAATGTTTGTTTCAGAGAGCCCAACGTCTTTGTAATGCTGCCCACCTCGAAGAGGAACTACATCATGTCAAACAGGTGATAAACCGAAACAAGCTGCGCATCCTCCTGCTGCATCAGAGAAACAAAAACAAGACACAAACAGATCCCATTACATCCCTATGTAAAGGGAGTTACAGATAGAATTAGCCGGATCCTAAAACAAGCTCCTATTAATACAATTTTCAAGCCGCATAGGAAGATTTAGCAATTCCTAAGACCAATCAAAAGTAACACTCCGTTGCAAGATGCAGGTATATACAAACTGTATTGCGACTGTGGACTATCTTAAAAAGGGCAAACTAAACGTTATTATATGTCCAGCAGACTCAAAGAACACATTGCGGACATAAGACATAGACGACACACAAAATCAGCAGTCTGTGAACACACATTCAGGCCTAATCATTAGATACTTGCATAAAGTACTTGCAAATGAAAAAAGATTCTTCCCAAGATTGGTATGCGAAGCCATTGAAATTAAAAAAAATACCCCAATTTCAATAGGGAATACAATTATCAAACACCAAATTTAAATCTTAAAACAAACAATCCGCGAAAACAGAGGACAGCGTGAGCAATTTCTCTAAAAACCTTTCATCTTTTAGTCGATATCGACTTCGGGGAAATGAATATAATATGTATATTATAATTGTAACTTTTTTCTACAGCTGTAATGCTTTTTGACATTCAACACCTTTTGTCTTCAGTCGCAAAGTGTAAAGCACCAGAAACGTCGGAAAATTTTAAAATTATGTTAAATAATTATAAGTTTAATAATACATAGCTTCAATCCGGTAAAAAGTGCTTTCATTAAAAAGTATTCATTCGTACGTTTCAGGTCTTTAGGGTACCAAGGGTGGCAACTGCGAATAAAACTTATAGCGAAGCAGCTTTAAAGAAGAGTTGAGGAGTTTCAATATATCACTTGTTACGGCAAACGTTACTTAACGTTTGACGTAACGATTTTATTTTATTTGAACCGGTGATAAGGAGAAACATAGAGAACAGAACATTGCAGAACTATAATTAGGAACACCTTTGACGTAAGAGCAATATCGGTATAACATTTAAATCTTAAAATATGACTAATGTTAATTATTCCATTGGTTAAATTCTCCGCCGGGTGCCCTTCCTCGTGGAGGGTTTTTTGAAGACTTCTTTTTTCTGGAAATCATCATCATCTGAAAGATAGTGTAAAATGGGTAAAGTGGGCACTCAATGGCGTGAGCTGTTTTATGATTCGTTCCAAATGCTTTACCTGACTCGTCGGACTCGCAGTCGTCGGTCTTCCTCTGAGCGGCTCTCGGTTTCCTGGCCGACTTCCGGACGCCGACCGGCGTCGCGGCCGCGTTCGGGGCTTCGTTTTCGTCGGGGCTGTGCGACCGGGTCCGCGCTCTCCTAGGCGCGGGTCTCCTTCGGGGCGTGGCTTTAGGGGCGGGGCGTTCGCCTTCGTCCGACTGTTTCTCGTTTCTCTGCTCCTCGTCGTTCTCCGTCACCGCGAAGCAGTCCTCGATTTTGTCCCCCAGTTCCGTGACTAAGGCCTGAAACAAAATGGGAATAATATTGTTGAAAAGCCAGAGATTCGAAAGCGTAGAACGGAACCCCGGCCTGCGGACGCCGACCTTTATTTCATTTTTGGCCATCTTGGAGGCGTTGCTCATGAGCGTGTTGAAGGAGTCCACGACTCCGGCGCAGTGCAGCTTGTCTCTGTAGCAGTCGAGGTTCTCGATGAGCTTCTTGAGCGCCCTCTCGTTGTAGGTGAACAGAGACAGACAGAAGGCGAGGTCCCTCCATTGGCGCTCGTCCGTTGCCATTTTGAATCTTTGGCAGAGCTTCTCCACGAGCGCCTCCGTCTGACGATCCTTCTGAATGAGGGAGGTTATGTACCTGTAACGGAGACGGCAATATGACAAGAAGCCTTTCACCCCGCCGGCTGGAACCGAAAGAAACCCGAGGGCGCCCACCTCATGATGACCCGGTATTTGTCTTCCGCGACGTTCAGCTCGGGATCGCTGAGCCTCGAAATGATGTCCGGCATCACGTTGTACAGCGCGTTCCCTTTGAGCGAGAGCTGCTTGAAGAAGAGCCTGGTCATGTCGGCCACTCGCCGGTCGGGGTCGGCGCAGCAGAGCGCCATGTCCGCGATCTGCCCCTTCACGCGCACCATCTCGTGGAGCACGAGGAAGCACAGCATCTTGACGGCACACCGGCGAACCTCCGGCTCCTCATCACTCAGACTGAAACGAGACGCGTCACCTCAGAACCTTCCACCGCTCTTCCTCGTCGAGGTCGAGGTTTCGAGCGATACTCACATGCGGTAGACGTGCGGAGTCCACGGCTGAGTGAGGTTCGGGAACCGGAGAGTGAGGTCGGCGAAGGCGATCGTGAGGTTGTTCCGGACGGCGACGCCGCGGCACCGCTTCAGCATCGTCACCGTCAGCTGAAGGCCCTCCTCGCACACGGCGCTCGACACCAGCATGAACCTGCGACGGGGAATCGTGAGTTTCGAGTCTCGCGAAAAACGCGCGAGGCGGCCGAGGCGCGGACCTTGTGTAGGCGAGAGCGGCCGCGACCTGCAACCGCTGCGGTGCGCCGGGCGCGGTCAGGGCGTGGCGCAGAAGCGGCGCGTAGCGGGCGAGGGCGGCACCCGGCCCCACCACGTCTCTCTCGCAGACGGCCCTCACGTACTCGGCGTCGGCGTCGTCCGCCACGGCGCCCTCCAGCGCCTCCTCCTCCGTCATCGTGCCGTCGGCCTGCGATCGCAACCGATCAGACCGAGTCTAGATCCACGCTGGTCGTTCAAGGAGAGGGAACCGATACGAGACCGTCTGCCGAGCTCCGGATCCGACGCTCGGGGTGCGCACGCCCCTGGAAGACGCGCTGGCGTTGCTGGCGTTCATGAGGGTCTGGCGTCGCAGGTCCTGCGCTCTGCCTCGCCGGGCGGGAGTGGCGGCTTTCTTTCTCTTCTCCTCCGCTTTCCGCTCCTCTCGAACCTGCGAAGCGGAAAAGTCTAAGTCATTACGCGTTCGCGCCGTCGGCGGAGAGCGGCAGAGAGCGGCGGTTCACTCGCCTGGTTGCGACGCCTCAGTTCGCTGTACACCGAAATGTCGAGGTGTATGAGCTGCTGCAGCGCCACGTGACCCAGCACGAAGACGAACCTCGACAGCAACTCCGCGGGGACGTCGGCCGAGTCGTCCTCCGCGTCGATCGTCTTCTCTTCGATACGCGTGTACATCTCCGCCAACAGCTCGGAGGAGACGACGTCGGGAGTGTCGCACACGGCGTAGACGAAGTCGACCGAGTTCGCGGCGAACGACACGAAGTCTTCGAACGTCGTAAACGCTTCCACGAGGCTGTCGCGGAGGGCCGCGAAGATGGGGTCGTCGGCGGAGTACCTCCGGTCCTTCTTCGCCAGAGACTGGAGGAGCTGAGCGCTCAGATCCCGCGAGTCGTAGTCTCCTGCGAGGCCGTGAGACCGAATGAGCTCCAAGTTGGCCACCGCCACGGAAGGTTTGGCCTTGGCGATCATGACCAGCAAGGACAGGGCCGCATATCCGTCCGATTCGGTGGTGCCGTCGATTTTTTTCAGAAACATTTCCCAGAACACCTGTAACGCCAAATCACAATTGCACACAGGAATCGCCGTAGAGGCGAAGCTCGACCCGAGCGAAAGGTCACCTGAATGACGGCGGGCGAAATATCTCCCCTGGTCACCCACTTCTCCACCAAGTGTTGCAGAGCTAGCGCCGAGTCTCGGTCGACTATCCAAAGCAGGGAAACCAGGTTCTTGGCGACGGTGAAGGCTCGGGCTCGTTCCGCTCTGCTCTCGCACTCCAAGTACATCTCCCGATAGGCACGCTCCACGGCTTCCCGTTTCTCCTGAAGGTGTCGTGGTTAGTGATCAAGCATATCGAAGGCGGTCGAGACTAAAGACATCGAAGAGACACCGACCTGATCCCGAGACCACACGAGGACGAGCATGTTGGAAATGCCGACTTTGGCCGCCTCGACGTGGAAGTGATGAGCGGCCGTGAAGAAGTCGATGGCCTCGTTGACGTCTCCCGCCTGCTTCGAGGTCAGCAGGGCGTCGATCAGAGGAACGGCTTCGGCGATGAGTCTGCAGAAGCGCACAGACTCTTGAAGAAACGCGACGATGCTCTCCTTCTCCTCCGTGCGCTTCAGCAGCGCCATCTCGTTTTCACCTTCGGAAACCGCATAGCTTTTCTCCGGCGTCACGTACATATTCCTCAACAGGGCTACGAAGTATTCCAGCTGCAAAGAGCGGAAATAGGGATTTATTTATTCAAATACAGACATGGCTAAACTCACAATAAAAATAGACTATAATATATACAATACAATATTAATTAAAATAACAAACACAAAACACAGTATTCTAACCCCTAATACCCTCCAAGTATACCCTGAAATCAGAGTACACTACCGCCATACGCTCACCAAATAGGTCGCTCTCCGGTGAAGAGTCGAGAAACCCATTAAGCATCGAGAGTAATCGAGGAATGGGAGCTTGTTGACACTGGACAGTGCGAGCCGAACGCACAGCAAAGAGGTTATGTTTCCGGCAGCGGTAATAATTGTCCGGAACGTACAGTGATGATTTGCCCCATCAAGTAAGCGCTTTCCGTTTCGTTTTTAATAACGTTTAGACCAAACCTTACCAAAGCCAAATCCCTACGAAGCTCTAACGAATTGTACCCTAATATCCCCATCAGGAACTTAGTAGGGTAGAGGTAAGGAAAAAAATTGTACCTTCGTTTGTACAGGATTCTAAGGAACTTCTTTTGCACCCTTTCAACCATATCCCCATAATACCTTGCATAAGGGGAGCATATGACGCAGCTGGTTTCAAGAATTGGCCTTACCAAAGATGAATATAGTACCCTAGTGGCAGTGTCCAATAGACCAACTGAATTTGTCAGGACAAACCCCAACCTTCTAAATGCAGCATCCGTAATCATCCGAATATGCTCCGCAAATGAAAGGTCAGGAACAAACAAAATACCCAAATCGCGGACTCTGTCTACGCGCCTAATAACTTCAGATGCTATGCTATAGTCGCAGAGTATTTTATTCAGAGAGGCACTAAAGGTTATCACTGCACATTTGTCATAGTTGAGATGGAGGTTATTTAATTCACTCCAATGCAGCAGTTCATCCAAATCACGTTGCATACATGGGATGATAGTGATGTAGGGATATTTTATTGATTTAGATGATATATTTATTATCTCGGCGTCACGTACCTGGTCGCTCTTGGGCAGACTGCATCTCAGGAATTTGGCTTCGGGATGTTGTCGTTCGACGTGCTTCACTATTAAATACGCTTTATAATAGTTTTCTTCCCTTAAACTGGCTCGAATGGCGCGACACAAATTGTCTAAGGTGGACTGCGACAACTCCATTTCGTCTTGGGTCAATAAATTCATTTTTTCTTTAATCGTTTTCACGACATCTTTCTCCATTTCATCCCACTTTTTCACCAGTTCCGGGTCCGGATCCGGATTTAGCTTCTTTTGAAGACTTTCAAGAATTTTGGTCTCCGCGGCGAGCTGCTCCTCGAGCGAGTCCAACTTGAGTCGAGCCGAAAACGGATTACACTCTAGGAAGATCTAGAAAACGTAAAATTATAATGATTATATTATATAGAAGACGTGTTCCAGCGCCAAAATCGAACGGAAGAGGTCACCTTGACTAGCTGAATGGCAGCTTTCCTGACGAGAGCCGCCTTATCTCGGAGTCTTCCGACCGTTCGCTCCAATACGACGTGTTGTCTGGTGACGGGCACACAACTCTCCTTTTGCAAACGAGACCAGTATTGGAGAACCTGAAGCATCAGAAAGGCAACCTGAGCACGAGCCGAACTTGCCGATGCTCCCTCACAGTGAAGTCGTTCAGCTAACGACATTTTTATATCACGAGACGGATCCATTGTATAATATGTTATATTCCTGTTTAAAAATGATGCCAGTATGAAATAAGCTTTGTTTAATTCGGCAGCGGGCATTCTACGCCCAGTTACCAGTCGCTGGCGATTTCGACAAGCAATACTTAAAATTTCATATCTTCGTGGCCAGCGACGGAAGCGACGAGAAAAGTAAGTACATTGTATGTATATATTAGCGATTTGGGTTAAGGGTAAGTTCTACATTTCGCTGCATTCAAACAAAAAGATAGCGGGTGACGTCACAGCAGATAAATACTGTTATAGACCGGCCGCAACTCTTTCTTTACGCTGTTAAAAGCATTAAACTTCACTTTTGACCACCATACGATCGACTAAGAATTGAGAAATCTGAAAGGCCGGTGGAAATATCCAAATTGTATGACTCGGTTTACCTTATGTCGCACGTACGCAGACTGGTCGTGCAGGTGCTCAAACAAGTCATCGAGAAGGTCATCTCTTTGTATTCTCTGTTCGTCGGTGAGGCCTTCTCCTTTCAACTCCATCACTAATATCTCGCACATCATCCCCAGAATACTAATCCTCAATGTGTACGACTGGAATAAAAATATTTAGATATATATATATATAAATATTTATATGTAAGAGAAATCGAAAAAGCTAAATAGACCGAAGGCTATCCAAGAGTCTCGTGACGGAAATCCTGAAACGGAAGTATCTTCACCTCGTCGCTTTCCAAGTATGGTTGAACGGTGGCCATGGCGCCGGTCATCTCTTTCGGAAGCTCCTTGGTGAGTTCCAAGAGGAAGGATCCGCAGTTCTTGGCCGCTCCTTGTTCGGTGCCTGCGCTGTTTTCTTCCTCCGAGGATGCTAACGCTTCTGCTATTTCACGAACCTACATTAAAAGCATCTTTGAGAGGAATACCAGGAAAATTTTATATCTACATCTATTTGTTGCTGTGATAAAGTGGTTCTTAGGAGAGGGAGGGCTAAACTATATAGTTTACAACTGTACAGGTATTTGCAATGTAAATGACACCATGCAATATGATTTGCTAGTGGGTTCATTGTCATTATATTTCCTTATATTCTATTATATTCACTTAAGTTAGTTCGCATTCAGACGTCGTACCGGGCGCGACTCTTATCCCAATCTCATCTCACTCACTCTCATCTCTCTTTTAATAAATAATTATCTCTTTAAATATTTTTATAATTAATCCAAACCCCGAGCAAAGCTTTTTGTAAGCAATTTAAATTTTTCATTAGTCATTGCTATCAGGCATCCTGAGACCCACACATTTTTTTAAATTGCACTCACAATCACCAAGAAAATTTACTAGAAGATACAAAATCCGCCTATGGTAAAATAAGTGTTGGAAGTAGTTTTTGAGTCCATCCGTTTTAAACTTACCCATTAATTATCAAATACTAAACTGAATAGAAATATTTAAACTAACCATTTGAGGAGCGAATGTTCCCAGGCCAAAGTCTTTGGTTAACTGCACCACACCCGCACACACCGGGGACACTGCATGTTCATACATTTGTAGTACCTGAACAAAATCATTTCATATGAAAAAGATTTGTTTGAGGTTTACATTATCAAGACTTTTAAAAACCAATAAACTATAAATATGAAGCAATCACCTGCACCAACTTAATAATACATGCTGTACCGTGGTTATATTTTTTAATTAAAGTTCCAAGTATTTGAAATACAGTTTCTCTCAATGTTTTGTTCTTTATTGCCTGGTCTTCTATTATAATGTAGCATGGCTCAACAACCATTCTGAAAAAAGTAATTAATTTTCAAATGTTATGGAATATATAATAAGATCATTAAATGTTCTTTATTAATATACAACAAAAGATAAAATCACTCCACATCTAATATATTACATAACAGATGCAACTTACGATACAAAATCTTGTTCAGCTAGAGGTGGGTCCCAAAGGCGTGGTAGTGGTTGTTGAAGAATTTGGTGCAATGTAACAAGTGCTATCATTTTATCATTTTCTGTCCAACAACTGATTTCATCACTTTCTGATGTTTTCTTGCCTTTCTTTCCCAATGTCAACTTTGTTGAATTCTATGAGAATTAATATTTTATTTATTTATATATTTAATTATAAGTTATCTAACAGCTTAATACATATTATTATACAAAATACTAATACAATACAGAAAGCCAAAACAGATTACATAGATTAACCACCTTTTTATTTGAAAATCAGCAGTAAATGTAAACATTTAAATGCTTCACTTATTTGATTGATGTTAGATAGTGTGAGATAATGTGAGAAGTGAGATATGATTTTGGTAACTTGAAAACATCTATTTGTACCTTATTACTTAGATACTTACATCAGCTGCTACTTTGGTATCCTTTGTTTTCATAATTTGAGTGAATAAATAAATTGTCATTTTAACAATATTTAGGTTTTTAGTACGGACTTCACTGTCAATATCTCTTTCTTGCAGTATAGGTTCTAGGTAGCTAGATAAATTTTTAACTGTTCTCAGAATATGATCATAACCTGGAAAAACATATACAATAAAAACATACTATTTATTTTGTGTGAAGCATTCAATGTATATTTCTTTTTTGATGTTACCTACATGAATAAATCACTTTCGATTTGATTTAATTTGATCTGACGTACAACGTATATATATATATATATATATGTTTTAGTTTAAAGATTACCTTTATTTATGATATTCCACTCTAGTTTTGTACCATGAACCAATACCGAGAAGTATATATCAAAATATTCAAGTATATAATCAACACCCTGGGAGTTGTAAGCTCGAGCAGCATCTACAAAATTCGGATAAATTATATAAAACATTTCATATAATACAAGCATTTTACATAGTTTCTTTTGTTACCTTGAAATTTCGATAAAAGTAGTCTTGGTGAAACGACATCTTCAACGTGATATTGTCCTGCATGACATTCTAATAACTCGTCCTTTTGCAATGGTATACTAAACTTAAAGGAACTCATTTTTTCTAGAGAATTATATCATACAAAAACACCTTACTTTACTTTTAAAAACTAAGCTATACTGTACTATACCATACTTATACTTATATTTTTCCGATTTTCTTGTTAAACTTTGAACAAATTACAAACTTTGTACGAACTATCCTATGAATTAAATGGTGGCAAATGTGAACGTTTATTTTACAAAAATTTGAATTCAAAGAACAGATCAAACCTTTAGTAAAAGTACAGATACACATTTTGGTAATTGCACAGAACACATAAATGTAGTTTATTATAAAGTTTGGTAGACCACTGTGAAGGTAAATGGATTCGTGAAATAGAAGATATAACTAGCACAAACCAATAACAGATAACTTATGTTATCTGTTATTGGTTTCTTCTCCACTTCCTTGTTATCAAAGAAGTGGAGAAGGCACTAACCTACTACTAACTCCGAAAGAGTGAAACAATAAATATAATCTATTGTTAATTTTGAGCTAAATTAAATGCTTATTATTATCACATTTAATCTAAAAATACTGTACTTTACAATCTTGTTATTATTAGTTATTGATCAACATTCAACACACCATTTAACAAATCTGCCTGACCGTCATAGCTATACCACTGACACATAATAGCAAATGATACTTTCTTCACTGACTCATTGCTGAATGTCAAGTATCAAGACTTTGATTTTCAATTTTGTAAATTACATTGGTACTTGTTAGAGAATTGATACATACGACATACTTAGTTAATTTTTTTTCAAAAATAAGTTCCAAAATAATTTGCTAAATCTTGGAATATCGATTGAATAGTTAGTGAGTAACAGTGAATTTTTATTTATCCTGTGTATCGTAAATTACACAACATTTAGCCCTCGGACGACAATATACGTTGTAAGTTCTATGTATTTGTAGTCGTAAATTTATCATAATATAATTTGTCAAATATCACTGCCTTATTTTCGCTCTCTCGATTGGTATTTTCAATTTAAAATGCCAATAGTGTTGTTTTTCTAAACATATATAATTGTCTTCGTCTATAGCTAAATAAAACAACACTAAATATTGAACATGGGCACTTTTAAAATTAGATGTTACAGATTTGGTCCACAATATGTTAAGAATCTACAAAAATTTTCACTTTAGATATTGTAAAGATTACGTAAATTTATAATTTCGCAAGTTCCAGCTAAAATGATATTGTCTATATGTGAAAAAAATATGAATAAAAATTTTAATTTTATTTTAAATATTTTCTTTATACAGATTAATATGCTGAGATTTCGGAATAAGATGGGAACAGAGCATAGCAAAGAATGGCGTTGCCTAATGTGTTTACATGTTCGCACTGGAACTATGCTCCTTGGTTCATGGCATTTGGTAAATCATTAAAGCAGAATTGTATAACAAGTCTATATAAAGACTTCTTAGAAAGAAAGAAATGTTTAATGTTGTCTCTTTGACAGGTACTGCATTTACTAGCTTTAGGGTTTTTGGCTGCTGTGGTGAGGGATCCAGCATTAATACAAGATTTTGAACAGGAGCAGGAATCTTTTGTTGACTGGCGTGATGTAGGATCCCCTTTACCTACTGCATTGCCCAACATTGAATCACCATCCAGTGCCTATTCTCAATATGCAATTAAATCAAAGGAACGCAGTTTCATTTACCGTAAGATATACTGTATAAAGGTCATCTAAAAGTATTTAATGTAAAAAATTATATCGCCTTCTGCTTTTACTTTTTCAGATGATATAGATGTGGGTGCCCTTGTAACCGTGTGCACTTTGGCCATCACACTGATGCTGATCTATGGAGCTGCACGAGGGAAACCTGCGCACATCCTGCCTTTCTTCTGTCTTCAGATTTTTGACTTTGCTATCACAGTGTAAGCATAAAAAAATTACGTTCACAATTTTATACTCTGATGGAGCAGCAGCGAAGTCTGATCGCGAGCCTTCCTGCGACAGATTGACGGGCATGGGGTACCTCTGTTACGTGCGCTCCGTCGACCAGCTCGTGCGAGAGGCCCGCCGCGTGCCCTGGCGCGCCCAACTGCTGTCTCTGCCAGTGCCGGCCTTAGCCTTCGTCATTCTGTGCTCGTTCCTCGTCGCAATCTTCATCAAGGTGAGTATCCGTATAGGTCACCCTCGTCTCGCTCGTTCGTGGAGTCGGAATAAAGTTGTGGTTTCTAATCAGGCGTACTTCATCAACATGGTGTGGCGATGCTATAAGTACCTGACGATGCGCTCACACGCCCTGAGCGGCCTGACCCCGTTCGTGATCTCCGGCGAGGGGTTGGCCAGCCCCTCGGGCCCCGCGCCGGCGCCTCTTTACTCGAGCCTGCTGCCCGACTACGACGAGGCCGTCAAGCAAACGCCGCCGCCCTCGTACCGCGCCGCCACGCTCATGGCGCAGGTCGACGCGCCTCGAGCACTTGCGACCCCTCCGGCCTCCGACACCGTCGTGGTGCTGCCGCAGTCGGGGACGCACGCCCCGGTCTAGGCGCGCTCCCTCGTCTTAACAAAAATAGTATCTAAAGCTATCTAAATGTGTCGTCCGTTATAGACGGTGGTTGGGAGACAACATTCATATTAAATGTATAGAATATAGATAAATCGTAATTTTAAATTTTCAACGCGTTCCCGTTATTCTCGTACAATTGTTTTAATATAACTTTCTGTTATTGTTTATAAAGTTTAATATGTTTGTCACGTTTAAGGTCTTATTTTTTCTTTAGTTATTTATCAAATGATAATTCAAAATTGTATTGCTCGTTTTACTATAGATTTACGTTTTTGGATCCGAGTGATTAACATTTTGTTGTAAGATTTAAGTACTCCCACTTCTTTGGTTCTTTTAAAACTCAAAATATTTTTTAACTAAGAAGCCAAAACCCTTTTTTATCATATTTCCAACAACCAACCGAGTCTTTAAAAAGAGGAACCTATATCTATAACTATAATATATATCAAAAATATACTTGGTGCATTATGTTTATAAAAGATACAATATTAAATAAATTAACACACATTTAATTGCTTTATTATGAAAAAGATATTTTGAAAGCTGTCTGTAAAAAGTATGTAGTTCAAATCGTAGAAAAACATTTCTAGAATTGTCTATCCAATTAATAGTATTAGACAATTTAGATTTAATTGTGCATTTTTAATTATATTCTGCTTTGCATATGAATTATTAAAAGGTAATCTCAAATTGGTTTTCTCGAAAGGCTATGCAAGAATTTCATTCTATCAAAGCACGGACGGAAATTACGTGAAAAATGTTTTTCCTCAACTTCGTCGTACTGGTATTGTCCCAAGCTACTGTATCAATTACATAAATAATATTTTTTTATTCTAATCGTGAGTATATTCATAACGGCCTTTGATCACGAGCCTCTAAAATCTAAATCAATAAACGCTAAATATATTTAGGTATATTGTTTACTTTGGGCAACTTCTTTTAATCGAAATTTCCATTAGGTTTGTTGTCATTGTAGAATAAATATTTAATGCTAAGACAAATTATTAATGTGTGTACACTATAAGTGATTGAATCAAATAAATCATTGTTAACAATGATTTATTGTTTCTTTTATAGATTTTAATAAATATAACTAATAAATGATTCCATATATTTTGGTTAACAAAACTAACACCAAGGCTTGCGGAAATGCACATTCCATCTATAATCTGTATCCACCTGTTTATGCATTCTAAACAAAATTAAGTATAACTGCGAACGGTTCAGAATATAAAAAGGTCAAAGTGACGAAAGTTAATAATTGACAAACAGTAGTCGGACATGCGCGCCTGCCGTTCGCCGTCGCCTTTTCACGCGGCTCTATTTATATCGACGGCTCCCTCCGCGTCGCTTTGCACTCACGCACGCGCATTGTGCACCTGAAACGCAGAAAGTGAAAATCGCACATCACGGTCACGTTAGGGGCAGGGCGCAGTATTGCATTAAGTGTAGTGAATGCGCTAATTAGTGGCTCGCGGGACGTAACGGTCGCGCCATCAGCGGCTCACGAGAATGGCCGATGCCTCATCGGCAGCGGTCTCCATCACTGCGCTAATCCTGATCGCGTCAGCCGTTGCGCCGGCTAGAGATTCGAGGACGTGACATCCCTCGACAGACCGAGAGCTGCCGGCGCGATGGCTTCGACGATGCAACTCGAATTTACCCAGGCGATGACGGATTTTAAAACCATGTTCCCCGATATGGACGATGATGTGATCGAGGCGGTGCTTCGAGCCAACCAGGGTGCCGTCGACGCTACCATCGACCAGCTGCTGGCCATGAGTACCGACAATCAGAACGAGCGCTTGCGGCTCGAGATAGAGCGCGTGGAGAGCAGCTCGCCCTCTCGACGCAGAGATCGGCGAACCAATCGACCGCTCGAGAACGGCGAACACAACGACACTACAGCACTTGTGTAAGAATCATTTTGCATTTGTTAACCGTTATTGACACTGAAGCGAGAGGATCATTCCTACAATAGTTTTTGAGAAGCGTTAACTGAGTAGCCTCGTGAGCTTGAGGTCGTTCGAACTCTCGCGTTTTTTATGAATTCGTAATAATTTATGTTCCTAAATAGTATTTTGGCACTATGCCCCTTTATTTAATGAAATTATTACCTTAATCACTCCAGTAGCGACGCATTCACGTATAGCCTTAATGAGTTTTTGCAGTGATGTAGAAGATGAATCTGTGCCGCTGGCTGTGCGAAAAAAGTGGGTTCCACGGATGCTAGGACCTTTACCGCCCATGTTCCTGCGAATTCCTCCAAATACCGACGCAAGAATTGATTTAAATCTGGAAATGGATGACGACCGAATCGCCACATTCTTACAAAATGAGGAATTCATGGCTGAATTGCGTTGGAACCAAGAGTTCATCGCGGCGTTGGATAGCGATCAAGGAAATAAAACGAAATGCCACGACGACGAAGCAGCGTTTAAAGAAAGACTGAAGAATATGGGCAAGTGTAAGTGAAAAACGATTATCATACAACTATTCACGAACGTCTATAGATCTCGAGATATTTCCAACTAGACGCTCGCGCTACCGGCGCCAATCTCACCATTGTATTCTAAATACAACCATTGCTAACTACTTACATGCGATGCGTGTTTCGACTCGAACAATGAAAATAATTTATGATTCTTCGGTAAGAAAACTTGTTTTTTTCAGTGTCAAGGAAGAAATTTGCGCAATTGTCGCGAATGTTCAGCCGTGGGGGGTCACGACGGAGCGGCAGCGCCAGGGCTCCGCCTCGTGGCCCGCCAGATAGCCTTCTATTACAAGAGGAGCACAGTGACGATGACGACAAATCGCACACTCAAAACGTTAAAATATAATCGTTCCACGCTATGTCATATTGCGCTTAAAACAAGACTTACTAGACTAGACTAGAAGGGCCTTATTTCAGAGCTGCACAAGCGATCGCATTACAAGACTGGGGATAGATAGATAGGGTTGCATTTGTTATTGTTGCTTTGATGAACACGAATTATTTAAGGCATTTGCGGAGATGCCGCCATACTTTATTTATATGAATTTGCTCTCTTAGACTTGAGATAGAGGTTAGCTCATTCGTTTGATTAGAGCGTCGATTAACACACACACTTTGACATATTACATTTCATGACCCTACTACATTGCTGATAGGTTTGTTACTTAGTGTGTCATTTGCCTTAAAACTTGTGTCATTCATTTGAGTATATAAATGTGAAATGTGTTTAATTAATTAATAAGATCTGGTGATGTTATAGAAGTTTTCCTCTTAAAAATTAATAATAAAAACTTCTTTTAATATATTTTTGTGTTTTAGAATATAGACTGATTTTTTCTGTAAAAAAATCTGTATTTAAATTAGTGCTGTTTGAAACGTAATCGATTACGTGCATGTATTGAATCGCTGGGCCTTCAAATTAAATATTTGGCCACAAGGTTAATTTTATAATTTATGTACACGTTGACCCTTGCCTAGGTTCTAGTTTCTATTTCTCTCATAAATGGTAGAAATTAAGGTTAAAATATATAAGCTAAGAAATTTACAATTCTCCGAATGAAGATGTCAGTATATTTGATCCTTGTGATAAGACCGTAACCAAAAAAATAAAGATATCATTTATTGCCAACAATAAGGTCTCCTTAATAATAATATTAATGACGTGATATCGAGCATCGATTATGCACCTGAACGTGATGCCCATCTATCTGATCTGGATCTGTATTCGTTTAATCCTGAATCAATCAATCAAAACACCGAATTCAACAAGGCTTTAAATGATTCTTGCATGTCACTGTCCAATGTTTACAGTTAACAATAGGTACGTTACAAAAATAGGTAATTTGGATTAGTAATGACTTGTTTTCCGAAATAAACAATTAAAATGACTTGTTGAAGCCTATCATGCAAAACCAGTTGACAGGTGTGTTATTAAGACTTGAATGACTAATTATTAGCACTCTGTAAACTGAATACCAAACATGTATTCTCATGCTACTTATTGATAGAAATCAATCCTAAATATGAGGTAATGAATATTCTTCTACTGGCTTGACGATTGCTAAATCTATCCGTCTTGTCTTATCGTGAACTGTAGGGAACGACACTGCGTCATATATTTCAAGAAATGAAGCGTGACAAAGACGAGTGCGCAGTAAACACGTGATTGAAAAGCAATGAAGCATAACACGAAAGTGGCATTGCCTCTTAAAAACTTCAACTGCATGTAGTTTTTCTTACGCATCGCGCGCGTTTCATACACTGTGATCTGTAACGCTAAAAAGAAAAAAAATAAAAACGAACACTTGAACATGTATGTCTGACCGTCACTTGGGGCTTTAATCACCATTTTTTTTTTCGTTGTATGGGAATTCGATCGTTATCTCATTTTTAAATGATTAAGTTACCCGCCCACTAATTTAGAAGATTTTATTTCACGTCTTATTTGCAGTCAAGTTTTGTTATAACATGAAACCGGTGCGGCGTCTGGCACGTGCATCCGACACGCATCACGAGCCAAAGTCATCCAGTGCGCCCTCGCTCTTCGCGGCATCTGTACGCATGGAGACTCAACTCGCGAAAGCCTTAACATAACATGAAAACAACCTACCTATTAGTGTTGTGACAATCAATTTGCTTCTCAAGTAAACTTTTCGTGAGTAACTTTTATATTGTATCTACCTTAGAACTTATATTACAAACACATTTATTAAAAGCTTCGCATTGCATATTTTAATTATTGTACGTATTCTTTCACTTTGTTCTTCGCATTTTATTACCAATAAGCCTTTACTGAAAATATTTTATTTGCAAACTAGACTATCAGAACGTGAAATATCATTACTGTCTGATCTTTGACAAAGTGCGAATGAGTGCACTCTTTTAGCTTGCTTACTTTCGATCGAGGGTTTGATTTAAAAGTAAAAAAAGGCTTTTCTTAGTATCGCTTCTTATAATGTTAACTCCAACATATTATTTTAAGCTAAAGACTAGATCATAGAAAAATATGGGAATTGAATAATGTTTCGCAAAAATACGACAATGTGTATACTAAACACACCATGAAACCAGATTTGTTAAGAATCTCTATAGATATAAATGATCTTGAAAAAAGCGTTATAAATCTTTATAACGCTTTTTTCAAGATGATGTATATCATGATTTGAAGTAAAGAACAATTGTAGGTATCTAAAAGAGAGTTCATTGATCTTAATGAAATATAAAACAATTTTTATATTATGTTAGATATTTGAATGTACTAATTAATTCACTTTATTCATTATTAAATGTATCGTTTCAAACAATACTTATTAAGGCATAATATATCTCATATTATCTCATAAATGGCACCGCATCGGTTACATGGCCAAAGTGAAATTTAAATTGTCATAATGTCTCTGTAACAGACCGTTAAATACGAAATGCTTTTTACCGTGAACTAACATTAATGTAAAATTATTTTAAATTAGAAGTATGCTTCGAAAACTCAGATGTGACGGTGGATTACCTAGGAGTATGGGTTCTGTAAGACAAGTTTAATGGTAAGTTATTAAATAAATAACAGATTGCAAGCAGTAGGTATTTTGAAGTGGTCACCTCAAGGGCGTCGCTAGACGATTCAAGGGCTGCAGGAGGACAACAGAAGTGGGTAAAGGTGCTGGGAGAAATACATGAGTTGTACAAAGCGAGTGAAAACTTACAGTCTTTCCTCTCTTATGCCCTGGCGACGCTTTCAACTTAATATATCTTTATGTTTGTATTATTTTCCTAGTAATGGAACTGTCCGTGCGAGATCTTAAACTCAAGAGCTAGTATAGTTGACGACGTCATAAACTTTAAGATATACGGCTGGAGCATGTCTCAACCTGGACACGCATTTAAACCTCTATTGTTATGGATACCGAAAGCATTCTTCGCTTCTTTTGTTGCAGACCATAAGAGTCTCTTAAACAGTTAGTTTCACAGTTATTTTATCGGCCTAGGCGAATAAAAATAAATCATTAAAGCTTGTACCTAACTTGTGACTATTTATTCAATTAACAATAGTAACAGTTTGTGATTGATATATTAGAGATAGTACTTAGTAGATCAACATATTATTATAATTGTACGAGACGGATATCACAAATGCATCTTCGTCACGACCTCTGCATGGCGCAAAACAAAAACAGTGAATCCTGTATGTGGGTAATCCGCTGCATCTAGACGAACATGAGCAGCGTTCAACAAATTGGATAATTTTTCGTATGGCATGTGAGGCGGTAGCGACGTGAGTTTGGAGTCTGCACAATCAGTTCGGCCGAGTTTCACCCGGAGTATTCAAGCTGTTACTTTTATAACGCGCGGCCGCACATGACAACGCTCTGTTTCCCTAAGTCTCATTGTCACATATACCACGTAATGGAATTCTTTAACTTTCACGCCACGCAAATATCACCTTAACACACCTTAGGAGAGAGAGAAATCGATATTAAGTAGATACAACAATATTGAACGATAATAATAATATCTTTTGTTACTAACTTGTACTATGTTTTGTTGCAAAAGTAAAAATGGATATTCATATGCATAAGGTGAACTTAAGAAAAAACAAATTAATTCTGATAATATAAAAAAGAAAATGATTTAAAATATATATCGTAGTTCAATGAAAAGATATAATATGTTCCTCATTCGGGCAAAAGATTTGACAGAGATCGTGACTTGAAATTTATATTCCGAATAAAAGTTCAAAGATCGACGATAAGTATAAGCTGACGGAAGAACATCATTGCACACTGCAACGGTAATAGTTCATGCTATTCTGCGAATAAACTACCGAATCTTTCTTCTCCATACTAGATAAATTCCTTGGTTAACACGGTTTTGCACTAAGCGACGAGGTGGATGTGACGTCATTATATCGGATAAGATAGTAAAAGTAACTATTCTTATTCTTTCTTTAAAAAAAGGAGAATTACCTTATAGTACTTACCTTGCTTATCTGAGAAATGAAAACAATAGACCCTAGGCGATCATTTTGTGGACAACCGCAATTCTACTTTCGTTGATTGTTCAGGATAGAGTCCTCTTCTCTTTGAGACGAGACATTTGTAACGAAAAAAAGATTTCGTATCGTTTTACAAATAAATGGAACTCCGAAATATCTGACGTTATGAAAAAAACGTGTACCAAGTATTACAATTAGCTGCTAACAGTTAAATCAGGATAAATTGAATCAGTTAATCAATCATAAAAACCATCTTCGTTTCTTAGAGCACACAAAAGCACCATATTTAATCTCATTTGACTAATATTTATTCATGTACATATTCCTTAACGTACGTTTCTCTATTATTGAACTAACCTGAGCCGAATCGACGTTTCCGTCGACATTCTTTAGTAGGTATTTCTTTTAACAGATTTAAAAATGTGAACTCTAAAATATTGTTTACTCCAAGAAAATAATATAAATTAAATTTCTATTAAGAATATTGTTGGAACATGCGACATAATTCAATTCCTATAGCGCTACTTTTTCACTTTTTGCAATCCTGTCGTAAGTATTTTATTTTCTCACGTATACGCATTCGCGACGTTAAAAAGAAGTTTACTGGAAACTGGTAGGTCGTTACCAGGCGCAACTGAGTTACTGACCATCGAACTGGCCCTTAGGGATGAGAATTAATACGTTCGTTGCCCTGTCTGTGTTGTGGACATTGGACAGTTCATGCCACGTCCGGTGCTTGCTTATTTACAACTAGACTTGTGAAGAAATGTACAATTATGAATACTTACTATATTATAGCACGTCATTGTATGTTTAACTCGCTTTTTATAATTTATTAGATAGGAGCAAGTCCCTTTTTACAGTATTTTTAATTGTACTTTGGATAAAGTTGCATCATGACATGAGGATAAATAATGTCTGTGTTCTTTCAAATATTTTTTTTTGACGGCATTTTTTTAAATATGCATCAGCTTGCAAGAATGTTGGTTATTCCGATAAGCCATGATTAACAAAACCGTCACTCTTCCATATCCGCTAATAATAGGTAATAAGGTGGTGGCTGCTTACAATCTGGGACAAGCGTTTTTCTCTTGGCCAATGCTACGCAAAAATGAACAAAGTTAAAATGCCTGGAAGCCCCGGGCGAAAACCAAACCGGTTTATTAGGTCAGAAGCGTTTCGATAGAAGCGAATTTATATAACATATATAAAAACGACATATAACAGGTATGTTTTTTATTTTCAGCGGCGACACTTGAAGCCAGAAGACAGATGTCTGTACTGCGAGACTTGGGTAGCTGAGGGCCGGCGTGGCCTTATGGAGGGACTGGCGCTACCTACACTGCTTCTTATAGCGGTGCTACAACTAACCATCACTGACTCAGCTCGGTTTGGTGACCGCCTCGCCCCTAGGAAACCCGCGCCTTACTCGCCTCGCAATGCAAATCCAGGACAAACTTTTGCACAAAACGATGAAGCCACTTACGAACAAGATTTTGATAAGCACATCCTAGCTTTTGAATATGACGAGCCAAAACTGGAAACGGAAGCTCCCCATCGACGCCCCGCTCGGACGGAAGCACATCGCTTGGAAATGAGTACAGAATACTTCGTGATACCGGAAAAGATATCTACATCATCTTCAACATCAGTTCCTCACCGCCCAAAAGTTATTGCCACAGCGCGGCCGCATAACATGACCATGCCGGCCACAAAAGTCGCAACTTTGACGGCTTTAAGACTTGAACCGTGGGCTGTTCCAATTTTAGCATTAGCGAGCGTAATCATGATAATTATTTGTGGCTTCGAGGCTTTTGTTATTTGGGGCGCCAGTCGCAGAGCACCGAGCCACAGACATTTGCTCTTAGGACAGACGTTGCTCTTCGGGCTTTTTCTTTGCGCAGGCACCGCAGCCTTGTATGTCGCATCGCCTACTACCTTCACCTGCGGGGCTGTACGTTTTGCGACCGGAGTGGCATACGTGATCGTGTTCGTGACATTATTAGTGAAATGTGTATTTCTGTTAAGTCTAAACGGTGGCGTATACCTCCCAGCCGCTTACCAAGGACTTCTGTTATTTTTTGCGATCATGATACAGGTCGCCATCGGGGCGCAGTGGCTAGGCGGGTCGCCGCCACGAGTGGCACCCAGTGGGACGAGGTGCCAGACGGCCTTGTCCGATCTATTACTATCTTTGTGTTACGCTGCATTTCTAATAGCCGTGGTGTGCGGGGTTGCACTTCGATCGCGCGGTATCCGGGACAACTATCGCGAAGCCACGCATATTGCAGCCGCGAGTGGCGCTACGGCTGCAGTGTGGGTGTGCTGGGTAGCGGCGGCTCTCGGGGCTCCCGATCAGCACAAAGACGCGTGCGTGGCGGCCGGATTATTGGCTACGTGCGCCGTAGTCTTTGCTCTTATGTTCGCTCCGAAAGGTCGCCGCTTGGCCGCCCTGGGCCGAGAGGGCCGCTGGGACGCCGATCGCGAGGAAGGCCTCAGCTCCCTGGGCGCGGGTGGTTCCGGTTATTCGCCTTCGTTCTTTCACTTCAAGCCGGTCAAGTACGGCATGGTTTCGGCGGCGGCACCGGCGATGGCTTCATCGATCTCGGATCGCAAGGAGCCCCCAGCTCAGCAAGCCGGTTAGTTAAGTATCGACGCTAATGCGCGCTACCGAAGTGAGGATAATCTCTTTCACACGACACCTAATGGCCACGCCGGGTTATTCGCAGATCCGTTCGGCATCTTCGTGACCTCGCACCATCACAGACGCACCGCGTGCGCCCCGCACTATCCCATGCACCTACTAACGCACTATAACTACAATCATTACCCACCCTATCACTACATGTTACCACCAGGTAATGTTGCAATTTTTAACTCCTATATAAATAATCGTGGTTGTGGTCTTCAGTAGCACGTTACACTTTTTGCAACAAATGTAAATAATAATTATTTTTTTATATATTATTATCTATTGTGTTAATTCGTCGTACAAGATGATTTTCAGCCATCGGTTTATTCCTTAGCTGCCTAACGCCGATTTCCCTTTACAGGCGTGATGGTGCGCGCCGAAGAGGCCAACGTGTACACGAGCGTGGAGCCGACCTTCAGCAGCAATCCCAACGTGTTCTTCCAACGCACGGACCCTTTGCACGTCGGCATGATGTACTGAATACTGAGCCCCGCGCAATCACGCGTTCCCGCGGGAACACTGGATTTTGACGGAGAAATTTTTGATGTTTGATCTATAGATCAATGGCATTGTGTGACATAAAGAAGCTGTTTCTTAGTCGATTTCAGAGATTAGTTTAATTTTGTTGTTCAACAATATTTTATACTTAAATCATTTTTAATGTGGTAGACATAGTTTTTCGCTTTACTTACTTCTAAATAATACTCAAATAGGATAAGATGAAATAAATATTTGTGATGATGAATGGTACTTAGCCCACCCTGACTGAAAAATTACAATTTTGAAATAAATAAATAATTGTGCTTTTATGAGTTTTGTAAATAAAACTGAACATTGATTAAAAAATTGTTTAATTATCCTAACAAAATAAATTCATTCTTAAATAATCTAAACAGAAGAGTACCTTTGAATCTTACTTAAATATTATCAATTCACTCGGTTTCAAACACACTTCACACCAAGTTATTGAACATTTACTTTGTTCCTGTAGATAAGAGGGCCAGGAGTCCTGAGGCAGCAGTCAGCGACACTATGTAGTTACTGAAAGGAGCATGTTAAGGAGATAACAACCATAAATTCATGTGCATCTAAGGTACCTTACACCTGTACCATTTGTAATTACTGATTTCTAAAACAACTCTGACCATTGATTATAATATGTATAAACCCATTGTTATTGTATAAACCCTATGCAACATAGACAAAATTTAGTTCCAAAATATTTGAAATATCAAAGTGTGCAAAGTCCCCACTAGCCTAGTAGTTATATAGATCTTTCCTCCAAATGTTTGTTATAATGGCAATATATATTAAAATAAAAGGATACACTGTAGGTGTGAATGAACGCAGTAAGTAAAAACTGCTCAAGATAACTATTGTCAGGAACAAGGCATTATTGTAGAAGATGGAGAAAGTTGTTGCTTCATAGTCAGCTACTTCATTTTTTTTCCATAAGATCCTGCAAATATTATCAATAATAATTGTTAAGTTAATAAATAACTAAGTATGGCTTAAGTAAATTTGATATAGTAATAAAATGTTTTGTGCTTTTAATAAGTTTGTAAAAGCACAGATCTGCTTGAATATACTTAGGAGAGAAGTCAAAAGAAAGCTTGTTAAAACATATTGTAATGATTAGATTATTAATTACTGCTGTAGGTAATTTGTTGTAGATACAAACTTTCGTTATATTTGTACATTAATATTAGAGAAAAAACCATTTCTATTTTCTTATCTTGTAAAAATAAAAGACAGATACCTTTCATCCTTTTCCTTTCTGCTCATCTTTTTGTCATCTGCTAATTTTCGAGACATTTCGCGGGCAACAGCGTCTTCTCTACGGACAGCGACACGGTGCTTCAGTTGGAATTTAGTATTGCGATAGGCCAATGCCAACAACCACGTACTGATTGCTGTTACAAACACGAACCATGCTAGGGATGTGTTTACCTCTAAAGAGTGCACTCTCCAGAACAACCCTAAAAAATTTATAAGCGCAATTGAGATTTACTGAATGACACAATTGCCACATCAGTAGGACTTTCACTTTCTGTACACTTGCGATTACCAATTTTACATTTATGTATCAGTTCAAACAATAAATTATTAAAAGTTTTAATTAATAACTTACAAATCGGAATAGCAGATACAATGAAAGCGTTCCCATAAAATAAGGCTGATGACTTTGTTGAGACATTTCTGCTAAAGTCTTGTAACAAAAGCTCTTCTTCTTTTGTAAACGCTTTGTTAGATTTGCCGGACATTTTTTATTCTTTAAATTCTAAATTTATACAAATATTTTAAAAACGTTATACAGAAATTTTCTACAAAATGCGAATGGTTCAAAAATCGAAAATAACTTCAGTCGAAAAAGTTTAAACGTCGATGACGTTTAACTTACAAGTCACTTGACAGTCAACACATATTTTCAACGTGTCAGGCTTAGATGAAGTACCAGATAGATTGAGCCTAAAATCATAGTGTTGAAAGTAATATAAATTCGTCACCATATCTACATCTATATCACTATTTTCATTTTGTTTTAAGATTGATTGCTGAATTTTATACATTGTTAACCCAATATTAATGAATATCATACAAATTGCGAGTTGTTCCCACGCGAATGTAAGTGCCTATTTCACAATATTTGGTATTAATTTTTTTATTTTAATATTTTTTATTACTTAATGTGTAGTGTAAAACATAGTTAAATGGTTGCAGATCCCATACAAACATTGTGAAAAAACAAAAAAATTGGAATTGCCAGTTCTGTTTTGGAAAAAGGGATACTCTTCTTTAATAAAATCCCAGAGGCTCTTTTATCTTTGTCTTTTAATGAATTTAAGAAATGTATTAAAGAAAAGCTGTGTAAAACGCTTACTATGAAGTTGATAAAAGGGACTGGGAATATGCAGGGCAGGCTACTTCTAATTAATTTGCTATATTTGTTTTAAAATAAGTATTGTTTGATGATTTGCTTTTTTAAACGAGTACCGAGAGTTTTTTACGCCGGCTTTTTTCTCGGCCTACACCTTCTGTCTTCTTTGCCGATGAGTAGGGATGCCTACAGGTTTAAATTTAAAGACGTGAAAAAATATTGATACCTTGATGATCGTTCCAAAATAAACGTATTTTATTATTTTCTTTCTTTTTTCTTATTTCTCCTTCTAACCCTTTCATTTGGGATCTGGCAGCAAATGTAAAATTAGAAGCATTTCATATGTATTTCTTTTTGACGTTGATAAGTGTAAATAGCGTAGATGGACTATGGTATAGACCAGGCATCAGCGTACAGCGTGTGAGATAGCGAATATTATAATCCAACTATTTTCAAAGGACACGAAGTGTGGCAACTACCTGACGTTGGTAACATGATTCGAAATTTAGTCGGTTTGCACTGAAAAATATGTTTGGAATTGTCGTTTTTTGTGTCGAAGTATTAATTCATTGAGATATTCTTGACCAAAATACACATCCGAATGAATAATTCTTGAACAAAGTTACTGAGTCGTGACAAAATAACTATAAATAGCTACTTACCGATGAAAGTTTATGTTTGGTTCTTTTCGTTCACTATAGTTTTTACAGCCAATTATGCATCAATTCACCATGACTTACACTTTAAATACACCTCTTATAATGATAAAGTCTTAAAATATGGGTTTGACTTGGGTGTCACAGATTTATTAGTAAGCGGTGAAAACTTTTTTACCACCAAGGGCTCGGTGGTAAACAAATAAAACCCGATACGCAAATAGAGACAGAAAAACTAATACTCTGTTTCGCTCGCACTTAAGTATTTCACGTTAATGTCTCTCTTTAGTCATTATTGTTATTTTACAAGCTTATCTAGTTCTATACTCTATCTACGGTAAAACGGGTTTACAAGATCGGCGATATTGTATGAAGTTCTTCATTTTGATTTATTGCGGATGAAAGAATTATTAATTTTTTTTTGATTCTTAAAAATAATCTACTGGTTATCGGGATTGTTAATTTTTTTTAAGTGAATCTTTTATTACATCGTCTCAAACTTTTTGGTCTGTGTGGCGCATGTCGCGTGACGGTCGGCCGCGGAGTAGGGATAAAGTGAAAGGCGCTCGTCATAGCAGCCAAGGCCAATATGGCAGCGCACATAGTTCGCAGCAGCTGACCGTGTAGTGTATAGTCTATCTTTCATTTGAGCTAGTGTTCCACGCTATTTTAATATGTGTATATAATCTAAATAATTGTTAAGTATGTCGTACTCTCTAAGACACAGAGTTCAGAGACTTAGTCTACTTTTATCAGTCCCATTATCATTCCAATTTTCCAAGTATAAAATTATAAAGCGATTTTATACACTTAATGGAATGTTATTCCAAAAAATTTTAGTGAAATGTCTATAATGTGAAAAAAAGTTTCACTTTTACCGTGGTTTCATACCACAACATTTTTTTCATGGCTGACGCACAAATCGTGCTGGCTAAGAAAGGGGAAAAAAAAGTCGGGGGACAGTTCACAGTTCACGTCCATAGTTCATGTCCATAGTCCATAGAGTAAGTTATACGATAGGTCTATCATATATCATTATTCATTGCTTCATCAATCTTTTGTATGTTATAGTTATACACTAGTCACTATGTAGGGTACGCACAATAATACCTTTTACAAATTACAATTATTTGCGGATTAAAAGCGATACCATTTTTTGCTACAATTTTAACCTGCCGAAACATAATTTGTTTTTTTGTCAGTTGTTACAAGCAAAATTTAGAATAGACAGTAGACACTATTCTACACTGAAAGTTGAATGAGTTTCGTGGAAGGTAAGGAAAATTAATTTTGTAATTCATAAAAAATTTATGTGTATTAATGTTTTATGTAAGTCTATTCATTATAGTATTAAGAATCATAATTTCAGCAATAATGGAAAAAATTCCAGACAGACTAGGATATTTAATATTAACAGAGGATGGTGCTGTACTGGAATCGGGTGGAGAACTAGAAAACGACGAACGAGTTGCAACCATTGTTACTGATCTAATCAGCTTATCAAACAGGTAATGATATTTAATTTTTCTACTGTATGTGCATTTAAAAAGTATGTGCTAATTTGTTTTAACTTTTCAGTGTAGATCCAGTGGCATTTGCTCCAAATGAAAATTTTAAAAAGATATCTATAACATATGAGGACCATTGGTTTATTATCTGTTTATCTAATAAAAAGATACATGTGGTAAAACGTAGTATACAGGCAGCTGCCTCAGAAGGAATATCTGTTAATGTATAAAAGCCTTAAAACTGAAATCTAAAAATGAGTCGTAACCTTTTAATGAGTAGTTTAGAAAATGCTTCTTTTAATATTATTCTTCAAATCTTTTTTAGATGTATAACATTTATTATCAATGCATGGGTCATCCGAAATGTTGGACATGATATTATCGGCATAATGAATGTTCGACTATTGTTATTGGAAAGTACCATATTGTTCCTAAGTAGAGAACCTTTCTATAGAGCCTGCTTAGGAGAGAAGGATAACTGTAATTGGAATCATATAATGAATCAGACGTGGTTATCAGTACCAACAAGCTGTATTCTGTCAACTATTTTTGTATACATTTGGTTGCATATCCTGCCTTTGGGTCACCCAGAGCTTGTGTCTCAGTATACATTTGGATGTTGGAGTGTTGCAATTTCATGCATTTTGGAGTTGTGTTCAGCTAATTTAATTCTTGTTGCCCAACTTTATTGTTTTGTGAAGTTAAAGGTTATCCTAGACACAGTACATATCTTTGTTAGAACAGTGCTTTTTCTTTCAATTATTATTTATGATCGGTCATTGGCACTATTAGCATTTTCAGTGGCACAGGTAGTTAGTATAGCAGTTGTTGTCATTGCATATTATTTTTTCTTTTATTGGTACATTAAAAATAAACCTTTGTATTCTAAAGGAGGCCTTAAGTCTAAAATAGTTCCAAACAGAATTTTACATAAATTATATACCAACATGGATGATTTTGACTTTACATCAATAAGAGACTTCTTACCAAAATTTTCAGGTTCATTTAATAACATTTTTGATAAAAACTTAAGTAGTCTTACTGTTAGTTTTGCTAAGCAGGGTGTTGTGAAACAATTATTAACTGAAGGGGAAAAGTATGTTATGTCTATGAGCCCTGTCATGTCATTTAGTGAGCAAGCTGTATATGATGTGGTTAATAATCTAGGTAGCTTAGCAGCTCGATTTATATTTCGGCCAATTGAAGAAAGCAGTTATTTTTATTTTACTCAAATGCTTAACCGTGATTTACCACTCCATAAACAAGATAAATACAAGATTCAGGAATCTTGTACAGTACTTTCTCAAGTTTGTAAGATTGTAAGTTCAATTGGACTGATTGTATTTGTGTATGGTCAGAGTTACTCAAGAACATTACTTGCCCTATATGGTGGAAAGGAGTTTGTTTCAAGCGGCTTGCCAGTGCAATTACTCAGGAGTCACTGTTTGGCAATTGTTTTACTGGCCATTAATGGTATAACAGAGTGTTACACTTTTGCTACTATGACTAGTGGTCAACTTAACAGTTACAACTATCTTATGGTTTTCTTTTCTATAAGCTTTTTGCTATTGTCATATATTTTTACATACTTATTTGGTCCGGTGGGATTTATTATATCTAATTGTATAAATATGTTTGTTCGGATACTGCATAGTATTCATTTTATTCGTGACAAATATAATGATACTAGTTACAAGCCATTGGAAGGGCTATTTGTGGGTAAATTCTTTTTAACTATTTTAACTGTTACTGGTATTATATGCAAAGTCTCTGAAGATAAGTTTTATGATACTAATCTCGTGGGACATTTGGTTGTTGGTATTTCATGTTTAATTTGTGTATTATTAGCATGGGGATATGAAAATAGAGAACTTGTTATCAAAACTTATAACAAATTTTTCATCAAAGAAAATAAGAAACTTTCAAAAGACTAACATTGTGTATTTTAAAAATACATTTGTTTTTGTAAATATTATTGGAATAGTTTGTTAAATTTAGAATATTTATTATAACATAGTTCAATGTAATAAATATAGAACATTTTTATTTAATAAACAATATGTTGGTAAATACTATTATTTGCAATCATTACATGGGATAAAAGAAAATTCCTTTCATCTGCATTTCACATATTCTTTTCACTTCATCTGAAAGATATAAATTAATTATGTAACAGAAATATTGAAATAGAGTACTGATGCTAAACATTGAATAAATATTACACAAAATACCTGCTATCTCCTTCAAGTTGGCATTTTTTTGCATAACTACATAAAATTCTCTGTCATTTGAAGATTTTCCTGTTATCCAATATTCATCAGGAGTTTTTATAATGATTTCACCATATTTTCCAAGGCTGCAAGAAGAATTAAAACAAAACAATCTAGATTTGTGAACATAATTATTATGTTGTGTAGACAAGTTGCAATGAAAGTTACCTTTTGTGATCATTGTGTATTTCAGCAATTATATTTAAAACCTCTGGGCTAACTGCAGTAGATGGAGTTATACTGTTTGATGGCATCTAAAACAAAAAATATATTATATAGATAATTAATTAATAGGTTAAACCTAACTGGGTAATTACATACTTACAGATGTTTTTAAAGCCAAGTTGAGTTTATTAAAATACAAAAATTTGTGATCAGTTGGGGTAATTTGAGCATTTGCTAAAGCATGTATAGTGCATTGTTCTCCTATTGATGAGGCAATTGTAGAAAGTTTTGGACCAATAAATGTGTCAAGTGATCTGAATATTGACAAATCCAGATTGGTATTTTCTGTAAAAACACAGTTTGTACAATATAATAATAATGTGGCATAGAGCTGTGAGATATTTGATTGAAAAATCTTGAGATATTCACATACCATCTACAGTAAAGCTAACAGTAGCACTCAGTGTTCTATAAATAACAAGATAATATGCCTTTGCTTCAATATCATCTTCTCGTATTAAGTAAACTTTAATAATCTTTTTTAAATCATCCTCACTATGTATTCCCTCAGGAGGACTGATGAAACGACCATGTCTTTCAGCTGCAGTAACAGCACCTCCTTGAATTTCTTTTTCCACTTGTTTGGGTAGCAAATTATGTAGTAGATATTGGTATAGTGTGAGCATGTCGTCTTTGCATAAGCCATTCCTGCAAAATACTTGAAATAAATTACCTGTTGAAATTGTAAATATAGTATAGCATGAGCAAAACTTACTTACCAGATAAGCTGATTATTATACAAAAACGAAATACATTTGAAGTCCGGATAAGTTACTTCAAGTAAATCAATAAAACAAATAACTTTAAAAAATGTATTTTTCTCTAAAGGTAAATAGTTAATGCCCTGTATGACATTGCTCAGATCATTAGTTACATTTCTGCTAGAGATATACTGAAAACATATTTAGAAACAAATGAAATTATACTTGAATTATCATTCCATAACTTCTTTTGTATTAACACTTACTGGAGTAAAAAAATTTTCACAGATTGCATATGTATCTTCAGGTAGAATATCTCTGAAAAATCCCATAAACATTCTAAACATTTTATATGATGATATCATGAAGTCATACATTATTGCTGGTTCAACCTAAAACAAAACTATTAAGAAAAAAAACTTTCACTGCCCCATTTGCAACAAAGTGCAAGTTGATAATAATTTCAACTTGAATGTCAAGTATATAAAAACCTGTCTAGTGTCTAAATTTGGCTTTTTCGAATCTGAGAATAAAATCCAAAAAACATTAACATTTACTGTTGTTATTGAATTGCATAGGTTGCTGTGCAGATTTAGTTAAATTATGTTTTTTTAATTTAGCTTTGATTATTACTAGTACAAATAAGTACAACACTTACAGCCTCTTTGATATCTCCAGGTAATTTTGTTGCATATGGTATGCAAATTACCTAAAAAATAAGTACAATGCTAATTAATTTTTATAGGTTATAACAATTCCTCTATTTCTTAAATTAAAAGTAATTTAGAATTGTAAAACTTACTAGAACCATCCAAAAGTTTTTTTCAGGCTGGTAAAAAATATATCTCTTTGACTGAGTCTGCAATGCTTCACAAGGCGCTGAAGAGAAGGTTCTAAACAAATTTATAATTTTTTAGGAAGGATGCATTTTAAAGTAAAATAAGTTTCTAAACTGGAAAGTTTTCAGCTTACGTCATAAATTTAACAACTGCTTCACATAAACCAACTTGTGTTTTTTGAAAATCTGTATTTACTTGACTAGGATAAAAATATAGAATCCTTTTTAATTCCTAAAAAAATGAAAAAATAAAATAATCATAATTTTGTTTATTGTCAGCGTAAAACATGATTACTTGATCTTACATCTCCTTCACGAGGGCCAAAATTTGAGTTAAAAATGAAGAAGGAATCTATTTTATTTAGTAAGTCAATCATTGTTATGATCTGTTTTTAATAAAGTTGGTGACTGACTACAAGAGGTTTTTTCAGCACAGAAATTTAATTTACACCTAAGGCACCACCTAAAATCTAACAATTTAAGTTTTATTTTAATAAATATTTCTCTTAGACTTCAAGTTAATTGTACAGATTTATTATTAAATAATTAGTGGAATAATCTATTTCCTTGGAACTTCCAGCCCACAGTATTTGTATTTTGTTTATTTCCTATACCTACCTATTTAATGACTAAAAATTTTTGACAGCTGAAATGTCAGGACTCGGCACGATAAAGTCACAGATATAAATTATATCACAAAAACAATTGAATTATATTTTGTGATGATCCACAGAGCCGATTTTAACAGCATGAAACATGAAGAACGAAGAATTAATCTTTATTAGAAATATTCTTTTTTTTCCTCTCTACACAACGTCGCATTCGATGGAACCACTGAGAAAAGCAGTGAACCCATTCTTCCTTAGGGCCTCTCTTCTTTAGCATTTTCGCATCTTTAGGGCTCGTAAAGCGAATATCTCGAATTTTATCTTGATTTCCTGGGAATAAATGAGCGTCATTCAGTGTCAACACTGTATTTTTTTTAAATATAACAGGGGGCAAACGGGCAGGAGGCTCACCTGATCGCCGCCCATGGACACTCTCGATGCTAGAGGGCTCGCGAGTGCGCTGCCGGCCTTTTAAGAATTTGTACGCTCTTTTCTTGAAGGACCCTAAGTCGAATTGGTTCGGAAATACTTCAGTGGGCAGCTGGTTCCACAAGGTGGTGGTGCTCGGCAAAAACTGGCGCGAAATATGTATAAAAAGTATGGCGAATGACTCATTATCTTGACACTTGCCAGTTGCCATATTCAACCGTCCGTTTTGCAGAGTGCACTGAAGCATTGTCGTTGTGACCCCCTTCACATCTCTTTCATCATCTTGCTTCGAGGGCGAAGAGAATAAAGAAGAAGAAGATGCCCTCGTTGATGTCGATTTTTCCAAGACAACAGGCAAATAGCGATTGACATGCCAGTCTGCAGTAACTGCGCTTCCATCTTTTAGCACAATTGTTGCGAAAAAACCTTTCCCACCAAAGAATGAGGCAATCATCCTTTTTCCTTGACTTCTTCCTTTCTTTACGATTAAGGTTCACTCTCACGTGTAACAATTATAGATTTGCCACCAATTCACAAAAACAAATGATAAATGAATGCAATACTTTTACGCCGGCTTTTTCTCTCGGCCTACACCCTCTATCTTCTTTGCCGATGAATAAGGATGCCTACAGGTTCCAATTGATTGACGTGGAATAAGTGATACCTAGATGATCTTATGTTCCAAAATAAACGTATTTTTTTTTTTAATAAACTGCATTAGGTTACCAAAAAGTTGTAAAATTGAAATTCAATAAAAGTTTTCATTGGCAATGTTTCTAACTTTCTGGCCCGTTTTAAAAATTTTCAGGTTTACCCACGTTGTATGACTCCTGTAGTTGCAAATCCAGTCAACTCTAGAATTATTACCGTTGAATAGGTTACCATGGTTACTATTGTATAGTTTGGTAGGCAACATTTTACGAAAATAAAGTTAATATCGAAGCTGAGAAATATACAATAACTTAATTGTTTTATCATATTTTTGTTTTTTTTTTAACTATATTGTAACGTTTTAAATTGATTTGAGAAAGTTTTATAAAATACCATCATGTCTGTGCGAAATCCGCGCCTTCCTTTGCTGCCAGGATATGGCACTAACCCATTGGTAGGTATTTAGTTGATAGTTTAAATATGTACATATTTTTATATAATATTTTTAAAAATATTTGAGTATATTAAGATAGGAAAAACGAGTTTCGGAGTTCGGCCAGTATTTACATCCATCGATAAAGTAAATATGTTGGTGGATAAAGCGGAAGGAGTGAATCGAGTGCCTTCTCTTTACTGTCGTAAGCAAGCGCCTGACTTACCAACCTGGATAATGTATGACAAAAATGTGAGTAATAAATAACTTGGTTAATCTAAATCGTCTATCTCTTCTATTATTAGAAATTAATGATGTCTTCTTAAAGGTGAAACTTGGAATTGGTCAGTTCAAGGTTTTCTTTTATACAGATATTAAGGTTTCAAGCCTTCTTCCAACAATCACTTCACGAAATGCGATCAGGATCACATATACTTAGAAAAGTAGAAATCTTTTTTTTCTTAGAAGACGGTACAATAAAAGTGATGGAACCAAAAACAGAAAACAGCGGACTTTCTCAAGGTAAAGTAAATTTGAAAATCGCTTTACCCCTCAAATTTTCAAATTAATTAGATGTAACGTCACACACACTGTGAATACAATTTCATGGCAAATTAAGAGACTCTTCTGCCACTAGCAATAATGATCACAATCTTTCTCAATCACTATGGTCCAGAGATCGTCGAAGTTTTAAATACTTGTCGAAGAATATTTTAATATCTATATTATATTTCGTTCTTTTTCTCAGGCACCCTTATAAGCCGCCAACGAATTCGTCTTCCATTTAGTTACGACAGCTACTATGATGTACTGGATTTGAATATAGGTCGCGAAGTGACGTTCTTCGGTAAAGTTTTTAAGGTCCGACTAAATGAAGCTTTTGAAATATTATGGAATTTAGATTTCAATATTAATAACTTGTTTGTTTTGTTTTAAAATAGCTTGTGAACTGTGACAACTTCACGAGGGTATTTTTGAATCGTTTGGGAATAAATGTTCCCGACCCCATACCTTGGCCAGACGCAATCGAGGTATTGTAATAGCAATTATTTGTAGGCGTAAAATATTTACTAAAACATTAGAATAATATTTATTAAAATATTATTTTAGAGAGCGCAAGACACAGGGAAGCCCCCGAAACATCGACCATTTCGTCAGTTTCTGGATTTCGATAGACAAGTTTTAAGGTATCGTTTATTTCTAGAAATTAATTTAATAGTTCGATAATAAATCACAATAATGATGGATATATACACGTACGTCATACATACTCGTTGTTTTAGGTTTCATGGTTATTGGGATGACAGAGATAGCGAGTTTGGTATTATGCATCTTTTGGAAATCCATTACTTTCTGGCGGATGACACGATTGAAATCAAGGAGGTACTTCCTCCGAATTCTGGAATGGAAGCTGGACCTATGTTCTTAAAGAGAATGCGTCTTCCAAGAGTAAATTATTCTTAAGCCCATATAATATGCGCAATTTTTACTACGTTTTATTATTTATTGGTATGTTTATGTTTCAGAAAATCCCTTCTCACGTAGAAATGACAGGTGGTCCCAAATGCCCCTCGTACAGTCCCGCGGATCTCAGCATTGGGGCTGTTGTAAATGTTTACGGGCGCAAGGTGGTACTGACGGACTGCGACCCCTTCACTAAAGAGTATTATAGAGTCACGTATGGTTTCGGTCAGTGAACGTTTTTTGTTTATAAATTCAGATTGATCATTGATTTGGCTTCAAGGTTATTCAGCATCTTAATGGCAGTTGCCTTTGGATGATATACGTCCATGCCATAAAACCCAGGTTCCAACTTAATTTTATTTCCATAGATTCTTTCAATCCTCTTCCAATACCAAAAGACGAAGGCACAGAGTGTGTCAGCACAAGTGTGGCAGAACGACAACTACCCCCGTGGAACGGATACGGAAGCTACGATGACTCAGCTGAAAATTGCCGTACAGTGGAACCGAAACCGCCTCATAGGGATTTTATTAAGTTCTTGAATAAAGACCGGTATTTATTTACATTATGAATTATAAGAAAATCATAGTTAGCATTTATCATAGGTATGTTTACTTAATAATGAGATGTGTGAGATCAAATGTCTTATTATAAAATTTAGTTAATAGGTAAATGCCAATATTAAAAAACAATTGATGGTATTTGTGTGATGACAGTGTCGGGTTTGACTCCCACGTTCTACGTTTTGCCGCTCGCCTCATCAGCGATAACCCTGAGGATAAGCTCCGATATTTCATCATTAAATACTTCTTATGTGATGATACTATCGGAATTTTTGAGCTTGGTGAACGTAACTCTGGATTTAAGGTAGGAGTTTAGTTTATTACTAGTAATTACCGCTTACTAAAAGTTAAACGAATGTAATGGATAAGTAAATCTATGGAAATTGCTAGTATTTTTTTGAAATAGTCTCGAGTTCTTTGTTCAAAAATAAAATAAAAACTGTGTGTACCTTACCTATCCTTGAAAGTTCCTCCCGGTGAATGTATGAATGTCTCCCATTGTGAATAATTGTTATGCAGGGAGGTAAATTCTTCCGTCGCGACAAAATGTACCTGCCTGACGTGGATTTCTTCGTTCCCAAAGAGCCACCCGCCTACACCGACAAGGATATGTGGGTGGGGAATGAACTAATTATCAATAAACACTGCTTTCGTCTCATAGGAGCCGACGAATACGCTTTGCGGTATATGGAAGTCAATGAGAGCGAGGTCGGTGTTACCTTGATTTAGTCAATTGTTGTATTACTTCACCAATATATTTTTACAAGTATCTCATCACTATAATATAGAACTTTAACTTTAAAATATTATTTTCAGTATCCTATGGCTAACTTAGCCCTAATTATGGATAAAATTCGTCGTACTCTGGCAACCCAAGAAAATGGCTACAAAAATTTTGTAGCAAAATATATGGATGCCGTGGTACCCGACAACAGAGAGCTCATGTCTGTCAGGTGCTTCAAGTAAGTGGACCCCAATAAAGTTATATTCAGACTACGCTACGCAAGTAAATCAGTGTGAAGGGCCTTAATGCTTAGCACTATATTAATGTAATGTTTCAATAGTTAGGTGTTTATTTGTTGGGAGAATTTTGTTTACAGACAAGCGCTCAAAGAAGTTATGTGTGAAAGAATGACGGAACACGAATTTATTACATTAATACGCCACTTCCGGGGAGATCCCGGTAAAGAGAAGAGCCCTCGACGGGAAATGATCAGGTCAGTCCATAAAATAATCTAAAACAAGAGGTGGACACTTATGATGTGAATAATATTATAATACCTATCCAAACTTGTATATAAAGTATGTCTTGTAACTTGGAGGTGCTTGGGTTTTATAAAACGAACGGAACGGTCTCGCTTTTTAAATAGTATTGAATATGTTCATTCGATGGAATTTATGTTTTATTTAAAGAAAAACACTTTTTTACGGATTATAGTTATAGTTATGTAAATTTGTCTTTGTCTTCAGTCACCGTGACCACGCACGCTGTAAAGCACGCAAAACGTCGGGTAAATTTAAAATTATGTCTAAATAATTATAAGTTTAAATACAATAATACATAACTACAATCCGTAAAAAAGTGTTTTTCTTTAAATGTGTAAAAGTTATGTAGAGACTACTATTTATATGTTTGACCAAAGGTCCTTGGTGTTTTCGGACCTAACGCGTGGTCTCTGGGACGAAAGGGATAAATTAAGAGAAGCTCTGTTGCACGCTGATGCGAACGGTTTAGGAGTATTAGCAGTGCCACGGATGAGGCAACTCCTCCGAGCCAACCGCTTGCCGATCAATACTGATCTCATGGACTGCATGCTGCAAGTGTATGTGGTTTTGCATCTCATAATTATTTTTGACTTGGGATTATTACTATGAAGAAATCTATTTTAAATGTTGTAGGCTGAACAAGGATGCCGACTGTAATATAGTGTATGAAGATTTGTTGACATTCCTCGATTTTAAAACTCGTCCCGTCTACAACCTTAGTGAGGGAGATTATCAAAAAGTTGTGAGACACGCTCCACCGCTTAAGGATACCGAAGTAAGAATTATTCAATTATATTTCTATAGCAATATATAATAGAATAAAGTTTTTGTTGTAAGTTGTACTCAACTGTACCTATTTTATCACCTATCATATTTAGTTTATCTAGAGCCAACAAGTAATTCCAATCGCAGATTAGAATGCTTTAAAGACATTTTTTATGTTTTAAGGATTTTAATCAATATATGATTTCAGTGTAAGCTTTGGGCTGAAACAGAAACAATAATTCGGGAAGGTTTTGTTAATTGGAGTGCTTTTCTTTGCCAATTAAACCTTGAACACCTCGTCAAGGAACAAACTCAGTGATGTACTTTTTTTTTCTTGTATCAAACTTAATATAATATTCAATAAATTTGCGTATGTGTATGACGTTTTTCTTACTAAGAAAAAACATAAGATTGTTGGAAATTGTTGAATTCTGTTTTAGATTGTTTTCGATGTAATAAAATAAAAGTGCGTTGCAGAGATGTATTTTTATGTCACAATAAATAAAGTTTTTGATCACAGTTTCTTGCCTTTCCCCCAAATAAAACCTATTTTCTTTTAGCACATTTATATCGAGGCTTCCTAATCTTATACAAGACACTTTATAATTCTGTGGGTACATAACTGTTCGAGAATAAATAACTTATATCTACGTCATGCTTACAATAAATGACTTTTAAGGCTTAATTAAAACTATACGTATGTTAAGAGTTGCTATTGTACAAGTTTAGATTCACATATTTTTATTAAAACAAGTATTAGGTATACGTATCGCAGTATAGATAACATTTGTGGTTAAAATAATCATTATAAACTTATGAAGCCTGCTGAAATATTTCGTTAAATTAAAAATCAAATACAGCTATCATACGAGTATACACCGAGCCATAATAATCGTTTTGGAAATGAACATTTTGCCTTCTCTTCGAAGAAGAATTAGAATTACGACAGATTTTCCACAAATTTTATTTTTTATAAAATTTTGACAAAATTCGTTTAGTTCGACTATTCGACCTTTCATACTATTATAACGAGCAATTTATATTAATTTTACAATTAATAAAAATGCATTAAGATCTAGTATACGCCCTCCCCGCACATCTCTTCACCTCCCTATCTGTAATCCTAAGGAGATTCGTTTAAGATGGATACGATTCTTTCTACGATCCAAATATGAAAAAGTGCAGAAAAGAAAATCCGACTTACATTTATTGGAACTAAAATTAATTTTGAACAATTTTATTCCGTTTCAAAAACGACTAGAAAGCGACAGTGTATGAAATGTAATAGCAATATAGTCTTTAACATGGCACAAAGTATTCACTTGTGTCGTAATAACTTATTTATAGGAATACAAAGATATACAATAATAAACACTTGCTCAGTAATTTTCCGAATATGCGTTAGGCGCTTTTGCCACCGAAATCTATTATTCCAATTATAATGATAAAATAATAAGGACACTGGTTGAACACGTCCAGTCCATTAACTAATTCATATGAAATGTACATATTTACAAATTTATGTTAAAAACTGCGCTAAATCTAAACTCTGACTGACGGTTAACATATCAATCCGCCATCACCACATGTCCTTAACACGTTCTGCTGCTGGTATCTGTGGTCTATATCTGAAAATCAGTTTATGGACGTTATATTATTTATTAGTCTTCCAATGGTGAAACGGCAGATAAATTTTAGTGTTTGTGTCATGATTTTATAGACCTTTTGGTGCGTCCAACCCAAAACAACTATTTCTTCCATTATTATTCTTATTGTGGATGGAACTCGAGACCTCTAGCGGTCTGTAGACAGTGCCAGTAAGACACATAAAATCTACATATATGTAACATAATGTACACTTATGAACTTGTGCACTTAGCAAGCAATTAATTATAAAAAAAATACTTCCATCAGCAGCAAACATGGTGAAACAGGAGCGCGCAATTTAATTTAATTATAAAGATTTTCATTACGCACTTACATAATATATGCTACATATTATATAGTAATGCCTAATAAGAATATCGACTCCATCAAAAGTATGTATTTAATAGTATGTACCTTTCTACGACAATTATGACAGAAGAAAGTAGCGAAAAAACACACACCTGTGAGTTGGAATTGTTTGTGTTGCCAAAGGTGACATTTTGATCCCCGAACTATTACCGTTTATGCTAGAACCTATGCTTGAAGCTGAATCCACACTAAAAAAAGTTAAAGTGAAGTTTTTTAAATAAATCAAAAAAACCTTTGTAATTGCTTATGTACGAATTTTACCGTATAAAATTGGAATTACCGGTCAATTTGCCGTCTGAAGAGAGGATACCTCCAGGGAGAGTTAGGTTTGCGTATCTCGTGATGGAAGGCGGGGTTGTCTCTGCCTCGTTCTCGACTCTCGTTCACTATGGACATCGACACCTGTCGCTCTGTGTCGCGGGTCTTTGAGGATAGCCTCCTATGTACGGAACGGACGTAAATTTGATTTATTCTTTTACGATTAGTATAAGTAGATCATTAAAGAGCTCTGAAAAGTAAATAATACCTTAATATTCTACTAGGTAACGAAGCTTGGGCTTGAGGTCGTGCCCTCTGTCGGCTGTCCACGATGAGAACATGACGATCATAAGGAGTGTCGTAGTCAACTTCTAATATCGTAGAGAATCTGTGCGGCCAAGCCAGATCCAATGCAGATATGAATAATCCTACAACTAGACAAATGCATCCTGCAAAGAATTACATTTAATTTTATAGCATTGACTTATAGACGTCCTGTTTCTGGCTACGCACGTATTTGATGGCATTAATTGAAAATAGGTATTACCTGCCATAAGGACTAGCCAAAAACACCATCCCATAGAAAATAATAGCATGGCACCATCCAACCTCACAACTAGAGGATCTTGGGGTAATGACGCCCAGTAGCCGCCTGCAGCAGCACAAAGGGTCACTCCGAGAACGGTCATAGCATAAGCCCCATATCGTGGCACTACCACAAGGAGGAGGTTCATCACCAGCCATAACGCAAATGCCGTCCTGAAACGCTCGAATACGTCAATTGTATAGTTTCGCTTTAAAACTGAATGCAGTCGGTAGCGTTGCAAGGGATTGAAATATTTAAAACAATCATCATATAACAAGCAGGAAGAGTTGCCCTTTCATGAATGCTGACTAAGTGCGAACGTTGTTGTACATCTTTTAAATACTAAATAATTGATGCCTTGAATGCACGGTCGGCTAAGCAATTCAGAAACGCGTGGACCTGTATAAGCTTACCCTGCAACGACACCAACGGCGACAAATACATACATGCACTTTCATACCAAAGGAGCGTTGTGGTTGTGTAGCCCGCCGCCCGGTACTTCGCCCCCCATTCGAACCCTTCGTGCTCAACGGCAAAATGTTCAGCCACCGAGAGCAAGGGGTACGGAAGACCACGAAATAAGCCAGCTCGGTACCACTCCTGTATAGCACCGGCTTCTTCCCATTGAAACTGTTCGTTGTAGTCTACGCCGGGGTCCCCTTTTGTCAAGTTGCCCCACGGAAGGGCTGGAAATATGTATTTATTTGGATCGATTATTATCTTTTACAAACTCTTTTTCTCTTAATAAAAATAAAAAAGCAAGAATAAAATGCATTGCAACAAATTACCCTAATCGTCATACATTTTGCCGAGCTGTATTTGATTCCGTAACTCTTCATTATTATGGTGTGTCTCTAAATTTAAAGTTCATATACCTGAGAGGGTGACGTTGACATGTCCTAAACCCACGTGTATGGCCAGCCAACAGTCGATGCGCTCCGCGGAAAACGCGCGGTAGGCTGCTCGCGCTATGCGCGTACCGGCCACATGCCACGAAGATCCGTGTTTACATACTGAAAGATAGTTTTTCCCTAGAGATTAGTTTTTGAACACACGTCCATACAGGTTCATAAAAAACTCTTCGTACTATTTTTGTCTCAAGGATAAAATAAAATGCCAAATGAACATTTGCTACTTTAATTAACTTCATAATTAAGCTCCGGTTGGCTAGATTTTATCTGTATTCCTTTTGTTTCAAAAGATTACTTAATTACTGCAGTTCTGTAAAACCACACTTTATCACGCCCACTAAACTTTAAGGTTATCCTTTCATTATTAAGTGGCTATAAGATCAATTTAAATTATGAAATATTAAAAAGTTTTTTTCTTGAACAGGGGCAAACGGGCGAGGCTCATTGATGTTAAGAGATACCGCTGCCAATGGATACTCAATGCCACAGGGCTCGCGAGTGCGGTCCTGACCCTTTAAGAAGTAGTATGCTCTTAACTGTGTGCAAACTTAAAAGTATAATTTAGAAAATAAGCGGTATTAGTCCGTGAAATAGGCATTTAATGGCCCAAAAAAATTAAATAGACATAGTGTGCCTGGCCGTGCTCCATTGGGGAGTTACCGGCCTTATTGCTATAACAAAATAAACAACCGCTATTCTTACCAAGTATGACTGTGCCGACGAACAAACTTAGTGTAACTATCACGAATGTTGAAAATCTCTGTAAATTTATTAAAATTAGATTAGAGAGAAAAAACAGTTAGAACCTATTAGCAACAGGGTTTAGTATGTTTTAATTTAAGATGAGACATTTTTATCGTAATTAATTTAATATGCATTTAAAGCTACGTTGATGTTCATTGTAACATTGTTATTGACATCAGTTAGAGATAAATTAGCACTATGCCTCGTACAAATATCTATAGTGCTAATTTATTTCTAACACCTGGATACTCTAATTTTAAAGCTATGTTGCAACCTAAAGATCATTACCGCTCACCTCCTTCCTGACACCTGGAAAAATAGCAAGAAACGCTATGTAGAGAGTCACCGCGCCAACGATAAGCGCCAAGGCTGGGACGTCTGCTGCGACTGCGGTGCGGTTATGGTAAGCATACAGAGTCGGACCGCCTTCCTCGCGGAAAGCGTCAAACCACCCCTTCATCGCTCACCCAGCCTGAAAAATAGGAGCATTAGATAATATTAAGGTTATTTGTTTTGTTTACTGATACTGATAGCTCACTAGAAACATTTACTACTTGGAGCCCCTTCTTTTAAAAGTGTTTACTGTTAACGGTTATTGTAAAAACAATCTGTTGGAAATGGTGGTTGTTAAAATTTAATTACTGCCTTCGGCCGTTTGTGTATTGTACTTGACACAAATAATACGATATTACGGTACTTTTTATTTTAATTGTCTCATATACGACCAATACATCTATATGATTAATTTTACAACATAATCCAATTATTTATTTATATTTTTCTAACAACGCATTAAACGTAACGTAAACATTTCTTTCTTCTCCATTTGAGTGATAAAAGTCGTTTAAAAATTCAGCATGAATAGGAAATAGGAATTGCAATTCAAAGAATGAATAAATGAATATTATTTATAATCTCATCACTATTATTATTAGCCATAGTGAAGGGTTGGCCTAGTGGTTAGGCGACTGACTCTCAACCTTGAGGTCGCCACGAAACCACGGCTGTGTATCAATGGATTTTTCATTTATTTTGCCTTCCTAGCGTTGTTCGCATTTGGAAAATCTTAATATGTAACAGTGTTATAATTTTTTTAAATAACGTCCAACTGACTGCACAAGATAATACAATGTTACGTAAGATACGTGTACAACACATCACAAACAGTGCATATTCTGTTTATGGGAGATGACTATATGACATACACAGCTAATTAATAACCATAATACATACTCGTATTTGGCTGTTCTGAATTATAAAAACGACGACAAACTATTTACACAACGCTGAAAATTTGTAGAAAATGTTCCTTACCAAACAAACAGACAAACATAAATCATTTATTCATGTAGGTAACATAACGTACGCTTATGAACGTCAAAAAAAATAAATATTCAGTAAATGATTCTAATTTTACATTTACCAGTTCTCAAATCAAGGGCGTAGAACGGATGATAAGAACTGGCAATAAACTCTCCGCCACTCTTTTTAATCGCCAAGTTTTTTTTACATAATGTTTGTAACCATTACACCATCTTATGACATCTTGAGTAATAAAAAATAATAAAATAAATTAAAAACAAAGATTTGTCCTCTATCAGCAGGAGGCATGGTGAAATAGGAGCACGCACTTACATACTCGTGAGAACAACACGCAAATACGTAGTATAAACAACTAATATCACCGCATACACGAATTCAAGTACGACCAGTCACCACAAGTAGCACCCGTTCACGAGTATGACGCATGGCCAGCCATCGGCCCCCTCGCCATATTTTAGGGAGAGATACAACCCGACGCATGGACGCCGCCACAAGCCAACCAATTAAAAAAAAAAGGCATAGATTAGATTGTTTTCTTTTAGAACCATTATTGCATGGTATTCTAAAACTAGAAGGATTAAGTGAGAGTAAAATAGATTAAGAATAAATAATCATTGATTGTTCTGTTGGTTTGAACTATTGCCAATTGTCATATTCATGCAGACCGTTGCCCTAACCCGGAAACTTGTGGGGTCGTTGTGCCTGTAGTAAGGTCACATGTGCTGGCGACCTTCGGGGCTCAGCCGTAGGTGATAGCAAGGGCGAACAACAAGTCATGGCCAAACATGGATCTAAGAAAAACACTTGTTGATTGATTTAATTCTTTGCATTATGAGGATTATATTGCTTTGCGTAGAAATTCATTAGTAGATACCAACTTATATTTATCGAATAAAAAATATTTAAAAAAATTACATAGGCTAGTCTTATGTATATTATAGTTATAAGAAAACCGAAATATATAATATATATAAAATACAAGCAACTTTTCGACGATAAAGGGGTTTTTGCTTTGTTATATATTATCTTGTTGTTATTAATTGAAGGCTACGTGAGGCATCACCATTAAGTTTTTGCTCGTTTAGAACTCTTGTGATGGCCGGTCATACATAAGGACTTAAGACATTCTTATTATGATTGTCTTAAGGATGTTCTTGCACTCCTTCTATAGATAATTAACCTTCATACTATTGTTTATCGCTCCATCATCACGTAATTCTTTATGATATTATGGGGAAAATGTGAAAACTTGAAGACACGTCAATAATTACGAAGGTACCTTGTTTGGTCACACTTATTCGGTACGTGAGTTTATAAACACAAATCTGTGGAATAAATAATGTCGAACTAGCGTCGTGGATGTTTCAGTTATATAAGAGTATTAACATTTTACTTTTGCCAAAAGTTACGAAGTCTTTGACCACCCGTTGACCCGCTGACCTTAATAACCTAAAAGATGTTCGGATAAACTAACTAGGCTTTGTTTAAGTTGTAATGTGAGAATACTTAACTACTTTACATCCATCAAATTGAAATGTATGCGTATCAGTTACTTAGTACTTAGTAGTAGTTTTAATGAGAATTGACTAACATTTGAACTTTAATTAGTTTTTACCGAGGGTACTCAGTAAATTCATCATTGCAAAGATGATTCTAGTTGCACCTTCCAAAAGGTAGTTTCGTGTGAAGAAGAATGGGCAAGAAACTCCACACTTACTCTTTTAAAATGGAATTCACAAAATTTGTATACATTAGTTAAATATTTATATGTGAACACAATATAGCTCGAGAATAAAATTACTATACAGGTCTATTATTAATGTATGATTAGGAATGTGTCTCAAAATTTTCAATATATAAATCAATTTTCAAATTCTACCGGTCAGTAGATCAATATGAGCTTGAAAATTATGGTTTGCTATCTAGCATGACACCCAAGTATTTCACAGTACTTGTGGAGGTGAGGTGGACATCCGCATTGCACTTTGGTTAAACATGATCCAGCATGTGACACAAGTGCAAGAACAGAAGGAATTTCACGCTTCGTAATTTCGAAGGTCATGAATTTGGTCTTATCGGAGTTAAGGCCCAGACAACTAGGGCAGAGATATAGCCAATCAGATACCAAATTCAGACCCAGCTGAGTATGTTGTAACACCTCAGCAAAGGCCGTTTCATCCCACACAATTCATTGATATAAATAAGGAACAGTGTGGGGTCCAAGAACGCTGACCTGTGGCACACCGCAGGTCAGAGGTAGCTCAATACCATTCCAATCCCCGACTCTCACAACTTGCGTGCGTCCAGACAGGTAACTCGCGAAGAGTTGGTCTTTTGTGGTTGGTCGAGCCCCTGATGCCCAATCTCACTATTCTGTGCAGTAGCATTTCAACAGAAACGGTGTCAAATGCTTTGCACAAGTTCTCATGGACACCAATCACTTTTTTCCTTCTGTTCATATTCTCAACTACAAAATTGGTCAAGTTATGAACTGCGTCATCAGTCAAAAACCATGTTGGGAGTCTGAAATATTTGTTTGTTTGTTGTTTATTGTATTTGTCGAGGAAATGAACCAATCGCCTGTTCATTTATCGTCCTGAGATTTTGGACAGGATGGGAAGTAAGGAGATAGGCCTATAGTTGACTACAAGGCTTTTGTCACCTGCCTTGTAGATAGGCGTTATGAGAGATTTCTTGTAGATGTCGGGAAACACTCCTGTTTCCATTAAGAGGTTGCATATGTAAGTGATGGGTGGTACCAAAACTTCGTTGTGTTGCTTGATAAGTCGGCCAGATGTCAAATCAACAGCACATTTATCTCGCAGATTCATCATCAAACTCTTTACTTCTGAATTGTCAGTGGGCATGAGGATAAGAGAATTTGTTAACGGGGCTGGAGACGAGTTAGCATAGGAAAAGGAATTAATGAATTTACATTGTTAACTTTTTCTTGTGCATTAAAGTTTTTCAAAAGTTCTATAAAAGATGATATAGGTTTTTATATTGGGTAATATTATTAATAATAATAAACCTAGCTACCTCGTTCACGTTTGTGAGATTTTTTCATTTATGAGAAATCAAGTCTTTGGTAAGTGTAAACACTACTTTCATATTGACGGGGACGTAGAGTATAGTCCTTTTAGATCTTTAAATGTAGGGCTTCACTGTTATGATCAGTTATGGTAGGTTGAAGTATAAGCCAGTGTGCTTCATTATTTGACTTAACCATAATGTGGTCTAAACAGGTGCGGTTGTGGGCAGGAACGTTATACACGGGGTGGATGTTAAACTCAACAAGCAGATTCAGATAGTCCCATGAGCGCTGGTCACTTGTCCCTAGAGTTATGTCAATATTTATGTCGCCTGTAATAATGTTTCTGTAAGATTTTCAAGTATCTAAAAGTAGCTTTAAGAATTTAATAAAAGATAATGGTTCTTTATATCCTGGTTGGCGGTAGATAGAAATGATGACAGTAGAGGGATCGAATTTAATTACTACACAATAATTAGCGTCGTGAAATTCGATGAGTGGACTAGAGCCTTTTTTATAATAGACAATAATAACACTTCATTTTGAGTTAAAATCTTTTTAGTGGCAGCGTAGTTGTATCCTTGTATATTTGGTATATGCAGTAATGAAATTATTTCTACCACTTATTTTACTAAAAAGATGTAGATTCTTTCTTACATTCATAATATTTTCATACATGAATTGGCAAGGTACTATCACCTTTTTAAATACATTTTTACATTTCAAATAATTCAGCCGACCTGTACTGAGGCATCCCGAATATTTTCATTAGATTTTGTTTTTAGAAATAATTTTGTTTGATACATTTGCACGAATTATGAAATTCCATTAATAAAAAGTATTATTTCGCTTAACGATTAACTTATATATAATATAATATATTTATATATTTGTTCGAAATACATAATCTTAGTTTAATAAAATTTAATGAAAATATTTTATTCGGCCGATCGTCACATTTTTTGGGAATCCTTGAGAGTTAATATTTACTCGGGTTATGTTAGACGCATTTTTATTTTTATTTATACCTATTGTTAATATTAAATTGGAATCTCTTATCTAATACAATAGTAGTTGGTATTTCCGGGTACGGGTATGGAATCTCTTATCTAATACAATAGTAGTTGGTATTCCCGCCCAAGGGACAAACCTAAAACTCATGGCTGACCAAAACTAAAAAAAAAAAAAAAAAAAAAAAGTTTGTACTCTATTCCCACTAAACAGGGCGTGCGGAGCCGAAAGCACTCACAGCCGAACTGATATCTCTAACCGTTTAAAAGTTAGCTTTCGCAAAACCGTAGCTCATTAACTTATCACCACCTTATCAGCTCCTATTTCCTGCACGAAATTCCCAGTCATTATCTAATGAATGCCTCAGTACTAATGCATCGCGTTATCTACTTTCCTACATTCACTAACCCAACCTATGGCTTTAAATGAAAAATAAAAAATATATATTTAAAGTAACCTAACGTACGATTCTAAACAAATTATAATAAATATACCTAACCTTTAACACCACTACCTATAAATATAATTAGATGTAAGGGTTACATGGTAAAATAAAACATTTTTATTCCAGGTATTATTTTTTATTTATATGTTCATTATATTTCTATACAAATTTACTAGCACCATATCATTATTCACTGAGTCACATGTGAAATTTCTAAGGAAGTCTTCTAATCTCATCCCCCTGAACTTGTAATATAAATATACCAAACAGTACTCTCCACACACCGCTGATAGATAATCTTGAACCGTAACGCTATTGTACCTCCACATGCAAGAATTCCTCCTTAAAAACCCTTCTATTGCCTCAATAGGTTTACGTCCAAATGAATCAAAATATTCACCAACTCTTTCGACGCTTATATGTATAGCCACCCAATGAGACCCCGGCTGTGAATCAGGGTCAAGATTGCATATTATAAATGCTGGCACCTGAGCATAAATTGGCAATCGATTTGAAGGATATACGTTGCTTTGGAGGCTGGGATGTATCATACGAAGACTCATTTGCACTTCTAGTGTGTTCATACTTTAATACGCGTTTACTCCGCTACTCTTTTGCTCTTTAACTGACTACATTTCTAACTATCAATTCATATATGTACCAATGAATTCATTTAAACCCACATAATATGATCTCAACAGAAGTAATGAGTCTTTTTATTAAACAAGTAATGAGGTGAATAAAAACCATGTCATATTCGTTTAGGTTATATTTTATTATTCTTAATATCATAATTACATAAGTGATTGCTTAACTACTATAATCCACACATACATTTCTGTTCTTATCTATTTCTATAATATTTGAAAACTCTGCGTAAACTACACAGTTAATAGTTTCAGTCAATGCGCTCTCGAATCTTACTTCCATTCTTACACTACCATGGCGAACAAGATTCCAATGCACATTAGAGTTAGCCGACAAGTCAGGTGTTAAATCAAAAGCTAGTAAACAGTATCCATTTGAATATTGCTCCCTCGATATTCCATTACCTTCGTTAAGAAAATGTATACCGGTGCCTGAGTACAGGGTGTGGTATGCGCTCGTAAATACATCGTTTGGAAATGATGGTTGTAACGATTTTGAAGGTATCTGTTGACCATCTATATATAGGCTAAATGAGCAAATACCAAAATTTTCAAAGTTGAAAGGATTTTTAACATAACTACCGTTGAATGCTGTATTATTCACAAAACCTATAATACATCTCTTAGGAACCTGCCCTAAAAATATATTGTCCAGTGTTTTACCCTGCACACCAGATGGTATGGTCAGGACTTTCACTTCACCTCTTGTTATAGGATATTTAGCTGTAGTAGTGGCAAGAACCTTTTGATGGGCTATTAGTATTGATGGATTAATTTTTGCTCTGCGTATTATTAAAGTTGCATCTGTGATACAGACTTTGTACTTATTATCTGCATTCTGTGACATGAGGTTAAATGTTTCTCTCGATCTCACTAATTTTATAGATAATTCGACCCCGTTAATGAGGAATTTATCTTGATTGAATATATCCCCATGTAAATGCCCAATCATTTCAACATCCTTACCATCCTTTGAAAGTTGTTGTCTTTTGTAAAAGCCCTTGTTTGCCTCATTAGTTTCATTCATTTTTCCAGCTGTATCCTCGTACCATAAACCACATGTCAAATGTGATTTTTTGGCGGATGATGAATAATTTAATAGAGTTTCTATGAAAGCACGATATGCATAAGTATTATTTGGGGGTGACACAAGTTTTTGGTTTAGGTAAACATCCAATTGGTTAAATAAAGAATGTAACCAATTATTGACTGGTGCCACTACATTAGCTGCATTAACTACAGAACCGTCTTGATTTTTAATTTGAGCCTTGAGATGGAGTAGTGTATGCGAAAGGTCTATGTAGTCATCTCCAGTACCAGGTACTTGAAATTCGATGGGTCCATCATCACTTAATGAAGAAATTGGTTTGTAGTGTATCCAGTGTCCATATTCGATTGTTTGTGTGGAAGGAAGAGCAAACAGATCCAATTCAGATTTAACGCACTCACATGAATGATTATGAATAAATGACATTATGATTAGTTTGAAAATATATCCTTGGAATTATTAATATTTTTGTTCCTTGTTTTCTTCAGAGTGCCTTTCACGTTGAGGGGTGACACTCGAATGAGCTCATTACAATATTTTCGTCTTTTATTAACACCCGATCCAGTCATAAGGTTATCAATTTTGGTATCAACTTTGCGTTTAAGGTTAGAACTAGCCTCTTTCAATCGATTTTTTATGGATTCTTTAATAGGACGACTAGCCACAACATCTGACAAAAGCCCGATTCCGCCGTTATCGTGCTTCTTTTCCAATCACCTTAGCACCACTAGTGAGTAAAGGTAGCACACTTCGAAATAACCCCCCAAGAAAACTGCCGATACCATGACCACGTTGATGTAAGGCTCCTTTGTAGATTACATTTATACCAGACCCAGCTTGTTTCGAATAATAATGTTCATAAGGACATATAAATGTATCTTGAGGTGTATACATTTTAAAAAGGAAATATAGTTTATATTTTTTTAAAATGAAGTTTCACACACGATGTTCCGTATTGAAATGGTACCGCATTTCCCGTGGTTGTTCTTATATCTATCTCAATAACATCAAATTCTCTTCTCATTACCGGCAAATAATGTGGTGGTGAAAATATATGCATTTTATTTGAACCATATATGTATTTAGCAGGATCTAAGGGTATAATTCTCAATAGGGGTGTCATTACATCACCAACAATTTGTGGTTCTATAATATCACAATACACAAATAATTGTGATGGTAACCCCAAATGTAGATTAGCAGGGCGTTTACCGATATTATGATTTACTAAATTGGTATCTGGCTCAAATCCAAGTTGAAAGCTCAAATTAGGTGATAGAGATAATGAAATTATTGATGGATCCTTTACTGCAGCAGAGACAAACTTTGTCACGGTGTCCTGGCGAAAACTAACTTTCTCTTTCGAATTTAAAGCTAGAAGAATATTTTGTATATTATTATAGTTGGTGGCTGGTATATGGTTCTTATACATCAGTGTGGTCTCTTCGTTATTGATGGTAGTTTTTTTACTTATGTACATAATATTTTCATGTTCTTGCACGGAAAACATAGTAGAAGGATATTGAAACTCAACTATACCTACCATCCATTCTCCTTCTAATGTAATGGCTTTAGGTAGTTTTGTAGAAAAATTTGATGTCATATTTCCCGGAAAATATTGTGTAGAACTATTGCTGAGTAAAGTTAAATAAAAACTTTCCTTCATTGCAGATTTTTAATATTCGATAGTAAGACCCAAGAATTAAACTTGTTAGGATATCCTTTCCATTTAACTAATACTTCCTTTCTAATACCGCTTTTACGTGATCTGATGATTTTATCAATTTTAAATTCGGAAGTGGGGGAAAAAGTTATTTTTTGTAGTTCTTTCTCATAAAAAGTTCCTGTTATTGATTCATTGTCTAAATCGTTTAAAGTGTATACAACCCACGGGGAACGATCTATAATCGAAGTAATGATAAAAATTTCATTACTCCAATTACTTTCATAACCTTTTTGAAATACATGTTTGTATTTTGTAATTCTTACATAGTCACCAACGTTAAACTTAGGTACTTTGTTTAAACTTGAAATATAAGTCTTTTCATCATAATATAAATTCCGCCAAACTTCCATTATGTTTTCCATTTTAACATCACATGGTCTCATCTTGATACTAGAGTGTACACTGTGATTATAAGAACTAACCAAATCTTGTAAAATATCTGTATAGCGATAAGTATTCTTATGTGTAAAATAACGCCACATTTTCATTTTCAATGTTCTCTGAAATCGTTCTACTATACTTGCTTTTATATCTGGATTATTTGTAGTGTAATAATTTATATTTTTACTTTTTAAATAAGTTTTGACATCCTTAGATACAAATTCCGTGCCCTTATCTGATTGAATATGTCTAGGAACAGTTTTAGCTTCATCAAAGATGCTAGTAAAACACGTTTTTATTGTGTATGAATCCTTCTTTTTCATTGCTCTAACATAAGCATACTTACTAAAGGCGTCAATAACACACAAAATATATTTATATCCATCATTATATTGCATGTAAGTTCTTAAATCACTTAAATCAGCTTGCCACAATTCATTAATATTTGATAAATTATATTTATTACGCGGGAATTTTTTTATAACCGGTTTATGTAATGTATATGTTTCTTGAGACTGCAACCATTTCAAAACATCACTTTTTGAGATTTTTCCATTCATTGCCTTTGTTAACTTATTGACACTGCTGTAACCGGCTGGATGTGAAATATCATAATAGATGCGATGTAACTCTAATACGGGGTCCATTTCTCCCAATCACTTTTGTTTCTCAATTTATTGATGTATTTAGATTGAGTTGGCGTTGAAGAAACCTCAGTTTGTGGTTCTTGAATCAATGTTTTATCTATACTTTTAAGGTTAGATATATATTTGATTCTTTTCAGATTACCAATGTATGTTAGTGGGGTATTTATATCATTTAAAAACTTGGCGAATATTTCCCAACCGATTGGATCGGATCTCTTCGAGGGTCTTAAGATGTCATTCACTAAATCTATAATATTACTTCCTGGTATCTCTTGTCCACTAATGACAACTGTTCCATTATTATTCCATTGCAATTGATCTGTTTTATTTAATATTGTATCCATCAATAATTCACCCCTCCTCATATAAGTTTTAGGAATTAATTTTAATATTTCTTTAGGTGGTAACCCATATGCGATGTCTTCACCCGTTGAGGGTTGTTTAACATTTAGCATTTTTTCATTTTCACTAGTAGTTATATTATTGATGTTACGGTTTTCGTTAGTATTATCATTTATTACCTTTTCAGTTATTGTTATTTCTTGAGGTTGACGTTCTTCCTTGGAGTAATGTAAGTATCTTTGTAAAATTTGTAGATAAAGCGCCCATTTTTCGCGATCATCCAATTTACTTGATATAATTTTTTCCATTTCTAAATCCAATCTACTTTGCGGTGTTGCTTTATTTTCATTCTGATGTTTCAGTTTATCAATAAAGTCTTGCTCAACGAGAAGCATTTTTTTTGTGTTCATTGTGATTTATTAAAACAACTTACAAGGGTGCTTAGAATTGTACCCAAAATTATTGGAAGAAAGGACCCTCCTTTTTGTATTAATATATTTTTCCTGTATTCAAAACTTTTACCTTTACTGATCAGATTACGTAAGATATTTTTAATTTTTTTTAATTTGGTTTTTGTATTCTCTTTTAAAGGTACTTTTCCTTGTAAAACATTGTGAATACATTCACAAATACAGTTAATTTCTTGATTATTACAAGACTTCAATAATATCCTACGATGTTTGGGCTTTAATTTATGTAAAGCTGATAACAATTCCTTATGCGTTGTTATTCGTTGATACATGGTTCATTACTGACTTAGAGTGGCTGATTACAAAGATATTTATACCTTTTCATAGGAACATATATTGTACAAAAATTACGGGATTCAAATATTTTAGATTTTATGCGGCGAGCATCATCAGTGTTTTGTTTCAAATCAATCATTAAATAACCATGAGCTTCTTTAGTAGCATCGGTATATGAATCTTCGATAAACTTCGTGTCTTCCGGGGAAACTTGTCTAGCTAGAAATCGTATTTGTGTTTTGTCACGGGGATTTTTAAAATAAATAATATAACTTGAATTAAGTGAAATGTCGCGCTGTCCTCTTCCTTGATGAAATAAGTTTTGGGTTATGTAAAAAACACTCAAATTTCTATGATGACTGCCTTTTGTAAATATATCAACAACTCGCCCATCAGATTCCCTCATTAAGTCATCTATTATAATCAAATGTGGATTTTTACCATCAAACATATGATATTCCGGTAGTCCTTGGTGGTAATTTACACCGGGTATATTATATAGCGGTTGCATTTCATCATAACACCATGTAATTTCCAAAAAAATCTCATTACATATACTATTTTTATGCTTAATGAAATTTGCAACAAAGTTAGATTTTCCACACCCACTCGGTCCTGCTACGATGGCAGCAAAGGGATGAATAAAATGAATCATTATTTTTTGACTTCTGTCTTCATCAGGGAAAGGAGTAAAACTAAGTTGATATTTTAAAAATGGTTGATATTTATATGGTATATACAGAAAAATGTAAGTGTAATATCACAATATTAATGTATACGTATATACATAATACATGTAAAATAAAAATTTATTGATTATGAATTTATTAATGATTAACTTAATTACATACAAAAAAATTTGTAATGACCTATAGGTAACTTATCGATTTTGTTTGGTAAAATATACCACTTGTATCCATGCCTATCAGTAAAATGTGCGTAAGAAATCTAAAACCCTTTGCAATCTTAATGGACAATGCATTCTTTAAAACATTTTTGAAATAGATAAGAACAGAAATGTGTAGTAGTTAAGCAATCACGTCATGTAATTGTTAGGAACAATAAAATATATATATGCGAATATGACACGGTTTTTATTTAGCTGCATTACTTTTTGAAGTATTTTATAGAATATGTTTTGTGAATAATACAGCATTCAACGGTAGTTATGTTAAAAATCCTTTCAACTTTGAAAATTTTGGTATTTGCTCATTTAGCCTATATATAGATGGTCAACAGATACCTTCAAAATCGTTACAACCATCATTTCCAAACGATGTATTTACGAGCGCATACCACACCCTGTACTCAGGCACCGGTATACATTTTCTTAACGAAGGTAATGGAATATCGAGGGAGCAATATTCAAATGGATACTGTTTACTAGCTTTTGATTTAACACCTGACTTGTCGGCTAACTCTAATGTGCATTGGAATCTTGTTCGCCATGGTAGTGTAAGAATGGAAGTAAGATTCGAGAGCGCATTGACTGAAACTATTAACTGTGTAGTTTACGCAGAGTTTTCAAATATTATAGAAATAGATAAGAACAGAAATGTATGTGTGGATTATAGTAGTTAAGCAATCACTTATGTAATTATGATATTAAGAATAATAAAATATAACCTAAACGAATATGACATGGTTTTTATTCACCTCATTACTTGTTTAATAAAAAGACTCATTACTTCTGTTGAGATCATATTATGTGGGTTTAAATGAATTCATTGGTACATATATGAATTGATAGTTAGAAATGTAGTCAGTTAAAGAGCAAAAGAGTAGCGGAGTAAACGCGTATTAAAGTATGAACACACTAGAAGTGCAAATGAGTCTTCGTATGATACATCCCAGCCTCCAAAGCAACGTATATCCTTCAAATCGATTGCCAATTTATGCTCAGGTGCCAGCATTTATAATATGCAATCTTGACCCTGATTCACAGCCGGGGTCTCATTGGGTGGCTATACATATAAGCGTCGAAAGAGTTGGTGAATATTTTGATTCATTTGGACGTAAACCTATTGAGGCAATAGAAGGGTTTTTAAGGAGGAATTCTTGCATGTGGAGGTACAATAGCGTTACGGTTCAAGATTATCTATCAGCGGTGTGTGGAGAGTACTGTTTGGTATATTTATATTACAAGTTCAGGGGGATGAGATTAGAAGACTTCCTTAGAAATTTCACATGTGACTCAGTGAATAATGATATGGTGCTAGTAAATTTGTATAGAAATATAATGAACATATAAATAAAAAATAATACCTGGAATAAAAATGTTTTATTTTACCATGTAACCCTTACATCTAATTATATTTATAGGTAGTGGTGTTAAAGGTTAGGTATATTTATTATAATTTGTTTAGAATCGTACGTTAGGTTACTTTAAATATATATTTTTTATTTTTCATTTAAAGCCATAGGTTGGGTTAGTGAATGTAGGAAAGTAGATAACGCGATGCATTAGTACTGAGGCATTCATTAGATAATGACTGGGAATTTCGTGCAGGAAATAGGAGCTGATAAGGTGGTGATAAGTTAATGAGCTACGGTTTTGCGAAAGCTAACTTTTAAACGGTTAGAGATATCAGTTCGGCTGTGAGTGCTTTCGGCTCCGCACGCCCTGTTTAGTGGGAATAGAGTACAAACTTTTTTTTTTTTTTTTTTTTAGTTTTGGTCAGCCATGAGTTTTAGGTTTGTCCCTTGGGCGGGACAAAATATTTCCGGGTTCTGCCTTTGAGGCAGTACCCGGAAATACCAACTACTTACAATTTCTCCAACTCTTTAAGACTGACAATATTGTCTGCCTTTCTTCTTGGTAAGGAGTGCCTACCATGGTAACGAGGAATGTATTCGGGACTTATTATTATAGTATATAGTATGTGTATCGACTGGCACCGAATCGTTCTTTGTGGTTCAATATTATTAAACAATACATTGGAACGTATTTGTTTAGTTCTTAAATAATAATGTTTATTTACTTGTATCATCAAAATACTTTACTATAATTATTTTAGTAATCACAGAAAGAGATAAAGATTCAAATATTAGAGTCTAAAGAATGTCAATATAGTTTAATAATAGGTGAGTTAAAAGAGGGTCACAATGGCCACAAAAAAATAGTAATTTTAATAACCGCAATTAAAGTAATAAATAATACCTGCATTTAAAAATAAAATATTGACTGGAAACAGATCTTATAACTGTCTAGGTTTATGGATTTTCTTACGCGTAAATAAATATTTCACCTGTCATATGGAGTATTTGACTAACTTTGTTCCACTAGGGACTCAGCTCCATGAGAAATAACATTGATCCCTTACGGCTTTTAGCCGTATTCTTTAAAAGACCATAAATGTGGAAAGCGGAGTCAGGCTGAAGGCGACCAGCTTTGGTTTTTGTTCGTACCTATACGGAATACGGTTATACGGTAACCCTTATTGACTTTTGCTTTGCCACGAATAATCCTTTTCCAAGCCCCTTTCTTCCGCCATAATTAAGTTGCCAAACTTTGCAAGCACTCCATTTTTTTCTTCATGCGCGCGGTCTTAAAATCTTCCATAGCCTTTGGTAGGTCAGATTTTGTTCCATATTTTAAATGAAACACATGTTCATTACTCAGTCTCTCTGAAGCTGCTTCACCAATAATATGTGGGGTGCTCAAACGTCGACAATTCGCTGTTGTTTCAGAGCAGCTTGCATCGTCAAAAAGGAATTTCTTGCGTTTTCATGTTATTGGGTTACTTAGTTCATCGTTTAGTAGATATATTTGAATTGTCTACGTTATTATTATACTTATACACTACTTATGGCCACGATTTACTCAAATGTATGAGACAACTATTATTTTAATGACGTTTACCAAACTTAATGGTTTTCCAGTTTCTAACGAATTCTACATAAATTGATTATCATAACGTTGAAGTAAATCACTTGTTTAATATTTGACTACCTCGTATCTTGCGAAAAACACAAAAAAATGAAGTTATTGTAATACACAATAATGATGTCAAATGTTCAAAAATGTTCGTCACTTCAAGACACTAAGGTTCACGTACAAACGTACACGACTAACCGGAGACTAAGTTTTCTCATACAAGAACTTGTCTTGTCCTTGCACGCTGAATTTCCCTAACAGCTTTGCGGTTACCACAACCTAGAAAAATGAACCTCGACAATGGGAGGTTATATTAAATTACAACTACTATCAGCATTCAAGATCAAGTCAACAAAAATGGGATTGCTTTTCGAAGTCACGCTAATAAGAGAAAGATCGTAGACGAGAACTAGATCTTTTAACGTTTATTTACTTAAATTTAAATAAGTTGCGCCATAATGGAAGCTGCACGGCTTATGCCCTTTAACAATATTGACTCCAGTAAACATTCGTTGCGCAGTGAAGGTACCTTATTTACTATTGAATTAGTTAACTCAACGTTTAAATCAACGTTCCAAGCAAATTATAAACCATTGAAGGATATTCATATTCACACTAATAAAATTTAAATTATGGATTAGTTTGCGAGAGGCTGTTAGGTAGCTCTTACATAAGAGAAGTGTTCCGGCCGTCGGATCTTGACCTTGATTACCAATGTGTGCCTTATCAATAAATATTTTGTGATGCGATTAGCTGGATAATAATACCAAATATATATATTTATATTAAAAAAAACATACATATCTTTAATTATTTGCTCAAACATCGTAAAAGTCAAGAACTTATGTTTTAATATATAGTTTGGAATCTCATTTACAAAATAACAAGCAACAAAGCATTTGCTTTACCTTCCCATTAAATTAGATCACGAAACGTCATTTATTCGACTACATCATTACTCTGATGTATCACTTATATATCAGCTAGTAATGATACATTATAACATAAGCAATATAAAAGGCATGTATATGAAATATATTTACAGTTAATATTTGTTTACTCAGTTTTGCAAAAAAAAACAATCTGAGATAATTTGGGGATTCTACAAAGCCTTTTTGAGTGCAGCTGACATTAGCTGCAGGCTGCACCCGACAACGAACACGTTCGCATTGAGCAGTGCTTCGGTACAACCTTCTCAAATGACAGCTCGGCATAATAACAACGGTCCGTTGGAATTCAAGCCAAGGCCCTGCAATAATATATTAGATAGCAACGAGCAAAGTTTACGATCTCCTTGTATAGAGTTAGAGGTGAGTATAGAATCTACTCTAGTTATTATTATTCATACCTATTATGTCCGATATTGTTACACGCTAAACAGAGTTATCAAGAGAGTTTTCTAAATATAATTCAACTTTTCAGCAAATCTTTAAACCGTTAGTGGTTGTATATAGAAGAAAAATAACAAAAATAAACATTTATTCAGCCACGAATGTCGTATTTTACGTATTTCTTTTCCTTAAAGTTTAAACTAATAAAATGTATTCAGGAATTATGTGTTTTTATTTTTTATTATTTCCAAGGCCTTTTCCGGCTGACCTCTCTAAGTAACAGGTTAAAGATGTTCAAATGTTTAATGAGGCTCGTTTGAAAATCTCATTATATTTAATACTTTTTCACTTAATAAGTAGGTAATTGAGAATTCAATATTAGTGCTCGGGCGTAATAAACGTAAGAACTGCTCTGTGCTCAACCTTGCACATTGCTCGATTTATTTCACAAGCAGAACGCAGTGTTAGTGTAGTTCGAATTCAATCGTGCCGTGTCCCTTTTACCCCACCGATAAAAAGAAAATCAATCATCGAGAATCCACGAATAAGCTCAAATTGTTATTTGAGTTTATTCGTGGTGGTTCTGAACTTTTAAAACCAGTAAAAATAATAACAGTAAGCTACATGATGTAAACTGTCTTCCTGCATAATTTCCGCGAATATTTTTAAGTGTACTTACGGTAGCGGTGTCACAGTTACGAGGCCGTATTAAGGTCGAATGACAAATTCAGAACGGTTTCTGTTTACAAGCAAACAAAATTATTTAATTAAACATTGTACTTGTGATAACGAGCTCCTGATCTTAGTTCTTATGCAATGTTAATTAAAAAGGTGAAATAGGAAAATTCAAAGGCAGGTCTCATCTAGCTCATAACAACACGTGGTTCACGAACGGAGTTAAATTTGTTTGATCCATATGCGATAATACAACCCTGACAGACAATTATATTCACATAAAGAGAAGTGAATGTAGGCTACAGTATAATTGATATCACGCTGCGACTTTCGAGGCATTTGCATATCACGTCTGCCATCGACACAAGCGGGTGAGTATGACCTTTGCTGACAATCGGCCCGGATCCGAAGCGACAATCAGTCGGTATTGTTACATTCCGTTACGTCAAACAAACGTTAAATGCTTTCAATTTATATCCTTATTACGATTGAGTGTAAGTGAAGAGAAGTATAAAATGTATAAAGTGTTAATTTGTGATGTATAAAGAATAGGGGAAGATTCAATTCGGCTATTTTTGGAAGTCCAAAAATCAAAGCGTATGGCTATTATATTTAACTATCAAGCGGTTTATTTTATAAAACTTAAAAAATATCGATGATAGACTGTCGTCGTCTGCTAAATCAATATAATTAGTTACACTTCTCTGCGGTTCTGTTCTAAATCTAAAACCGTTATATTCCTCCATATTAGATTTTACTTGGGACTTTTCAAAAGTCTGCTTATAATGTTAATTAAAAATGGAAGTTAAAAGTAATGCAATAAGTTATCCGATCTTAGATGTAGAGGTAACTATTAACCTCTTAAAAATAAATGAAAAATAATAATGTTATATCGAATACCGGCCAAATGGCCAGGAACAGGTTCTCTAATCTTGATTCACTTAGAATTCATATAAGCAAGAATTTGTATTATTATTGTGTAATAACAAATAATACCTTTTTCACTCCCACAGATGAAATTGTGTATTGATTGTAGAGGAGTATTCTTGCACAAAACATCACAGTTCCACTGTTATTTCTCACAAGACTAGGTTTGGGTCACTTGTTCACTTATAGATTCGCTTAAGGGTGGGTTTTTCTCTAATTGAAATCGGTCGTGTTAAATCGTTAAAGTCTCGCGTTGAACTGAACAGTTCATTATTATATTGAGGGAAGGAGCGCTGTATTCAAGGTTCTGTCGGCCGTCGACTCACGCGCACGTAGCGAGGCTTATCTGGCGTCTCTTTGTCGTTCGCGATTTGCTTTTGAGCCGTTTTAGTAGATGAAGAGTACGTAATCGTCGTAATTATTTTGTTTTTCAGATCAAACACACGATCAGTGGACCTTATTATTTAACTAATTTTAAATTATTTATTTAATTGGCTTTACATTTCCCAAATCGTGTATATATAAATACAATCGGGTATATGTATTTATACCATATATTTACTTATGCAGCCAGACTTCGTTCTATCAATCCACATGGAGTACTGTTCTCACCTCTGGGCGGGGGCTCCCCAGTACCAACTCCTTCCACTTGACCGTGTTCAACGAAGAGCGGTTCGAATCGTCGACGACCAATCTCTCTCCGAGCGGCTTGATCCTTTGGCGTTGCGTAGAGATGTGGGGTCACTCTGCATCTTCTACCGCATTTACCATGGAGAGTGTTCAGAGGAGTTGTTCGGATTAATACCTGCAGCTGAGTTTCATCATCGGACGTCGAGGCAGAATACGAAATTCCATCCGTATCACCTCGACGTCCGCCGTTCCACAACTGCGCGATTTTCAAGGCAGTTTTTGCCGCGCACCACCACTTTGTGGAACCAGTTGCCCACTGAAGTATTTCCGAACCAATTCGACTTAGGGTCCTTCAAGAAAAGAGCGTACAAATTCTTAAAAGGCCGGCAACGCACTCGCGAGCCCTCTAGCATCGAGAGTGTCCATGGGCGGCGGTATCACTTAACATCAGGTGAGCCTCCTGCCCGTTTGCCCCCTATTATATAAAAAAAAAAAAAAAAAAAAAAAATCAAAGAACAACAGCAGAGTCCATGAACACAATACAAAGTATTGAATGAAAATGTGAGATGTTTTTAAACATGGAGCGCGTGTTAGCGTGCTCTGCTCCACGTATGATGGACGCGTGATGCACGCCCGTACTTCGTGACGTGACGAAACCGACGAAATTTTGGTTCTTTGTAAAATTTCAATGCACATTTATAAATGTTTGAAATAATTATATTTATCACAAGTAGATAAAAAGTGTTAGAAGACGATTAACCAATTTGTAGAAATGTGCCAAAGGTTCTAGATTAATTTTGTTAGTATTGACTAAAACTTATAGACTATCAAAGAGAGAGTATCGTAAAACATTGAAATGTGTACTATCTTTTTATAACTTGTTGCTGCTAAGTGAAATACTGAGTATAACAAAATTTTTATTAGATCTTTGCATTTAGAGCCATTGCTTTATGGTTTAAAATTTAACATAATGAAGCGGTATGACCTTATAAGTTGCGGACTCAGTTTTTTGTCGCAACGTATTATGCTCCTATTACACACAATCAAGCAATAATCACTAATCTCTGTGCCGGATTGAAATGAATCAAAGAACATAAATACCGCCGCATTAAGCTTAAAATCCGTTTCGTAATTAAGTTGAATATATATATAAATAGTGTTTTTGACAATTTATATTTATTTATTTATTTATTCACACTTCGTTGCTAGTAAGAAACACAAATAACACAATACATAAAAATCACAAGGGATGCAACGGGCGGCCTTATCGCTAACAAGCGATCTCTTTCTGGCAACCCTAGTAAGAAAAGAAAACAATAAATAAAAATGATATATATAAAAAAAAATATTTATATTACTCTAATTATATTATAATATGTAATTGTAATTATAGAACCTTAAACTAGAGAAAATAAAAAAAACAATATTAATAACTACCTAAAACTAAAAAGCTAATCTTAAAGATTCAAGAATAGCAAATAGCGATGTAATACAAAAGAAGAGGAGATACAAGAATTACACAGGTCACGATTGATCAGGATATGATAAGATTAGGAAATGTTTATATTGAAGATTTTTAAACGACGATAGGGAGACTCGGGCAGCTTATTCCACAGCGTAATGGCGGAAATCCTAAATTAATTGCCTATGAAGGATGAGCTGTGGGTTGGAATTTCCAATATACATCTCTATTGGAAGAGCGTAGCGTATAGTTAGAAGGACCTAAGAATTTGAAATTATATTTGAATTTATATTTTAAGTATTGACTGTTATTAAAAACAATCACACACAAATAGTATACGTAAAGATGTATAAATATCTACTTATATAGGTAATATGTATGCCGTAACATTACAGATAAAATAAGCATTGTCTTTACCCACCAAATCAATGACATCTAATAAAGGTTACAAAAAATGCAAATTTTGATAGAGTGAGTTAGTTTTATAATTCAATTTCAACTGATCCACTTTGCAAGTGAAACGATTTTTAGATTTAGACTTTTTGTTCTGTTATTATCAAATTAATGATTCCATCTATCGCATCGTTTCCAATAAAATAATCATCCAGTTTTGGTTAAGTTTAACTTTAACCCCGTGGATTAAATACCCTCATTGTGCCCCTTTTCAAGGGGTAGGTTATGCATCGCCGCTTTTGCTTTTTATTAATCTTGGCTTGGTACATGTTATGTGCAAATGTAACCAAACATTTTATTTGAAAAAGAATATGACTTAATAAATATGGAAAATATTGAATTGACAAAAATCTATTTATTATTATGAATCCGGAGAATATTAATAGATGTTGATGGTATTGTGATAATTAATTGACATCAAGTGGAAAGAATTTGGTATGACTGGTCGAAGTGATTTAGGTACTTAATCTTAGTTAATCAAAGGGAGATCTTGGCCTTGTTTGTGTTACTGCAGCAACCATGTCATAATTGTTTCATTAGTTAATTTATAAAAATATGGTATCTAAAGAATTTGTTTTACTAACAGAGAAGATCAAATCCTAATGAGAAGTGAATAATATTTTAATATTTATACTTTAAAACTAGCTGTAAAAAGAAACAAAACAAAAATAAAATAGAAAATTTGAACACAGACCAGATAAAAGCCAAATTTACAAAATACAATAAAAGAGATAGGATATGATTCCTTTGTGGTGAAAATTCCAACAATCTCGAGGTTATCTATATTGATGGATTGATACTATTAATTTTGTTTACGACATTTGAGTACCAACATTTTTTTATTTTGTTCTCGCATTTCATTTAAATATGTTTTATACAATATAAATGATAAACTACGATTTGTAATAAACAATTACTAACGATAGGTTAGTTTTAAAATATTTGTTAGATATGTGGCAAATAAATACTTATTTACAAGCGGAACAAATAAAAACTATAAATTTTTATAAAATGAAGAATATCATTATGTATAATAAAGTAATGTGATGGACATTACCCACACCCGTAACGAAAACTAGACAGTCGATTTAAAATTAATTAAAAATATAAATTAAAATTAATTGACCATTAATTCTGATCTGATTCAACAATGCTTTTATATTGTTGTTGTTAATAAAAAGTTTTATTCTTAGGTAAATTACAAGAACTCACAGAAAGACCTCCTAATAACCTAACCGAAAGGTCTAATACTTTATACCCACTAATCTAATACTCGTAGTTTTTCGAACTAAAATAGAAGTTTTCATCACGTCATCAACAATACTCGAGTCACGTTCGTGAGCGAGGTTACTTGTGAAACATCCTCTGCAGTAATTATTCACCAAATAGCTTCTTAAAATAATTTTACTCGAATATGTAATTTACTCAAATTGTAATAAGCCGGTTTTTGCCGCAAATGTTGAGTGAATAGTAAATTGTGAACATATAGTTTTACATTTTCATTAGAACATATACGCAATATTACGGAAACGAAGACAATGTATGCGATTATTTTTATTCTATCTAATGATAAATATAAACCAAAATGTTTCCGCGTTGGCGCAAACATAATTCCACGGGGTATCATTTTCATAATTATGGTATTAGGGTTGCTGTTCTTGTAGAGTTAATAATATTAATAAAACGAGAGGTCTCTTTGATACGTGATGTTATAAAAGCGGAACGCATTAGAACGGTATCCTAGAGTTCACCTTGAAAGTCTTAGTACCAGCGACCTTTCGGTGACCTCATCAAGTAACGAACAGGAAACAGGATGCTTCCGTGCACCTGCGCTTTACCTAATGACAGGCATTAGTTAGATATTTATTACACATCATACGATTTTTTTTTAATTATTCTTCTTTCAATTTCAGAGTCATTGGCAGCATTGTGATCTCTATCAACGAGTGCTGAGAAGCGTTGATAGAAATGATGCCAAAATGAGAGAAATAAAAGGTAAACGCGGATCCTGTCATTTCAAATGATCAACATCTAAAATTGAATTCTGAGTATTTAAAAAGTTACCCTTTTTTACTAGAAATGAATATTACCACTTAACATGTCCAATTTATGCTTCAGTAATGTGTCAGTTTTACGTGAGGTAAAATGTAATATTGTTCAGGTTTTCATAAAAAATGCAAAGTCATACGAATATGGAAGCTTCTCAAAGTAGTTAAGATCAACTTGTCCGACTTTGTCTTTATTTGTTATCTACGGCCTCTATGTAAATTGGGAATCAACAAATATGACCTGATTATTTGAGATCCCTGAAGTGGTGGTGACTAGGTGGTGGCATATACATAAAGTGATTTGATTGAACTAAAATCCGTTAGAAAAAAAGTAAGTTAGTTGCAGCTAATGATAAATGATGAGTAAAAGTATAAATGTCGCAAACGCTTACAAGCGATGGCACTTAATCATTGTAATGTAATAGTTGCGCAATGAAGATTAAAGATTTTCACGGATTGTTTGGAAACGATAAAGTAACCGGAATATTGCTTTGTCGCTCACTGTTCTGTGACCTTTTCTGCCGCGGGAGTTCTATTTGATTGATGAATATGTGCTCGGAAGGTTGTGGTTACTCGTTTAAGCGTCTCTCTATTGAACAAAGTATTTAAAAACTGGCAACTAAATGTTATTTAGTTTTACCTATTTTGATTACTATTACAAATTACGTACTAATACAGAAGGCTTTTTAGCGGTGTATAAAAGTTGTTATAATTATGTAGTTTTTAGTTATATGACTTTTGCATCGTAAAATGACTAATCAATGAAATATTAGACACGCAAGTTTTCGGTTGCGTAAGTAAGTTTCTCCAGGCTGAACTGACTTTTTCTACAACGTAACCATCACAAAAATATTGCTTCGTATTATTGATGAGCAAATGACAGGTAATTAGCATAGATTTATGAAATTGAAAATGCACTTCGAGACAATGCTGCAGGCAGAATTTCGAACACATTCCGAGTGCGAGTATGAAGGCGGATAAAGCTGATAAAATTCTTAAATATCGGATCTTCGGTTTTATAAGTTATGAAACGGCATTTATTTTCAATATAAAACCAACTTTTATCGTATTAAGACTAATCATTACTTTGTAAATTTACTATTACATATTTAGTTAATGTGAGAACAAGTTTAAAGTTGACAATAGTTTTCAAGTTATATAAATAAAAGTACGCTTAATTCACGCTTCCGCGTTCGGCCTTTATTGGAAAAATGTCTGTGTGTCGCTAACGGAAGGCCAAACCTGGGAGTTTCAACCGGATGTACCAAAAGGGTTTTTACAGGTATTGTGTCTTTGGCAATGAGGGCAACTCTACCTTTCGATGGCCAACGAGTGATTTTTCTCATAAACAGGTATTATGACATTTCAACTTAGTATGTAATATTTTGAAAATAAAAATGAAACCAAACACACATTGCCTAAAGGCAAAAAGTAAATAAATAATTTACAATGGCCATATACTTCGCGATGACGCGTGTCACGGAGTCGCTTTCTTGCCAAATTTCCATATTGCATAAGTACCATTGTGTGCCGTTCTTATTCTATCTATTACCTGCGCATCGAAAATACAATATAGTCGTCTTATATTTTTCTTAATTGTGTTTTTTTAAAGTAATAAATAAGAAAATGATAACTTTGCAGATAACTACGCTACTAGAAAAATCATAAATTTAAAAACAATTATAAAATATGTATTTGTAATATATCCGTTTAAATAATCAATTTAAGACTTTTTAAAATAAAACAAAGTAGTGACAGTCGATCTGGTCGCATAATACTTTTAAATAAAATTATGTTTTGAATATAAGAATCGGACGCCCATAGATGCACAATTTGTGCTTCGTGCTCAAATTGCAGGTAATTTATGATCGCGTGGCAGGAAGTCGTTTCTCATAGCACGACTCTTCCTACGAGCACCTCAACGGTGTTTGGGCATTGGGGTTAACTGTTCAAGGTACTGCGAGGTCAATCATTTTTTACCTAAACAATAATTCTATTAGAACTCAAGCACTTGAATAGAGTCTCGTGTATTTGTAAACAGAAATCAAATCTTAAGCGATTTTTTTTCCAAACTAAAACATGATCTTCCGAAAAATCTTGTAAATGTAGCCTACCTGTTATACTTTCGTAAATGCTAGCTACGTATTTAATAATTAAGTTAAATAATAATAAAATCGAGAACATTCTAATCTATTTCCTCGAATTATCATACACCTTGATTTCGATTTAAAATCAGCATTAACATTTACGGTCACGACCATTCGCGGTGACTACGCAAAAATAAAACAAAGGTGCGTCAATAATTATGGCCTTGTTGGTCATTGGCCAATAATCTTTGCTCAGTAGAAAGCTAACTTTCGGCAATTATACAAGTGTTATACTGTACCTCAGCTCACACAGCCGTATCAAACTAATAATAATAATAATATAGCCATCCCGATACCTATTGTTAACATAGAATCGATGTCCTCGTTTTTTAAATTTAATTGACTATGTAGTTAGCAGAGGTGATTTGACTTATCGGTGCCATAGATTGCTTATACATGTATATTTGATTCTTGTAACTTATAATATATAAAAAATATAAGTTACGCTTTGTATCTTTATCCTCTCCTGGGCTTGTACCCCTTATCACGTGGTCGGTGCGAGAGACATGTTTTAAAAAGTTTTTCTATTCATAAGCCTTTAAACGGATGTACATATAGCTATGTTAAAAAAACTTTCACTGTCAAGTTTACATCATCGTTTTAGTATCAATTTTCATTGACTCGACATAAGCAAAGGTCGTCACGTATATTATGTTAAAGAAATATAAGTTTGTCAACACCAGACTAATTCACAAACTAGCGTAATTAATTAGATTTATATTACACAATAATCAAATACTTACCGATTTGCAAAAAGAATTTTATTGTATTTTCCCTTTTCATCTCAAAAGTGGTGAAGTTACGGCGTTACGATGAGCGTTTCACAAACTAGTATTGAGGCAGCCGCGAAAATCGTTAAACACACAGTCAACAAATTATCACTCGGTTAACACTGCGAGTTGGTTATATCATCCTCACGTAACTGCTCGACCTGAAACAATACATTAAAAGGAAATTAAGTATTAAATAATTTTAATTGATTAATTATTTAGATAATTCCGATTAAGCTATTAAGTAGCAGCGGTGGCCTTTGTTAGGACTGGCTAGACTCGCTTTATCCTGGTGCGATATTGAGTGTCGCAATTTAGAGTTTTTCGCAATCGAACCTTTGGACTATAACTAGAAACCAGGCGTTCTTGAGCTTAACTTTATCGCTAAGTAATTGTAAGTTATTTCTGTGCTTTCATTTATTATGGTTATGGTTTTACCTATTTTATATTTTATTTATACAAAATTATCAATTTTTGCTATATAAACGGCATTCTTTAAACATATTATTTGTTAGAATATAATTGCAAAATGAATAATAAACCTGACAAGCGACGCCTCCAGTGTTCACTACACTACACGTAGTAGGTGAAGTATCATCGTTGCGGTATGGTCAAAATACGGAGCTTACAGAGATATCGTATAAGCATAAGTGGTAGAACATTCTCGAGAAAATTCTTATGCTTATAAATAATATAGCTGTTTTATTTTTTATTAAAACTAACAGAAATTCTTTAATGGAATTGGGCATTTCTAATAATTTTAAAGCAACCCACGATAAACTAATTCAATTCAAAAGTATGCATTAAAAATCATTTACATAATATAAATAATACACCAATTAACTTTCTTCAAAGCAAATTAATATTAAATGTAAGCATTGTTGTGTTCTTTTAAATTACTTAATATAGTTTTTGAACATTGAAATTATTTAAGTCTAATATATGAACCTCATTGATATATAAACTAAACTAAATTGGTAAAAATACTGTTATAAATACATATTATTAATTTATAAATTGTAGCATTATTTATATGTACCTGTTTAGTGAATTATGAAATGTTAAGAGCGTGGTTATTATTTCGAAATAAAATAAAATAGTTATCTTAAAACTAACAACAGTACCTAACAGTAAAAGTAAACACACATACATATAGTGTTTGTAGCTCGTTTCACTCTAAATCCAAATACAATATAATAAAACTGAACCATGGATGTTTGGTGTGCGCTGAATAATTGCGAAAGAGCCTCAAATGTATAATTTTCAATGAAAATTAAGAAAAATATGGTATCGTGTTTTGCCACAAAGTCATAATGCATATAGAGCTGAAACCTGCAAAGCTTTAAAGATCACAGCAACTGTGATAGTAGGCGTAACAAAGATATTTGGCACAGACGGTACAAAATGAAAATATACGGCACAAAATATAAGCTCTACCATCTATCAGGAGCCCAGTAATATCTTTAAGTCATTAAATAAACTAAACCAAATATTCGACTTAGTCCAGTGATGACTTTCTTTGTCAAATGTGCAAGTAATGTATTGAGTTATTAATAAAGGAAATAGAAAAAATAAAACCGGTGACATCTTGGCCATGTTGACGTTGTACATAATTTGCGCAAGAGCGGTCAAACATCGATCATCCGGCCTTGCCCGAAATACTTTATGCGCCCACTCCGACAATTTCACATAAGTTACATTCAATATTTTCTATATTTTCTACTTAATATTATACCTATGCTAATGAATATTATACCTTTTTACACGTTTAATTTAGAAAATATATTAACGTGACACAACGTCTTTTTACTTGATTGAGGTTATCAGCCAAATAATAAAACAAATATTGGTTGAATTATCCACTTGGGGCTCAAGATATCAAATACTGTATATACTGTATATTTCCTACACTTTATAACTACAAGACAGATTATGTATATGTATCAATTAGTCTAAAATCATAGACGATAAAATTGAAGAGCTTCGTATATTGTTTCTACATAAATCCATTTTGGACGAAGAGTGTTTCCCAGTAGGCTTAAAGCGTAGTTACAATGAAGGTGATGTCTTTAAGCAAGATTTAAAGATTATCTATTATTTTTATTGTTCTCTTGATCTAGGGTCGTTGGCGGTGTCACATGGTTGGGCAAAGACAATGGCTTACGTCACAATACATAGATTCTATTAGCTGTGGTCGAGGTAACAATGTATTGTAGACGTGTGAAATAGTAACGCATTGTGTACGAAACTTTGAATATTTCTGATCAACAACAAGAAACAGTACGAATATGTCAACATCGGAGCGAATTATGTGGGTTTACTGATACGTCCAATACGAATACGTCATTAGCTAGTACCTACTATTATTTTATATTTTACCGACCTCTTTTATGTCTAGTTAAAATAAGTTACTTTTAAATTATGCAACGGAGATAATAATGATAAGACAAACACATATTTTATTCAAGTGCCAATACTAAACCCGTAGTGAGATCATTACTTTTGTAATACTTGAAAACGGACACTGGATTTAGTTGAAATGAAACGAGGCAAGTTATTTAACCAATAACCATTACATATAATTTTGTTACCCAGATTCATTTTCATTGCTTCAAAGAATGCAATTTATGCAGGATATAGACAATAATTAAAGGGCACTTATTTAAGGTGTATCTGTCGCAGCCAACTAGCATAATTAGCCGTTCTATTCACAGCCTAGCCCTTCAGCTAAACGGCTAACTAATGGCTGGAAAGATATTCAACCGTAGCGTTGGTTACAACATTTAATAAACTGGCTGGCTGATTTTTAGGCCGTTCGTACGATAGAGTCAATATTTGGTAGAAATAAAAAAGATGAAACATATGGCATAAAAAAGATTTATTTTAAAATTAAAATGCTTGTGTCGAATTCACATTATTATTGTCACTACACTCTTCCATTGTACTTTTTGTTTTTCAACTTTTGAAAATACCATCAAAGTTGCCATGTTACGGACAACGAACAATGCAACTTAGAAAGCTGGTAAACGAAGCTGCCAGCCAGATGTTGTTCTATGAAACGGTCGGCGGCTACGCAGGTATCAAAAGGGACGGTCGGCCCCTTTTACCAGCGTGTAGTTTTAAGGCTTAGTTTTAAGTTATTATTTGTATACATTTTAGATAGATTTACGCAGCCGTGCCGGACGGACGTTAGTCATAAGCTTGCTTCGCTTTATAATTGTGTTTGACCATCACTAACGTTCGACCAATATACGGAACAATTACTACTCCATTTCGAGTTTCATTTCGAGATAGCGGCGGTGGTTCAGATCGAGGCGCCGTACGCTTACAGTTTTGGTCCTTCGAGAAGCCGGATAACCAGAAGAAAAATACTCAACGCATCGACGCCGAGAAGAAGGAAGATTTTACCTGCGATCCCAGGAAGATTTTCATCGGCAGTACTACCTGCGATCCCAGGAGTACGTGCAGAGGGTTGACTTCATTGCCTGTACAAAGTGACTCACCGCATCGACGCACTGCTGCCGTGGGTCACCGAAGGAAAGCATTATCCACCAGTTCATCGAAGCGAAGAATACAATCGACTTCAAAATGAACACAAGAAGCCGACAAGCTAGGAGGGCAGATGAAATCGATGAAGATGTACGGACAGAAAACGTGCCGTTACAATCACCATCGAAAGTCCTAGAACGTGGACTAGCTGATGTTACACACGACAGGGAGTCAGTTCAGACCTCTAGAAATAAGATGAGGTCGAAGGCGTCCCGTGTAAAGCAAGCTGAATATGAAGCCCAAGAACGCTTAGTCGCATTGAAAAAAGAATATATAAGGAAACAGTTCGAATTAAAGATGCAGGAGATGGAACAGGAGATGGAGCTTGAAATGAAATTGTTAAAGAAGCGAATCGCCATTGACTTAAGCAGAGCCGACGAAGAGAAAATCGTCAAATGCTTGCCAGAACAGCGGAACGGAAACAAGTCCGCTGCTATGGTAGATAGATGGCTAAGAAGTCATAGCGGCGTGAATAATCTATCTCAAGGTGATAGACAAGAAGACACAGTGCTCCCAGAACGCGTGGAGACATTGAAACACAATGTGTGTCGGGAAATAGAGCGTCCCATATCACCTATCGAAGAGGCCTCCGTACCGAAAACGAGATCCCAAGATCAAGGGATAGAACGGCTTATCGGAGCCTTTGAAAAAATAGTTACAGACAGACCCCCTGTACGACATGCTCAAGATCTGACGCAGTTTAACGGAAATGTCTGCGACAGGCTTTACTTTAAAGTTGCTTATGAAGACTCCACGAAGCTCTACAAATACTCTAAAGAAGAAAACAGGGCAAGATTACGCACATGCCTTGCGGGAGCTGCTAAAGAAACAGTCGCCGTATTATTGAGTACTGCTTGCGATCCCGAGCTTATTATGAATGCACTAGATCAGTGTTATGGCCGACCGGAGATTATAATTTATAAAGCGCTGGAAGAAATAAATAGATTACCCAGACCGGCATATACAGCTGTTGAAATAAACCAGTTTGCAATAAAAGTGCCAAACATCACGTGGCTATTGAAAAGTGTAAACGATTGTAGCTATACGAGTAACGGAGCCTTAGTCCAAGAAATAGTGTCTAAACGGAAGCTGCACTATCAGACTAGATGGACAGACTACGGTAAGGCTAATAGTAATGAGAAAGAACCAATTCTCATCACGCTCTCAAAATACCTCTTAGAAGAAGCGACCTTACAACTCACTTTCAACTATAGTCAAAGAATTAGCGCGGATAATTTGCGCTACAACAATGTGGTTAAGTTACCACTCCAAGAAATGATCGGCGAAGTTAAACCACAATTATTAATTGGAGCAGACAATAAATACTGTGGGAAGAATAATGAACCGGCTGAATCTTTAACACGGTTAGGCTGGATTTTACATGGAACAGCACCTAAACGAAGTTTAATGGAAGACAACGAACGTGTCTTGTACTGTATGAAGAAGGCGGCAGAAAACGACGTTTACAAAGAAACAATGGATGAGCGTCTAGAGGCGATATTAAAACAAAGTTTTGCAATAGACGCCTTAGGGATAAATAATAAAAAAAGGTTAACAAGCGCCGACGCGCGTGCAGTTCAATTGTTTAATAGAACAATAGAGAAACGGGAAAGGCGTTACTACCTGGGTTTGCCATGGAAGACTGATAACACGAAATTCCCAGAAAGTTATAATAGTGCATTTAAGCGGCTTAAAAGCATTGAACGGAAAATGGATCAGTCGTGTGAGTTTAAACAGTCATATACGAGACAAATAAATAACCTGTTGGAGAAGAATTACGCCCGCCCTATTGAAAGACCCGAAATACCGACATCAAAAGATTGGTACTTACCTCATTTTGCTGTTACAAACCCTAATAAACCGGGAAAAGTTCGTCTAGTATTTGATGCAGCGGCAAGTTCAAATGAAGTATGCTTAAACGATGAGTTGCTAGACGGGCCAGACTTATTGCAATCATTGCCTGATATATTATTTATATTTCGCGAGAGAAAATATGCGGCAACAGCTGACATTAGAGAAATGTTCCTGCAGATTAAAGTGAACGAAGACGATCAAGTTGCTCAAAAGTTTCTTTGGCGTGGAGAAAATCGAGATAAGCCCCCAAATGAATACGTTATGACTTCATTGATATTTGGCGCTAAGAGCTCGCCATTTCTAGCACACAGCGTAAGGGATTACAATGCTTTGTGCTACCGCACTACACATCCAAACGCTTATAATGCTATAACAAAAAATCATTATATGGATGACTTCGTAGATAGCTTTGATACCGAAGACGAAGCCATAAAAACAATGCAAGAAGTGATTGAAGTTCATAGCTATGCCGGGTTTATATTGGCTGGATGGAATTCAAACTCACAAAGAATAGTGGAAGCTACGCCACCTGAGCTTCGCACTACAAGCCCCAAAGAGTTGGGAACCACACCCTCGTATTATGAGAAGACATTAGGAATAATTTGGGAAGCCACTGAAGACGTACTTTCTTTTAACACAAGCCTCCACAAACAGGGAATCAGGCAGCCAACTAAAAGTGAAGCTTTAGGAGCCGTTATGTTGATTTTTGATCCGCTAGGATTAATAAGTTATTATACCGTAACTGCGAAGATAATTCTACAACAGTTATGGAGATTAAAGACTGGAAGGAATAAAGAAATTCCTACTGACCGCGCTACTGAGTTTAAACAGTGGTTGTGTCAGTTAGAAAATGTAAAAATACTGAAGATGCCTAGATGGTATAATTACACGAGGGGAGCTGAGCTACAATTGCATGTGTTTTATGACGCATCTAAACAAGCAAAGGCGAGAGTGGCATATTGGCGAATTGGAGCCGATGTAATTGACGTCAGACTCACAGCGAAAGCATGGGTGGCACCTATTAAGCCACAGAGTATACCGCGGCTAAAGCAGGCAGCCCTAATCAGAGCGAGATTAGCCGTGGCCATTACAGAAGGTTACAGAATTGAACCAAACAAGATCGTGCTTTGGACGGATTCAACGACGGTATTACAGTGGGTCAGAATTGTAACGAAAACGCATAAAGGGCCTGATGGAGAAACCCGATCAGTAGAACTGGAAACGAAACATCATAAGCTGAGACGACCGGTATGCGCATCGTTGTCCTACCTACGGAAAGCTTCACATCATAGGAAGGTTTCGCTGAGGGGAGACTGTTACGGACAACGAACAATGCAACTTAGAAAGCTGGTAAACGAAGCTGCCAGCCAGATGTTGTTCTATGAAACGGTCGGCGGCTACGCAGGTATCAAAAGGGACGGTCGGCCCCTTTTACCAGCGTGTAGTTTTAAGGCTTAGTTTTAAGTTATTATTTGTATACATTTTAGATAGATTTACGCAGCCGTGCCGGACGGACGTTAGTCATAAGCTTGCTTCGCTTTATAATTGTGTTTGACCATCACTAACGTTCGACCAATATACGGAACAATTACTACTCCATTTCGAGTTTCATTTCGAGATAGCGGCGGTGGTTCAGATCGAGGCGCCGTACGCTTACATGCCATATTATCACTTTAAAGAGTATCGTTTTAACGTTAAACGTCATTGATCCAAGTCATTTGCCTAGCTGTTTGATCAAGTGGCTGCACATCTTTAAGGATCTTTAAGGACGTTAGTTAAACGGCTAATTAAGCTAGTTAGCTGCGACACATCTACGGAGTGAATTCAAGTTACAATATTGTTCATGTTTTTATCACTACTTATGTAAAACAGTAATTTTCTTAAATGTACATTTTCGAAATGCTTCAAGGAAGCTTGACTGTTACCGCAAATATGAAAAGCGTACGTTCACGTGACACGTAACATAATTACATCTTGAAATAGTGATAAAGCATTTATTGAGTAATTTAACAATGAAAAGAACGCCTAGTTAAAGATGTAGGCGCACTAATTTCAGATAGTGTAGAATATTTTTTTTATATCGCAACGCAATCTTTTAAATTAGATTTCGGCAAATAAGGCTCATTGAACATCGTGAAGATTAACTATAAAAATAATTGTCCATTTTACGGTGTCGAGTAGTAATTGACGAGCAGATTAGGTACCTACTGCTCAAGTTCACTTTAAATCATGTTTAGAAAATACATAGGAATTACATCCGTATAATTCAAATGAGAAGTGCCGTAAATAGCTTTAATTGAGGGCAAGGATTTCGGCTCGTGAATGCAAAACGCTGTAACATTGAGATTATTCACCTTTAAGGACTCCACTTAGGTTTGTTTTCGGCAACGAGATTACATGTCGTCGAGGAGAGCACCGAGTACACATTAACACTAGGAAACAAGCAACGGTTGCGTAATGGTTGAGGTCGCCGGTTGAGAGCGCCGTCGCCGCGCGATCGATGAAAACTAAAGTCTCACTTGCGCAGTGCGCTCGCGTACCTCTGAACCTGCGTAATGAAAGTGCGGGGGAAAGAGACGAACTCATTTCTTTCTTTCACTCGGCGCCGATGGCTTTCTTTGATGTGTGACATGAGGTTTTTTTTCAGCAAAATTTAATTGAACATTTATTTCTGACGCTTTCTTGTAAGTTGAAAACCTGAACACTTCTGCCTCTTCAATAAAGTTACTACTACTGACACTGACTGATCCCATTTTACTATTAAAAATCCATTAAAACATAAATTATGATTGACTTCCTCGTAAGCACGTGCTGCTGATCGCACGAGGAAATGCACGAGTGCATCCGAGCGAATCCACCGTTCAGAGTATTTCCTCTAATGTATGCGTTTGATTCACCTTCCCGGATATTAGAAATATTCAAAACCTGAGTCATTTGCCAGCAAAGATACAACCTTGGCTGCCACAATTTGTCTATGACTCTGTTCTGTGTGTCTTCTTGTTGTTCAGAATGTTACCCTTATAATTACTTGCACTACACGATTTGATATTTAATTGCGATGATAGATAAAGAGGGCATGCTGAAATTAGGGATACCTCTGTTTAAGGACTAGCTTTATATTATAAAAGGATGATTTTGGATTTAAAATACTTAACTTACAATCACCATACCTTTATTTAAAAAAATGTTGTTACAAATATTTCAAAGAGGTTAAATGTCTAGGTAAGATTGTAGAGGTAATCTCTGGATCTAGAGAACCATTTTTTAAATTATTTTAAAAATGGAGAGACACGTGTTTTGTGAGTGATATATAATTTTAACCCAACAAATTGAAAATATCTCTAAGAAAAATGTTAAATGAAAATGTTTCTTATAGACTCTAACTTACTTTACTTTTAGGGAAAACTTGTGGAACTTGATAATGCCTACAAAAATATCAGCGCGGTAGGCTACTAGTAGATATATACGTAAAAAGCATCTGAATAAAAACTTGTTTATCGGAAATCGAATTGCAGCGGTATTTCTTTTTTCAATTCGTCCAATAAGGTAACCTTCGCCATGTTTTACTGACACGAAACATGAGCAGATTATATAACTTGTGGTAAACAGAGCATGTAATTTGAGACAACATTAGTATGAGCACGGGTCGTTAATTTAATTTACCTACATTATTTTATCATTTTCTTGTCGAATAATTTTTGTAGTACGATTTTATTGTCCTAACACCGAAGCCCCCTTTATTCATAATTACTAAATGAGTTTTATACGTTTTTATGCAGAGACATACTTCTGCTTTTGTGAACACTTAATTAGTTATTAATAAGTGTTAAGATAGATAGTTATTACGTCCGAAAACTGTGGTTTAAACCACAGCATACATATAGCAATAATTTACATCAGCTTTTCATGGAAGGCATTAGCAAGCTTTAACTGCCTGCGCGTATTACAAGTCGGATATAAATATATACTTTGATTGAATAAATTGAGGACGCTGCTGCTGCTCGTCACAGTTCATTAAACTGCGCTTTTCTTTTGCCGTCAAAGAATTTTTTTAACCATTAACTTTAACCTCGTCTTAGATTACTGATATTTGTTTTATAACTATAGTGTCATCTTGCAGCAGAAATACAACGAAAATTACCTTGGGTTACATATTGACAGATTACTTGTCGTAGAGTATACACCTAGACCACGTCTATCCAAAATTGTCTTCTCTTGATGGTGCACCTCAATTATGTGATATGCTTTAGAAATTTTATTGTTCGATTGAAGATATATAATTTCTTCGTAAAGTTACATTAGATCATATCTGATAGAAGTATTGAAGAAGGGGTAGCGATTCGACTCGTAAACTTCTTAAGGTTCTACAAAATAAATAAATTAAAACCGTCTTTTTTATCCCACTCTTTACTCTTCCTCCCTCTGACACACTTTATATTGACACTAACTGAATGAACAGTCAGTGCACACAAAAGACAAAAGAACATTTAATTTAACTGTAATGCAGAATACGCCTGTGGATAAATTAAATTTTTCATAGGTAGTGGTAGTCATTTCAAGCGATTTTCATTAAACGCATAAAACTGATTGCATTATTAAGATAATCATTATAGCACGAATGCATATAAGAATCTCGTTTCGAAGGCCAACACACTGCACCGTTGCGAGCTAGCGGACTACTGGTACTACTCGTATTTTTACTGTGTAACAGTATACAATATAGGTAAACTAGAACGATTATAAAACAGAAAAGATCTTAAATTGATTCTAAATTTACATTTACTACAAGTCAAGGCGTAAGAGCGGGCTGGAAGAACTGGCAAGTAACTCTTCGCCACTCGCGGGGTACGATTAGGATCATGTCAAAATTCGTAAATATTTTTTTTCAATACGTGTGTAATGTTTATTTAATAATTTTATTAGCGTACCGAGACATTGGTGGAGGAAGAGTAAGGCATTTAAAATTCATACTGCCAATTCATTTTTTTTTCTTAGCTTGTGCACTAGTAGAAAATGTTTGATTTTCTTATTTCGCGAGTTTTTTGTTTAATATCCTGAACTGAACAGGTGTAATATCAGTGTATCCTTTACCTTTATATCCACGGCCTACCACGAATACACGAGTACAAAGTGCATCAGCTACCATTAGCAGCAACATTAAATGATCTCGAAGAAGCCTCTCAAGATGCCTATCGAAATTAGAAGGTCGTAATCGTGTTCGTAGATTACGATTTACAATGTTTTGCAATCACACAGTGAACTCGACAGGCAGTATGGCCACGAAAGATACCAATGTAATTCGAACGAAATCCGTTCTTAATTACTTAAGGTGCGTCGTGATTGAGAAGTTTTTGCCATAACTCAATCATCGCGACGCCTAATTTAAGAACGATTTATTTGTAGTATTACTGCAAATAAGGTCCTGGCTGCGTACACATCATGTATAGGTTATACCTACCTATCCTTGGATGTGACCTGTTGCGTCGGGGTCCATCTTCAATCTGTCGAGGTTTAATAAAAATTAACGGTAATTAAAGCGATTCTCTGAGTTGTACATTCAACTAATAAGAATTGTTTCCAAATAATTCGGAATGACTTTCACTCACAAATTATATTAAACAAAATAGTATTGGAATTTAAAACAAAGCAATTTGTCAAGAAGTAGCAAGGCTGCATTGCCAGTAATGGCCTTAAATCACCGAGCAATAATAACACAGGCGTAAATGAAGGTTTGAGAATAACTATTATGTTTAATACAATGCCGTTGGGGCAGCCTCAATGGGCCTGTAATTATTCTTTCAGAGATTTTGTTGCGCGATTTATATACATGGTACATCTGTATAGGTTACAATATATTTCCTATTGGTTTTCCATTTAATAAATTAGAATTGCGTTTCATAATGGGAACCTTATTTTGTAAAGAATAAAATAAAACAAATTATAAAAGGATTTTTTTTATTCCATACTTTTAAAATACAAAATAATTATCTACATTATTTACATTGTTTTAATTTTAAATAAATATAATTTGCCGTCGATTGAGTATTTCGACGTTAATTGACTTTTTACCTGAATCGAGGAATCTCCTCTTTTATAAAATGCTGAGTTGTACTACATTTTTCAAACCTGAATAATTGATGGAATTTCTGTATCTCTATACTAATAATAAATATTAAATAAATTAATAAAAACAGAAGTGTAATTTGAAGTAATAAAACTAAATGGTCATGAATAAATTGAAGCGATAAATTGACTCGGTGGCACGAAATGTTAAAAGGATTATTATTAATTTACGGAATTATTATCATTTTGTAAAATGTTGTACCACAAACTTGAGAAGTAGAATTATCTAAATTCAGTTTGTTTTCATCCAAAGTTCTCAAAGTGATGAATGAAGTAGGGTAGGCGACGCGTGCGGTTGACTTGCTCGCAAGCCGACATCACCGACTTGGTCAGTGGCCGCGGGCCGCAAGAGAACACGCCGATCTTGGACACCTAGAGATGAGAAGTTATCAACGTGAGATTCTACTGAGAGCATACGTAGACACATGTTTTAGCAAAGTATGTCCTAAATCAAGTTGTACACTTACATAACTGTGTTTTTTCTGTACGAATTTTAGAAATGAAGACATGTCGGGTCTTCCGAAGTGGTTGATCGCTTTCAAACCCGTGAACATAGAAGTGCGTGAGAGCCGCTGGAAGTGGTTCTCGCAGATATACTGAAAAAATTAAACCACGTTAAATAATCTGCGATAAAAACAATAATGGTACTGTAATGTTTACACAATCTTATGAAGGGAATCGTAAGGTAAACTCACAAGCATAGTAGTCCTCAGGTCGAATTTGTGGAAGAACTGAGTGATGAAAATGTGTATCTCTAGAACATTGGTAACGTCTTTTCGTTCTACATCACGCAACACGTCTATGAACCATTCGAAGTGCTTGTGCGATGGACAGATCCACAGGAAATATACCTGAATTCCAATTATTTATTTTAATAACTTGTTCATAGGTTACATATTTATTTTATTTACATAACAATAAATTATAACTGAACAATATTATACCTTTTTACAAGCGACTCCAGAATACCTATTAGTGGAAGTACCAAACACCAGGTCATTGAGTATGGAGGCGTAGGGAGTAACTCCAATACCTCCTCCCACCATCACGGCCACTTCAAACTTGTACCAGTCTTGGTTACCACCCCCGAACGGACCTTGGATTCTACAATTTAATAAGTGAAATTTATTGTAACCTTTGAAATAACTACACCACTGATAAACTAGTCTACTGAATAACTACTTCATTTCTATAGCCTTAACCACCTTTACCTAATTTTTGGTTGATGTTCCGGGTTATAGTTGCAAGGATCGAAATAGTTTCTGAGTTTCCACGTCCAGGGGCCTTGGGCCTTAATGTGGCATGAAAGGAAGTTCTCGTGTGGTGCTGATGTTAATGTGAACGAATGATACTCTTCCTTTTTAAACGCAGTGCAGGACAGACGAACCCATTGCCCTGTAAACATTTTTTAATATTCATCCACGTCTATTTCAGTTGGCTTTTACGAAGTACAATAGAGATATTAAGAAGTAATTATGGTGTCCATGCAGGGCCCATGCTTGTCTATGATGCTCGTATATGTTGCTATGGGTATTTACTTTATTAGGAATATAACGTATACAAAACAAACATAGGTTGTTTGTAGATTACTTTAAACAAAAACTATATAGTACTTGAAAATAATTCTACCTGATAAATATTTCAGGTTTGGTGGTCTATAGAACTTTATTTTGATTACATCTGATGGTAGCATTTCCGTTTCTAGTACGTCCAGCGCCATATATTCAGTGCGTAATGACACGACCTGTGAAATAAATTCTTCTTTACATTTATAAATTTATGAATAGTTTTTCTCCTGTCTTTAAAGTAAAGTCGACGTACCTTATCCAGAGTATAAATGATAGCAGGACCCATAAAGAAGATCCAGAATCGAGGTGCTCCAGTTAGCCTGGCCAGACCGTGGACTAGACAAAGTGCGTACAGAACTATATAGAGTGAATGTGCACGCCAAAACCACGGGTAGGCGCGTTTGCGTACTACGGGGTGCGCAAACACGAATATTATGCACATTATTATGAATAGCAGAACACCTGTTACACCTGTAACAACAAATTGTGATAATTTTTTTGCACAATTTTTTTTGACTATAACATTAAAAAAATGTAATTAAAATCACTATGATATAAAAAAAATCTCACCCGTAATTGTCTGGAATACCCAATAAGTAATTCCCGGCCGGAAGTCAGAAGTAAAATGAACTTCCTTGGTGAGACAGCGGAGGTTTTCAACGGGCTGCGTGGATACATGGTAGAAATTAACCATGTGACCCGCGGTGTGGATGAGGGAGAAGAACAGAGCAGTGCATGCCACTATTTTATGGAACTGGATACTAGAGTCGAGTGGAATGTACTGTTGGATGCTAAATTCCTAAAATATAGAACATTTATGTAACTACCAGATTACACATTTAAAATTATTTTGAAGAATATGTCAAAAAACTTAAATAAGTTTATCTTTCAAGAAAATTTAATTGTACCTTTAATTTGGTTAACAAATTCCTCGACATAGTTAACAGCAAGAGACTATAGCAGAAAGAAAGAGATGCAGCCGAACCCCGGGTGATGGCGATTCCAACTCCCATTATGTGTCTCAAATCCAAATGCTCAGACATGAAGGAGTAGTGAGCGAACCTCTCCACAAAGAGACCGATGGTTACCACGTAGAAGATGAATAGATAGAAGATATTTTGCCTGTTCTCTTCGAGGAAAGTGGTGAGATATTCCCATTTGATTAATAACCAGTGTCTGAAAATTAAATTTTCAGTAAATAATATTTCCTGTCACAGATAAGCAACGTTAAACTAGTTTGAATGAATATTTCAGCTCGTCTCACCTAGATTGTTCCATAGAAGGTTCTACTTGGAAACTGGTCATCCTGGCAACGTTGGTGGAAGTATCGAGGAAGTTTTGCTTGGCGCCCTTGCAATCCAGACCAATAGCTACAAACTCTCCCTTATATTCCTTCATCATTAGCTTAAAGTCATTATATGTCAGGTGTTCTTTATGCTGAAGACCAGCATCCTGTTAAGAATAAAAGTAAATCAATTTCAAATAAAAATGAATTGTATTTGCTAATGTGTAACAAAAATGATAAATATTCAATTATGTTACATAATTAAACAAAATTTAAGCATGACATTTTCCAGTAACGTAGCATAAGTAAAGCCAACTTTAAGTATAATTAAATTTTCAAGAATTTTTAGAACCATAATGATAAACTTACGGAAAACATTCCATCAATCAATTCAGTGACATGCTCATCTCTTAACGATGTGGTTCTGGCTATCTCTACCAGAGATCGCAACATTTCGCTCAATTCCTCTTTGTCGATTACACCATTTTTATCATTGTCACACATGTCGAATATTATACGGAGCTTGTCATCTGTCGCGCCTCGGGAGAACAGAACTACTGTATCCAAAAACTCCTGAAAAAATAAATGACATAATCCAAATAACTTTATGTATTTGTAAAATGTTCTACTATAGAAAGTACTTTTCATTTGCAGATTGTGGAAAGAAGCGTACAGCGGTTTGGTTAGTTTCACTTTCTTATTCTCACCTGGAAAGAGATTCTTCCGTCACTGTCCTTGTCGACAATATTGAACATTTTCTTTACAAACACTGCATCAGCTTTCATGCCAAGAGCGCTTGCAAACTCGCTCTTTGATAGAGATGTTCTCATCACTATTGACTGAAAAAGCACAAGTATCTTATAACATCTGTAAAACTATTAAGTTATATCCAAATGTAGATGTATAAATAATAATACTTCAGAATCAGAATCCTCATTTCTTCGTCTTTTTTCTCCTGGTGCAAGGCCAAATGTGATGGCATAAGCCTCTCTGAAGAAATGTTCTAACTTCCTTTGTCTCCTTTCGCGGGTCTCAGCTGATGTAAGAATATTCTCCCGAGCGGCCTTTAATAATAATATCGTTTAAATTAAATAACAGCTTCTAGAAAAACAAATGAATATCTATGCCATCTTGTTTGCGTCAACAATATTTATCTTTTCAATACGACGTAAGTGAATAAAAGAATGACACTCGTAACATGAAGCTATGTACCTGTGCGAGACTCAAGGTTTTCTTATGTTGTGTGAGAAAGGTGTCTAATTTAAGAAGGAATTTTCGTCTCGAACCCACTGAGTCCATCTCCAAGACGAGATCGTGTTCACGTGGTACTCGGATCAACACAAGCGGGCGTTTGTTCCGAGTTTCCTGCAAATGTCAAACCAATGTTAATTAAACATCTTATATTTAAATAGAAACACTACATTAATGTAACTTAAGTTTTGAAAAAATAATGATACCCTCAATTTCTTTTGTATAATATAGAAATTTATATTTTTAATATTGATATTTTTTTAAATTCACAACACATACCTGGCTTTCAATAACAGTGAACTGATCGGTGTGGTCCAATGGCACAGTACGTAATTTCTCCCCTTTCCGGTCTGTGACGTGAAGAGCTGGTTCAGGACCCAGGCGAAGCTTGACCAGACGCTTGTAGGATGCGTGAACCCATTCTCTACAGACCATCTTATCGACCACACCTACAATAACGAAAATAGCTTAAACAATTTTATCAAAAATATGTGAAAATAGAACTCAATGATACCATGATAACATATTTAAATCAATCCATCGCTCTTATACCCTGCAAGCTTTAAGTATTTGTAAATACGATAACAATAGCTAATTTTAAAACTATGACTGACTGAATATTACCTTTACATTGAGTGTTTTTCAAGTTTTCTTGCTGTAATTTTAATTTACGTCTTCTACTGTTTTGCAATTTAACCACACCATATCCAGCTCCGGCGCATAGAATTGGTACAAATGCCAATATAAGACAAGTATAAATATAAGCGAATTCATTTCCCTAAAAATGAAAGAATCATTTTAAATCAGCATAGTATTGTTGACCAAATCAGACATATGAGATGAGTAAGTTTGTTTTAGTTTAACACTTCATCAATTTATTTATTTATATACAAATCTATAAAGATATCTTCCATATCTAGAACTCAAACTACCTCGAAGTAATCATATCCCTTGAGGTACTTGCACGGAGGCAGTTTGGATGCGTTCAGCTGGTAGGGCTGTCTGCAAGGGTCGCCGTCGCTCCAATGGAACACGTCCCGTTGTATGTCTCCTGGACCAACCGCGGTACTATTCACTATGATGTCCCAAAGGGAAATGTGACGCAGTTCCTCGATCTCTTGACGAGTAAATATGCTAGAATACGATAAGACATTTTTGTTCAAGTTAATTCAATCTTTAGTAAAACATCCAACATATATCAAACTGTAAGTACAAACCCATTAACGTCATTTTCGAACCAGAATCGATCCCCATCTCTAAGTCTTGTGAATTGGTCAATAATTATCGCCCGGAATAATTCTCCCGGATGACCAGTTGATTCCAGCATTCCACCTGCGACAATTTAATCAGACATCTTAAATATTATACTCGTGTCATGTCTTTATTATGGAAAAATGAATTAATACTACGAATTAGTTCAACTAATTCGTAGTATAAATTAGGAACATATGTTTATAAAATTAAGTATTGCTTACCTATATATACATCGATATTGTCCAATCTTCCTTTATAAGCTTGAACTAGCTTTTGCAGTAAATCTGGATTTTCCTCAAATAATTTTGGGTTTATTTCGTTGAACGTCTTAATTTTTGGTAATCCAAAATATGTTCTGCAAGATTTATCAAGTAATTAATTATAGTTCTAGGTTCTAAGTAAACTCTTGAGTAACATAAACATAAATTCTGATAATTACCTTGCCGTATTGTAATCAGGAAGGCCGTTATCTCGTCCCCTCATGATATTGAGAGCACCAAGATCTCTTCTAGAAAATTCCATTGGTCCAAACAAATTGTCTCTAACGTCAGAGCAGAGAAGCGCATCTTCTCTTTCTGATAGCTGAGACGCCATTCCCATGAGAACCTCCTCTATTGGAACTTGAGACATTAAGTCCTGAAAAAACATGTTACTGTTTATTGCAAAGTCTAGTACTAATATCTAGTCAAGATGAAATAATTCAATGAGAAGAGATATTTTTAGGGAGTTTTGGTTTCAACCTTGGAAATATATAAGTGTATAAAAATAATATTTTCATACATACGTTTCCATCCCACCAAGTCTGACATAGCCGTATAGCATCATGACCACCTGGAGCTCTGCCATATCTACAGTTTCTGTCTCTTAAAAGAATGGCCGGTGGAACAAGGGTATGGCCGAAACGGAAGGCTGCCACGGCGAACGCGTGAGTGATTCCGGGTGCGACATCTGCTCGGTAGCCTTGGTACGCGGGGATCGGAACACCAAGAAATGCGGGTACGTACTCGTAGAGAATGATGTTCTGAAATATTAAGTAAAATATTTGATCTCCTTTTGTTATTAGTAACAAAATATTCATTTAAATATGCTAATTATTAAAATGGTAATACAATTATGCATTACGACTTGCATAATTGTAGAGAGTGAAGATATTAATATCTAAGTTTTGTCAAGATCCTACAATTTTGAATTCATTTTTAATATTTGGCCGTAGAAGTGGTATGAAGGAAAGCACAATCAGCAAACATATATAGTATATAAAGTTATATTTATAATTATACTAATATGCTAATTACCTGTAAACTCGCGATCACAATGCGTCTAGCTCGTTGAAAGAGTTGTTCGTCAGTCCAGTCAGGATGTTGCTTGTGAATTCTAGCTGCTACTACGTTATGCCATCGCATTAGGAGTATCCCGAAGGTGACCATCGCTGGGTTCTGATTCGTCCTCGGATCTCCTAACACTGAAGACATCATTTATATTTTTTTTTAATTTTATTTGACAGACAGACAGTTTATTTATTTTTGTTCATTTATTTATCACTATGTGTATTTTAATAATACAAGTACTGAAAACATTTACAAACAAAAGTGGCTGAGGTTAACGAGCGGCCTTATTTAAAAAAAAAACTATCTCTTTCAGGCAACTGCTTTTCAAATAATGAGGGTCATAAATGTTGTAATTTTTCTCAGCTATTGTTACTTAAACCACTTACGAAACAATCTTTCAGCGCTAAGCATCTTCATGTAGTGCGGAACGGGGTTATTGAAGAGAGGCACTCGCTTCTTGTTGCGCAACGGCAAACCACCTTCACTCGCCAGGCTTCCGTTCTGTAATTTTACGAATGTTTTAACTCCTCTGCCATTTTGGATATAAGATGTATTTATTTACGTCAACGAAAACGAAATCATTTGAATGCTTACGTATTAAACTAATACATTTAATTTAAAAATTTGCTTTGTTTACAAAGACAACTAGGTTTCGATAATAGAAAAATTAACATATCATTTCGATAATAGATAAGATAAAAACATTTAACTTGTTTTAAAATAGTCGTACGAGCATAATTATACAAGAAACAATTTAAAATATTCTTCGTCGATGCTTTTTTTACGAGAACAGTAAAAATACTAATTTAGATAACAACTATGTTGTCGGAAATAAGTATGTCACGATTGAAGTATCATATGAAAGTACAGAAATACGCAGGCGGAGCTGCTGGGTGGCACCTGAAATGACCTCATTGCATTCACCCAGGCCTCACTCGTGCTGTACACGAAGCTACCGTCAATCCACGATGTTATCTGGTTTATCTGAAACAAGTTATAATCGGATTATTATTTTTATAATTTTTAGTTTAATTCATGAACACAGTTACCAAATTATTTTTATTCAACTTTTAAACTATAAACCCAAATTACAAATAACAATACTGCTTTGCGTAATATTTTCTCCACGTAGAGACCCGGCATCTTCTTTAGGATCTACCTTAAGATAATTAATAATTAATGAAACATTAGTCATTTCATTAAACACGCGTATGACTTATACTTTAAATCTATGCCGCCAATGATATCATGAATTCAAAACCGTTCATCATTTTAATTCACTTGAATGATGCATTAAAACTTCTTGGCGGCCGGACACACGATGACTTTATGTTTAAAACAAATAAACCAACAAGCACTATTTCATGAATACTTGAACAGTTTACTCGTTCGTTGTCAATTGTAGCAAGTGTACGTAGGCTCCTCCCCTCTCATAAATATTTATTAACATTCTGTAAAGGAGCGAGATCCTCATACATAGGCTCAGGTCATACTTGTTCTAATGTATGCGGTCTTTGGTGTGATCTAGGTTAGAAGGTGCTATTAAATTTTATTGCTTCCATTCTAACCTTCGATTGTCAAGCCGTATGTTATGCATTTAATATGTCAAATAAATTAAGCGATTAAATGTGAAACTAGATCAAACGACCAATGAAAATGTATGTTCTATTAGTACTGTTGGTTTTATGGCCATGTCAACTTTTCATAGATATTTACTGCACTTATTCATTGGAATTTAATTACAAGAATTTAAAGGAGATTTATTATGTAGTTTATATTTAACCCTGTGATATACGCAGCTATAGTCAATATTTTAGGACCGACGTATCCTACGAGTAAGAAGTAGCTATCCTTTGTGTAAATCTGATTAAAAGCTCATTATTTTATTGTTTCGTCAAATAATGGCTTCCATTTCCTCTTTTTGTGAGGATTATTCTTTATTTGAGGTGTTAATAACCATTCGTAACAATTAGTTTTTTGTGATTGTTGTAATTGCACTGTATCCTGTAGGCAAATGATAAATCTTAAAATCTTATAACCTGTGATTTACCGTTAAAATTACTGTGAAAATTCTTACGTTACACCGTTATGATGTATTAATGTAATGCCTTACGTTGTTTTCAACAGTTTTGTTTTGTTAAATTACGGCTTTCATTTATGTGTGCCTGTGTATATAAGACAGATGCAAGTTGCAGAAACAAGTGTTACTAAGACGTACAGAAAACAAATACACTCGAGGTTCTAACGCAGATATGTAGATTCTATTAATATCGGAACTAACCTGTTCTCTTGGACTATTAGGACTTTGGCCTGTAGCCCTATCGTACGCTGCTCTATGAAAGGGCATATGTTTGGCTCCATCACACCCTGGATCATACATGTGGTCACATTTCTCCACTGGGATTCGATGCTGCTCTATTGGACAACCCGACTCTGATGCCATTACAATTTCTCCCGTAACTACTTGACCTGTGGATGATTTTGTAGTACAAATACATTAAGCTAGATTCTACGAGCAACTTGGTCCTTTAGCATAGACATTAGTACTCCTGTGAAATAAACTCTTGTAATACTGACCAAAAAAAGCTAAAAGAGCAGTTCGATTAGCGAGGGAGGGTAAGCCATCCTGTCCTCTCATGAATATCTTTGACAGAGTTCGAGCCCCGGGTCGGTCTGTCCCCGCCATCATGTATACTCCATCTGCGTAGGATGCAGGCGTCTTGCGCGTGAGTCGACTGCCTATAAAACAAATTTAATTACTTTTGATAAAATAATTCGAAGCACACCAGTTAGAACCACAAGATAGCATCAAAAAGTGTCTTGTGTTTTGTATGTAGGTGGGTTGGGTAGTATGAACAATTGTGACTTACACCGATTTTGGCAGAATTGAATATGAATTTTCATCAGTTAACATTGGCCTACTCAGACCAGCACAGAATTAGTACTTGTAAACAATAATAAAATATTTATTTTTCTTAAATTTAACCTTTTTATGAAAAACCCAGACAGAAATAGTTCTCCCAAAAATCTCTATTTTCAAGTTAAATAATATTTATTAAAAAAAAAATTTCTCTTTAACAATAAAAAATGCTATAAAACCGTTACACAGCCTGATATACATTCACAAAGTTTTAATTGTATTAATTAAAATAATTAATATGCACAAATTATTGACAGAATTGATCATTATGTAAAATAAACGTTGGATGAATCGTGATTGATAGCACAAAGGCGTCTAGCACTTCATCGTGCTCATGAGTTTACGCAATGCTAAACATTGCATAGACATGAACAACGAATTAGGAACGAGGAGAAAATTTACTGGATGCTTAAATAAAACATAGATTTTTCACTAACATTATATATTCAGTTTTTAGAGAAAACTTGCAAATGTATTAAAAAGTAATAAAATTATTATTTTTATAATAACTCACATAATCAGACTTTAACAATCTGTAGAATTAACTTCGAGACTTTTTGACATATATGTCATCAATATAATTGCACAAAAGTATGTTGCCAATTCGTGTGATTAATCACGTTTCTTAATGGCATAGACATGACTAGAGTAAAAACATTGTCTTTAAATTCAGTTAAAGTTATTTCGTAGAATTTAAAGTGAATTAACTAAATTCTTAAAGACTGGCATTTGTAGCATAGTTTTCTACGCCATAATCTAGAGAAAGTAAATGAATTATTTATTTCTTAAGAGAAATAAAGTTCTTTAAAAATATTATCGTATTTAACACAGTTATGGACGCGTTAAAGTCTTTTGTATGAGAATCCGAATCAACACGATAACTTTATCTTGATAAATAGTGTATAACGTAATTGTGTAAAGTAAATTACGTGAAAGATAGTTAGTATTATAACAGGTTTCTCTTAAATGTATAATTAGAAAGCAAGTACTCGTAACACCTAAAGGGTACAGCAGTGCATGGTTTCGATTAAATGATAGATTGTTGAGCAATGTGGTCGAAACATGATCTGTCATTCGAAATTCACGCTCTGTCCATTCGATTTTATGACGTTCCCTAATAAAATATGATAAATGGACTGTTGATAAATCATACGGTGAACTAAATGTAAGGTTAATATTTGTATAACAGTGTAGGCAACTACAAATATATGAAAATATTAACCAAAGTTTGCAAATTTTGCAAATATTGTTCATTATTATTTTAAATATATCGATAAATTTAAATCGCACTTACTAACAGATCCCCAGTCTGGATACGCTCTGTTGTTGAACCAGCCATCATAGCGTTGTTTTTCGTAATAAACTTCTGCGAATAAAAAAACTTATTAAAAATCCTGAAATAAGAAATATAATAATAATAAAACTATGTCTCAAAAAATGTATCTCTATATTGACAATAGATTATATAATTTTGTATTACTGTATTATTAGTTAGTGGAAAATGTGTCTTAGCAATAACCATTAGATGAGATCATCTATTACTGGCAATCTTTGAGGGTCTCGTACTAAATACGTGCACGTTCAGTATTTTGATCAAATATGGACGTCAAAGCTATAACAGATTTATGAAGCAAACAAAACATGTTTTCATTAAAATGAAACAAAAGCAAATTCTTGTTCCTTTGTATAATAAATATAAATAAGAATATTATTACTTTAGATAAGCTTCAAATCTAAATTAAAAATATTCTAATTATTACTACGCCCTTGATTTAAGAACTGGCAGTAAATGTAAAATCAGAAGCATTTAATGTACCTATATTTCTTTTTTTGACATTCATAAGTGTACATTTTGTCACCTACATGAATAAATGATTTTTGAATTTGAATTTATTAATATTTTACAACTAGAACGCATTTAACACCAATCACATTGAAGTTTATGCGCTGACAGCAGACAGAAGTATGAAATTGAGTGAGGCTTTCCTTAACCACTTAGTTAAAGCTGTTATGTCAACAAAATCTAACAAGCTATCAAACGTCATAGGTGACTGCTCTAGGATTGGTCTGGCAGGAACACGATCTTTTTGTTGCAAACACTGTCCAAATTATCAATAACTATACTTTGCAACACACAAACCAGAGATGTTGATAAACAAAAGACATGAAAGTAGCATTAAATCGGCTAAAACATCCTGGTGCGGATATTGCTTCTTATCACTTTTCAGTTGTGACATTTATCTCAGTCAATTTCAATGACGTGATGCTCACGTTCTCCATCTTTTATATTCTATCCTGTTTAATAACTAAACTCCTTCCTATCCCAAAAACGATTACAATTTTTTTGGAAGCCCATAGCAATAGTTTACGCTCTTCCGAAAACGAAATCCTTGAAATGCCATCTCTTAAGCCTCCTTTCTCTTCTTTCTCCTTCGCCTATTCCCGGTAGACTACTCGGAAGAGAACTACTTTTCTAGTATCAAATAATGTAACGAATGATAAGTGCGTAAGTTAATCAGAGTTTGTGCAACTCGCTTTTTTGTATTTATTATAGATTAAATGAAACAACTCACACGTAAACCTATTTAACCTGATATTATAACCGAATAACATTAAACGTTTTTCGAGTTAGTCCAGCTGACGCTATCGCTCGTCTTTAGGCTTTAAAAACTAACAAGACTGGTTAATAATAAAAGCTAGATCAAATATTATTTATGGGAAAGTTAAATAATGACATGCAATGTCGATAGTAAGACCTGACAAGTGGGTGTGGCAGTGAACGAGAAGAAGCCGCTCTAGTAGATACATATACAAGATGGTGTATCGTCCAAGAAATGTAAAAACTCGCTTAATCTAAGAGAGCCGTTCTCAAATAATATCTTGTTATGAACAAAGTCAGTATAAAACTACAGTCTATTTGGTACAACCGAGTAGGCGTCTGCTTATCTTGAAGCAATATTATAAATTACGGTCGAATACAACATTCGTGCTCAACTTTAGTTATTGACAATATGAAACTAGGTTAAAGCAAAACAAACATGCATTTGCAATTACGCTAAAAATACCTTTATTATTTAAACATATCTCAGGTCATGCAGCAGGTCAGGTTTTAAATCCGCTTAAAGAACAAGGAAGTTAACAAATACTTTGTATTGTTATACATGAAAGGTCATAGAAGATACATACTAGCCCAGTTCCACCTTTAGAAACCTATACTTGGCCAGGACGTTTTTTTGATGGTTAACGTGAACGTAAAAAATCACACAGTCAACGCTCAAAGACGTGGAATACTTAAAGCTAACAGCAACAAAAGTTATTGGCTGTTCTAGGTTTAAAGATAAATGTAATTAAATTGATACAAGTCATGCCCATTTAGCTTTAATTGAGAAAAAATATGATGGTGGTAAAAACAAATCCGTTTGGACATCGTAGGTTTTTGTTCGTATATATTGAAAATAAATGAGATCACTCGCTATTTTCATACGTAGGTATAAATAATTTAGGCTTCACTCATTCTTTATACCGAATAATTAGCCGACAAAGTTAGCTTATTATTATTATTTATACTTCCCAACTGTTCCTTATTTATCAACATTTGTTTTATTTAGTCTTACGTTTTTACAGTATATTTGAGCTTTTTGTTGCGAAATGAATGCAAACCATCCATCCATCAAAGATGACTGTTTTTATTATTTAAACTTCACGGCCTCTGATGCCAGTAGGTAATTAAAATAATGCATATTTAATTCATCAGGAAGTGATTATAGACGTTTGTGATAACTTATTATTGTTTATAAAGTAATTTTTAATTTATAATTAATGGTGTCGCATGACAGTTTAAAGCTTAAAGAAAACTTCACCTGTAAGCAACATTGTTACTTCGTTTCACAAAATAAAATCACGTTTTTAATATGAACATGTTTTCCAAAATACAATTCCCTGTTTTTATTTACGCCATAGATAATAAATAGTAATTATTACAAATAATGTTCCGGTTCCTCCATTAGGGACCTTCATCATCTCCACATGAATTGTATATCTTCATAATTATCACTTACTTTTTCTACTAAAATCGATTTGTCACTCGTAAATCCGTCTCTAGATCCGCAATTGTAACTTTATGCACGTAATATACTTGTTCTTCCAATTGTTTGAAAGCGATATAAAAAAAATAACAAGCGATGTATTATACAATGTGGTAATTCCGTTTTGAATTGACAAGCAACTCGGTTTATTCATTGTTATAACGAATAATTCATCATTAGTAAAAACAAACCCTTTTACAAAAATGTTAAGTGTTTTTCATGTTTGTATGTAAATGTGTATTTCTATTTTGACTATGTTCTATGTAAAGCTATTACTTTTTTACTACCCGTAGGAATAATGAATATAATGCGTTAAAGATTGAATACGAAATAAAAATTACAAAAATTTGTAAATAATCGAGACACGTGTGCGACTTTCACTGTGACCATTAAAATTGTATGGAAAGTGAGAACATAAGGGCGTGTTACTTTTACTAGATTACGATTGCTCCGATTAATGTACGAGATATCTCATATTTATCAATAAACGTGATTTAATATATTTTATACAGAACAATGCCTAAAACTTGAAAACAAACCGTAGCAACCGTTTAAAAATATATTTTATCATACAAAGGTATGGACCAAAACTGTCCTTCAGCCAGCTTTCACTGTACGCCAGTATTCTCTACATGGAAGCAATGATTCACGACCTTCCTGCTAATGTGTCATTTGTGCATCATTTACTAATTCAAATATTAACAGAAAAACTAACATCGTTTTTCAGAACCAAATAAAAAACAGTTTCATCAACAAAATTATTATAAACGTATGTATCAAGTTATTATATGAAAAGTTTCCATAGCACATCATTGAGGTGAGTTACATCTTTCAAATAAAATAAGGCCATCCCGGTCTATACCAATAATTATCATCTAAGAAGCTCATAAAGACTCAAGGATGCACGTTTTATGTCGGTAATTGTTATAATTATAAAATTGGCAGCCTTGACTTTACCGTTAGCGGAAGTAGAGCCAAGGGCGGGGAAAGGCTCCGTGGCTAGTTTCGAGACTGCGCCGGAGCACGTCATGTAAATGTCAAGAACTTGACGTTTTGTCTTCTATGCGACTACCAATCGAGTGACACTGCGACTTACTTCGTCTAACGGGCTATTTAAATGGAATGAATTATGAGTTCAGCTTAGAAAAAGCTTATTTAATCCGAAATATCTCAATTATATATTTTAAATTAAGTCTCAAAATTCTCGCCGTTAGTTAAATTTTATAACGCAGTACAATTCCTGTAATACGAGAAGAAAATGTATTTATTGATCCGAGATAGACATCAGCAGTAATTTCCGCGTATTTATTCAAATCAACGTGCATTTGCAATATTGGCATTCTTGGAACATCTGCAATAAACCCACGAGTATACAGACGATGAATTATATAAGAGAGGCATATTAGCATTTGTGTTCATAGAAATGGCAAAAAACTTTGGTAGAATAAAGAATAATACATTTGAATGAGAAAAAAGACATTTATATACTCTCTCTGAAAAAATGGTATGTTATCGAGTGTGTTCTCGCCTTAGCCTCGTGGTTGTCTTAGTAACAGTGTATGTGATAAACGAAGGCTCACCTCGTGACCATGCGTGATACGACAGGCTATCGCAACGAGTTCACATCCTTGTTGCACTTGAGAGGTCTAAAGAGCGCTACATCCGTGTACTAAATTTGCTTAACTTCTTATAGGTCTTCTATTTATATATCTTGACTAATTCTATAGCTTTCACGATACATATAAAAAGATACTTTTGATAGGGTGTATAGAAATTATCTTCATATTATTTAATAGATTTCATTTAATTATGCTTCAATATATGTGTATGTATAGTTACCTGGATCACACAGACACTGTGAAATAGCTGCTAATATTAAAAGCACTAGCGTGCGCCCGCGCCGGCTCGTTGCGACCCTCATCGCGGAGAGACACACCTGCAAAATATTTAACTATCATTACCAATTTGATCCGCTTCGTCAGGTGCTTCAAATAACTTTAGATCTGATAATATTTATTTACTTTCAAAAATGTTATTAAGAATGGACATTTCTTATTTTGACTATATTATTACCTGATGTAAATGATAGTTCTTGATTTATTAAACTGTATTCAAATCAGTGACAGATGAAACTTTACTAACCTAACCTAACCTACACATCGTGTAGGTAGTATGTAGGCAGTAAGTGTTAACTCGTTCAACCGACGTGTTTCGTATAATTTCCGTTAAAATGTTTTGTTTCTAATATTGTACGTAAACCAATTGGTGGGCAAAATTACGGCCTACAATTGAAACCTGCTCATATAACAGGAAACAAGAATTGATAGTATGAATGAATTTTGCATGTAACAAAATGTTGTGAATCCCATAAATATTCTCTCTCCGCTGAAAAGGACAGCCTTACTTCAGGTTGTAAGTTTAAAAACCCAAGTTACAAAATACCATTGACTGCATATTAACTATATTATTTGTAATATTTACCTAAGTTTAATTGCATTTCAATTATAAGGAAAGGTGATATTAAACCAAACTTACGTGTGTCTTGCCATTATTAAATCATATTTTTAAAGCATATCTATCTGAAAGAAAGAGTACTAGGTCCCAAGGACGTTCTAAATGTTTAGTATGTGATCTCTTGTGTATCTTATATTGGCTTGTGCAATACCCAAATATTGAAACTTATTGCTCGTTTAACATAATTGTTTATTCTGCTCTTGCGAATTTTACTATTATCGTGAAGCTCGATTTAAAGTCGAGACTTAGCTCTTAGTATGATTCCTGTGAGACTGAGGAATTGGACAATAAATAAACTAAGCTAATTTTAACCAATAGCTAAAATTAGCTATTATAAGTCATTAAGTGTATGAAAACACTAAATTTGTTGAAAATCCTTTAGAAAATGTCACTCCTTGACTTTTTAGTTAGTGTAGTGTTTAAGGCACTTAAGTTAAATGCGTTCCAATAATGTTAAGAATTGGAAAAACTCAATGGGTTCCAATTACTTACAAAAAATTTAAAGCATATTATGTAAGCTTCATAAATGATTTATAAGTTGTTCGAATCAAACCTTAGATAAGTCTGATTTTTTTCTTTATCACTGACCTACTCTCAGTTGATTTTAAATTCAATTCATTACTATATAGAATAAGACGCAACTCGTTGCAGTTTCAAATCAATAAATGATATGTATTACTATTTAGTATTGCAATAATAGCTTCCTTCTATTGGCTTTAATGAAAGGACTGCATAATAAATATGATTAAAACTAGGTACATAGTACAGACAATATAATTTAATGACAGCTAAAATAAATCCATACAATTAAATTTTTATCAAATCGTATGACATGTTTCAAGATTGTATCTGGTTCCAAAAAACCCGTGTTGGTTAAGCGGCGAGTGAATTTGACCCATAAATTGCATACAAGGCCGACTTACCAAATGTTTTTAATCAGTTAAAATATACAACAGCGTTTTATGTATCGAAATTTTGTAGGTTACGATATTTTTACGTATACATATATGGATTTAATTTACAATTGAATTCGGTAGGTTCAATAATTGGGTGGGACTAGAGTGCAACAGCATAGAATGTTTTCGTCGAGTGAAACCTTAAGGCTGTTCTTAAATAAATAATATTTAGCAACTATTTTTATTCACATACAATATTTATCTGATGAACGTTACTCTAATTGCAAAGGTCTTTGTTTTGCAATAACAAGTTCTTCGTGTAACATTCAAAATTTCGACTGCGCACTGTACGTACGTAGTTTATACCTGGTAGCTTATTCGGCTAATGTTTACCTCACTGGTTGACTTTTTTTAAATCATGTCTATTCATTTTTCCTATCTATTTTCCCTTATTACTCTAATTTTTGCATATCAATCCCAAAACTTTAAAATACCAAATGTTTTAAGAATTAATATTTAAACATTTTTCATGAATCGCATTCTTTTGTGAAGTTGAATAATATTATATAAACCCTTATTACTCTATAAATTAATCCAAATCCGAATGTGCCAATTAAGTTTACATTCGTAAGGTGAAGGCATACATAGTGAGGAATCTGGCACTTCTTAGACCCGAAAGTCGACGACGTAGGTCATGCTCAGAAGGCTGATAGCATGTTTATAATATAAAATGGTCTAATAGACATATGCAACACAAATTCACTGAGCTATCGACACCTGACACCTTTAGTCCCGCCTAGACGAATAACGCGAATAAGATTTTATATTGTGTTGGCGACTGTGAACAATCCAATGCTGGTTACCTTTACACTACTTTTTTACGAAGAATATAAAACTGTATATTCTCTTAGAAATAAATGCAAAATGAATGCGCTTCTCATAGTTAACACACAATGGTACACATTGGTAATGAGCAAACCTAGCCTTCGTCAAGTTGACTTCACGCCTCACGAGTACATCATATATTTGAAGTGTTGATTACGTGCGAATCGGTGAGACGAAAACACCAACGTTTCGTTTAAATCTCCACCACTCTATATTCATTATTAGATTTTTTTAATTCTCTGATAAGGTCTTCTAAATACTCCGATGTTTCGCACATATTTTACACTATAATTGTTTTCTTTTGGCTTTATTACTAGAAAAGTAAGTTCATTAAGTATTGATTAGTTAAATTATCGACGACAACATGAATAATTATAATGATAAAAAATATAATGACGTAAAATAGATACACCAAATATAAAACTTTCTGCTTTTATTCACTAGAATAATGGGCGTTATAAATTTAATATACAATTACACATACATGAGGTTCATCATAACATATAATTTTGATAGTTACAGCCACACAACTTTTCTAGTAGTCGGTGAAGGGTTTTATCCCAATTGTACGTCAACGCTATTTATTTAAAAGCAAATCTAAATTCTTCTTTAATCATTCACATAATACAAAAATTAAGAACTCGGCTTATTTCTAACTGATTATTAGACATCGATAAGCAATTAAAGTTTATGGCAAGACATCAAAAGCTAACTATAATAACTAATACTTGATACTATACTTAAAATAAACCTTCAAACAGGTAGATCAAATTCAGACTTACTATACAGTGTGTAAGCGAATAGATTGGCTACGAGCCAAACTGAGTTAAGGTAATTTCAAGATAATATAATGACCCTATATTGAAGGTTCATTGATTTATTTAGGAATATGATAGGAAAAAAATCTTCAAACTTAACTATTTAAAGTATGTCTAAATTGTTGACAAAAACCTACATATTAATACTTAGAGATGTAATGAAATCAAATGATAATAAAGGATCTTCATAATACAGAATTTTAATTAATAATGATGCCTTCGACATGACATTCCATGACAGTGTATTTGCCACACCACTAGCAAAAGTACAAAAACCTTAGTTTTTCTCATAAAAATTAAACAAGAATGTCATCGTAGTAAAAATATGTTGCGTAGTGAATATACTGTGAAATTTTCAACTACGTATACAATATACTTTGAGATAACGGTGATACAATGACAAGAGAATTGTAATAGGTCGTTGGCAGGATATTGAAATTAGGTGATTCATAACATAACATACTCGTTCTGAGACTGACTCAAAATCTAAACCTAAATAAAATTCGCTAAATTAATGTTTTAAATATTGAATAGTAAATAAATTCTAAGTTATAAAAAGTAATACAAACAATAATGAACAAAGAAATTCAGAAAACGTGTTTGTTTGTTTCGTTAGCTATTGACATTTAGATAAAATCCTAAACTACTAAAAACTGTATATATTGGAAAAACGTAACAATAAACTAAGCAACAGTAAGACATATTGGAGAGTTTTGTAAAAACGTGGGTAAAAGGTAGTGTTTGTGATAATCAATACACGACTCATTGTGACATAGATCCAAAAATGTTAACTATCCGCATTTTATATAAAACATTGAACGCTTAAAATAATAGAATTAGCAAAGCTCATCAAATCGTTAGATCGTCCGGTCGAGTCAGGTAGCCAACGTCCTTGCGTTCACCACGAGACACTGGTCAACTTATCACCGAAATCTTCTAATTATAAGACAAAATGAAACTTTCCACCTACCTCTAACAACACATGCCTACGTGCTCGAGCCACAGTTTATTGCAAATACACGGATTGTTGGAATTGTTTACGCGGCGAAAGTGATAATACGGAAACGGCGCGTCATAGAAGCGGTCGTCTTGCACGCGGTTCGTGAACTACTCGCCGTATCCGTTTCTCCAGCTAAGGTGTCGCGAGGAGAAAGTGGTGGCCGTGGAGCTCCGTCTGGTGGTGGGGACATGACGTAAAACCTTCGGAGAATCCTCATTCTAGAGTCGAGCCGTCTGCGATTATGAGCATCCGTGTTTGATCACGGGTGACCTCTGATCAAAGACAAGAAGAATATATTTCGCATTAAAGTGCAACACAATGTCAAAGTAATGTCTTCAATTTACTTACGAGGATTTTAATGAGAAAACAAGAGATTTTAATGACATTAATTAACAATGAACTATACGGCCAGATTTATAAGAGAAATAAATGGTGGTGGTGAAGTTAAAAAACGGAAATTGTTTTTCTAATGTGGATCTAGTTAGAAGTACAAATGAATATGAATGAGTCCATTAGAGCCGCTCGTATCAATTAACCAATTAGAAGGCGTTCCCACGAAACATCAGCATCCTTTGGGAATGCTAAATTAATTTTTTCTACCGATTTAAGTTATATTTGATTTGTTTTTCAAGCGCTATTTAATTATAAGATATATGTGTTAAGTAAAACGCGTCAATGAATATAAAAATGGATTTTTTAAACAAAAATTTATTGAATTTAGTCAGTCATTTAATAATTTTGAGTAACAATAGATTTGAGATATAAATCCAAATAATGAATTTTACTAACGAAATTGGTTTTACGATAAATCTACTTCGGCTAAAGAAGAAATCTAATATTTTAGTCTTCTCAATAGCAGATAATCGCGCAATATAACTAATCAACAAAGACGTTAAAAATATTTATGAGTGTAGTTAGCTTAAACAAATAGTGACGTGGCAAAGAGGGTTCCGAGTTTTACATCCTTGATGACATCTCAGCCATTCGCCACAACAGACCTGAACTAACGGCCATTTTATGATAGATATATTTGCATAAAAATCGATAAATAAAATAATATTTACCTCTATCTTTAATTGATTTATATAACTATAAAATATGTGTAGCTGTGAGTTTAAATAGAGCTAGTAATAATAATCTTCGATCATATTTTGATTTGAATTTTGTTCTTATTAAGGCCAATAGATAATTAAAATTTTCTGTCTATCTAAGCAAAATATTTTTTTCGAGGTAATAAAAGACAGGACGTCCCTTTGTATTATGTGCCATGTGTGCGCCTTTGAACCTAAAGACTAAAAATTTATTAATCCATCCTAATGTCAAATCCGGCCCTGTCTAATCGGAAGGCATCTGTTTATACAATTATCAGTTAAGAGGCAAGTCAGTGGCGCGCGCTGTTCTTCCTAAATGACTCCTTCATGAACGATATCCATCTGGACTCATATAACGACCGAAGTCGACCAAGGACTCGCTTAGTACTCATTTTGTTTTCGATCAAACCATACGCGTAAAAATTAAACACGACATCACTCTATGGATAATTTGGGTCAATTCAGCCAAGGTTGGGAACAATTTGTGCAGCATGGGACAAGCGCACCTGTGAAACAGCGATGTCAAGCCAACGCGCGAGAAAGAGATCGTACGCAGAAGTTAGTAGTTTAATGTTTAAAGAACTTTATTTCTCATTACAAAAAAAATTATTTTATTTACATGAGAAACTTAATATAAATATTAATATGTATATATACGAGCGAGATACTCGTCGCCATTAGCCGTCTTAATTTTAGTCAACTGTGTTCATTGTAACATGCATCTTTACTGCCTTTTTGAATTTGTCAAACACTCCAACATTGCGAATTTGAGATTAGGGTAATTGATTAAATAATTGTTGTACATAGTTTAACTTATCAGTGCCGATGTCAGTATAGAAAAAGAACATTAAATTCTAATAAAACACTATTTAAAGTAAAAATGCTAAGAAATTTCGCTTGTGCCAAAGTATGACAGATTTTTATTTTCTAACTAAAAATTATAGTCCATGTAAACTCCCAAGCAGCGTGAACATGGCATTCAACGCCCTGCGCCTGCTCATCCCGACGGAGCCTCCAGATCGCAAACTCAGCAAAATCGAGGTACTGCGCCTGGCCGGAAGCTACATTACCCATCTAGACAATCAGTTATATACAGGTTAGTTATAAAGTGTTTGTTCTTATGGCATTTCCGGCCTAAATTGAAGTTATAAAATAAGATACAGAAGTGGCGCTTTCGCACTTCATACCAAAATCATAAGTGGCTCTGTCACTGTGGATTAAATTGCACTTAATATACCAGATCCAAAGAATTTCTACACCAATCAGAACTACCAGAAGTATTATGATTGAACTGAATTTGTATAGAGATTCATAATATTTTTATTAGGAAAAGTATTGACGAGTGTTAATTTTAGACAGCTTTTTCAGGTGATATGGAACGGCCGTGTCTGAAACATAAAGACTTTGACCATAAAAATACACCTTTATGTACATTTTGCTGGTCTTCTGTTAAAAAAGAAGTAAGTATGAGAATTTCATATTTCATACAGTAGTTTTTTTAAATGTATTAATGTCGTTTTAAATATTTCACATGCAATCACTCGTGTCTATGACACGCACACCATTAACGAAAATATAAAATTGTTTGTAATTGGCCCTTACGGATAGTCCTTTCACGGTCTGGTTCCTCGTTGCACCAATAATACCATCAATAGAATATAACATACGCACAATTTTAATGCTTGGAACTAACGCAGGCTGTAATTTCCCCGTACTAGACTACCAAAAGTTAGTAATTCCTTTTTGGGAATAGGGATACTTTTCTTTAATAAAATCCCAGAGGATCTTTTATTGAAATTGTATTAACGAAAAGCTGTGTAAAAGGCTTACAATAAAGTTAACGATTATAATATAGTTGATAAAAAGGCCTGGTACTAGTGCTAGGAAGGCTATTTATAATTAATTTCCGAAATTTGTTTTAATAAGCCTCGTTTTATGATTTGTCATTTTAAAAGAGTACCGAGAGCTTTTTTCTCTCGGCCTACACCTTCTTCTTTGCCGATGAGTAGGGATGTACACCGAGCCAAATTTAATGACGTGGATACCGTGGATAAGTGATACCTGTATAACGATATTACTTTTTTATTTTATTTAAGTGTACAAACCCAATATTAATAATAATGTAACTATATTTTTTACAGAAATCTTCTGCAACACGAACTAATGAATACTATCAGGTACCCTTCTAGGCTCCTATGTTCTCATATATGTAACTAAATAGAGATATTTTTTAAGAAAGTTGTTGTAAATATACAAATGATGTTAAGTTATTAGTTACAGTATACTATATTCTTTGTATCGGAATACCGGAAATGGTAAAATATAAATTTGACTAATCATTATTCTAGACTTCGATTTATTTTTCAACTGTAATAACTATTTAGTAGATTGCTTATAAAATAAATTAGCTTAATAAACTATTTAATTTACAAAAAAATCCTTTTTTAATATATCTGCTAACCAACATTAGTATGTAATATGTATAATAGGTTCAAGCAGGTAATCAGTTTGACACATATACATATGTATGTAATATTCCTAGAAAGGGAAAACATTTGCGTATTATTATTGCGTGGCCATTTGAGCTTGTAAACTGTTAAATTTCGTATTTGTTCCTCCACTTCAAATATCCAGACTTTGGTTGCTAAAGCCCAAGCAGATCTTAATGTTCTATATTCTAGGTTTTTACAAAATAATTTACAGATGAATATTACAAAGAGACCTTATTCGTATTTGGGGCAACAGATAAACTCATTCCTTTCTTGCCACCGCTTAAAGTTCATGACGTTGAAAACTATCATCGATTTTGATTTATCGGCCGAGTAAAGATATTTTGGATCACCCTCATCAAATTTTATTGTATTAATTATTAAAATAAAATTATGTATTTCGAACACACAGACTGTGTGTGAACAACTTTGTTTGAGGCGGTTGCATCTTAATTAAAAATATGTGTGAAGTTATTTTAATTTATTTCCTTAAACAACTATTGCGGTTTTAATTAGAAGAAAAACGAGGGAAATGGCACCATGTGTTTATTTCATAAGTTGTGTTTAAGCATTATTTTGACAAAATATATTCACAACCGCTACTTTAAGACCTGATATTTAATATTAATAAGTACACGAGGACAGTCGTCGCGAAAGATGACTTTTTAACAAGTTTTAGTACAAAATTTAAGTATAAATACTACGTTCTATGTACACTTATGAACTAAAGCTAAAATAATTTAATCAAGGCGATAACATTTCAGCGAAATCTTGCCATTTACATCATTCGCATTAAATATATTGATTCAATAAAACATTAGGGAACTATTTACACGTGACAAACTATCGTAATCGTTCATAGTTATTTATGTATATCAATTATAATTCATTCAATATATACAGGTATATAAAATTTTAAGTTTTGGATAAATATAAGTAGCAAATTTAAGTTTCCCTTTCGCTAAACATACGTTTATAAGTAAAATAACAAGAGCTGTTACGCCTATTTTAAATGACTAGTAAAAATCTAGTCAACTCCTTCGCTTACCTATAAATAATAAGGCAAGTATTTACAAAAACAATTTTTGTACAAAATAATATTTTTAAAGTAATCTGTGTTCGGTTACAGTCGGCCGGAATCTAAAGCATTTCTAAATCAGTGAATTGATGTCTGTATCTGTTTGCACCGTTTTTAGCCACCGCCTACCATTCGATATAATTTAAAAAAAACGAAATTTCGGTCGAAGCCTACTTTAAAAATATCAAAATTATTTAAACCTTTTAAAATCTCAATAACCCTACAAATGCAATAAAAACAACAGCCACACCTTTCATAAGGGCGTAACAATAATCTAGTTCCGTCTCGTACACACACACACACATAACATTTTAATCCTCGACGGAGCATCACAGTCGTTGACATTAACTAAAAAGCCGCCAAAGCTATCGAACGCCGTTGCGGTCTCGGCCGATGAAGGGACTAGACTCGTGATTGTTCTTCTCCAAGTTTCCGGACAGGGTCGGATCCGGTCTGCTCCTCTTGAAGAAGCCCAGCTTCCAGAGTGCTATGATGAGGAGCACCAGCACCACGAGACCCACAATTATCGACACTATTATCACCCACAGTGGCACATCCGAAGGCTCGCTGATCTTCAGATCCGGATACGCCACCGTCTCCACCTGCCGAGTGAAGAGTATAGGTACCGTTAAGAGTTCGAACGAAGAGGCGTTCGTAAAGCTAGACGGCGCCGGTGAGGCCAGCAGGAGGGGGGGAGGCTTACCGTGGCGGTGTCGTCGCGATGGTCGCTCTGATGGATGTTGTAATGTTCGGGAATGTGGATGAAGGCCGCGGAGGCGATGTTGACGTGGCTGACCCGAGGGTAGTCCTCCACCAGCGTGGAGTTCCACAGCCGAGCCCTCACCGTGATGGTGGTGGCCTGCATCCGTCCCAAGCGGTAAATCACACACTGGAACTGGATGCATTTCGCCGTCTTCTTCTGGCAATTCTGTAAGAGAACGTCGCCGTGAGGACAAGTAAGTAAACGCCAGTCGATATTGGATAGAGTCATACCATGTTGACGACGTGCTTCCTCAGGCCATCCTTGTCTGTGTACGCTTCGGCCTTCACGATATCGCTGTCTCTTTTCCTCCTGATCTTATTCTCCGCTCCTCTCTTGCGCGTAGAGTTGTTCTCTTTTTCGCTGGAAGAAACGCTCAGTTTGCCCGAACTGAGGAAGGGGTCCATTTCTAGATTCTCGAGATAGGGCTCGAAGGTGCCGGGGCGTGTCGTCAGTTTCAGGGGATTTATTTCACTTTCCGAAATAAAACATTCCCCGTTGCTTTGATCTGAAATTTGAATAAACTAATTAAAATTATGTATAAAAGTGGTTTTGTAGCGATGTTGTGTTAGCGTTATCGGAGCACGTGCCTGCATAGTGGTCACGAACGAAAACACCATATTTGATGATGGAATTATAAGTAAAAAGAATTGGATAATGAAAGAAGTACTGACCGCCTTCTCCGTCTACGGTGGGCACGTCCTCAGGGTAGAGCAGCCACTTGCCCTGATCGTTCTCCGAAGACACCTGGTGGGGCCACGAAATCACCACCTGCAGAGAGGACACGCGCCATGGGCCTTCGTTGAACACCTGGAATAAGTCGAGTAACGAGTGAACTTAATATCGTTTATATACATGACCTAAAAAGGTCAAGAGCGCCAAAAGTTCAGAAAGGTCAATCACCTGATACGTATGAATGACTCTGGTGCCGACATCATCGAAGTACGTCATGGCAGATTCTCCCTTCACTTCACCTCCATAGAACACTTGTTCGGGTCGCGCAGCTCTGGAATATTTTAATTTTAATGTTACAGTTCAGTAGGTACACATATTATAGAGATATTAAATTTAATTTTTTTTAATCGAACCCTTTAATGAGCAACTCGGCGTTCTTGATAACCAGCGCCTCGATGCGAACCGGTCTCTTGCCGGGGTGGAGCTCTCTGGACGTGGAGTTCGCCCAGATCGAGAACACCACGGAGGGCTCGTTGTCCTCCAAGGCTCGGGCGTCGAAGCGGATGGTGATGGCCGCTCCCTCGGCTTGCTTCTTGAAAGGGTTCTCGAGTAGGCACGAGACGATCGTCTTGTTCACGCTCGTGCAGATCATGTGCTTGCCCTGGAACGAACCACAAAAATTCATTGTTGCACTTTCAGCGCGAAGGTATCAAAAGATTAACTCTTTATCTTACACTGATGTTGGCGGCGATGTAATGCAGACTGGCGTGATGCTGCACGAAAAGTTGCGCTTCGTAAGCAGACTCGGCCAAGTTGTCAACGGAGACGGAGAGGTGGATCTCTTCCTCTTGGCCTAAGGTCAGGGCGTACGCCTTTCCATCTTCGGCTGCAAAAAATTATCGAATTGCTTCGGAGTTGGCTTTTCGTTAAAAATTGAAAATAAAAAATTAGCTTTTAATTCTCACTCTTGGGCAGCCGAAGAACGGGCTCCACGACCAAATCGCTGACGCAGACGGCGTCGAGGCCGCAGTCGTTCAAGAAGTTGGCGCTGAAGGCCGTGGTGGCCGTGGCGTTTAGCACCGGATACTCGTCTATGTCGGGAAGACGGCCCGCGCTCGAGAACTGAGGGTCGACGTGGACGATTTTGTAAGTCACCTGGAACTGTAAAGGGGCACGACACAATCAATGTAAATGCTCGTCTTCAATTTGAGAAGCCCTGGTTTTAACTTGGATTTGACTAAATAACTCACTCTGATCGGGGTCTGTATATCTCTGGTATTATTCTTGAGGTACACGATATGCTCTCGACAGAGCTCCTCGTCTTTTCCCAAATGTATAGTTTGGTTTATGATGTTCGATTTCTCTAAACCGAAGAACACCCTGGAATACTTTCTTCCACCGGGAAACGTTTCCGCTTCCACGACGTAATTCAGTTCGTGAATGTTGCTGTGCGACGATCTCACTAGAGATTTGATTATGCAGCATGCTTTGAAATGGAAACACGTGTAGTTCGAATTGGGATCTCTTTCACATCCCTGTGTCGTCGGGTCGATGTTGATTATTGTATTCGACGGTCGAATCGATGTCTTTATATCTATTATCGGTTTCGTACGAATTAACGCCACGCTACTCTGCAAAATAGAAATGAATTAGGTTACATAATGTATTATATATCAAACTTTGCAAGCCGCTTATTATATTACAACACAATGGTATATGAGCTACAAACATTTTCATAAGCGCCGACCAACAGATCGGGATATCCGTTAGCATCGAGGTCGGTTCCACCGGATAAGGAGTAGCCAAAAGTCTTCATAACTATTGGCAACGACTCGGCTTTAATCACTTGATCAGCTTTCATTTTGAGTCCAGTCTTCCGATCTCCCATGTGTATGTACACGACGCCGTTCCCTTCGTAAGGACTTCCAATCGCTATATCTTCACACCCGTCTTTGTTTAAGTCTCCCGTATTTGCTATGGCTATTCCGAATTGAGATTCCTCTTTGCCCGTTAGTTTGAGAGAATATTCTTTAGGTAGATTGTGGTTTTTATTGAGATAGAGATAAACGGCACCGCCAGAGTCGCGTGAGAAATAAAAAGGCGCACCCACTAGGAGGTCAGGGAGGCTAAAACAATAAAAAAACATGCGTGACAACTTTTTATTGAAAATTAGAATTGTGATCGCTTTTGCGTTAAAATAGATGAACATGACGTACCCATCTCCATTGACATCGGCTGCCGCAACCTCATAACCGAAACTGGACCCGAACTGTTCTCCGTTCAACAACAAGGTGAAATTTAAAATATCTACATCAGTTCTGGCCCAATCGTTAATGACTCGTTTACTGAAAACTACAACTTGGCCAGTGCCGTGTGCTCTAGGAGCCCCTGCAGCGTACGATGGCTTGTCTCCAAAAAAACTGGCTCCCGATACTGACATTCCTGCAATGTAACATTCGTATGTAAAAGGTGTCGCTACTAGATGAATTTTTAAACCTTGGAATTGGGCAAATCAATGAAAGCGGAGCAGTAAATGACCAGAATCGTTTCAAAGGTTTGAGGTCTATAATCTATATCCAGGTCATCTAAAGATCTGCCTTGTGCAAAAACCTTTAGACTGACAAAGTCATCGAATAACGGTTTGGGTACGACACTTACCTAAATAGCTGTATTTTTCAACGGGACTGTAGCCATCTTCAACGGGGCCCATATATACCACATGATCTCGTTCTATAAGATCATCGTTGGTGTCCTGAGTGAATATCGTTCCTCGCCAAGTGTACGGACCAGGACTGCCCAAAACCAAAGTGTCATCTTCCAGTAGAGAACTACTGGTTCCGACTTGACAGAATCCAAACTCTTCGTGCTCTCTGAAATATTAGAGGATAAAGTGAAGTGAGTCTGAAGTTTTTTAAACATATTTGATTGGAATATTCTTTGTAAGGATCGAAAAATCCTGCTCCTCATATTTTCAGTCTTAATCTGTTAAAATCTGGGTGAAAATCGTGCGAGATCTTGAATCCTGTATGAGGAAATAAGCAGACACATTTTTGAGTCTTTTTATTATAAACAGCCATAGATGCATATACGACAGCGAAGGCAGAAAATTTAGATAGCAGTAGAATGAATCAGTTGAAATATTGAAAACAGCGGTGATGTAATTAACATTAATAATATTAATTACTGAATCACGAATTATTTGGGCGTCATCACGAATTACGCTCAATTTATTTTCATATACAATAAGGTAAAACCAGCTTCGCGCACAATTCCGTAATAAAAAGTAATCAAATCATAACAAGAATTAAATTATACCTTTGCACGGATCGACCTCGACACGGCTCCCATACATCCACTAATTGAAGGTCGTTACCCAAAGTGTAGCACAGACCTTGTCCAAACTGAGACTCCCCCGACTTTCTGATGTATCTATAACAAATCACTCGTTAGTCGTTAATACAATATAAAGTAAAAGTAAAAATTAAAGTTAAATAATGATTACCGATGTGCACAAACTACAGCTTTCTTCCCAGGGCCTTGACTGCGAACCGACACTCCCAGCCACTGACCGTCTTTGATTTCGTCGGGATGCGGGCCAGACAGGTGATAGGAGTCCAAAGCTATACGATTGTGATGAGCTTATTAAATATTGCACCATTGTGATCGGATATAAAGCATAATGCACATCACCTAATTTCAACAAATTTAAGCTTAGATAATTAGTCATTGAAAAAAATAAAATCAATTCATTAGAATCAACTCTGCCGGAAACAAAATTCAACCCAAACATATTAATTTAACACATTAACACAATATTTTTAAAGAAACGAAGCGAAAGCAATAACGTCGTGGCAGATATTGCTTTCACTTCAGAGAGATGGCGTAAATATCCCCATGATAGACCAAGATACCTTGGCAAATGCAAAGCATTGCAACCAGGCGTGTATGCTATAGACATTGGCAAAAACAAAACCTTTGCAAAATAAGTGTTGTGTCAAGTTGCACAGATAACGTGCGAATGCGATCGGCTAACATTTTTCTTCACTAAACACTAAACATGCACTTTTGACATTCCACGAGACGTGAAGGAACCGGAACCTGTAACGAATTTAATGGAGATACGGCGTTGTCTACGCAAATCGTGTGGTCTCGGGTTAATTAATCAAGATCTACTGTTAATTTTGAGCGATACTTTAACGGCCGATTCGTTAATTCACCAAAAACACCAATGTTTAATTCGAAGGTTATCGCTTATTAGTTTAATCGGCCCAGAAGTTCTATGGTTTGTTAGACGATTTCTACCAGAAATAAAGTGGTTTTGCGATTGGTTGCAGTGCAGTTTAATTCCTTTGATTTATGTGTTAAATTCTTAGTTAAACCAATCACCTCCTTAGTTGTTATTTCGTCAATTTCCAACCTTTATCAACCTTTCCTAGCAATTTGGCCGCAAACACTCTTTGTGCGTCTTAATTTGAGTTGGCTTTTACTTTTTTATAGCTATTCGCTATAATTACTGACGACTAAATCATTATAGCCAAGCAGTTTCTTACTTAACTTGGATATTTGAATAAATACATTATTTATAACTACAATTTTCATTACATTAAGTGCTCTAGCAAGCGTAGTGAGTGGGTGCGTTGCAAGCTATTATAGTGCTGAGTCATCGTATGCAATTTAGGTGTTATTTCTAGGATTTTCAATATTCTATAGAAATAACTCCCAAGTAAATGTGCAAATTAAATTAAGAAAGTTAGTTCAACATGCGCTTAAAGTCAACAGAGCGGTAATTAACGATTAGTAGTATGGAACAGCGATTAGTCGGTATTAGTCAAGGATTTATGGAGATTGAGACCACAGCTCACTTACTGGTATTTATCTTGCCGTACTTCGCTGTTTGGGGCACCACCGACAAAAGACAACAATTTAGTTAAAATATGTCGACATCTTATAGTTACTTACATTAGACAGGGAAATGTTTACAATATGTGAAATTATAATCTCTATAAGATTCGATTCAGCTAACGCAAACTGGGCTTTGAGTTACCACCGCTTGAATTCTACATAGTATCTAAATGTGTGAACTAGATTGATTTGATGGGTCTAAGTCATCTACTGGATTTGTAAGCGTAAACTACACAAGTTAAATGTGATACCTATTACATATGTGGCAATGAAGTCATGTACATTAAGGCGTATATTACACAATAAAAACAATCTACTAGTATTTTCTGGCTGATCATTCTAAGGTTACAATATATTTATACCTGTGGTTATGAACATTAGGTGACCTCTATGGCACACTACAGAACACTTGCTGTGCGTAGATATACGTAGATGTCTGCTAACACTGTTGTTGATCTTATTAAGCTTTTATGCACTGAATAATTTCAATGTAATTTGTCTAATTAACGACCAGACCCTACTCACTTCTTTTTCCATCCGTGACGATTTGTTCACAGTCGCGTAGTGCCGTAGACAGCCGACATTTCCATAATGCACCAGATTTTGTCGTGTTCGGCTGGAGGTTCTGGCCCAGAGGTGCACCAACTAGGAGCCTGCAACAGTAGAAGCCACATTGAGTAAAACGATTTTAAATGTATGTTTGTAACCAATTTTACCAAACGAACCTAAAAGGCTTTTCTGAGGCTTAAAGTTACCCACATTTCAGTTATTTCTTCAATATTTATAAAAGTTATAGGCTATATCTACTTACTATGAGTTTTTTTCATAATAAAATGACTCTAACTTTTAAAAGCAACTAATTACATACAACTCGCATTTAATTAAATTAAAACGTATTAATTAAGCTGATTTACAATTTAGTAATTAATTATACAGGATTCGGTTACACTTTAAATGAATGTTTACGAGGTGATAAATAAGTAGGCTTATTACCTAGTTCGTCTTACATTTACATTAACAAGAGATTTCTTGAAAATATATATTCTTAAAATATTTTAAATTATTAAAACCATATTTGGTTTTAGTGTCGATTATGGTCACGTATTTTGTGATACTTACTGATGTTCGCGACTTTATCTTTTGTACTGGAAAATCTCTGTCATCGTCAATGAATGATTTCCCGTAATCACAACGCCAACAAAACGATTTAGAAGAGAAAGTCTAATTGTCAACGTTCATTGTTTCGTTTTGTAACACAACACTATCCATCATGACGCAGCGAATCGATTACTCTGCCCATTCCATCATCCCGCATTCAATTTAACATTGGTTATGCTCCGAGAACCCTATCATTGGACCACAATCCACGAGATCCATGCATTTATAATACCGTATTCATATAGTATATATAACTTAAACGGACTTTAGTGATTAACTAAAAGTAGACTAGCAAACTTAGATTCTCTAGTGTTCAATGTTGATATTTTATAAACGAGACGAGAAACAGAGAATGAAAAAAGCTTGTATGGTATTTGTCTAAATCCTACCCCATCCCCCCTTATTTATACCTACACCTGGAGCTCGTTATACCAAAGACATGACCGAATTAACATTATCATTCCACTATTGTTCTTGATCTTCGTGGAGTGAATAAATAGCATAACACCCACACGGGTTCATTGAACCTTCGGGATAGGTAAAAGCACGGAGATACAATTAAGCCCTCATTGTCTTGGCCGACGTTGCTGCAAGTTGCGACACCTATCTAAACATTTTAAAGCACCCGAGAAAGCGAACGGCCTAAATTTAAGATTAAACAAATGACGGATATCGCTTTTGTGGAACGTGCGCCGCGTTGACGTCAATTTCCAAAGTGCAAATTAAAGCTTCGGGCAAACCCCCATATCCAATTAACGAAACAAAGGGTTCATTATAGCATTCGTGCTATGCCCACATGGTGAGCCCTCATAACCACTTAGCGCCTACAATTCCCGATAAAGCAAAAGGATATAGAAACAACAGTATAACTAACGGAAGGGAACTCGATCTTTCTATTAAGTATCGAAAGGCAAACATCGTTTCACGTCAAAGACCGCTCCTACTTGCCGTGGCATCACGTTTCCCTAGCTGCGCCTAGTTCCTCACTTAGCGGTAAATTCCCATCAAAATGCCATTCAACCCCTACATTATTAGACAATTGGCATCTAGTTTATTTTGGCGACTACATTTATATAATGAAAGCTAAATAATTTGCTTACGCCGGTAAATGACGGTGTCTGTTTGTCCACTTATAAAAAAATGTTCTAGCCATTGCAAGTTATTTGAATAAAAAGTGACAAATGACAAACGCCGTCGGTGGTCCACCGCAAACAGCGGTACACTCCATTGTCCAAACTTTATTGCCGAGGCCACTAAAGGACCGAACTGACAACTTCCAGAATATTTGCCCGCGAGCCATATTCCAAAATGAATGAACGTAATTTACAGCCCTCAATTATATCAATGATATTTACAGTGAAATACAAGTGCAACTGTAATTGCTTTATACATACAATTTATGAACAATTACATTTAATAAATGTATTGAGTTATTATGTACTAACAGCAAATTCTATCTATGTTTAAAGAACTTTATTTCTCATTACAAAAATGTATTTTATTTACATGAGAAACTGAATATGTATTTACGAGCGAGACACAAGTCGCCATTAGCCGTGCCAATTTTAGTCTACTATGTTCATTTTGACATGTATATCTATATGTATCTTTAATGCCTTTTTGAATTTGTTAAACACGCTATATTGCGAATTTAAGATGTTAATTGATTAAAAATGTTCACACCCTCATACCTAATAGACTTCTTCAAATAATTTGTACGCGGCTTCGGCAAGATAAGCAAACTCGCTCGACGAGTATTGCGTGTAGTGGCGTGTTTGATTTTTTTTAATGATAAGCTACTATAATAAAGTTTGATAATGAAAACTCTTGACAACAGTTTTTACGGCAAATTTCTTATTACGTTCCACCACATTTAGAACCATAGACGTAGGACTGACTCTTCTGTTACTAACACATTACACAAGTAGTAAAGAAGAGGCATCTTAATTAAATAATTTTAAGATTTAAATTTTAAATGCTGAAATGCTGCGCAGCAAGTCGGTAATGAAGATGCCTCTGTTAGCCTTAAACATTTAATTAAACTTGTATTGCATTATAATTTGGGAAGAGAATTTTCAATTGGCATACCTTAGTGCACAATGTATCGGCCTTCGTGTGTGGTGCATCGATTGGAATTCCAATCGTCATTTTATATCCCTAATCGTAGAATTATGCCATAAAAACATATCAGAAGAGTAAATTGAATAAAAATAATCTATTGAGCTAAGCAAAATCGTATTTATTAATCTAATATTAAGGAGTTTTTTTATTATTTCAGACAGGTATATTTAGATACATTCATATGCACACATAAGTTTTAATAAACCATTTGAAACGTATTACAAGTAGGTTATATTCAATGACGCGTCAAATTCTAAGGCTTTCTAATCATAAAGCATGACTTTCCCTGTTCAACAAACAACTTGGCCATGAAACCTCTCAATTAACTCTCATAATTGCTTTAAGCAAATGCTTAGTCGTGACTTGTCACTGGGATACTTCATTGCCTCAGAGCACTGTCATACTTATCACACTGCTGGGGAGCTTTTTTGCATGGCGATGTGAATCTGAAGACAGATAGAATAAGGATGCCGGAAATAACTAACTTAATTTGTGCTTTAAAATTAATGGATACTAGTTTCCTACTGATTTCATGTTACTTTCGCGTGCATCTTATAACAGTAAAGCACACTGGCCAAGTTATCTGGCGCGATCTCTCATTAGCGAGATAGCTGCTGCTCGTGACTCGCCCATGTTGCTCTGCCACCCGCTAACATATATTGGTATTAGACAACTCGCTTTCTTTACATACAGGATATGTCTATTTATATACCAGTTAAGTTTAGCTTGCACTGCGTAAAGTTTATATTTTTACAATACGGCCTCTTTTGACCATAACAGCTACTACGACATACCTACATAATATGTAGTGGTTAATATAGAAAAATCCATTGATTGCAAAAATTCACTTTCATTACTTCCTTACTTAGTTTAACGGATAACGTAATAGTCGTTAATGATTTCCTTTGCATGGATGATAATAAAGAGGTATAAAACCAAAAATATTTTGATCACAATAAAAGAGATGGAGAGAGGGGTTATTGTGCCCCACTTTCGCATATTTTTGTATAATTTATTTGTTCACTTTTACTTACAAGTAAAGATCATTAAGAATCACAAATATGGAGATCCAATTATAAAAAATTATCACAAAAATCGCTTTCACGAAAGCTCCTTAAATATACTTAATAAGTATAATTTTGTTAAGTTATCATTTTATAAATATATCTGAGCATTCCATTTTAAGTAAAATGCACGTTAATTAAAGTAAACAAAAATTGCCTCTATAATTTCATACCAAAATCGTAATTCGTACAAATATTTTATTTATCAGACGCGAAAGATAAAAATGGACGAGTGATTTCTCACAGTCACCAGCCTTAAATACTTAAAATCCATTCAACGAACTATTATAAAAGGCATAGAGAGAGCGATTCGGGAACAACGTTAAACAATGTTCTTAGAAGTACAAATTGAACGCATCTCAACGTTTACATGAAACACAAAAGTAAGAAAATAAACCGTTTTCAAAGACAAGCAGTAACTAACGAAGAATTTCTTAACACGCCTAGTTTAACATTACTTGTTACTTAATCTATCGCTACATAAAGATCTTTAAAAGCTCTGTAAATATTTGTTGCACTCACAGATTACAGTACTTTAATGTTATAATCTTGCCTGAGGAAAAGTGTTTGTGCGGCTAATGTGTATTTAAGAAGCACTTTGATCAATTATGCAACATTATGCGTTGTCTTTGTTTGAGCACTACCTAAACGTAGATGATTATGCCTTAAGATGTCAAGTATGATGAGCAATTAGCAAGAAATGTATCTTTAATATTATCACAATCATAAATAAATAAAAATCCAACAAATGCACGTACACTAAAATATTGATTATAAATTCAGGAGAGTATAAATGGCGCTATAAAACACCTAACGAGCACCGAGACCGTGGTCCAAGATAATCGCAAACCCGTTCTGAGCGAGTAAATAATGGTCGGATGCATTAGTCAGATATCGACCCGTGTGTGGGCGACAGATTCTGCAAGTATGCAAGTGAGGGCAGACATTTTTAGTTCCTGTTAACTTTACAACAAATGTAAATCGATATCATCTTTATGCAGTGAGACCGAAGTTAAGCAAGCAGAATAAGTTTAACTTTTATATAAAAACAACTCATTGTAATTTTTCGAAATACACAAATAAATAAAGTATTCAACATCTTGAAACGTTACACCTCGACATGCCAGAAAATCGCAGTCACTGTTTAAATATGCATGTGAGAAGGTGTAATTAATTTAATATTATTATCGTAGCAGTTGTTAGTAATATCATCTTGTTTAGGATTTGAAGTTGCGGTATGTGGCACTCGGTCCAGTATTTACGTAAGGCAAGCCTTTCTCACGCTAGCCGCCGGCCATCAGTAGGTGTCAATACAACTGTTTATTGTAGCAATTTTACTTCCATTATTACTTGTACGGTTACATTTTCGAAGTTATTTATAATGAAGTACGATTCTATACCTTTAAGTGAAATTCACTCCCGTATGTCTCGATAACTCTTTATTTAGTACACAAATGTACTCAAATAGTCGTATCGGACTTTACATGTAAATTTGATAGCGTTTGATTTCAAAGCAAATGACCCACCACGAAGCGAAGACAAAAATACATGCATAACGTCATCCTTTTCAGTCCTTTGCGTCAAATTTAATTTTAGAATCGCAAGTCTTGAGTTAACCCTAGGATCCGGGTCAGCGAATCATTCATACAACACTTATTAATCATCATTCATTCATTAATTCACCATTATTTATTCTCACTTTACGAAGATATGTAACAAATAATAATAATATAATGTTAAATGATTTTATTTTGTTTTCTAGGAAAAATGAGTATTTATTTCATATGTATTGTTTTATTATTGAAGTATATTTTAAATAAAAGTATTTTGTTCCTACATGCCGGTTTATAGGCAGGTACCGCGAAATAGTGACCTTGCTTTGTTCCGGAAAGATCAATTGAACAAATGATATTGTATGATTGCAATTGAATAGTCCGGTGGCCGAGCGACCACGTGTGAATTAGATCAATGGGCCAAGTCAATAACCTAATATGACAATACGAGAGATCACTCACTCAAACCAGATGTAATGACGTGGTATTATTTCCATACCTATAATTCTCTAGTCTCCTTAAACAAATCATATATTCTCATTCAATCAATCAATTTTCACCACACGCAATAACATATTAGTATGTGATTTCGTATTAATAATAAAGTACTAGATTGTTACCCAACCCTACTTGTACGTTCTCTCCATACCGAGGGAAATAATTTAAACTGATTGGTTGCAGTCTTGACTGAACAATGCTTCTGTCAATGTATGAGCAGCCCTTAGACGGTTTTCGCTAATTGGGACCTAAAACGGATTTCTACTGGCAATACCTGCACGGTCATCGGAATTTCAGATGTGGAGCCTCGATATAGTTATATTAGGGTTTGAGCATACGCTTCATAATATCCGTTTTAAGGTGTAGTCCTCACGTACCTTACTTACCATAACAATAGCAGGTACGGTGTACAGCGATGCCATCCTCTATAATTTATGGAAATGACCGCGAACAAAAACACATGACAAAGGTGTCTACTTCGAAATTAAGTAGATGGGTCGAGTATCATGTTCCCCATTGTCTAACCCGTGTTGGGGTTCAGTCGGTAATCGTAAATACCGTCATTATCCCTCCACAACGGTTAGGTAATAAAAATTCATGATTTTCTTTTCAATGAATAGTTTCAAAACGAACAATATATGTGTCCATATCTGTCATATCTTAAGTATGCTAATACTACTTCATTTAGGACTATGGGTTACTTGTACTTAAATCCACAACGATAGGTACTTAAAGCATAACAATATATCAGAAAATTCCGCGAAAGTTATGTGTTTTTTATTCATGACTTCCTTCTCTTCTTGTTAGTTGACGCCAGTGGCCTGGCGCGGTTCTCTTTGTCGCGAGATAACGCCGTCGGTTGCTAATTGGATACAATTTATTGCGCATTTATTCAGTAGACATTGCGCGTGAGCTTTGAGCTTTAATATTCTTATACATCGGCTCTACTAATTAAGACTTCAACTAAGTTAATTAGCGCAATTTATTTTGTCTTTTTTTAATTTACGAATTGGTTTGATATCATTTCTAACGAAATTAACTTTCATTCTATAGGCAAGTTTACCTTGATACAATTTCTCCGTTTTAACAAAAATTATCTTAATTAGAAGTCACCTTCCTTCCTCCATACTTTGAAGATTATTCGATACTACGATTTCCTGCTAATCAATAATTGAATTGTGTAACTGACGCTCGACCTAAATGCATTTGTTTATAGCGAGTTCTAAACGATCCGAACAGATGATCCCTTGGTAACCCAATAAAAAGAATCGGCAGATTACGTTAACCCAGATAAAGGGAAAGCGGGACCTTTAACTTTCTATTTTTCGATAACTAGGTTTGACGGAACGTGGGCGAACGCGTTTCGTAACTAATCAACAAACTTAATAGATTACCGTGATTTTACAGCACTTTTTATTGATTGAGATGTATCAATCCGTTAAAATATTTTACTTTATAATATAGTCGACGTCGAGTTTTAAGTGAGAATGTCGAGGATTACTTTAAAATAAAATACACTTTATGGATGTGACATCACGACTTGTCACTGTCATTAACAAAATGAACACCTTTATCGGCGAATGAAATCATCATCCTCACCATAATAAAATTCAAATAACCCCATCAACGTGTCGCTAATATAATAATCATAATTTATATTTGCATACAATTGAACTGCCATTTGAAGCAGAAATTTGACTTCGCGGAACCTTTGCAGTGATTTATTAATCATTTTGCCGAAATGCTAAACGATAAAAATTCCCCGATTTATATATTTGACCTTTCCTTACTTCGTGCTAAAATCCCCCTCGCTTGTTCAGTACTTTTGTATTTTTAAGTATATTTTTACACCAACAACGAACAGATAAAGCAGGTAGCAGACAAATATACAAGTAAACAAATTATTAAAACAGTACAAATTTGAATTGTAAATCGATTTGCCTTTTACAGTAAAAACGGTACAGTGACTACACGACGACCTGTGACCTATGCGCGTGCGCCGGTGATAAACACGGACGTAGAACGTCTTTACGGCATCTGTTTTACAGATGTTTATCTATTCATCTTTTATAGCATTAAAACTGCCGCTTTGTTGTGTATGACACAAATACCTAATGCACATGGTGCCCCAATTTTTAGCAATTTCAAATTTATGCCACTTCCGTGAGTTACGTCTTTATACAAACATTTCTTAATTTCTTCGCAGCGTTGAACATAATATCGCGAGGAATCACATCGACTCACACGGGAATAACCAGCATATAAATATTTTGAGTTTTATTTCGACAGTGAATCACAATGTGAGAAAAGAGGCAATTATTATTCTCATTATTAGACATGAGTCACAAAAAAGGAAGCCGCCGTCTGTGGGGTACAACTGTGTGGTGCATTCCTATTTGAATTCTCAAGAAGTTCGTGACGTACGCCACGAAAGCACATGCTACAATAACGCCACTTGTATACAAACGACACTACAGAGAATTGCAGAATATATTAATGATCATTTGGACGGAGAATGAGAGTTTCTTAAATAAAAAGAACATTACTTTTAAACTTGTGGCAAATCATACAAGCATTAGATGCTTTATTTCTATTAGAAAACTGTTTCCGCCACATATTTAGATATTAAATCAAATTCAATTCTATAAATGAAACCACCGGCAGCTGTTTCAATTCAAAAACCTTTTAGTGAAGCTTAATAAGTAAATCCGAAACACGGATATGAATAGTACACGGATGTTCAGTAATCACAACAGCATACAATAGTTTTGTTTATTCGAACTTTAGCTTCGAAGTGGGTGGCGGAACAATCTGATCTCATCTTAACGATAGAAATAAAGCCTGTTGACTACAGTGATAGTTATGGTTAATTCGAATGCACACTACCTTATCTATTACAGGTCCAATATATATATATATATATATATATATATACATAGAAATAAATGCCCTGATCGTAGCAATGGCAAACGTAGTCATAAATTTAAATATAAAATTGTACTTGAGTTACTTCAAAAGTTATTATTGGTTTAACTGTAATCGGAACCAGTTTTGAAGCCAGATCTCAAACGGAAGCACTTTCATCCCTATCTAGCCGTAACCACAACACCACTTGAGATATCGTACCTTAAATAGATTTCTTTAGGTTTATTGAACATTTAAATATCTCGTACTTATGCCTTTGGAGCCTTTGATGTGGCCATACTATGTATTCTAAACATATTTAAGAGCTTTACTCTTGTAGGTTGAAAGCATATACATATGTACATGTATGTATTTTATTTATTGAAATAGGAAATCAAAAATTATAATAATTGTTGTTAATCAATCAAAAAGTACATAAAAAGTTTGCCCTTTACCTGAACGAATAAGGTCCGCGACTGAGTAAACGTGAGCTTCACGATGCTAGCCAAACAAAATTGTATTATTTTTAAACTCCTTCCATACACAATTTACAGGACAATTTACAATTGTCTTTTTTATTACAGTTATTTTTTATGACAGGCGTCATAGAAAGAATAAGGCATCGTTAAGATTATGACGGCTTATTTGCGACGTTTATTGGTTCTTCTTAACATTTTATCTTGCTATGTACACAACGGAAATCATTTCTTAAAAATTCTTATACAGCAGTATTTCTCGTAAATAAAGCAATAAAGAGCAGAACTCACACTCTGAGATCTATGACAAATTCGAAGTTGCGATACAAATTTTTACATGTTGCTAAATATCAGTAAAGCATTTTAATTCTAAGTGAATAAAACTTAATGGAAAGTCGGTCAGTGCTCTCCTAATCAAACCTGAATTGCAAACTAACACTTGTTTAGAGTGCAACTACTAGTTCAACTAAATTAGCACTTATTAATTAATTGTTCATTAGGCTTCTACCATTAAAGTAGCATTCATGTTCTAAAGGAAAGTATTGAAGACATTTTCCTCTTTATGAATATGTACTGTGAATTATTACTCATATTTCTTGTCTTGATAAATGAATGACCATTTTAATCCCATCTCTTGATATAACGAGCCCTTACTAATCTAAAGTGTTTCACTTATCGTAAAACCATTAATTATGCTCCATTCCCTGCGCCCACGCATCCCGATCATAATCATTGTAATTGATTTAAATGTAATGATAGATTGAATCGTGTGTAAACAGTAATTGTGTTTTATGAAACACAAAAATTAGGGGCTTCGACGGGCCGGTGACGTCGTGACCAAAGGCCGATAGGATCTGGGATCAAATGCAGTGCATTCATATGCTCTATATTTATGTAGAGCTCTGTAAGTCAGCTTGGAATGCAAGTTGTTAAAGCACTAACCGGCGAGTCGAGCTATAAAATATGGTATGTACGTACACTTGTACACTTTACACCTACTTGTGTAAATGGCATAGCTTTGCACTGTTTTACGAATACATATTTCAAAAATATATTAACAGGTTGGAAAGGTTAAAGAACATACACATACACATAATAAAAATAACATAAAATATTACCGAAAGTATCAAAAAAAAAAAATTCCTATAATTAAATTAAATATGAATACCATTTTTTTGTAGCAGCTTAGTGATAAACGACAAACGTCAGCCGCAGATGACGAACACCCTATTGACGCAAATAAATAAGTTTAACAAATCTGAAATTGGTGAGGATTATAATACAGTAGCATAGAGCCCAAAATCTCATCGTCTTAATGCTTTTTTAAAATGTAACACTCGAACGGCGGTAATAAGGCAGGCGGGATGAAAGACATGTTATATGGGCATTGCGCACCCGGTCTTGAGTTACTGGCCCCTTACTCTTAGGGGAAATTATTTGTTTATATTAAACTACGAGGATATTTAAAATTTTATTAATTTATAAAATGTATATATTTGTAGCACGAGTTGACTAATATTATAATGCGAGTCGGCTTGTCCTTGACGCCGTAACTTGATATTAATCTAGTGATCTTCGATAGAAGGAAGCTGATAGTAGGTTTTAAAACTCAGTACATCCTACTTAGTCCATTACGATCTCGATTCTCTTGGCACGAAAACACAATAAGTAGATAAAGGTTTCACCTGAAACAACTAAAGACGCAGCGCTCAACAAACTGAGACAACGACGTCATAAGGACAACGACCCCTTTTACCTCATAAAAGAAACGGTCGTATTGGCATTCAAAACAAAGCAGCGAAACTTCTGAAATGATTGCTATCGCCTTCAATTCAAGGTACCTTTTAATACGACGTTCTCTAAAAAAATGTATCTAAATTATTCGATTTTTTCCTGGTTTTATTTGTGCAAAACTAATCTAATTTGCGCGTTTACAGTTTCTTTAGTCGTTTTAGCGAAAGATAAAATATCTACATAACTTTTTCGAATTTTAATGATATTCTAGTAATACAACGAAAGCTATTTCATTTGAACATTCTCAATAATTGGTAAACCAAGTCTTAAAGTTGTTATTTAAATCTATTAATAGCTGTCCATATTAAAACGTCATAGTACGTGTTAAGTTGTAGACTGTATTCGTTTTTCACTAGAAAGCCGTTGTTACGTGAATACAAAACAGATAACGTAGGTTTTACTATTCAAAGAACATTATCAGATGTTTTGTGCGATTAATAACATTAATAGACATTTCAATTAAATATGATGTACTTGTTCCTCTTAGGAGTATGTTTCGGTTTTTATCAAACTGAATAATTAATAATTAATAATTTTGAAGATTATGAAGATATTTTCGACCTTTCCAATGAGGATGTGAGGAAATATTTTAAAAAGTGGGAGGACCTGGGCTTTTTTGGCAGTAACAATTAAGTTTTGTCTTTATAATATTAGTCTATTAAGCAATATACTTATGTTTTCTGTTATTATGTCAATATAAGAAACAGAAAAATAAGTGCATCGTCTGCATGTTTTCTTTTATAATATAGATATGTGTTACCTGTAAGATTACTAATAAATAATTTAATTATACATCCTTTCTTAGTTGAAATTCCCATCTTACAAAGTTTAAAATTCCATTTAAATAGTACCTTCATCGATTATAAGTAAACATGCGCACGCGGCTACGCTAACAAACGCTCAATCCATTTCGCGGCTCACTGACCCCAGTAATTACTAGCTTATGAACCCAATAATTTCATACAATATGAACCCTTTCAAACTCGATAACCTGTTAACGTGGCCACGTCAATCACTTATTTGTAAATAGGATCACGCATCATTACATATTGTTTCAATAACTCAGTAGTTTTAGGTTTGAATACAAATCAAACATTACGTACTTAGCTATAAACGAACTAAGTAAGAAGAATGCTTAAATGTTCCGCAGGCCATATCTCTTTTTGAGTAGGTGTGCTTTAGAAAGTAAGTCATTGCCCAACTTGATTTAATTACAAACCATTGTAGGGGCAAGACAATAGTTTGTAAAGTGAAATAAATGGGTAAGCAGTGATTGTGCGATCATTATCGGATTACTAGTATACGACCTGTTAGTAGCTTCTTCATTCGTACGAAACATGAGGGTAATATAAAGATGTATCAAGAGTAAAAAAAAATACATATTCTATATTAAGTAATATTCAAAAGGAAAGTACTGCTTTAAGTAAAATCCTACCTATGCCATATTAACCTCTGATCTCTAGCAAAAAGAGTCTTGTTACAATATCAGTAACATAGAAAGTGACACGAACAAATGCGACACCAGATGAGTATAATAAACCCGTATAAACAAGATATTAGAAAAGGTAATAACTAATAACTCATCTCTCTCGGTATAAAACCACAAAGTATATAATGTTTATTTCATGACTTCTCCAACCGCTGACAGCTGTATCCTGTTACTTTGGACATTATATGAATGTATGACGTAGGTACAAAGTGGCCTGGCTTGATTAAACTTTATTAGATTTTTCAGAGGCCTTTCCATAGAGTAGGAGATAATGCAAATATAGTGTTTTGTTTTAAAATAAGTGCACCTTAATGGCATATAATAGTAAGGCGCGACTAGAAAGGCTTGGTTAAGGCTGTCACGCAATTTCCCCTATACTCTATGTTATGTTCTATGATTTATTACAACGACTATCTATTTTCAAGTAGGTACTCGAAATTTCATTCTGAGTACGTTCATCAATAATAAATATTGATTATGTCTTGTAAAAAGCCTGTGTGAGAACTTTTCAATCCAGAACTAGCTGCGATGACAGAACGCATAAAATTAACTTCTACGTCAAAAGAGGTGTTTACCAAAAAGTTAACCATACAGTCACTTGCTAGACACACTAAATGCAATAACTTGTTTACTGGCTGCAAAGCATTATATCTATAACAAATTGTATAGACAGCTTAATAATACAAGAAACAGGTACCAGCTCAACTACTCTTGAAGCTTAAGGGCCCTTTCCGCCGACTAGAGAGCTCTTAACAAAGGCTCTAAAGGAATAAGCGATGTCAAGGCCCCTTCTTTCTGTATTATCTCTGTTTTGCTCATTACATTGTACTTAGAAGCGAGAATTACAACTTAGAAATAATAGTTTACCATTTGATAAATGTTACGTTATGTTTTTGTTTACGTAAGAGTGCTTTGAAGAAGGATTTTTCTCTCTTTGTGTATATGACGTACCCGTGCTAAATAGCTTAAGCCATGACATATGCCATGAACCTGTCGCCGACACTTGTATCCGTCGATGGTGACATTAGCACGAGAGATAATTGCTATTTGACCCCAATTCTAACTTCGCTATTAATACAAACCGCTATGTTATAAACTATGCTCCTAATTACTCATACCGTTTATTTACTCAATAATTCAAACGACGGAGTATGCTCTATACGAGACTACTGAACTGAAATAAATAAGACTTTGTTTCAATAGGATTACTTTATTTAAATCATGCATTGTTAAAATATTGCTAATATGAATCGCGAATTTCAATCAGGTGGATGGCTCAACGGAAGTAGTCGTTCATTATTCGATTTTTTGTTATCTGTTGAATTGTGTTTGTCCGTTTTGAGTTAAAACTAAAATTTTAGGGTCCATGTACTAGTTGAATAAATGCTTCATATTTCCAAAAAGAAACAGTGTTATTGTAGTCGTCAGTGATATAGGTCAACTTTATCAGCAGCATTTCATTGTAAGTTTACTGCCGCTCCTAAATATCGAGCGGGACGTAGCCGAAGCTCGTAAATCCCATCAGGGGTTGATTTCCGCTATCATTGTACCTCCTTATTGGGATTGATATCCTTCCTTTTTGTTTGGTGCTTCTAATTTATATAAATGTAATAAGCGTGTTAATCCGCAAAATATACTTGATATATTTTTGTTAGTAGGATATTTTTTATATGTATATACTTAGTTTCAAAACAATCAAAACTCAACCTTAAAATACAACACAATTTAAATAATAATTCTCAATTGAAGCGGTACAATTAGGAGTATTCACGCCCCAGCCCTTGTATTCAAATTTCCAACCCATTGATTAAAACTCTTTATCAATCCATTGTTTTTAAGCGTTTAGTTGTGCCTGGATATAATAATAATAATGTCTGAAATTTGTGGTTGAATTAATTTTGAGCATCGGTTTATTAATTAAAGCTATAAAGCAGGCGATAATAATGTGTCAACGTGTCGAGCACTCATTATTACACCTAGATAGCAAAATAGCAAGTAATAAATCATTTATCGATCGGTTTATACTAACACAAGATAACGCGACGTTAGGTGAATCACTTGTCATGTTCACATTCGCAACAGACCTTCGCTATGAATTATAGTAAGCGTTCAGTTTCTTAGCCGTCTTTACTAAGATTTCCTAAGATTTATTCGAAAGATACATGGAACTGGATTTTTACTATGTATCAATCAATATTTAATAAGTGTATATACTGTTTTTCAAATAGTTATATCTTGAGTGAGTGACTTTTTGTAACACAAAGTCATGAGAAATTTGGCATCATTTTTCTTTCAAAATAAATTAAAAATTAATGACTTGGATAAGAAAACTGTAAATACAATGCAGTAGCGGATAATAATCAGAAACTAACATCTGCTATCTCTCGTTCTGTGACACGTTGATATAAAATTGATTTGCGGAATGTGCCTCGAACGCAGAACTTACTAGGCTATTCGTAGTTTGGCATGAACTTTGTTCATATGTAAGTGATTCATATGCCAATTAGTAAACAAGATATATTCCTGTTAAAATAATATAAAAGATACATAAACAAACGAAAGCTCATTTTGGCATGTCTATGGTAAGTCTTAGCGAAATCAAGCTTGTCACGACTATGATTGATTGGAGATTGTTCAAGTGACGAGCAGAAATAGAGAACGGGCACTGGTCCTTTCACTAAATAGATGAAAGAAAAAATTGTAATACGTGTTTCTAAACATTGAAATTATGGACTTACTTCACCTACGTACAGTATTTGCTAACGATCTCATCGATAATGTTGGGAAACAAACGATTTCATTCGTAAACAAAGGTAGACTTATGTATGTCAAAACGAAAATTGTGAAAGAACGCGATCCTAAACATTACTTCATAGACGGAAGGGTGGATTCTATAAAATTGTAAAACAGTTGAATCAATATTAACTAAAGTTAAAGAAATGACGTCATTTAAATCCCATTACCTGGACCCAAAGAAAATAAAAGTGCTTATGAAAATAAAATTCTTGAAATGATTCACTTAATTAAAGACAAGCGTAAACATCGAGTCCCTTTAGTGCGCCGCTAGATAAACGAAAATGAATAGCTTTTAGCTTGGCGTACGGCGAGGCACGCGTCCAGACGAACGCTCGTACATGTTTAACGTACCAGAAACTGGGACAAATATGATCGACAATTTTGGACCGGCTATTTTATTTGTATCGGAACTCGATACTTACAAACCCTGGCACAAAACTAATTACATATACATATATATCGTTTCCCGGAATTTTCTACATATGTTATAGATCTTCAGCCACACATAATGACCAATTTAAAGTGGAGTAGAGATGTAATTAACTAAATTAATTTATTCTGCCGCATTTCGTATTTACCACAACCCATAAAAGCCCCTTTACGCATTTCACGCTTTCTAACAACAAATAGAATGAGTATTAAACGTCTTTTGTGAAACGATAAATGAAGGTATACGAAAATTCAGCATACATAATCTGATTTCAATACAGCTCAATAAAGAACACGATCGAACAAAGAAAAATCGAGGGCCATTTTGTAAGCTCCTTTGATATGGAATGTGCGCAAATCCCTTTGTGTTAAGAAGGACCTGAAGAACTCCAAATTTTATATTTCGTGTCAGTAATATTCCATTGATTGATCGATATACACAAAGAACTTTCATTGGTCATGGCTCCTTAAGAAATTTGACCCTGCCACTAACAGTTACATGATTTACTGTGGCGTTAATTAACAGTATTGTTTTAAATTGTGATTTAATGGCCCTCATGATATTTCCCTGTTGAATCGTGTCAAGCTTTACAAGTTCCAGGTGGCTTTGCGGATCAAAACAAAAGCCCACTGTGTTCGTCAATTCAATGGGAACACAACGATCTCTTGTTCGAAAACGTAGGAACATGCTTTCTGTTAGCCTTCTCTCCTACACCAAAGAGGAATTTAGTATATCATATTAATGTGCGCAACATACTTTAGTGGATTTGGTATTCACGATATGGCACGCTTAGCTCACTTACCTGTAACAAAGGAAGCATAAAGTTTACATTAAAATATTTATAGTCCATACAAAATCAATTCGGAAGTCCCCTCGGCAGATGTTTGCTCACGGGTGAAAAGTTTGTAATTAAAGATATTGGTGCACTAGACATCAGAGTGTAATTTATGTGATGTGACCACCCTGAAAACTATTGTGTTTCAATCGACGCCTGTCACTAGTTTGACATTAGGGGAATTCAATTTGGGGACTTATTGTATATTTTGTCCGTAATGAGTGCTATGTTGTATGGCTAAATTGAATGATCTAGCTTATGTGAAATATTCTAGGTTTATTGATCCGATTTTGAACACGTAACGTAAGAGTTCAAATAAAACAACTTATGTAAATTAAGTTTAGCAGTCAAAGAGCTCACGTATTGATATTTTTCTTATTTCTCTGCCGATAAACCAGTAACTAATACATATGATAACTTTAAGAACAAAATACGACCCTTGTTCGATATTTGAAATACTCATAAATTAGGAGCGCGTGAGTTAGAGACTACGAAATCATGTTAAGCCTGTACACAGGTCACAAATATTGTACGCAGCTGGGCCTAATTACAAAATAGAAAACGGTTAAGCGATAATCACCTGTATTTCATTAGCTTGGATATGATTATCGTGTGCATAATTATACTCATTGTTAACTTCATTTGTGACGGACTCACAGACAGGAGGAAAAAACAATAAAACAGGCTCCTTTGAACGGGAATTCATCTCGTTATGTTTCCCATAAAAGGTTTGAGGTTTCTTTTTCTCTTTCCGAGATGTGAATTTATTTTTTAATTGACTGAAGGTATTCAGGCATTTTACGACTGCTATGAACTTATTGCACCCAATGCCGATATTTATGCCAACTAGTACAAGTATGTATTACGTAACTGGCACCATTCACATTTTTGTTGAGGTCTTCGATTTTTTAAAACTCAACGTAAACTCAACTAAACGTAACTATATCTCCTTAACGTATATAAGAACTGAATACGTAGGACTCTTTATGTACCTACAAAAATATCGCAGATTTTTGATAAAATTCAAGTGATGTTTTGTTGTCACGTCATGTTCGTTTGAATCTTAGCTGCGTTCACTACTTGTAATTGCAATTTATCTGCTGTCTTTTGTCGTCATTTTACCTACAACAATATTTGTGTCAAGTATTACTTGTTTTAATCGATTATGGTATTAATCGTGGTGAGCCGTGTAGTGAGCCGAAAAAGCATTTACGAAAATACACAATTTAATATTGTTTTAATATTTAAATTATATTCTAGTAATTCAATTAAGAGAGATGGAACAGCAATAGTACTTAGATAATTATGAAAAAAAAATTAATTATGTTTTTGTGTTGACTTTGTATTTTTTATGTGATTAAGCCATCTTTATATTATATTTATTTCATTAAATTTACAATTATTCAGGATTGAAAAGTAGATTTTACATGTTATCTGCCTTCAGCTCACCGAATCAGCCATCTTACATCTCTTCATTAAAGAAAAACCTTATTGATTACGCCATTAAATAAGCAAAAAGCTGGCAGACATTACACTACTCACTTTAGCGTATGTTTCCGTCACATTTGGGCTGGGTTATTAAGAAAGATTTATTAGCAATACATGAGAACATCTTTCAACGATAAATCGTGATGCTTATTACAGGTCTGAGATTTTTATTTTGTACTCCGTATAAGGATATGATTAATTATCGAATATTGCATGGAAAGCTTCTTCAATCCTACCACTTACCGCCTCGAAGAATTCGGTAACGGGTTATATGAAATCCAGACACATCCGCCAGTATGCGGTTACTTCCTTATCTGGCCGTGTTAAAATTATAAATTACTGTCGCGAAATTTAACGACATCCAATCGCCTTAAATTTTTTATATTTTGTAGAGATTTTAAAACTGTTTCGTGAGAACTAATTGTCGATCATATAATTCATAAACAAAAATCGCATGCTCTCTAAACCTTAAGTAAGCTTCTAAAGTACACCGGTCCGAGATCCGAATCAAAGTGAACTCTAAATTATAAAATATAATCTAGTATAAAATTTAAGCAAAATAATTTGTCGTTTCGATTGCCTTTAAGAAAACTATATTACATAATATAAAGACGCTTAGCTATCAGGAAGGTCAGAAGGTGTCACTGAAGCGAAACCGTGAAAGTATAAGAGCGGCAGGAGATGTGTTGCATTATTGTTTGAATAATGAAGGGAGAAACAGTTATTAATGCGTAATATAATTTGCAGAAACAGATAACATCGATTTATGTGCCATAATTATAGGTTACAGCTAAATGGCCGTATTCAGAGTCTTGGTTTTCCTAATACAACGTGGGCCGTTATGGTGTAAAGAAGTAACACATCGTGACAAGAACGCAATTTTATACGTAAGTGTTAGAAACCTTGTCCACAATGCACATATTTTACACAAATACTACTTGTTATTACATCGGTAGCTATTTGGCCTATATTATTTAGGCAAAGACAGAATGTAACGCACTCGGTACATGGATTACTTTGCATAATGTACTTATGTGTTTTGACAGCGAGTGGTTTTCATTGTAAAATAATAATAAAATTTTACAAAAGAAGTCACTATTTCTATTGTATGCATAAACAAAAGGTTAATGTTACGTAAAGTTTGGTGACAAGAAAGTATGTATTGAACCGGGTCTCGCCACCCACGCAAATTCCACAGCTAGTGCCAAGATGCAGCTCTTATTGCTACATCTGCCCCAATAACTAGTCTGTATCAATTAAGATTACTACTACTTATTCTTATTTTTTGTTGCTGAGACCTGAATTGTTGCTGCAAAGCTATAGAATAATTTGCAAGTGTAATCCGAGTAAAGTCCAGTCGTGAGGTCGCTATTTAAATGAAGTTTACGCCAACTTGACATGCAAGTTAATTGAAATGTATTATGCAAATGGATCTGCAAATAAAATATCCTGCTCGGGGGCAACGGACTGGCTGATTCATCCACCAAATTCGAGATTAGGACGATCTCTCGAGCGTGAAGCCTAAATATAGAACGGAAGGGGCTGATCTCCTGGTCGCGGCGCATTTTGCTAAATATTATTATATTATTGTTAAACGAATAGTGTGACACGTTTAAATGACATCGTTCCTACCATGCGTTCCATATATTTACAATGTTGCTAAGTAAGTTTTCTGTGCGTGTGATTTTATTTAAACAACTCCTAAACGTTTAAACAGTTTCATATAAAAAATGTGTGTGTAAGTGGATTCGAAAATGATTTAGCCAATATTATCTATATTTATTTTATTTAATATTCAGTAACAATTCGTGTAAACAACTATTCCGATGAATTATTATATATCATTTATAACAAGTTCTTTAATAAACGAAAAGTTATAAACCGCTGAGTTCATGCTGCTACAGTCATGACTCGTCATTTACTTCTAAATAATCAGTAGGTTAAATTGGAACTTGCCAATGAATCAGTATTTCTGAGAAATCGTCGCGAAACATGTGTAAATGTTTTAGACTTTATCCGTCAATCAAATAATTAATTTCTAAAAAAGGGACATTCCTGTAATCTTTAGTCAGGGATAACGGTTAAAACTTTCGTTTCCGATTTAATCACAGCGCATATGATAACGATAGCCTTAACCTTTAACCTTGAAATTATTCGTACGTGCTCTGTCACCGAAGCCAACTTCCTGAACACGATAAGCCATAAGGAGGTCAGTACGAATGAAACACAGCTATCGCTCGTTACAGCTAAGATACAGTTAAACCGGTTGACATTTATTAAATCCGCAACATTCGATCAATTATAGACCCTCCATGTTCTTAGAAAACATAGTGCTATTAGAAGTACAGTTACTTAAAACAGATAACGTTTCAAATGTAGTAAAAACTTTGAAAACTTGTAATTTCTGCACTGGAACAAGTAACGACCAGAAATTCTAAGTCAATGGATTGTTGGCAGCAGATAGTACGTATACGGACGTATAGATTATTGATTAAGAAAAAAGAAACGAAAAGATGATGATTTACACCTTTTTTTTAAGGCCGACAATGACATAGTTTTTACAACCTCTTTTTAGCTATTCGGTTTTGATAGCGTAAAACAATACAACTCGTTTATAAATAAACTTTAGAGAAGTAACTCTCAATCTGTAATTGAACGTCAAAATGGGTCTTGTAATTTGGTCCTATTTAGAAGAAGCAAGCAAACAGGGACAAATCTGCTATACGTAGAATTTTCTATGAAAAGATTATCTTGTCCTTGAAAAAGCCGTTAGCGCCATAACTGTACTCGATCATGTTACAATGCCACCGTAGCCGTCTGCTGGGCTACTGCTACTATCGGCATCTGGTATCTCGTTTCTTCCGTATTAAGATATCTCTGTGGGCCGTAATTGAATCCTCATCGTGTACTTAATCATATAGATGACTTAAGTTTGTTACGAGAATTCAACATACAACATATAAAATAGAAAAAATATTGTCGATGATGTTCCAAATATAAAGCAAAAATATATTTTTTTTCAAGTATTTACAACTGTTTGAACGATGTCTGTAAAGATTTAAGAGATAAGCGACACACGCACTAGACCAGTGTTTCCCAACCTTAAGACCTTCCCCCCACCCTATTCAAAATACATAAGTTTTATTTAAAAAATAAATATCATTAAATTAAAGAAACAAAAATGATACCTGTCATATGTTTCTTTTTAGGACGAAATTACTAGGAAATTTTAAAGATAAATATGTACTTATATGTATGTATTTCATTATATATGTACTTTTCGTAACTTAAATTTTCATTTCAAACAATTTTCCAATTAAATTGAATCCTTGTGGGGTTCAATGGGGGGTGGGTGAGTACTTCGATTGACGCAAAAACTGTGAGTAGGAAAGTAATTTCGCATATACTTAAAGGTATAAAGCATATAATGGAGGGTGAAGATTGCCAAAAGATATAATGAAGTGAATCTTTTATTTGAAGCATATGAAGTTGTCAGTAACGATAAAGATATTTTTAAAGATGTTGAGAAGACACTGGTTAGCTGCGTGCTATAAACTATGCAGATATTTGTTTATCAAATTCTTACAAATATAAATAAATGTGCTTCTAGCAACATCAGTAACATTAGAATGAATTTGTAGAACTCTACACTGCTTCAATCAAAGGAAGAATTGTCAACATTAGCACATGACGTGGAAACAATTCCGATTGTAAAATATTCTAGTTTTTTAGATGATTTTATACAGAAAAGACTAAAAGCTATTAAATGTACGGGTAAACGTATATGTAACGGAAAAAATGCTTCGATATAAAGCATTAGAATACTAAAACAAGTAACTATTATTGATTCGCTTCATATCTCATACAAATCAGATAAACGCTTGTACATACTCAGTCGGATATCAGACAATCTACCTTGTAGCATTTTAAAAATATTTCTTTAGTGTTGCGCCAGTAGTGGATTAACTGATTTTATTAATTGAGAGCGTATCCTCCAATTTTTATGTATTTAATTTACAATATATAAAGACCAAAAATGAAATACTATTTATATTATTATTTAATACTCCAAAGCCATAACTTCCTGACATGAACGATTAATTAACTCAATTACATTTAAGATTTGATAAGTTTGTGACCTCTACATCTTGGTAGAGATATAAGAATCATTCATGTTTGTGTTGACCTTAATAAAACTGTATGTTGTAAACTTATTTTTTAATGCAGGTTCAACTAGGCTCGGTTTTCGTATACAAATACAGAAACGTTGAGGGGTGTGGACAAACGCCTGAGATGCCGATTGAAGCTCAAAAGTAAAATTTACCTGCGCATTCACCTTTTTAGTATTGTAAGCATTTCTTAGAATCCTGACACCTTTTACGTTGAAACTTGTATGAGCCGCGATACCCTCTATTACAAGGTTTATAAAGTATAATAAATGGTAGGAAAATACCTTCGACCTTTAGTATAAACGATATTTTCAACATGATATCGAGTATCAAGACTAATTTGTTAGAGTATGAGAGCTCGAGTGGTAATTTGTGGCCCTGGGCCAGGTACTTACCATAACAAGGGATCTGTACAATAGCCCATCAATCGGTACTCGGTAGGAACTGGGCGTACAACAGGGTGCTAAAATATTTTTTTTTTCATAATAAAACTCGGACCTGCTTTATAATTAGTTAGAGCTGCGAGGTTAAATTAATTCTTTCGTGAAAAATGTTTTCCATCATGATTTTTTATCAAATGTTACCTACTGTTTTTGTTATAATTAACCACATGTGTCTATACATTTAATAATCACTGATAGCATAAAAAGCTGTTCAAGAAGGTTCAAGAAGGACAATGATAATCGATTGACTTAGTTGTTAATTTATCCACGTTTTTTGTTGTTTCATCAAAATTACAACAAAGCATCGGCGCCAATACACTACGTGACCAATACATTTAAATAGATCCACTCGAAACTGTTCTTATTAACTGTACCGTCCTAAATAGTTTACGAATTACGTGATTCGATTAATTAGGCAACACGGTGTAAATTAAACATAATGAGCTACATTACTGAGTCTTGATATAATGCTTTTAGAAACTGTAATACTAACTTTTCGCTCAACCATAGACAAAGTGAGCAACTTAACTAATTAACGGATAAAAATGAGTAGGGAAAGTGGTCTCAATCAGCCGGGCCCATACCATACCATATTAGAGGGAATGCGTTGATATCAGACTTGGCCAATAAACAGGGGAACGATTTCACAAGTCCTTACCTCAGCTTGGAAAATGGAAGTTATAGTGGACTGTGGAGTATATGTTGTTTCTGAGCGAAACATAATAAACGCTACAAATTCAATAAGTTATTACTATTTATATATACTACAGGCCATTAAAACCGCAACCATCAAAAGCAGCAAAACTGTCAACGTCCATCTCGATATGAAGTTAAAATTAAGACATAAAATTTGGTGAAATTTTAAAAATTCTCAAGTAAATATTTAAACAGCCTGTGTATAAGGTGTCCATAAATGGCAGGCCGACAATGCTCTGGGAACTCGGCTCATTTAAGAGAAAATATTACTTCGTGCCAGCTAAGTCGCTGAATCGCTTTTAAATGGGACTTGGTGACTATTTTCGTCATAAATGTGATACGAACGGAATGTAAGTATGGATAATGTTTAATATATCGTCATAATGAAGTTATAGTAATAAAATGCTTCACATATCTACCAGTGCGTACTTATAAGAATATAACTCTAAAATATTTATACTACAGATATTTTTAATAAATGTATTAACAGGTTAATCGTATACGAACATTGGCAAAGATTAGGAAATGAATATAACTGGTAGGACATGAAATTCATCCCCTTGTGTTTATTTTGTTAAATCCTGACGAAAAGCGGAACAAACAAGTAAATAAATACGATAAGAGTTTGAATTCAGTGTGAAAGCATCCTGCTGTCATATAAGTAGACGTGTGCGTCATCCCAAGCCTAAGTCAAACAGAGGGCAGCAGCGTCGCCAAATATGATATCACCAGGATTATCACTATTTATCTGGCCCTGATAAGGAGATAAATTAACATGGGCGCCGAGTCCAATACCAACTAACACGCATGTTAATGTTACACGGTTCTGCTTAATAAAATTTCTTCTTCGTTCATATTCTACCGTAAATCGTATCTGAGTAATCTAAAAAATAACCACCAATAAAATTACCCAACGCCGGGAGAATAAACCGGAGTGACCTTGCGTTCACAACGAAGGCTGCGAGCCGAACGAGGCTTGAACCACAACAAAAAGAAATAAAATACAGCCGAGTAAAGACAAGTCACAAAAAATGCAGAACGGCTCTTGTTAAACGCCAGTGCGGTGGACCGAAAATTTAACTCTTCTTGTTGCGTATTATTTAGTTTTAAATTAAAAACCTCACGCTGCTTTTGATAGAATTAAAATAAAGCAATAAACCGTTTCTGTCGACACAATAAACTTAACGGCCCTTTCCCGTCCAAAGATTCATGATATATGTACCTGTAGCATATTATCTTTATACTTTTTATAAATCAAAAAGTATATGTCACAGTAACGCGTGTATCTCCTTCATGCGGTATCGAGTTTGTCAATTTTGATATGTTCAAGCGTAGCTCATGTGGAGCCATCGGTATTGGGGCAGATGTTATGCGAATTAGGTTACGCTGATAATACGATATTATATTAACCAGACAGCAATTCATATTTCTGTGTAGCTTATCATTTATATGGCCTTATTATTCCACACATTACGGGTGTACTGACTGTAAAATTAACCATACTCAATTGATAGCACGTGAGAATGGCTAGGCTAGGGTATGTATACGATTCCGTATGATAATTGTGCGTCAATCGATTGATTTATTGGTCGTTCATTGAGTGTGCAAATTGAGTGCATTCTGCACTCTGCAACTATTGTCGGAGCAATTTGCTCTTAAATATAGTGTTATAATCGCAATTATTGGCGATCTGACTCTGAATGTAATTACACCACACATAGAGACTCTTTCGAATAGGCTGAGCTCTGCAGCATATGCAGTAAAGAAAATCCGATAGCTTACTGATAAGGATACGGCTAAAATTGTGTACCATAGCTACTTTCACAGCATTATGTCGTACGGTATTCTACTGTGGGGTGCTGCTGCAGAGGTTCAATCCATATTTGTGTTGCAGAAGCGGGCTGTTCGGGTATTTGTTGTGTTGTGTATAAGGAACTAAATATTATGACATTATCCGGTCAATATATTCTTGAAGCCTTGTTGTATGTACAAAAAACCTAAAACGATTTTAAAACAAATGGTGACTTTCACCAGTATAATACGCGTAACAGAACTAATTTGAGTGTGCGACGAACCAGGCTCCAGAAGATAAACCGCGATTATATGGAAATTGTATTCATTTTTACAACAAGCTGCCAAGCGAAATTAGAGAACTATCACTAAATAAATTCAAAGCCCTTGTTAAAAGTAAATTAATAAATAAAGCCTTTTATAAATATGACGAATAAATGATCGTAATCCTTGGGATTGATTTGCTCCAGTTCAAACAATTTGTATTAAAAACTTGGCGATTGAAAAGAGTGGCGGAAAGTTTCTTGCCAGTTCTTCTTACCCGCTCTACGCCCTTGACTTGCGAACTGGTTGTAAATGTAAATTTACAATTAATTTAATTTGCTTTTCTTGACGTTCATAAGTGTACATGTTTACCTATATGAATAAAGATATTTTTGATATGATTTGATTTAATTTCTTGTTGTATCTGACAATAAAGGATATATTTAAGAACAATTTATCTTAGACGGAACTAAATAAAGAATAATTTAATAACATATAGCATCGTTGATTGCAACGTTTATCTCGATTAAGAGTGTGTCTAATAAGTTAATAACCCTAAAGAATACCATAGATTTGCTCATTTCCTACCGTAGGTTAATTAGCATAAATATCGAGTGTTAAGTTACCGGTTGATATAGTTTATTGTGGCCAGGACTGGTTCAGAACCCACACGGCATGTGGGTGGACTGCCCTCATGCGATTCGCTGCTCTTCAACCATTTGAAAGTAATCCCTTGGAATATTTAACGGGTTATAATAACTTTTTCTTATTTACAAGGGGAAGTTTACGCGTGGTCAACGTATTGAGCTTCCACATTTAGCCGAAATTCTTTAACCTTCCTAGCATAACATTATATTTACGTAGAAGACAAATAAAACGACAAACCCATTAGAGTTACAAAACGGTGTTGAATATATGTATTATCTAATAATTCACGGCAAAACTTATGCCGTGCATTATCTCACGGATAACCGTCAGAACTGAAAATGATTCTGAGAGGTGGGCGTTTCCAATTTATTATAAAGGAACCATCTAGGTTAATTTTGACAGTTAACATTAACAACTACTAAAATTAAATACTAAAAATAGTATGTTTATTTTGTAGTATGTACTCAAAACGCATAAGAACTTACATTTTGTAAATTTCATCATTCAGATTTCAGACCGTACATGAAAAGCATTATTATTTATTTAATCATTAGAAATAAACAAATAATATAATAATAATAATATATTATCAGGATAATAATTACTATCCTAATAAATAACAATAATAGGTACCAGAACTTCTTAAAATCTGTTAAAACCTCTTAACTCGACAATATGTTAACTAAGAATGGGATAAGATAAAGTTTTAATTACAACTCAATAGCTTGAATACATAATGAAGTAAGAGTCACACGTTTAAATAAAAATAAATTAAATGGATTTCCATTCGAATTACCAAGCTACGTGACGAGTCTGTAATCGGTTCAGTATCTCAGGTAAACGGTAGTCATTAACGAGATTCCCGCTGTTAATTATTCGAAAAGGCTTTAAATGTCCAGTTGCCGAACTCGGAGAAAATCAAAAGGTAACATCGCTTTTGCCGTTCATTAATTAAAGTACGAAGAATATTAAGAAACTGATCAAAGTTACTAGTTAGTTTGCGCGCTTGGAACAGTAGCGTACGCACACCACAAATTTGTTCAGTCAATTAGTTGAACCAATGAAGAGGAGCTTAGTGGATGTACTGAGGAGTTACCTAGAACGTGTGAACATTTTAATTGGTTTGAAATTCTCGTTAGGGGACAGTTTGGGGAATAGTTATTAAAGAACCACGCTACGAAAACATTATTAACGTAAGCGATATGTTAATTTAACATTTACAAACGATTTATAATTTCGTATTAAAGTGTGAAATTGTGACTACAACACGTTACAAAATTTCGAATACAGACGTTAAAAAGTATGTGTAAAAAACCACATGCGACCGGGTCATAACTTATATCTGACAAAGGTATTTGTGAAACAACTCCAAATCCCACAAGAAGCATAATATAAATAATGTGTAACAATGAAATAAATATATTCAATTATGGCATCGAATCTTCTTTAATTCATAGAATTCAATTCTAATAGATTGTTAACATTTGAAAATAATGAATTTTTACATAGTGTTTAATGTAATTAACTTGCAAAAGTCCATGACATTATTCACGATATAAGAGTAAAATGGAGCGAGTACATCGTAAATTACATGGAATACCTATGTGTGGGTGGTTGTCTCCTCGGACGAGATTGGATACCATCCAATTTTGATAAGACTATTTATCTTAAAACACACAACACTTATACCCAGGTCTAGACCTGGTTCTTCAACGACTAGAACTAAAATTGTAATTAATGTTGTACCACTCAAATATATTAGGTCCTTACATATGAAATTGGCATATTTCGTTCTGGCCACTTTAATCACGATGTTCCCCTCTTTGGTAAGGAATTCCAAATTGAAATTTGTACAGCTATTTACTGCATAGCTGCATAGAAAACAATGGTTCATAATTTGATTAATTAAATATATTATATTTAAAAATATTCGACTTTTTGTTCCTCCCATACAAAACGCCAATTTCATATGTAAGGACCTAATATTTGTTAACATCGTCGAAGTTGTGCGCGACTTAATTCTTGAAAAATAACATACAAAAAATATGTCACAGAACGAACGTTCTGACAATTAAAAGTAGACTTACACAGTTGTTTATTCTTTAAAAATCTAGAACGCATTTCTTTCAATCAATGAATAATTTGAATGATTTTTTTAATAAAGCTTTGTGTTAATCATCCTTTGACTTTCGCTGTCGTTATTTTTAGAAATATTTTATATTTTAATTGACTAGCAGATATATTATAATTCGTGAATATTAATAACCCGAGAAAAGTACGACCGAATGAAAACATGCAGCGAAAACAGCGATAGTCTGCATTCTTGATAAGGGCAACGTACTTCTGATAAATACTGACTAAGATATCAAATTATAATATGTTACTCAATAAGTAAAACCATTCTCGGATATAATATATACGATGTGGCATGGCACATGTATGCCGACCTTCGGATTTATGACATCATAGCTTCTCATTACGATCTTAAATAATATAATAAATATGTCTTACCAACTCGTCTTATCGTTTTCATTCGTTATCGTAAGGTGTTGCGCCACGGAAAATCCAAAGTAAGACCCTTCCTCACCAAACTTTATCACAGGAATCCTTGGCTCCAAGTTAAAACTACAAACACTGTATAAAATGCACAAAAACAAGGCACTTGTAAAATTTACTTTCAAAGCCATCGTTCAAATTATATGATTATTGTGTTATAAAATGACTTATCGCAATAATTCACTGTGAACTAGATATAAATTCGCACATCTCGATTTTCGTATGATTACTTCGAGCCGCTGGGTGAGGAGACCCCCAGCGTAGTTGCAGTTCGCCGGTCGAGTACTCACTATTCTGAATTCTGTAATCTGTGTTCTATTTTCCCGCTTAATGTTCACTGTTCACGTCAATGTCAAATTTTCAACTGTCAGTTTCAACCAAGTAAACCGTTAAGTAGAACAGTGACATCTAGCGAATATGTTGTAACTATATGTAAAAACGTTACTTATTTGAGGTTTAAAATATTATGTACTATATTATAATCAAAGCCATATGTGACACGATAAAACGACAATTTGCGTCGGGTTGTCTCTCTCCCTAAAATATGGCGAGGGGGCCGATGGCTAGCCAGCGTCATACTCGTGACCGGGTTCTACTTGTGGTGACTGGTCGTACATTAATTCGTGTATGCTGTGATATTAGTTGTTTTTACTATGTATTTGCGTGTTGTTCTCACGAGAATGTAAGTGCGTGCTCATATTTCACCATGCCTCCTGCTGATAGAGGACAAATCTTTGCTTTTAATTTAATTTATTATTCCTTATTACTCAAGATGTCATATAAAACACGGTGTAATGGTTGCAGCTCCTTACAAACGTTGTGTAAAACAAAATACTTGGCGATTAAAAAGAGTGGCGGAGAGTTTAATGCCAGTTCTTCTCTTCCGTTCTACGCCCTTAACTTGAGAAGTGGCAGTAAATGTAAAATTAGAAACATTAATGTTTATTTATTTTTTGACATTAACAAGTGTACATTATGTTACCTACATGAATAAATGATTTTTGAATTTAATTGTTAAAAATAAAGACAAGAATATACCTAATTCAGATTTTAACGCTGAATTCCACTCACATACTATTTGGTAATAATTAAGCTAAAGGTGAAAAATCATTTGCCTTTTTTGTGATCAAAAAAATGTAATTGTTATAATTGTCAGCAGCCACTGAATTTATTTCGAGAAATTTGTGGTTAGTGCTTAATGGGAACTTAGTACGCAAAACTTTTAATTATATTTCTTAAAGGTGGTATTATAGTATAATTTAAAGTTTGTTAACGATAAAATAAAAATAATTATAATTTGAAAATATATTTTATTGTACATTTATATAAGTCACATCAATCAAATGTTTAATATTATATAGTCATTGGCAATCCCGCCAGTATCCAGAATCGGTTTAGTCTCTTGCTACTCTCTCCAGATGTAATGTCAAAGCATTAATAATAAAAAAAACACTAGTCAAATGAAGTATTACAGATTGAGAGACAATAAACAGATAAAATCGGAAGTTAATTATAAACCTCAATAGGTTGTAAAATATTGAACTAGAGCCTAGAAAGGTTAACTCCAGGCTCAACGAACTATACATTCCGTTGTCAGGTTCGAGGTAAAGGTGTCCTCTGCTCTGTGGTGCGCCGATTGAAGCGAAATCGCGATCGAAACCCTCGAATACTGAGTTAGACTTCGATCGCGAACTCATTACTAAATCGATTAGTTTGACCGAGCCTATGTGGAGCCAGGTAAGATTTTTTGGTATTGTAATGCGATCAGATTATTATCGTGAGCGTTGCAATACCATTCGGATCCGGAGACCTCTTAGGGGAGGGGGTGGAAAGTGAGCTCGGTTTGAGAGTGAGCGAAGAGTAGGTTCAGCTGCGAGTCCAGACCGACGTTGAAGACTTTCACCAGTTTGGCGACGTTTTGGCCCGGATCTTTGCGCACGAGGGCCACTCCGGACACCTTCATGAGGTGGACTTCGGAGTCCGCAGAACCACCTCCGGTCGTTGCCAACTTCACGTGGCAAGTGACGTCCACCTGGATGTACTTCTCGACCGCTTTGCCCCTCTGACCCGGAATATCCACGTATTCGGTCTTCTCCTCGACCTGGGGTAAATCGGCGCGGAACACGATCGCTTCGCCCAGCAAAAGTCCCTGAAAAGTATAAGGTTCTCGCTTAGAAGTCGCGCAACTATAATTGACCGAACAGGAAATCAATGAGCAGACGAGAATTCCATGCACCCGTCAAACCAAAAATACATTTGGCAAGTTTCCAGAGGTGAACCAGTGCGCTTACCCCGTTTCCTGTAATAGTGAATTTCATGTCGGGATGCAGTGCGCGAGTCTCCATTCCCAGCCCCTCGGGATGAGAGTCGGACCAGAAGTAATTGTCGGGGGCGTTGAGGGAGTCCGGTTTGAAAGTAATGCGTTTTCCGTAGCCCAAGCCGATGGATTGCAAGAGCAGACTGCGCCCGTCGAACAGATGACGACGGGAGTTCGCGGGACGCACGCGGTAGTAGAATCCGGGGACGATTCGAGGGTCCACGTAGGTTCCTGAAACGTAATGATCCGTGATCATTAAAAAGATATACTTTTAATTAGATCAAAGCAAAAAGTTTATCTAAATAATTCGATGTCTCTAATAGGCTTAAGATATTTACCGATAACGGGGAGTTCGTATCTTTCCAACCCCACAACACAATATTGGCAAGGGATGTCCTGAACATCCGCCCCGTTCACAGTGATTCTGCGAGAGGAAGATTTGATACCAGGTTTCAGCTCGTATCCCTTCTTCAGTTGTTTGATTCCTATAGCTACGTTGACAATCCGGGACACGATTGCGTTTCCGCACTTCTTCTTCAGTAAAGCCACTCCCGTGACAGGGACCAACTTAGTGGCTCCATCGTTCTCATACCACTCCACTTTGCAGAGGGTATTTATCTTAACTTTCTTTTCGATAGATCCATCCTCAAATATCTTTTGATCCAGCTCCAATTGGTTTTTCTGTGAAGAAAATTATAAAAATTATGACAGGTTTGAACATTATGAACGTCAAATTCAAGTTGTGTCCATGAGATCGCCATAGTCTACCTGCTGCTGAACGACTTCAAGAGTTCCCTGTGGCTCGTGGTTTGCGTCATAGATCGTAAATTTGTCTCCCGCTGAGACCGCTTCAATTTCAAAAACAAATCCTTCGGGACGGGAGTCCGTCCAGAAGTAGTTGCTGTTATCATTGAGCGTCGAGTCCAAGGGTTCGAAAGTGAGACGACGAGCGAATCCTCGACCGATGGACTGCAGCGTTAGAGCCTTGCCGTCGAACAAATACCTTGGCTTCACTGACAGGGGCTGAGCATCCAAAGTCTGAAAATGTCCAGTACATGATTTATACAGGGAAGTGAAAGGAAGCTCATGGAAATAAACAAAAACAAAAATTGAGATTTACAAAGTTTTAAACAAAATCAATTTCTAATAAAACTATAAACGAAACATTTTTTAAAATTAACAATTTAGTTGTATTAAATGCCCAATAATCCTTATGGGATAGGACCCTTTTAAAATATGATGCAAGCTTAATGTGAAATGAATGAATGAGTGTTGATGAGAAATGTCAAGAGGGACTCAACAATCAATGGCACGAAGCCCTTATGAATGATACTTATGTTTACCTAGATGCCACACATGCTGTCAGCCTGTCTATATCGACCAGTCGGGTCTCGTTCTGCGCTCGCATCGCCTCACTGGGCGTAGCTCTGAAAAACTGGACGATCCACATACCATCGCCTACATCGACACACAAGTGGCAAACGCTCACTAGTTAACAGTGTTGGTCGTTGGTGATATTTTCATTCTGTAAATTTCAGCAACGGACACTGCGACTGTCTCACCCCGCGACCCTAATCGTCCCCGTTGCTGACCGCTGAAACTGGCTATAGGCCGTTTGTAGGAGTTGAATTTAAACCTTTTAATTCGTGTATTTGGGAAGCAATCAAAACTCCTATACAGCATCTGACAACATTCATTGTGAGGTTGACATTACATTGCAATACATAGGTGCAAGGTTTACAAACATAACTATGTTTTGCTAATTTATTAACATCGCACACGGAAGCATAATATGAGGGAAGTCTGAATGTCCTCTTTGTATAATTAAATATATCCACAGAATGAATGACATGGCCTTATGACAACCTCACTAACGATATCCATTACACACCCTAGACGTGATCAAAAGTTACAAAGACTTGCCGTTTGCGGCTTAAAATAAACTTTAGCGAAAATTCTTGTTTCTCGTTTCATATCTGCTTTTTTTACTTAGTTAGTCTTGTTGTAAGCTTGATTCGAATTTTCGTTTTGTTTTTTAACATTTTTGTACGATTTGTTTGGATAGAACTCACCATCCTCTAGGTTCTGTAAAGAGCTAATCATACAAAAATGTTCGGGTTTACCGCAAAAGACACCGGGGTTAACGTAAAATTATATTAAATGTACTTAATGAAAAAAAATAATTGTAAGAACGATATCATGTTGCCAGATAGCCGTTTCATATTCGTCTCAACTCAATTCCTTTTTCTTCTATAGCCGTTCCTTTCGCAGTTCAGTAAATGAAATTTTGCCCAATGTTAAATGGATCTTTTAAGTTTTCCCCACCGAATAGATCACATACGTGCCAAAAAAGATTTGTTTAATTCGATGTGACCACGTAAGCAACACGATTACGATTTGAGGAATAGTTGTTAATTTCTCTTAATTTAAATGTTTATTGAGATTTAAAAACGGAAGGAAATGTGGAGGATTGCGATCGCTGTAAAATCTTTAAGCGCATGCAATCGTCAACACTTCTTTGCAACAATTCCTCAAATTGCCACACAGATGAAGATTGAAAGGACAAAGGAGAATTTCTCGTCTCACCTGCATCGGTCTTATTTTGTATCTGAAGCCCGTTCTAACTCTGGGGTCGATGTAGACCCCGATGACTGGCATCTGGTGAGGAGCAGGCTTGGGCACGCGGTACACGGCGGGGATGTCTCCCAGACTGCCAGCGTCCAGAACGGCTTCCTTGTCATAGTCGCTTTCGGTCCAGTACCTCTGACTTGGAATCTCATATTGGTCCTAAAAAATTCCACAATGAACGCATGGTACACTTACAGTTCACTGCACTAAACCTACCTGACGATAATCAACTATGCACTCGCAGAAATAACAGTTACATTTGAAGCATGGTGTCTCCGTTTTGAGCATAATAATTTTAATTAATTTCTAACAATAACCGGCCGTCTAGTCGCCCCGAAGCATAATAAGAGATATGAATGTTTATTTCTTTCTACGATTTGGCACCGGTTCTTACACCTGCATGCAAAGTTGGCATATGAGATGGATATTAATCGAAGTATGCTTAAAATGTTCTTTGTGATATTATTGTGTCTACTTTATAAATGAAAACAACGAAATCGTTAGATTAATATTAAATATCCCTTTGTCTTGATCGTAAATGCACAAATCGTGAACTTGTAATGAAATTAAAGTATGGTTTCAACCCATCAGTGTAAACGTTAATTTGGTTTCGATTGAAAGCAATATTAGAAGCTCGGCGTGAGACAATTGATTTGTAAACTCAAGGATGAAACGAGAGCAAAGTCCACGGCTTGATTTATTTCGCTTCCAGCTATTTTTGGCACATCGTGTAAACATTTTTGTCAACGTCAATAATATTGGTGTTTTAGTTTTAAGATATTATACAATTCTTACATCGTTGGTCGTTTACAAATACATACATAGTTATTTATCCTTTTGTATAACCAAGATTTCACATCGAAGACTACTTAAAATTCCAGATCATATCAAAGCTGCAAAAAGCAGGTCAAATGCAGATTTCAGGAAAACGACAACGATATCCAAAACAACTCGGTAACCTTGAGTGGCGTTTCTTATAAAGGTAAATATTAACAAAAAAACAAATCAAAAGGAAACCTCGCTAGAGTGAACGACCTCGTGAATGAGTATCGATGAATCGCAATAAGTGTAATGCAGATAAAAATAATATTACTTAATTCCTGTTATCGATGTACTTCGATCCCGTTACGTACAACGATGATGTAGAGATAAGGGCGTGTCGCACTCAACTTAATTAACCCATGACACTACCTTGTCTTACTTAGAAGGGGCTGTAAACAAACTTTGTAAACAATTTGCAGTATAAACTCAAATTGTTAGGAAAATTACCAGACAAAGTAAAATTTTTCCATTACGATGTTCAGAATCCTGAATTTAATTATTAAAATGGAAAGACACATTATGGAAGGACTAAATTTGAAAGAAAAATAATCTCGCACTACTAACATGAAAACTGTCTTAGATGTTCTTCACAAACTTCAAGCATCTAATGTGAAAATTGATAATGTTCGAATATGCTATTGTATTCGAAGTGCAAACATGTTCCTTTCCTGTTATTGTTAAAAACGCAGTCTAACCAGATTTACGTAATATTACACAATAGTACGGCAATGATTGGCATCAGTGGCTTACCGGCCACGGACAAGCCATTAATTATTCCTTTCATGTCCCCATTTATTACTTTTTACTTATCAGTAAATTTTATTTTAAAAATCAAATTTAACGAAATACCATACGACGTTGCAAACTTTAAAGTAAACGTTTACTTACTGGTATTTCTAATTCAGGAAAGAATTCTTCTACGTCACTCTCATAGTCACTCGGTACTGGGAGCTTATGAGCTTCTTCAGGCTCCTATAAACAAAATATTATGTTATATTTATAAAACTATTTTTTATGCGACACTTGTAAACTTTTAAAATACATGCAACGAGAAAGTATTCACATAACAAGGCCATTCCGACCTTGACTTTATTGATTAAGAACTGCGTCATTGCTGAAAAATGTTGTCCCAAAGGAATATTTTCTTTAATCTAGATTTAAACGTGCACACATATATTTGTAATTTAAATCATTTTTATAATCCATTTCCGCATTTGTGCAAAATATTGCGATATTGTTTTTTAAAACTGATGTCCTAGTCTCATATTTTCACGACCGAAACGGTCTACAAACTACAATTTTATTATCTCAATCTTTAAGCTTATATTTAATTGTTTCGGATTTCATTGACAAGTGCGCTTACATAACTTTGATAAAATTCTTAAGAAATTTATTCACCCGTTTGTACATATTATAATTACACTTTATATGATTACCTGAGCTGGAGGTAGGGTTTCAACTAAAGCCGGTTCGTCTAGGGTCGTAGAGGTGCCGGCCAGACGGGCGCGAGTGAGGTTCCACAGACGACGAAGGGCGTAGGGAGTCTCCTCACCTTGTAACTCCATTGCAGGACTTGCCAACATCTTGTTCTTTTGTTGATTTCTGTAATTTAAAAAAAGTAGAGATTTTTCAAGTACAAAGTAAAGCAAAGCATAGTACCTCATTATATTTAAAAGTGCCGCAACAATTTATATCAACAGTGAAACTTTATGTTATATATAGGGAACAGGAAAGAAAAATAAAAGTAATTTGAACAAAATCCCGGAATTCTTATATTTTAGCAAAGTTAAATAGGTCAGTATGCATCTTTTATATTTAGATCGGGATGACGTACTCCACGGTTCTACCCCACGATAAAGAAATTAATACCAATTGAGAGATGAGGCGATAAGATTTAATATTATCTTTAAGTGTCGCAACTTGATTCGTAGATTTCCCTTACAAGGACTTTTCTCAATTTTAAGGCCTATCTTCTTATCACCGTCATTCTAAATTAAAATTATCATTTATTTAACATCAAGTAATTTTATGAAGTAGTAACAAACTTTTAAAAAACGTTGCTACCCGTGTAACGACTTGTGCAGGTACAATTTCTTTCTCCAAATACGGCACATAATGTGGGACAGGTAAACAAAATATGAAACCAGTTTTTATAAAAAAAATTGGTCAACTGTATGCAGCTGTTTCAAAATACATTTGTGTGCGCGTTGATTTTTTCTTTGTATGATTCTGTTCGGCAAGAAATTTTACGAAAAATATGTTTATGAAGGTTGTAAGATTTATCCTAAAGTCAAAGAAAAATTAAGAATGTATTAAAAGGGTGATCTAAAGGAGATTAAAATTAAGAATGTATTAAAAGGTTGATCTAAAGGAGATTAAAATAATTGTTAATTAACAAGAAATATACCACACATAATGTGTTATAAATTCCTTTATTCGATTGAGTTGTCCTCAAACCATATTCTGGACCACTACATCGACAAGGAAAATAAATATAAACGTGAAGTTTTAAAAAAAAATAAAAAGAAGTTAATTAGTAAATATTGACAAACAAGTTAATTGTAATCAGTTTGTCGCCCAACCTATAATTCTCTAGAAAGAGATTAGATTAATCGTTAACGAAGAAGAGAAAGCGGCGCTCACTACAGTTATGTGATGTCGGCCATTTGCTGAGCTCCCGTTAAAGAATCACTCGGTTGTTTCTAGAATACCATAAAATCAGAATTCCATTTTCAGTTCTTTTCAAACTTTTAATTACAATATTTTCGATATTTATTATTACATCCGTAACTTACCAAAGGATTTAATTAAACGTAGCTGATTTTCGATATCGGATGGATTCCAAGTTTCACAGCAAATTAAATCTGTAATACAAAAGTCACTCCTTAGCACTGTTGAAATTCAGCAAGCGTATTGAAGCGCAACTCGAACACGACTGAGGGTGAATATCACGTCGGAGGTATTTTAACTTCACTAATCAGTCCTCCCCATGCACTAGTCAAGAGTGACAGGGATGAGGCTATAGGAAAGAATGAGATGTGGATATAACCACGCGCTGAACGCGTGCTCTGGCCAGACAAACTTACACAGAAACACACACATAGGCAAATGTACATGTATACGTCTGTGCTATTGATAGGATTCAAAAAGGTCGACGTCACAGACTGGCCTCCTTTCAGAGCGAAGTTCAGTTGAGGGTTTTCCAAACGCACGGTTAATTTCTTAGATGTTTCTTTGCATTATAACGACAACATCGGATAAAAAGGTTCCTTCTTTTCCCAAGCTAAGATAATCTCTCACGTAATGCTGGCAGAGAATCAATAGGTAACAATAAAAATTGATGATAATTAAACATTTGTAAAAAGCTTAAAATAAAGTGACTCGCAAATATGTATTCGAAATCATAGTGATGTTTGAAATCGTTTTTGCCTAGTAATGTTTGAGATTAAGCACATACATTTGTGATATAAAATAATTTTTCCAACTGAAAGCCTGATAAAATTTGTTGACTCAGTTGTTAAATTAAAACTATCCTGTCTTTCAATAAAACGGTTACATACATATGTATATCATATTACAAAAAAACAACCTAGACATACATAATATGATAGACACAAGTACATATAAGGATAAATAAATGTGATGAAGCAATATAATAATAAAAGAAACCAGAAACAACCAAAACGTTTTAGATACGTAAAACAAACTCCAGTTTCCGCATTATTGGGCTCCATTCTGGATCATGGATGAGATAAGACAGCCTTATCGTCACATTGTGAATCTCATTTATATTGCTCTGAAATCGCTTCATATTTTACTATTTGCATAGTTATCTAATACTTACTACGAGCCATAAAGTAACAAAAAAAGGATTTAAGTATATTTTTTTGGTATACATATAGACACTCTGTGCCGCTACATTATTTGTTTCGTGACAATTTGTTTTATTTTTTTATCATATGTAATCAGCTTTGTGTGTAGACCCCGACGACTTGGGTCTAAGGTACCTATGCCGGTTTCTTCACTATGTTTTGTTCCTTCACTGTACAGGTTAAATGCTCACATAGATAGACAGTACATTGGTGCACAGTCGGATATCGAACCTACAAGCTCAGGGACGAGAGTCGCGTGCTGAAGCCACTAAGCCAATGGTGTCTTTTAACTATTATATGTAAATACATAATAATAAAGTATTATTTTTATTTTGCATGTGTACTAAATAACCTTAAATTAATTATTTCTGACGTCATGCTTAAATCCAAAAACAACAATAAAGAAATAGTTTATAGTCTAACAAGTTGTATTTGGATGATTTTGGAATACCGTTTAATTACTAATTAAGTATTAAGATAACTAAATAAGCTATTTAACACTAGCATTAATTGCCGTTTCTTATCAGCTCATTAAAATAACAGATTAACAAAATAAAAGAGTTGAATAAAGCGTTCATACAACGAATGCTTATTATTCTTATTCTTAAGACACTTGAAACGGGCATTATGTTTCTTAGAAGACCATGTTTTATAAACTGACGACTGACTGCCTATCAGCAGAACATTGCTTACGATGTGTTGAACTTTGAATAAGTATATATTACAACAAACGTTTTTGACCTACTTAGATTACACTTTGTCATTTTTTTTAACGTTTCTACCTATTACTATTTAATTGAGAATGTATGTTAGATTGAGAACTGTGAGCCAATTGGCGGGTTCGAATTAACCATTCCTTAGAAACGACCTTAAATTATTCGTCTATTAACTAAACGCAATTTTAAAGTAAATAGACGTTATGATTTTGTAGAATTTTACCTGCTTATATATTAACAATCCTAACACTACTACAAATATGTCTATAGGCTATGACGTCTCTATAACATGCGTATCGAATTCCATTGAATTTATAGAACTATGAACCTAAATAAGGCACGTATTGAAACTCTAAATACCGAAAAGAGTCGGAGCTGATAATAGCGATTTAAGTTACTTGACAAATATTTCAGTTATCGTTTCGCTCGACGAAATTGCCTCCGGTCACGCTTCTGCCATCGTATATTCTTATTTGTAAGTTTCCTTGAGGCAACGCGTGACAATAACTTAATTAAATGATATTAGGACCAGAGAGCCGTAAACTACGTCAGAGATATTTCGGTGTGGTCGCCCTGTCTAGTTATAAATAAGGGTCGGGATTTTATTTCAATAAATATCTCTATAGGTATATTATGTAATACATAAACAATGAACCGTAGCGGTTACGGTTAATGAAACATTGCACTGGGTAATATTTTTTTTATTATGTAGCGATACATTAATTTCTCAAGGACATTAGTAGACTTATTTGCAACCCTCAATTATCCAAATTGATCATGAAACAGATCCAGTAAATCTGAGGCCCAAACGTAAAAAAAAGATTGTAACGTCACTGATTTATTTTTTAATTATCCAAAACGATAAAATTCAATGAATTGCGACATTATTTTTATCTGCTGTCTTTAATCTCCCTAACCTTCTTTCTTATAGCGTTTCTTCTATGCGTTGATAGACCCTAGCGGCCCATCGGGGAAGAAAGCATCAATCTTTTAGTAAAATTCGTATTAGTCACAAGAAATGTCTTTATTATATGAATGGGAACCGGTTAGTTGCAGTGAAACTTCTGGAAAGTTATCAATAATTTTTTTTTAGAATCTAGACTCTCACAGATACATATTACTAGTTAAATGATTTTTGGTATCATTTAGGTGGAAAAATAAATTTTATATTTCTGTATGTATACTAGTTGCAACAACAATTTTATTATTATTAAACTTTTATGGTTCATTATTTATCAATACGCGTGTCGATTAATATTATATTATATTAATGGCAAGTGCAAAATTATATTCCTCGGCATTATTTCTTCCTTTCTATTATCTATTTTGTTTTTTCAATCAAATTCAATCGCTCTAAGTAAAATCGCTGGCGGATTTGTGAATTATAGTTCTAAACAGTGATCGTAATTTACAAGCAAAATGACACATTTCCTAATTCATTGATACGGGTTCCCTTCGAGGAAATCCTAAGTCTAATCTGTTTCGTTCATCCACAGGACTCTACTTCATCACCTGTGGCATGTGACCTTTTCTTTACGTCAATGAGCCACTAATTACGTCTTATCGAGCAGCACTTACTGGCTTCGACCAGATGAAAGCAAAATATCGCTCAACACAACTTCTACTATCACAAATACGTGTCAAAGTTTAGAAATTATCCATAAATTGTCGGTTTATGGCACGTGGAGACTTTTCTACTGTTCTGTGTTTTATCTGAACTAAACCACGGAGCGGGTTAAACTATTTAGTTATTCAAAGACAATGTCAAATAGAGTTTAATGTTTTATAGTTGATAAATTTATAATAAATTAGTTGCCGAAATAAAAGAGGACGACTAAATAAACATTGTATATTTAAATTAATAATTTCCTCGAGAGTTAAATTTACATTTAGCATTATTGTTAATTTTCCTTAAACGATATTCGAATACGTACAAACGAACAAAAATCATTTATTTATATAGGTTGTTAATTAAATAAATAAATGATTTTTGTTTGTTTGTTCAATGTAACGTTATGTAACGTTACATTTACAACGTCAAAAAAGAAATATTCATTAAATGATTCTAATTTTACATTTATTGCCAGTTCTCAAAACAAGGGCGTAGAACGGAAGAGAAGAACTGGCAATAAACTCTCCGCCACTCTTTTTAATCGCCAAGTTTTTTTTACATAATGTTTGTAACCATTACACCATCTTATGACATCTTGAGTAATAAAAAATAATAAAATAAATTAAAAACAAAGATTTGTCCTCTATCAGCAGGAGGCATGGTGAAATAGGAGCACGCACTTACATACTCGTGAGAACAACACGCAAATACGTAGTATAAACAACTAATATCACCGCATACACGAATTCAAGTACGACCAGTCACCACAAGTAGCACCCGTTCACGAGTATGACGCATGGCCAGCCATCGGCCCCCTCGCCATATTTTAGGCCACAAGCAATGACATTTAGGTGAGCATGGCGATCCTTGAAATGTGGACTTGGCTACACAAGAAAATAATAATAATAATTATACTGAAATAATTTGATACCACATGAATCACGGTTTGTTCCCACTTTACATTTTAAAAAAGTCATAGATGTCGACGATGGTACACAAAAAAAGTATGCAATTGCCTTGGAAAGAATTACTCGTATTATGCAGCCTTGTGGTTGGTGCGCTAATTTTGTCTTTATTATAAGTACTATAATTATGGAAGCTACTATTCTTTTTAAAGATATCTATATTTTTCCGCACATACAAAATATTCTCATAAATGTATTGACTTGCCAAAGTTAAAATATTTAATTCCTTAAACTTATTTCGGACTGACTCCCGTGGGGACAACCCACAGATCGCTCTTATAGCCCGTTTTTGCACTACAAATATCGAATTAATGTCAGCGGCATTACCCCACAAAATAACACCATATGACATGATACTATGAAAATAGCTGAAATAAACGAGCTTTGCTGTATTCTCATCCGTAAGATCGCGTATCTTTTTCACTGCGAACGCTGCAGAACTTAGCCTATTCGAAAGACCTTCTATGTGTTGGCCCCACTGGAGTTTACTATCTAAAGTAATTCCCAAGAACACCGCACTATCAACAACGAATCGGTGAAGCTGAAAATGGATTGAAACTTGAACACAATTACATTTCTCTTATGGAAAACGGACCATTAAAATGTTAGCCAATGTTTTTGAAAGCGTGCAAGAGATAGATACACTATCTCTCTGTGAAGGCTCTACACGTCCCAGACGAATATCTCCTGCAACATCCCCAATGACTGCGATTGCGTGTCGTTCGCAGCCGTCAGGTCGACGGTCACGTACTTAGCCGCTTGCAGTATCTTCATGCAGGACATATTTTCCGGGGCTAATTTCTGATAGAGCTGAGCGTACAGAGATTTCGCGCATTCGAAGTTAAATATTAACGGGTCTAAAATGTCCGCCAGGTCCGTTCGCTCGAGGAGGCAGCACGCGTGGGCTAACGTCACGCAGAGCTGAAACAAAATCATCGTTACCTGAAAGGTGCTCATCAGAGATTGATAAAATGAAATGTCAACTACCTGTTCGATCAGATGATCCTTATGCTTATATTCGGAGAAGTCGTCGACGTTGGCGGCGTTCTGCATGGCCTCCATTATCCCTCTCCAGACGAGGCAGAAATGCACGCCGAAGTGCGCACGCGTCCGAGGCGCACGCAGAGCGACGGCCGCGTTTATCCTAACTTTGAGGTTCTTGCACTCTTGCGAGAGCGAACAGAGGTTGGCGAATACTTGACTCTGAAATTATTTACGACAAACTTATTTATATAAAAAGGGGGCAAACGAACCTACGGTACGCCCAGATAGGGCAGCCATCGCAGCCCATAGACACCAATTTTTAGTGGGTGCGTGCTCAATTTATGAATGTTTCATAATCATAAAGGCCGGCAACGAACTCGCGAGCCCTCTGGCATTGAGTGTATAGTACAATTACCTGCCACCCGCTGAAACTAGTGAAAAGAGCATTATTTTTCATAGCGTTTCCTATAGCGTAACAAGCGTTCCAGCGCACTTTCATGTTGCTGACTTTGCTCGCACATTCCACCAACTTGGATATGGCGACCTCGCAGAGGGGCTTCATCTGAGAGCGCTTCGAAAGGTCGTCCTCTCGAATCAGCCGCAGCATGTTCCCGAGGGCTCGGGTGGCATTCATCTTTATCTGGCACATAAAGGAGAATAATAACCTACCCGTCAGATAAAAAATAAAACGAAAGTCCCGCGTCGGAGAGATATTCACCTTATCGTTATCGTCGGCGCACTGCACGCTGACCTCCAGCAGACGCAATAATAGGTCATCGTCTATTGGCTCCAGTTCCGGGTCATCCCTGTGCCAGAAGGTACCGGACTCATTAAAACTGAATTGAGCTTTGAAGTGAAACTTTCATCGAGTCCCGGGGTAGAAGACAAACTTCGGCATCTTGGAAACTCATCGACGTTTTATATCGGCTGGCTAAAGATACCGAAATACCATAACACGGCTGATCCAAGCCAATTCATTGACTCATTGACGTAATACTAGAAAACATGTTTCGTATTGAAACGCAAAAATTTCCACGGAAAGGTCGCGTCTCGTCTCAATGGTGTCAAATTCCGCAATCGCCCCTCGCTCACACGATTCACGCGTCCACCGAGTGATGTCCGTCTCTGATTGAAGCATTTAGTCATTATCACCCCGGGCTCGCGTGGAGATCGCCAAATATGTTACCAAACAGAGTGCGTCATTTTATCGTATTTATAAATATTTGCGCGGAAAATGAATAAATAACAAAAGATCGGAACCGCGATGCGTAATGGTTCTCCTCTTTCGGGAAGTCTTGCTGGAATGAGTATAAAAATAACAATGTTCATTTGCATATTTGCGAAGGTCTCACATATTAAGCACGAGCGCGTCGCTGAGGTTCGCGAGGGCCCAGGCGGCCTTAGTCCTGACGACGAGAGCGGTCTCCGTCAGCGCTCTCAAGATATTCTCGCCACAATCGCTCACGAAGCAAACGTCCTGCAATCGATTATGCAATTACAACGATATGATCAGCGGACAAATGAAAATATTATAATGTAATTTTAGCATAAAAGTTGTAAAAAGGGATGGGCGAACTGGGTTTTAGGAATCGGACTGGAGACAGAAGTTACCTCTCTCAGCGACCGGTACATGACGGCCATGGCGAGCGCCCTGACGGCGGCCGCTCTGACGCTCGGCTCTTCGTCGCTGCACGAACCCACCAAAAGGGCACAACAGACCAATTGGGTTCGGCGCTGGAACATCCATATTACCAATCCGTCAAAATTAATACTTATTTGTTACGGAACGACTGATGCACTTCTTTTCAAGTACATATGTCAAAAACAGACATATTTGTGAGAGAGGGATGTAGCCGTATGTGAGTTTGATCCCCGACTGTGCTCCGATGAAATTTCTGATGATGTGCCCATTTGAAGTCGTCAGTACACCGTGAGGAAATCGGCATGCCTGAGAAGACACGTATCAAGCACGGAAGGCTGATAAATTATTTGGCTATGAAGAATTGGCTACGAAATAGATAACTTTTTGATTAAATACATAGGTATTTACATTGACAGGCATTTTCTATTTGCATTAGAAACTCACAGGCAATTCCTTAAAGCACTGTTCCCCGATATTAGCGATGCAGTCGCATACGACGACTTTGGCGGACGAACTGTGATGGGCCTGCAGCACTGCGCACAGCGGAGAAGCCAGCTTTTCCCACATCGACACGCGCCGGGCCAACGGAGGCAGTTCGTCCACTCTCGTATACTCTGGAAGAACGAAACACTTTAACCACGCGATTGCTACTGAAGATTATTCGCCATAAATTAACGAAACATACCTAATTTTTGCAAGGAATCCCCGATTATGCTTATGAGCCTCGCAGTTTGGAAGACCACATCTTGGTGTTCGTGTTGCAAGAGTTCGTGTAAAGTGTCCGTCACGAAATCTATTTGGGGCTTCAGCAGAAGCGGGAGGTGGTGGAAGGCCATCGCCGATAGCACTTGCAGAGACTCTAACAGAACCGGTATGGGTGATGGATTGCAGCTCTATAATTATAGTGGGGAATATTGAAAACGCACGTCTTTTCACATTTTTGATTCCCTTTTTTACAATTTTATTCAAAAGAAACCGCTGGAAAGCTTAACGTATAAATATGTAATATTTACGCGACAGACTAACCAAAAGATATTGAAGAAAAACCAACCTAAAATACAATAAAATAAAAAATTAAGTTAATAAATAAGAGGGTGGTTAAATATTGGCTGATTAACACTAGCGTGGGGCGTATGACGGTTTCTTCTACTCACAATTTTGTCTAATCCTCTGAACTCCCATCCTATATTCTTAAAGCAAATATCCAGAATCCAAATATCAAAAAAAGTCTCTCTCGTGACGAACTCCTTGTAGACGCCTGTTTGTACTTCCTCCTCAGAGAGCAGGTCGTCGTCAGAATAGCCCTCTTCGAAGTCGTCACATTCGTTGGAAGCCTTATTCTCTTTGTCCGACGTGACCGGCCTAGGTCTTACGTCTTTGTGTATAACCTTCAGTACTTCGTCAACCTTAGGGTCGATCGATAGAATACAACCCATCGTTATGAGAGCCCCGACCTGCAATGTCACCTCTGAAAACATAAATATTTTAAGTAATAGAATTTGTAATAACGTTTAAATAATTTATTAAAAAGCGAAATTACCCTTATGTACTAGAAACTTCCTGGTACAGCTGACCATCTCGGTGATCAGGCCCTCCTGCATCTTATGGTAAGGCGTGGCCTGGACCAAAGCGGCGCAGCACTTTAACGCCACTAGTAAAACGACCTGACTGCGTTCGCATTTCAGTATACAGGCTAGAATCTTATGCATGCGCACGACTAAGTAGCCGAGGGATACTGAAAATGGTATAAACGATGAATTTGATTTTTTGCTGAAAGGAAAACTCGCTTTTAGTTATTTAAAAAAAAATTTGAATTTATTGGTTATAAGTAATAATAGTAGGTATCTGTTGTATTTCTTACCTGACTTCTGCCTGACCCAAATAAGTCTTAGAGCCGGACAACAAAGCCAGGATGACACTGAGAGTGCTGGCTCTACTGCTGGCCACGGGGTCCGTGACCACACTATACGCCAGAGTCCTTCTTGAGCTTTCTTCGCCGAGCCAGTTGTCATCGTAGGGCGAGTTAGGTAACAGAGCAAACCAATAGCCGAACATTTCTCGTTTATCCTTTATCTGCAAATTATATTTGATTCCGAGTATTATATCGCAATTGCAAGATGATATGAATAATTTAAGATGCTCACCTTTAAAATTACCAGGAATAAATTGGAAGCACTCTGCCGCACTCTGGACTTTAACGCGACTAACTTTGCCTCCCTACTGTTCTCCACGTCTGACATATCAGAATCACTGGTCAAAGTCCAACAGGGCCGTGCTTTCTGAGAATCTAGATAGTTTTTGCTCACCGGTTTGTAAGCTGAACTATTTTCAAAATTATCTATGTCTTTCAGCAAGCTTTTGTCAGATACTGGAATTTCTTTCTTCAAGCCCTCTATAGCATTGTTCCTGTGTTTTCGAACTTTTTGTTTCTAAAAAATTATTCAAAAATGAATACCTAATTTTATTTATATATCTATTTAAAGATATGTAACATACGATTTTCACATCTTATGTTTCGCATTTTGTTAGTTATGAATTGTCTTCATTTGATTAAACGTAAAAAGTAAGAATTGTTACGTAAAATCTGAAAGCTATGTGGGTAACACTGAAAATGTTTAGAACTGGCCTGTCAGAAACATTGCTAAGAAAACTTTTTAAATTTCAATTTTAGAACTCTTTGATTGCATTCCGGTCGGCTCTTCTCGAAGGCCTAATTTCCTTCAAATTCCTTGCCCTTCATCCATATCCTGTTTACTTTCAACAATGGACCCAAATATATATAAATTTAGCTTTTATCATAACTACAAATAAAAATTTAGATAAAATGTATAAATATCTGTTCACTCTATCTTTATCTATCTCTAAGAATTCCGTTTCATCTGATAATTACAATTTTTTACCCGTTTTCCTGTTTTTACTCTGGGGCACAATGCAGAAAACGTGCAGGCCGAATAATGATGAAAAAAATTATATATTGCATTCATTTGTCACTTGTTTTAATGAATTGGCGGCAAATTTGAAACTTGTTACACGTGACAATGAACCTAACGCGAGAAAATTTTCGGTCAGTGATTTATGATGACTTTCGTTGTGGGGTTACTCAACAACAAACCCATGATAGGCTGCGATTAGCATTTCTTAATGAAGCCGTATCTCGTCCTCGTGAGGATCGTCTTTTAACAGCGACTAGTGAAGATGCGACGCATGATAGAGGAAGATAAGAGAGTGACCTATCAGCAGATACGGGCAAGCCTAGGCATTGTTATGTTGGCGGCAGGAAGCTTTATACAAGAGGGATTGCCCATACTTTAATCGACGGCTAGAAAGACTTTGCATGGACTGATGTCGGCAAATGTTAGATAAGTTCACGGGCGGTTACTGAAATGCTGTATTTGACATCGTGACAGGTGTTGAAACCTGGATATTGCTACGAACCCAAAACCAAAAGACAATCAGCTCAGTGGGTGTTTCCTTTCGATGATCGGCTAACTAAGGTAAGGAAAGGACGAAGTCAAGGAAACAAGATGATTGCCTCATTCTTTGATCGGAAAGGTTTTGTGTCTCCATATTCTAGCACAATGGTCCTTGTGCTAGAAGATGGAAAGACAGTTACTGCAGACTAGTATGTCAATCGCTGTTTGTCTGTTGTCTTGGGAAAAATTTGATAGTAGCACCCTCGAACCAGGATCCTCCGTCACACTGACTGTTAAATATTTGACTATGGCAGTCATCCGCCATACCATCCTGATTCGGCACCCTGCGACTTTCATTTATTCCCAAGGTCTGAAGATAAAATTTGAGGTTGAAAATGCCATAGAAGAGACCCTCTAAGGAAGAATGCACACTGCCACAAGCCCATTGTTTTTCTCACTGGTTCTATCAAATGCGACGATGAATAAAGAGGAACGGAGATTAATTCGAAAAACAATAAAAGTATTAGCAACCTTCTACATTTTTTTGACTTTGGATTACTCGCTTTATTTTTTAAAGATTTTGTTTTGTAAAGATTACCTCAGTGCAATGTCATATTAATAAAAAATCAAGACACATTTCACCATTTCTAAAAATATTACCTTGCCTCCCCTAACACCAACCGACTTGACTGGAGTAGCTGCAATTGTTTGTTGAGCAGGCATTATCTTTTCTGGCCTACTGTTCTGTGGTATGAGACCATACAGAATAAAATACTGACTAATCCCCATCAACTCTGGCAATGGAATGTCTTCGCCTGGATTGTTAAAATACACATGAGACAGCACTCTTAATGCTGAAATTACAACCTGAAAAAGAGTAACTAGGTTTTAAATATACATACATATATAAAAATAAGATAGCACATTAAGTAACATATTAATTTCAGTATGTAATTTTTACATATGCTTTGTAAGATAAACATTTTTCAAGTAACTCACCTTGCAGTACAAAAATTCATCTTCATGTTTCACAAACCCCTTCATTAAATATTTTATAATAATCAAAGAAATGTTTTGTTTTATATCCATGGTTACCTCAAATTCATTTTTTTCATCAATTATAGGCAATAAACTTATAATGCATTTTAATACTAACAGTGATATTTGCAATGAATTTTGAGAAGTAAAATTAAATCTATCTTCTGCATCAATATATTGGATAAGTAACCCTTTTTGTCCAATTAGTTCATGAATAAACTAAAAAAAATATTAGTAAATTAATAAATATTTCTAATAGTTAATTCTCTTAATGTGTGTGTCTAATAATACAAAATGCAAACTCTGTAGAGAATACAAAAAGCAAATTTGTACTATCTTCACATTTTACATTCCCATAAGCTAAATCAGAACTTTAAATAATTTAATCCACCAGAACAAAAGAAGTTAGATCATAAAGTTATAACAGTTATACCTTTTGTCCAATATGTACATGAGAATGCAAAATACATTGCATATTGTGTAAAATATCTGGTAATATCAAGTCCGCGCCTGTTTTAATACAGTCTATATGCCAAGAAATAACTGGCAGCAAATATTCATTACTCAAAGGTATTATTTGCTTAGTTACAATATTGGTCATTAAGTGTGAGGCTTTTGCAGCTAGAGCTTCTTCAGCTGGTTTGATGTATAAACATATCATTTTAAGTAAATTAGCAGCATCCTGAAATAAATTTTGGCATGTTATTTAAAATAACTATACTAAACTAAAAATATCTGCCTCCTATCTTTCAATTTATAGGCCTTTTTTATTACAGGCAAGCAATGTTCTGAAAGCATTCAGGCAATAATTTCCATATTAATAAAGATTGTCATATTACAGATATAAACTTCCTTTTTTTAAGAAAATTGCAAAATATTTGGTAGAACATTTACTTACATTTATTCTAACACAGAGTTGTGTTTTGTACAACTTTGCATTAAGCTCATCAATTAGGGAATTAATCATTCCTGCATTATGATTTCTGTCAGGTAATATATTGCAAAGTTTTGCCGAAACTGAAGAAAACTCTTCAGGCTTGCTATAATTCATTTTTAGTAATGCTTGAGAGATGCTCTTTTACTTCAGAATGCACTTAGAAGCTATAAAATTAAAGTTTTGTTTGAATGAAATAACTTGTTTGTATTTATATTCATACAATTAAAACCTACAGAAACTGAAAATATTAAGTAACTTATTATTACTTTACGTCAATAACTTACATAGACAAACTATATATAACTATAGTCTATATTTTTAAATTAAGATAAACTCATATCACAGATTACAATAACTGTAAAATTAATTGTTATATAATATAATAGTGAGAATTTCAAAATAATTTTAGTAATATTAGTTACTTATGCTCTCTATTTCTAAAGAATATATAAGCTATTTCTCTTGAGCGTCCAAGAAATAAACATCAATTATTTCCCTCTATTAGGAATAAAAAATGTTACAATTTTGACTCTTTTTAACTAACTACTTTTTTCTATTGAGTGTTGACATTACCTTTCACTCCAGACAACGACGTACGATTCCAAATTAAACTCTAAAAACAGTACAGTTCCATAATCTTTTTAACTATGTCGTTTTATAAATTCAATCACAAAGGGAGAGAAGTCTCCCAACATCCATGGGAACGTATCATCAAAGATCACTACCGAAACAAAATCAAACATATTCATAATTCAGTACACAACTCGAAGTACCCAAAGACTGAGAAAAAACCCCCGCTCATTGATAGAGTGAAATTTATGATTATAGGCGATATGGTGACAAGGGAATTCAATTACTGCATCAATATAGCTAAAGGGTTGTATAAGTATCGACCCGCAGTATTTGATCCGCCTGTAATAAGAGGTTATGTTTTGCACATTAGTAAAATAGTGAATAATAAATAGATTATATGTATATTCCTATTAAATAATTCGTAAATCCGTTACGTACAGATTTGTTATCCTGTATCTATACTTAATTAGGAGTGGTTGCCTGGAAGAGTTCGTTCGAAAGCGAGTTGTCCGCCAGTTGTCTTTCTTTTTATTTAATTACCTATTTATTTGGTTCTATATGACTATACTTGCAACGAAGTGGTATTGAAAAAGTCTCCAAATCGCAAAATTTATTGTTTCTATAGAACCCCGGACCTCCGGGTGAAAATATCTACCAAGCAAGTAACACGTACAATTTAAAAAAAATATATTGATGAAACAGGGTCTTAGAGTTTAGGCACAATAATAAAATTTTACATTAATAGGAGTGACAACAGTCGAATGGCCGCATGTTTTGAGTGATATAAAGCGACAATACGGTACAATGGCGTATTGTTTGGATAATTCTGTGGCTATAATTCTAAACGATAAATTTCTCGGTGGCGAAAAGGAATTCAGAGAAATAATTAATGCTAAATATTATTATCATATAATATTGGATTATTATAAGGAAGGGGTCGATCAATTCGTCAAATACATCCGAGCCTCTGGGGTAAAATTCGATGTTTATACTATTTAACTTATGTTGTTTTTTGTCACTCCTGGTTATAATAAAACGTAGTGTTTATATAAAAAACGTTATTTCAGAGACCCTGCGCATATATGCACATTTCAATCGACTCGGAACACATTGGCACGATGATATTCATGGTTCGTATGTATTTATTAATTTGTGCTATTTATACATTATTGTGACATACGGACCATATACTAGTCCGTATTATGTATATCTTACATTACTTTGCTAATATATTAAATTCCAGCTATTTATAGTTACAATATTTCTTTCACCACCTCAGCTTACACCACTAGGTAAAAACAGTGTAAATATTGGTATCTAAATCTGAAGACGCTCTTTTAAGAACTTTGAAGTCAACAGTTTTATATTTAATATCTAGGTTTACTTTTAAGCGGCGTTTTTTAGCTTTACGCAGACGTAGTACCCAACACTTGCGTAAATTTTCTCCGATTATGTCAAACCAAAAGGGGTGGCTATGCTGGGACTCCCGTACATAGAATAGTCAAAGATAGTTGGATACAGTGCGGTGGGTTCGGTCTGAAAAGTACAGATTTAGAATGCGAGAACTTTATCATTCCTCATGACAGGCGGGGGGTGTTATGCATGGCTAACGATGGAAGGTAAGGACTTAGTTTGCGAGATATCTATCAATTAACTTTTTTAAGGGTTTGTTTCAGATTTGCCTTACATAGCAATATATATTTTGTATTTTAGACATGTGGATTGCTCAACTCAGTTTTTTGTCTTGCTACAACCAGCTGCATGGATGGCGTCAAAATACGTTGCTTTTGGTCAACTGATTGACGGCGAATCAGTTTTACAAAAAATTGAGACGGTTCCTACTTGGTACGAATCTCCAATGTCAGAAATTTTTATCCACAAAACCGGTATACTAAATATGGAGTGTGAGCATATACCGATAAATAAAGGAACTAATGAGTACATACAAGGACACATAGAAGATTTGATTGCATTAGGAGATACCTTGATTGAAGTGAGAATTACAAATAGTTTTAATTTCCTTCATCTGTTTCTTCGTTTAAAAAAAGACCCATTGAATTATAAATCTGTTTATATGTTTTAGAAAAGTCTGTTTATATTTGACTAAAAATGCTTGTATAATTTCGCGTATTTATAGGAAGTTCTAGCAAAAACATTTTTGGAGATCCAATTTAGAGAAGTAACAGGTGTAGCAGTAGAAGGCGAGGGTGAAGAAGCAGTTGGCGAAGAAAAAAGAAACATTCGGGCAACGGAACGGTAATACCTCACTCTATAATTTGAATCAAAATAATTACGAAAATTTTAAATAATTGGCTAAAGTTCAAATAAGTGATAATCGTATATAGACATTTTTTTATAGTAGAAAAGGGGCATTCTGCTTCACTTTTTATACTCGTAAACGGGTGCTACTTGTGGTGACTGGTCGTACTTCATTTCGTGTATGCGGTCATGTTAGTTGTTTCGACTATGTATTTGCGTGTTGTTCCTACGAGAATGTAAGTGCGTGCTCCTATTTCACCATGCCTCCTGATAGATGGCAAATCTTTGCTTTTAATTTATTTTATTATTCTTTATTAATTAAGATGTCATATTTCGACATTGTGTAATAGAAAAAACTTGGCGATTAAAAAGAGCGGCGGAGAGTTTATTGCCAGTTCTTCTCTTCTGTTCTACGCCCTTGATTTGAGAACTGGTAGTAAATGTAAAAATAGAAGCATTCAATGTACATTTCTTTTTTGACGTTCATAAGTGTACATTGTATTACCTACATGATAATAAATGATTAAAAAAAAACAAATACTATGGACTTGAAGTACCTACTGTTCACACATCTCGGCGGGAACAGTATTTCGGTCCATTAGACCTCCTAGAAGGCCTTCGTGTTCTACGAAGAGCGGTTCTATTCGTCGATGACCAGTCATTTTGCATATATAGGTTGTGGCTTTATTTTCATCTTCTAGGGCGTTTACCATGGACAGTTTAAGAATTTTGTTCAATTAATAGGGAAGATGGGGGGACTGATGGGAACTGGAGCCTACTAAGGAAAAAGTTCAATAAAAGCCAAATTTATTGATACTTTATTAACTTTTTAATCGAAACTAAATTCTGACTTATTGGAATATCATTTATTCACAGTGTTAACGTAACATAATTTGGCATTTTGCCACAAATAAACTTAAAAGAAAAAAACAGGATCGCTCTCATTACCCGACTTTGCGGGCAATGAGAGCCTATAATTTCGCATATGGGTAACGGGAGCTACTTAATTATTAAATCAGCCTCAAAGATTTCTATTTCAGTCTGGAATCTAACTTATTCATATAAAATTTAATATAACGTAATCGTCTAACGTTTAACTTTAAGGATCTAAGCAAAAAACGCAAATATAATCAACTGGGCTCTCAGAACCAGAACATTGCTTATGTGCCCATTTACCACAACTTCTACAACAGTACCACATCTCATTGTTTTTTTTCCTATATCGCAGCAAATAGCACACAATATATCTTATTCTGAATATTCTGACTCATCGTCGCAAAGATTCTCAACGTCTTCGTCTTCATACGTCTCCGTTTCATCCTCAAAAAGTTTCTTTTTAACTCTTGTTTCTTTTTCTTTTTTGTTCATTGCTTTCTTTCTTTTTTTCCCTTTTTCTGCGCTACATTTTCTATTTTTGTTGATGGTTTCTCCCTTTGTACTGATTTCAGTTTTATTTTTTTATCTAAGCGTTTCTTCTCTTTCTCTTCAAATAATGCTTTCATTGGCGTGCTAGACAAAATTACTGAATGTTGTTTTTATCTAGAAGTCTTATTTTTGTTATTTATGTTAGGTAGTGGACTTACAACTGATAGAACTTTGATTGACAGTAGCTGGCTCCGAGACTGTTTTATAATGCAACATAAACGAGCCTTTAGAAGGGTTTTTATTTGGCGACAAATTTGGTGTGTTATTTTCTGGAAATGCTTTCTCTTGTAGTTCACTTAATATAGATAGACTTACAGCATGCTCAATATCAGGCTACTCTTTTTCAAAAATGTCTTGAACTTCCTCCACCACAACAAAATCGTCTTCTGAAAAAACAGCAGGATTCATGGGAAAAATTCATGTGGCTTTGAAGCCAGAGATCCCTTTGTCTAAGCTTGCTACTCTGGCATAAACTTTGTTGAACAATCCTGCAATATCATAGGGTGTAAATTTTATCATATTTCTGGATTTCATAAACATGTCACATTCTTTGTTGTAGGCTCTCTTGAACGGCCCATAAAAAGTTACATCCAGAGGCTGTAACCGATGTGATGAATGAGGTGGAATGGAAAGCATTACAAAGTTTGGGAAGTGGCTAAAGCCAACCATGGCTTTAGCCACTTCCCAAGCTTCCAATGTACAATGGCTATTGTGGTTATCCATAATCAGTAAAACAGGTTGTTCAGTGGTGGGTTTTGAGTAATCAATGAAGTGCCGCAGCCATTTAATATATATGCTTTCATTCGACCATTATGAGAGCATGTGTAAACAGCTCCTGGTGGACCGTCTTTTTCTAGCTGTGGTGAGTGACGCTGTCGAGGGAAAATAAAAAGAGGCGGAATGAACGACCCTGAAGCACTCATAGCGCAGATAGTGGTTACGTTTTTACCTCTTTCCCATGACGTGACTGCTCCTATACGTTTTTGACTCCTAGGCGCTATAATTTTTTCTGTATCTTGAACCGTAGTTACGCCAGTCTCATCCATATTGTAAATTTGAGATGGTGGAAAGTGGTATTTTGTCATGAATTTTTCCAAATTTTCAAAGAATTGATCCACTTCAGCGTTATTGAACCCAAGTATCCTATTGATGCTTGTCGCTTCTGGCTTTCTAATACTTAGATCAGGATGTCGTTGAAAAAAGCCAGTTAGAAAGTCTCTGCCCGCAGACTTCTTGATTTCATTAAATCGATCTGCGACACCAAATCTTTCAGCCATGACGTACAAAACTGAGCCCTCGTCAGTCCGTAATTTTTTTTTGACATTGTATGTAGATGATTAGCCAGAATTAATTCTTGTTCCTCGGTGAACACAGATGGCCTTCCTAGTTTAGGAGTAGTGTAGATATAGTGTCACGCTGAAGTTTTTTGACCGCATTTTCTAACGTTTCTACGGTCCAAGATGCTTTCGTAGTGGTGCGTTCTCGTTTTCTTGGCATTTTGATATCTAAAAAATAAAAATAATTTAAGAATGTGAGGTAATCAGAGCCTAATTAGCTCTAATTACCCGACTACCACCATCTTGAAATTTAATAAAATTAAATACTGCATCTAGCTTGTAACGAAATTATACGTAAAAATACTCAAAATTTATATCATTAGTTATAAAATAAAAAAAGGTTTGATTGTAACAAACAAATATCTTCATACATACCTGGCAATTTGAAATTTCGTATTTTTTATAAGCGCGGACTACAAAATTGACAAGCGTTCGGGGTCACATAACACGTGGCAGTGGCGAGTCGAGCGGCGCGGGGGGACACAAACGCAGTGTGCCGAAAGGGCCTAAGTTGTAGTTTTGTCTTTAGGCGCACCGCTCCCATTACCCACGGTTCCCCTACCGTTAAGTTTCATCATCGGACATCGAGGCAGAATATATAATCCCACTCTTTTACTTTGTCGTCACCACAACTAAATGTTTCCAAACCAATACGTCTTAGGGTCCGCAAAAAGGAGCGTTTTTTAAATATGTACTAGTTATTAAGAGGTCTGCAACGCAGTCACGAGCCTCTTGGCATTGAAAGTTTTGTGCATAGGTGGTATCACATTATATATTAACATAAGGTCCAAATGACTCTGTATTAATAAATGCTAGTATGCTTATCAAACATATCAGATATTTTTGGTATTACTGATTTTGAAGCCTCTTTGCTGATTCAGGTTTATCCGTAAGAAAGAAGAAATAGACAAACAATTAAAGAGTCAATCTCTTAGTGACCCTCGGAGACCGTCAGCAGCCGAAAGCGAAACAATTGATGAAAATAACGAATATGATGTAGAAGTTTATGAATACGAGCCAGAAGAAAGCTCGTATAAGCACATTTCTTTTGTTGGCACAGGGAGTCTAGTCGTTAAACCGGAAAAGCCCTTCTATATACCACTTACCGATGTCCTCGATCCTGAAGAAATTGAATCTACTTATGATTTGAAGAAGTAAGTGCCTACACTAATAAATACAAGTGTTGTCAGCCATAAAACGGATAAATTAATTAAGTAAAGGGATAGCTTGTCAAACCTTGTAGTGTAATAAACAAAAGAAATGCAACTTAAAGAGTACAAAAATAAACTATGCGATTACTAGGTATACCTTCATATGTTTTAGGTTTTTAAAAGGTCATTATTGCCTGGAAAGTGATCTGGAAGACCAATTGCCAAAAAAGATAATTGCGCAAGAGCTATCATTCATATCAGATATATTCAAATTTGGAGAGGATTCAGAGGAAAGCTCAGGTGAAGGTATTTAAAAATACGAAAGTCGTCAAACGTCACAAACAAAATTAGTTTAGATAATAAGACTATTCTTATTATTTCAGTCGAGTCATTAGAATCTGAAGACGAGCGTGAAATCAGAAGATACCTAAAGTAACGTATTTCCATTTATTTAAATTTACCGATTAAACTATAACTTGCCTTACATTCTCACCTTTTGTTAGGTTAAATGTGGATCGTGTTAGCTTCGCCGGTGACGTCATTAAGGGAATTGCACGAGGTGTCGGAAAGTGCAATCTTTTTGAAGGAACAAGAAAGTAAGACGTGGTCCAATACTTATATATACTTACCTAATATTATAAAGAGGAAAGATTCTAACTTTGTAACGAATTGGCTCAAAAAGCACTGCACCGGTTTTAAAAAATCTTCCACGATTTGAATGCTCCATTATCACTGATTAATGAAGGCTAATTTAAAATGCTGGACAGAAATAAGGATACCCATTAATACTACAATTATTATGTTACCCAAGGTGTTAAAAAATGCCTATAAAATATCTTTCATCGCTGCGAAGTCGATGATAGAACATAATAATATCTACAAAAAATGTTTATAAAATAAATGTTCACCCGTTCGAAGCCGGGACGGGCCGCTAGTACCAAATAAAAAATATATCAAACGGAATACACATACATATATGGTATATGACCTAATTGAAAGCAGTTTCTCGAATGAAATAATATATTTTTTTTTAGATCGGAATTAATAACGGATGAAGAATTGAGAAGGTTTAGGTAAAGTATATGTAGGTCTTATAGAAGCAAACGATAAGTATATTTACTTTAATTTTTTTTATTAAAGTTGGCGATTGTATTTATTTATTTTTTATTTATTTCTAGAATAGCTTCCGTTGATCGAAAATCGAGAGACATGGGCGAAAAGTAAGGACATTCTTTTTCTTTTCCTAAGAACTATTATTTTTTTTAATTATTATTTTTTTTAAAGAAAAGTGTCAATAAGCGTCCCGTGGGCCGTCAGAGAGCCCAGCAAAATTAAAAGACGACAAACGGGATTTGTTCGTATGGAGGACTTAGAAAAGATTCATATCATAAAAAGGCTCAGTTCCGACGACTTCGGCGATGACGACGGATCACCTACTGGCAGTCGGTACATTTTTTATGACAAAATATACGCTTAAAATTGAGCCACAATAAATGAAGTAATATTATTATTAGTTTGATCATGGTGGGTGGAAGCTATATAAGCTTAATAGCTGAGCTATTAAGTACGTTCAGGCCTACTACATAAATATGTATTTTCGATTTGATGTAGGAAAGTGCGCATAGCAGCGTCGGCTGTGGCTGCTCAAACTGGAACTAGGCCAATGCGGCGACCCACAGGCTTCGTAAGGCCGTCTCCTTTGAAAATCTCCGAGTCCGACATAGAAGTCCGTAGACAATCTGTGTTGACCCGTTTGTACGAGAACGTGACTTTGGATGATGACGATGACGGTCCCACCCTCAAGGAGTACAGGTATATTTTAGTTAAAAGAATGATTATCTTTTTTATAACGAGATCTAATCAGTCAATCGACGTCAGGCCCGCCGGGGAATCACAACACAAAAACGTGATGTTGACATACAGCTCGCCAAATTCCCGCATAAGAAGCGACGAAAACGCAAGAGAGAAATATCTTAGGCATTCATTAACAGCGGAAAAAGAATCATTTGAGGATATATTAAATCTGCAGCACGGCAAAAAGTTTGTAGCTCGCAAGATATCCTCGGATTATGTCAAAACTATTGACCAAGTGGAACAAAACACGGCCGAAACGTCCATAAGGAGCGTCGAGTTCTCGAAAAGCCGTCCCTCTATGTCCGTGTCCCAGTATCAGGCGAAGAACCAAGAGTACCACAAGAAAATTAAAAGTGTGTCTCAACTGAAGGAAAAACTAGGTTCTAAAGAGAGTGGTTAGTCAATGCATGATAAAATTATAAATTTGTCTTTTCGAACTAATATATTGTTTCATCATTACATGTATTTTATTTAGGGATGAGGTCATCCGGGTTACGTCTTCCCGGCGACACGCCACTCTATTCAGAAACGAACGTCGTTTAACATTTTTACTTTTTGGAACATTTTTACTGTATTTTTCAATATTAAAGAAACTAATACAAAACTAACTGTTGTTATTCGAAAAAAAACAGATACAAACTAGATATATAACACTGAGACTATTCAAAATGTTTACTTGTGTAATACTAGGTTCTATAAAGGTTCTTCAGACACCGGCTCATATTTCATGCATAATACAATTTCTGCTAAACCGTAAATAAAAAAACAATATTTTTGGATACGATGTTTTATTATATTAGATTTAAATCGTTTCGATCAAATTTGTACAAGACAAATCGCGTATAAAATCTTTTTGTATTTTACGACTAACGTTGCATATTAACATTCCTATACGCAATCATCATCAGTCATTTTAGACCTAATCCAAAATGAACCTTACTCTAAATCTGTAGCAGTATTCTTTTAACACCCTGATACAATTCATACGTTTCTGCCCGTAGGACGTCACCTTGGCGACTACTTTATACCGTAAAATAGACCTTAAACGCCTGCAATAAGATACATTTCATAAAATAACATGGGGACAATAACAAATTGGGGATCATTTAAAATAATGGCACGCAAAAACACCGATAGCATGTAAAATAATTGTACATAATGTACAGCTTTTTGCTTAAATTGTTATTTACATATTTATTTATATACAAGATTAATTTACACTAGACAATCTCTATATCACTAGGATTTGATCGGAACTTCGAAATGGGATACATTTGGACTGTGGTGACCACGCCCAAACATTATTCAAATAAAAGGAGCTTAATACCTGAACCAAATAATCATTACAAAAAGGTAATTTCGGTCTTTTATTGTAGCCAAGTGACCGCGCACTCGAAGCTCAAAATTCGAAGATCCTAACAAGACACAGATATGTCCGTACTACGTCGGACGTCTAATGACCATGACCATGACCGTGGCCGTGACCGTGACCCGCTACACCGTATCCATTGGGAGGGGCCCTGTTGTTGTTGACGTTGTTGCCCTCCGCGTTGTTGTCGACGTTGGCGTCGGGGTTGTTTCGAGCCTCGAGTTGCTGTTGCCACATCGACGCGTAGAAGCCGCCCTGAGCGAGGAGCATCTCGTGGCTGGAAATTTACAAATCGTTATAAAAACTGTTATCGTGTACATATTGTGGACAAACGACCCGAATCACTCACTTTCCCCTCTCGACGATCTCCCCCTCCTTGAGCACGAGGATCTCATCGGCGTGAATGATCGTGGACAGTCTGTGCGCTATGATCAAGGTGGTTCTGTCGGCGCACACTCGGGACAGGGCGGCCTGAAATGGTTCAAAGTCAAAAATAATAAAGCGTCTTCCGATAATAACCCGTTCCTCGTGGATGGCGAGACCGACCTGTATGTTCCTCTCGGTGTGGGTGTCGAGGGCCGACGTGGCTTCGTCCAGCAGGACAATGGCGGGATTCTTTAGAAGGGTTCTGGCTATCGCTATCCTCTGCTTCTCACCGCCGCTCAACCGGAGGCCTCTCTCTCCGACCTTACGTTATAGTGAGATGGATTAAACCAGCTTTTACAAATAATAATAATTTATTTGCAAGAATATTCTAGTGGAACAATCTGAACTTCGTTATTTTAAATAGAAGTTACAATTACATCATATCATTGTAGTCAATTCTTAGATCCTTGCATTATTAAAATATATTATTATCTACATGTTTCACTCAAATAATTACCACAAAAACTGTTGAAGGCAGATTTTTAAATGTTTTTGGTAAATTATTCTGATGATTTGGTTTTTCTTATCGTTCTCTAATACTACGCTATTTGAACGACTAGTGAATCGTTTACGTGCAAATAAATAGAAACAATGAAATCCAAATGACCTGCGTGTCATAAGCGTCGGGGAAGGTGAGTATTCTATCGTGGATGTCGGCATTTTTGGCCGCCGCTATCACATCCGCCGACGACGCTTCCAGTTTCCCGTACTGGATGTTGTACCTGCCCAAACAAATATGGTCAATGTTTAGCCACGAGACGGTCGCCAGTCGTCGCGTGCTCTTTCGTTCTGCGCCATCGAGATCACCTGACAGAGTTGTTGAACAGCACCGTATCCTGAGGCACCACTCCGATGTTGGCCCTCAGCGAGGCCTGCGTGACGGTGCGCACGTCTTGGCCGTCCACGAGCACCGCTCCCTCGTTGACGTCGTAGAAGCGGAACAGCAGCCGCATGATGGTGGACTTGCCGGCCCCGCTCGGCCCCACCTGAGTCATCGTAACGCGTGAGTTGTGTGTTGCTTCGGGGAGCCGTCGACGTTCTAGGAGAAGAGGCGATCGCTCACCAAGGCCACCGTGGAACCCGGCGCCACCTTGAAGGTGACGTTGTTGAGCACCAGCCTCTCGGGCCCGTAGCCGAAGGAGACGTGCTTGAACTCGATCCCTCCGCGCCTCACCAGAAGCTCGGGCGCCCCCGCCGCGTCCTTCACGTCGCTGTCCACGCGCATAAGCTCGAACATGTTCTCCATGTCCACGAAGTTCTTCTGGATCGCCCTGCGAGAGGAGGCATTGTCTTGATGGCTCAAATCATTTGATCCGCAATCCGTTAAGCAGATAAAGATGTATGTTTAGTCTAATCTCACAAGAGATCTTGATGCTTCCCAATCATCTGAAGATTAGAAGAAAGGCAATTAAATATCCTTACCTATAATAAGTGCCGAACCAATTCAAAGGCACGTAGAGTTGTACAATGTACGTTGCGAACAAGACGTAATCTCCGACGGTCAGCTCGGCCGTATGCACCACCATGTGCAGAGCCAGCAGAGACCCCGCAAGTAATCCTGTGGTGTTATCATAATATGTTATCATAATATGTTTTTATTATATGAGTATACAATATTTCATAGTCATTAATAGTTTGTTCGAATTAAATAAAACATCCAGCTTTAAAACTAGTACAATTGAAGATCAAAAAACCTTGTTTACGTTTTCAGTTAACAAATTATTATTAGTGTTTCAAAGTGATTTCCGCACAGTTTTAAAGATCAAAATCGTTCGACAGAATATCTGAACTTCCTCAATTGGCGGACGTGTAAAAGACTTAATGAATGCACAAAACCAGATCAGGCCTGTTACGAAATGTCTGTATGAAACGCGTATTAAGCAAAAACTAAAAATTATAATGAACATACTTATTTTGTGACTTTTAGATCATATTTTTAAAGTTTTCGCTAAAAATCTCTGGTTGAGGCAAATAATAGTTTATGGACATTACGAGAAGCGGTAATGATTTATTCAACAACACATGTTCGAAAAGACGTCGTTGTCGGGTTACAATTGAACGACACTTCGCTTCTCGTGTGCATCGTGACTGAAAACATTTTATTTGTGTGTGTGTGTGGACGTTGGGCAATGGAGACTGGCCTATTAATCATAAGACAGACATTTATTACTAACAAAACCCACAAAATAATCAAAGAAAAATAAAAAAGAATGAAAGAATATGAGAGATAACTATTTTCTTTTAAAGAACAAGGTACGTTTAAGTGTGTGATGCATCATGCATGTGTGCTGTGGTTGTTGTTGGCCCTGGCTCAGCATTATGCTGAGGAGCAGACAGTGCCACAGCGCCTGTCATTCTTCAAGAGATAACAGCAGCTAGTTTATTATATTATAAACCTTTCAATAAAATAGAACATCAATTGGCTGATATTTCTTCATTCTTTGGCTACGCATATAAATTGAGATTTCTTTTTTTATTTTATCAGACATCCTCTCTAAACGGGAAAATTAGCTTTTCCACATTAGCTATTAAATTAAAGGTAATGTTTATAAAGGAATTAAAACCGGTGTAATCAATTACTCTTTACAATATAATGTAATAAAAACAATAAACAATTGCAAGATAAAACATCAATTACACACGTAATTGACACTCAATGAAACAAGTCGTAAATAACTCACCCGAACAAATGATAATATTCTGCATCGTATTCAGAATATTGAGAGTAACCAACGATTTGAATTCTTCTTTCTGTAACAATAAATACCAATAAATACGCTGCTGACGGTTAACATTCGCAAATGTCAGATGTAAATTCTTACCTGATAATGTTGAATGGCCCCCTTGTAAGAAACCACTTCGTACGCTTCGGCGCCATAATACTTGACAGTCTCGTAGTTGAGCAGGGAGTCCACAGATCTGGCCTTTTGCTCGTTATCCGCGAGGTTCATTCGCCTTTGAAATTTCGTCCGCCATTCCGTCACTGCTATTGTTGCAACTGGAAACATATTTGATATGTATATAAATTATAATATACGAAATGATCACTTGACCACATATTCTGCTGAATATACTCACTGATATATAAGAGCATCGTAGAGAAGACGATGACTCCGAACCACACGTTGTACTGCGAGACGAAATACACGACCGCGACAATGATGTCGACTAGAGTAGGAGTTATAGAGAACAGAATGTACGATAGAAGATTGTCTATCGAGTCGGTCCCTCTGTCCATCACTCGCAGAACTTCCCCCGTCTTGCGCGATAAGTGCCATTTGAGTGGCAAGTCGTGAAGATGTCTGAATAACTCTAGCTGAAAAAGAGCTATTTATATCAGCTAGTTAATTCATTTACACAGGAATATATAGACAATAAATAATATTCTCATTAAAATCCTTGTTTGTATATATCTGAGTTATGGCGCTGGTATCAGCTGTCATTTTCATTAATTGATAACATCAAAGTCAAATTAGTTCATTTGATAGTCTTAAGTAATAAGACGACAATATTCCTCGTGGATCGTAGCCACTAGCCCTAGCCCTCTCCGTCATATATTATACATCAAAATAATATTTTTATAAGCCTTTCGTTTATGATCGTTTAGAATGATTCAATCTTGATATAAACAGCTATTTAAAATAATTATAATTTATTGTACATTCGCAAAAAAGGCAATGAAATATAAATGAATTAATAAGAGGCCTTTTGATGAAGTGGTTTGATATTCGCGGCGATTTAACGGCGAAGTGCTCTTCGAGATAGCATAAAATAACTATGAGGGGCGATTGTTAGATATTAATTCTACGCCAACACTGTGATCGACAAGGGGCTTTGTCATGCTTATCTTTAAATGACGAGTACGTGCCTACAAACTTTACTCTTATTAAACGAAGATGGCATTTTCGCAAAAACTTATCGCAAACACATTCATGAGACGATTAACGTTCCCAATAAATATTTACAAATATATCACCTGTATTTCTCTGGTAGTGTACTGTTGTACTCGGATCCACAAGAACGACCGCATATTATTTAGGAGACCCATTCCACCGGTTCCCCCTCCTTGCAGGAACTTGAAAAATACGTAAACGGCCACCAAGTCCCAACGGAAATAAAGAGGTGGGATGGATAAACTATTCACTGAAATATTATTAACGTGATTATTTAGTAAACAGTGATCCATTTCAAAAGCCTGATGTTTTAAATTAGTAATTCTATAAAATTAATTATAGTCTACACAATTATAATATAAGTATGGATCAAAGCTTGATGGAGTGAAACCAGACACTGTTTTAATGCAGCGTGAAAGTTCTTTTTTATGTTACAGGAGGCAGTTTGGCTCTCCTGATGTGGACACTCAGATTGCCAGAAGGCTCGAAAGTGTGTTGATAGGTCTAAGTCGAAGTGGTTCGGAAATACTTCATTTCGCAGCCGGTTCCAAATATTGGTGATGCGCGGCAGATATTGTCTCTCAGTTGTGAAACGACAGACGTCAAGGTGATACGGATGGTATCTAAGTAAGCCAGTGTGATTTCATTACAGTTTTTTTCACAATAATATAATTGATTCTAGATAAGATTATGTAAGCATATTCTTATTAGGTATTTTAGTAGTGAAAACGGAAACAAAAACATTGTTTATTTTGAGAAAACAATCCTTGAAATATTAATGGATAACCTCCATCAACACCTTTCATTTCGAAAAAGAGAACGTTTTTGAAAATCCTTGATCAGATCATCGTAAAACGATTAATTTAATTAAACGACATTTTAACGAAAAATATGAAATCGGCAGAGAATTATTTTGTCGAGTTTAGATCATTACATATTCAAAGCCAAAATCCATTACATTACAACACGTATTCCTGACTCTAGAAACCCGATAACGAACAGAGCTGTTGTTTTAGCGACGTGTGAGAAAAAAATTGATTTGCATAGCGTCTGTCCTTGAAAGTTCATATCAGGTTAAAGCATAATAACATTCTGAAATAGATAAAAGTCTACTCTTAAGTAATACAAGACTACACGCATTTTAAAAAACCGTTTTCAAACAAGTTTCGACAATTCTTTATTTTTAAATATTAACGGAGCGAATTTGAAGAAAATATGCTCTTACAGAGTACGTTTGAAACGTCATATTTCTTGATTGCATACGATTGCGATCGACAGATGAGACCCAGTAAGAAACACATTTGTTCTTATATAAATATGAAGTAAAATATAACAATAAAAAACTCGCATTTATTTAGTTTTATACATCAAATGACGTAAGATTAATTTAAATTAGATGATGCCAAAATACGACTATATCATATGTAGTCAAAATTTTAATTCTAAATTACTTATTCATATAAACGACAAAGTGTGCAAAAACACGTTTGAAGCACGCTTCTGTTTAAGTAAAGGTCAAAACACTAAATTGATAATTAAGATTTCGTACAAGAACCACACCCGGACAACAAAAGTATAAAGATTTCTTTATATTAAATGATAACCCTTGCTATCGCTACCATTTCATTCAAATATGCCGAAAAAATGTAAATTATTAACTTCGTTTATTAATTTATAATTAAAATAAAAATAAATCAGTGGCGCTACAACCTCTTTAGGTCTTCGCCTCAGATTTCTGAATCTGTTTCGTGATCAAATATTTTTTTATATTAATTTATAATTAACTTACCAATAAGCTTGTTGTAGATCGGAACGTATAAATTAATAACTCGTCCCGCAAGAAGCGCTAGTATGCATATGAACACGTAAAATTGCAGCAAAAGACTCTTCTTGGGCCAGAGAAAAGGCAAAAGTGTGCGTAATTTTGTAAATACATTTCGAAACGTTGAACGGCTTTCTTCCTGAAAAAATGATCAATGCTCAAATGAACCTGGCAATTGAGGAAATAAAAAACCTGATCAGTAACGGGATTTTACACTTTTTTTATAATTGAATATGTAATTATTAAAATAATATATAACTACCTGTTCTGGATATATTATTAACATTTTCTAGCCAAGAACCGGATGTAAACTTGAATTTATCGAACTAGGTTTTAGGTAAAATAATTTATTCAAAATTATGAATACCTTTTTAAAGAAATACTTTTCAGCTGCACTATAATAATTTTGATATGGACATGACATCTTAACTAATAAAATATAAAAATACGATAGTAAAAACACGAAAATTCTAAGTCATTATTCACATCACTTTTGGCAGATGATTTGTCATTTATACCTCGTTTTTACTTCTGTTTTGAGATATTACAATCAACAAGCTTGTTTTCATTTCACACATGAATTAAGAAAAGTTTTTTCGATTAAATAAAAATACGTCTATGATAGACAATAAAGCATCTATGCTTTATTATATTTATATAACCCGTGATATGTCTATCATATCACGGGTTCTAACCCGTGAGACCAAATTTATAAATATTTTGACTAATGACTGTGTAACTACAACTTTGTAACTTAATTTTGCATTAATAGAAAAGGATAAATATATATATATGATTATATATACCCTTGGTAATAAATTTCGCCTGTTATGCTCATCACCATCTAGGTACTCAAATTGATGCATGATTCCAGGTGCCTTCATTCCTAGGATAAACATTATCATACATGATATGTAACGTCCAACAAATAATGACATCTCTAAGCGGTCTTGAAGACTGAAAATACAAACGGAGTTATAGATTGCTCTATTGTTTAAGGAAAAATAGTTTTTAAGACTGTGAAGAGTGATGAAACAAACACAAATTAGCAAAAACAACCAATGCAAAAAAAGAGATTTTAAAAAGTTGCATGCTTTAGAAAGAGGATAAGAATATGTATTATGGATTTTATAGAAGATTTCAACACTTACTTTTTTAGATGCCACCACCATCCTTCTTTATTTATGTTTAAAAAAGATAAATTTTCTGAAATGAATATCATAGCCCAAAATGCAAGTAACACAAAGCCATGACCTCTTGGTGGTACTGATGGTAACAAATATCGCCTTTCTAGAATGGCTAAGTATGCAGATAATGGAAAAACAATTACAGTTACCACTAGAGCTACAATCTGCAATAAAGAAGTTATCTTAAAAATGCATAATAGCGGTGTTAGGTTAGCATCTTGTTTCTATCTTTGGTGAAGGCAAAATTATGAGAAAACTGTCATCACAGCTAGTCAATGTCTATAAATTCTACATGTATATGTTGTTTCAGGCACAGATCAGTTCACACATCTCCTTCTTTAAAAATATTGATGATCAAAGAAATAGTTGCAATCTGAGACCATGACCCATAAATGGTTGCACTACTGGCTTATTTTCATTATTATAACAATATTTTTTACATTCTCAGTTAAAAATAATTTTATTTTAATTTAAAATACAAATGTTACATGTAGTTGCAAGTGCCTATAACCTTTAATTATTGACATATAGAAAATGCTGTCTTTCAATAAAATTTCATTTTAATAAAAACATTAAACCAATAAAATTTTAGCTTCAAAAATGCCAAGGTTATAACTATCTTCAGGTGATTTATACAATGTTTTAATTGACATATTTTTGCATATAGAATATTATGCTGCCACACAGTACTTCTATCTATTATATTAATACATTTTAATTGTTTCTATTTTTTTTTAATTCTCAACTGATAACATAATAATGAACTACAACTATATAAAGTTAATAAAATTAAATAATGTGTAATTACAATATCTTATCTATTTTTTAGAATTTCATAAAAAAAAAATGTAGCTTACCATGTAGCCATAAACATGGCCTCCTTTAAAAATAATAGTTTGTAGTAAAAATCTGACTATACCCAACACAGGTATAAATAATGTAAATAATAACTGTGTTACAAATAACTTTGATGACCTGACATCTAATACTTCAGTAGCATAACTGAAACAATCATTTGTATTAAAATAAATTTAAACACACTTATAACATTTTGTTACTATGTTCTCAATATTAGTACAAAATTTTTAAATGAAATATTCAACAAATAATAATTTATTTTACCACATACCGTTTATACATGATGATTTGAATTGTGCCAAATACAAGAAGAAATACTCCTATTATGGAAGCACTAACTGTCTCCATAAAACACTGAGAAATTCCATGGTCCACCCATACTTCTCCCAAGGTAACATTTGGAGGACAGTACTGCATTTTTGTGTAACTAAGGTGACAAAAAATAATTGGTAGATTTTAGCATAGTTAGTGTTATATATTGCCGAAATAAAGAACGAGTAAATAAAAAAAGTACAATAATCTAATTTAGCACGTAACTACCGGTGTACGCAACACAGAAAGTTTAAAAATAAACAAATAATAAGAAACTAAACAAATACATACGTCTTAAGCTAAAGGCACCTTGGTGGATTTACAAATCAACTTATCAAAAACCCTTAATCACTGCTCTTAACTGAATAAATTAATCATTATGATTTCAACATGTTGTTACGACTGCTGAAACTTAAATCTAAATAATTGTTAATACTGGACATTAGACAACTGACGTTTAATGCGTAACTAAATGACTTCACACGTACTGTCAAAAACATTGACGGGGGCACAGAGCGAATTAATCACTAACTGACATTTGAAAACCAAATTAATCCGCTTTATTTACAGGCTTCATTATTTTAATTTCTATGCCACTAATCATAATATATAACTTATTTTATTACTGATGACTGCCCTAAAATTTTTATCGGCGAGTCAGCTATTTGCGAAACAAAACGATAAATAACACTACATTCAATTTAACTTGACATTGTATATTTGCACGACTTTATGTCAGTTGTCACTGGATAATCAAAGTGCGAGAAAAGATTGTCCAAAATGGAAAATGAAATGGACTGCTGCTGATAAGTGGTAGTGTACAGTATATTCTTGGCTTAAGCAGATTTTCCTATTAACAATCGCTATTAAATAATCTATCTTAAGTAACGTGTTTCATTAAAAAGTTTAAATAAGAAAATGATTGTTAATTTTTGCCATTGTGTCTCTAATGTGCCCTTTTCATTATTATGAAAATGTGTCAGCGTTCATCAACAAATGGTGTAAAACGCGAGTGCTTAGTAGTCATGTAAATGAGGTTAGAACTGTTGATGATAACTGAAAGTGGACAACTGGATTTAGATTAGTGTTTGTGCAGTGATTTAGTGTTTTAGTCTGGCGAAGGTGTTAATTCAGACTCAAAATGGCGGATCTCGAAGCTGTCCTGGCGGACGTCAGCTATTTGATGGCAATGGAAAAGTCTAAATGTACCCCAGCAGCCAGAGCAAGTAAAAAGATTGTTCTACCTGACCCAAGGTAATGTCTGAATGTCATGGATTGTCATTGACAGGGACCCCATTAATATCTAACCAGAACTTGTGTTGTTTACAAAATAGTAGCAGGAAGTTTTAAGACTCATGATTCACCAATTAAATTGTGAATTGCCAGTAATTATCAATGAAGTATGCTGAAAAATTAAATGAGTTCATTTACATTAAATTGTATTTAGTCTATCGATTAGGATAAAAATTATTTTATTTGCATAATAAAGTTCTTTATAAACAGTTATGCTATTATTGTGTCCTCACCAAAATTTCACTTTAATATAATTTTACTAATTAAGACCATTTATATTACAAAATGGATAGTAAGTTTATTAATAAAAATGATACAATAATAAAGAGTACTGGTATTGACTAGTTCAGATATTGATTTTATTGGAATTGTTAATTGTTTTAATATTATGGGTTAATTTAAATCCTAGCATTATTAATTACTAACCACTTATTTTATGTGATCTTATAATATCTTGTATCACCTCTATACTAGCAACATAACGGTTGTAAAGTATTTATATTCAAACATATACTATCTTTGCTATAAGCAAAAAAATATATAAAATGTTTAAAAATATATAATTTTTTTTACTAATTACGTTTTTGTTACAGTGTACGAAGTGTTATGCACAAATATATGGAAAAGAAAAATGAAGTTAATTTTGACAAAATATTCAATCAAGTCTTAGGTAAGTATACTCTTTGGATTAAAACACCTAAATGTTACCAGTAACTAGACCAATGGTTTTGATTAAAATGAGACATTAAAAATATGATTTCATATAAAGTATATAAATCATGTTTTATATGACCAATTTTTATCATAAAAATATCAATATTTTATCAGATTTAATGTGGTTTTCATATCAGGAGTGATGATTATCTTAATAGGATAGTCAGGGGGCACATGACTACTTTTATGAATTACATTAGAAATGATTTTTGATTCATGATTTAGTAAATATATACATATATCCATTAAATTGTAGATTCAACAATTTACATACATCTCTATTACTTTAAGTGGCTCAACTTGTCACTAGTACGTCATATTTTATATTATTTACGTAAAAACTGTATGTTGCTATTTTTTATGTAACTGTTGAAAATTTTTAAGTGTTACAGTAAAGTTATATATTAGTTATAACATATATAATGTTTGTACTAAGTTATAAATGAGAATTTCCAACGTGTGGTATATATAACGGCAGTATAATCCAAAAAATAAATACCTATATATAATTAAATAATAATTAATGTTCGTTACCCATAAAATCAAAAAGGTATTAAAAGTGTGCAGTTTTAGTCAACTCAGTTTTATATTAAAATGAAAAAGGAATAAATATTTTTGTACCAATATTTTAATTTCATGAAATACTACAATGATAGATTTTACTTCATTGCAGTACTTATAATACTAATTAAAAAAGACACAAATATCACAATACATAAAATTACAAGGGATGCAACAGGCGGCATTATCCCTAATAAGCGATCTCTTCCAGACAACCCTAGTAAGAAAAGAAAATTCAATATGAGTGCAAGAAGTGCCAGAACTAAAAGTAATATAAAAAAAATATATAAATAGAACCTTACTCTAGAGAAAAACAAAAAATAGAATATTAATAACTAACCAAAAAAGCTAATCTTCTTTTAAGGAATCATGAATAGCGAATAGCGATGCAATATAAAAGAAGAGGAAATACAAGAATAAAACAGGTCATGATTGATCAGGATAGGATAAGGTTAGGAAATTTTTATATAGAAGAGTTTTAAAGATGATAGGGAGGAAGCGAATCGTATGGAGTCGGGCAGCCTATTCTACAGCTTAATGGTGTAAATTCTAAATTAAGTATTGCCCATGAAGGATGAATTTTGGGATGGAATTTCCAGTGGACATCCATTGGAAGAGCGTAGCGTATAGTTAGAAGGACCTAAGAATTTGAAATGATTTTTGCTTAGAAAAGAAGGGGTTTTGGGATGGAAAAGAATTTTATCAATAGATCGCAAGGTTCTCTTTTAATACGCATAAGAAGAACGTTTTAGATACTTTGTAGCCTGTTCATAAACATCACAAACTATAATATAGACCCTGGGATACAATTGAAGGCCAAGGCCTGTAAAGGTCCGTAATGATTGCGTAGGCACGATTCCCGATTATTGCCGTCTTACGATGGCTTACCCTCAAATAAAGGGAACGTATGGCAACAAGGACATTTACTACTAGTTTTTTTTTTTTTAATTTCTTTGCCTTACCACAGTGAAATGCCAACATTATACTATAGGTTAGAAACTAAATCTATTAAAGCGAGATAAGGAAAATTACATTCTGATCAAATGCAATTATACTTACAAATAATAGAAATTAAAAGGAGCTGCATAAGATTTTTGATAATTAATATGTAGTTGTATTTTAATAGTTGTCGAACACATAAGTCGTTTAGTTCCTCATGAAGTAAGAATTCGTGTAAAACGATCACGTCTGCCTTTTCAAGATCAAAAATAATGCGTCAATACAAAAAACGGTTTAAACATATTAGCTAACACGAGGATGTAATTCCGTTTCAAATAGCTTCACGTACTTGTTCGTATTCTTTGTACACTAACTAAGTACCGCTTAAATATTTATGTCCTTTGTAAGCGTCCTTTCTCAAAGTTCTCGTAATATTTTGCGCGAGGCTGAGTCATTATTACTAAACCACTTAGTTTATGATCCGTTGAAACATAGCCACGGTGTAAGCGTCTCCTCTGGGATAAAATCGTCTGCAAAATTTTAACACTAACTTCAGTGTACGTGCTTTAATTATTGAGAAAGTCTGTTACTATTAAGTTCATACAATTCATTGAACATTCTCATGTTTTGCCACTGACCCCTTTTACAACCTACTAAAGACAATCCTTTGTTATCGTCTGGCAAATGACATATTCTACAATTTGTTACATTGTACTTAGTAAGTTATACTGTTTTAGAATTTCTTAGTCATAGTAATATTATATGTATTTAAAAATTGTGAATATTTTGTATCCGCTCATAAAGGAATGTTTTTTTTTCTTCAGATTAACTTTATTCAAATTCGTGGTAGTTATAGGTTAATAATATAAGACTTAACAGTCTATTCAAGTTTGTGTGACAGGCTTATATAAACAGTATACTCTTAGGCGAGTTATAAACGCAATTTACGGTTCGCTTCCACTTGCAGTAAATAACTTTATCGAGGGCTGGGCGCTCGCTGTGTACCTAAGTATCTAGGTGTTTTCACGTACTGAGTTTTCATTCTGAAACGGCTGCAACTTTTTCATATTACGTTTGGATTGCTTAGTGTTCTGTGCTTTATTTACATTATAATGTGTACTTCATTTGTCAGAAGCTTTATAAAATTGATACAGATAGACATTCTGATAAACGCTAGTTTTTTATACGAGTCACTTACCAAGACATCAACACATCACATTTAGCATCAATTTTTCATCCATCGTAAGAATTATTATGTTATTAACAGTAGCGATATTGTTTAAATTATGTGTCTATTTTTCATGTACATTATTATATTTTTATTAAATGTTTCTCCAGATTGTTGTATTGGCATATCCTGTAAAGATAATGTGTGTATTTCTGGAATATAATTTTTTTTTGTTAAAATTGTTCTTCATATAATTAAAGTGCAGAAGAGTATTTAATTCAAATATGGTATTTGAAAAAAGCGTTCATTGTTTTAATAGAACTCATTCATATATAAACTAATTCTGGCCTAAGATTACATGATGCTGTACTGTACGTTTTAAAGCACTGCTACTGGCCTACTGGCTTGTATGTGCTTCTCTCAACCCTGAGGTGTGCTTTCGAATCATGGCTGTGCCCCAATGCACTTTCTTTTTCTATGCGCGCAATTAACAGGCTCTTACGCTGAAGGAAAACATCGCGGGGGAACCGCACCCTTCTGCGTCAGCCAAAGTAGGCTGATCACCTACTAGCCTATAGAAAAAAATATCACAACGTAGATACAGAAATCTATCGCCTTTGGTTTTTTATAAAACTTGTTTTTGTAAATATAAAGATGTGGTGACTCAACGTAGTATTTTAGTCGTGTCATAATTGCAGGAATATCTCTGATTTAATAAGTGAATCACTTTGCACGTATCGATAAAAATAATAAGCGAATGTAAATACGGATTTCACCTGAATGCTGAAATTTTGTAGGACGTATTTATTTGCATGAATTGTGCGAACATAAGCCCCGAGGGCCGATATGATGACCCTTGATGACTCACAAATGTACAGTTTCGTCGTGTTTTGTATCAGAAACAATCGTAACGGTCTTCCTACTTACCTTTCAATGGTGTTTCGGGAATTTGGCTGTGTAACTGTTCGCATCGGCAAATATTTTTAATCAATTAGGTAAACACTATTGCATAATGGTGGAGTTTGCACTAACAATGAGAGACATAACATTTTCAGGTTAAGGCTTTTTTTATTCGTACGATATACCATATATAGTTATGAAAAAGCACTCGATATTTTTGTCCTACGTTAGTGACTAAAATGCCAATGTACATCGAATTTATATCTCACTTTTCTGAAATAAAGTACATATACAGCTACATATAAGATTTTCCATTTAAAGATCATTGTCTCGGTTAGGCCCTTCGCCTGGAATTTTGGAACTAAAGAAAAGCCTGTGGCTGGAAGCCATTAGCCATTAGACGGATTAGTTATAATTAAAAACCTCTACGATGTGTCCTTGTCCGGTTTCACGGATCTCGCAATGAACTCATTTCATATTTTGTTTCAGGTTATTTATTATTTAAGGAATTCTGTGAACAAACGTCAGAAGAACCAGTGCCACAATTAAAGTTTTACGAGGAGGTAACAAATAGGTTTTATACAATTGAACTTATCGCTTGAAATGCTTATTTATACGTTGTTCTAAGATTTTGATACTGATTGAATTGTTGCAGATCAAATTATATGAAAAGCAAGAATGCGTGGAGGAGAGGCGGCGGATCGCAAGAGACATTTACGATAATTTTATTATGAAAGAACTCCTTGCTCATTCCCACGTAAGTATAATAGCTGGATATAACTCACTTTGTTATTATTAAATTTGCAAGTGAGATTTACGAGTTGTTTGAAGTATTGAAAGGGCAAATAGCATTTGTTTTCTAAATATTACTAGTGTATTTTTGGTTACCACAATTTTTGAAAGATTTTATTTCTAATAGTACCGGGTAATAAAGTCTTTGAACTAATAAACTAATAAATTTACTACGTAACATTATCTATCTAATGACTCCTAAATAAAAGTAAATTACGTTGACATGTGATTTGTTCGTTAAAATAGAGATTGCAATTGGCTTCTAAAGTCTTTAACTAACTTTGAATGAGACTTTAAGTACATACTTTTGGCGTCGTTCCAAGAGAGTAGCACACAATGTTTTAATCCTGATCGTACGGGGATTTAATATTATCGTATCGCCTCCGAGGAAATCAGATTGTCTTAAATGCGCAATTCCATCAACGACTGGCTCTTAATACATACTTAATAAAGATTAAAAGAAATGCACTAATTTTAAAAAAAGGAATCGTCGTGCAATGCTTAAACTGAGATTACTCGTTATACGTATTCATAAGAAGCTAACCCTCTAAGCCTTCTTCTTAGTAAGGGGAAAACATCGACAATGACATAGAAAATAGAAGTAGAAAAAATATATTTTTAGTTCCCGCCGGGTAATGAGACAACCATAGTTTGCTTTTTCTGTTTATCAACACGGGCGAATAAAGTGCCTCTATAAATTCCCTTCGACGCGACCTAATTCCGCTTAAAGAAACCGTTAAAAGTGTAGAAGCTCGTTGAATAAATTGAAGATTTCAAACGTCTCCCTGGCTTTGTTCCCTTCCCATCTGGAGCGGTGCTGCCAGACCTTTTACCAATTTCAGCGTTGCATCGATTTGTTGATTTGGATTATCCAACTGTTTATTTCCAGGATTATTCTAAAGAGTGTGTAGCGCATGTACAGAAATATCTATTGAAACACGAAGTACCACCGAACCTATTCGAGGTAAATATTTTCTCTTGAGACTATTTTTCCTCGTTTCGCCGTTGCATCTAACAGTTTGCATGTTTCAGCCATACATTGAAGAGATATTTCAACATTTACGAGGAGAACCATTCAAATGTTTTCTAGAAAGGTATGCATTTACAATATAATTTATTTAATGTTTGTACTATTTATATTTTTAATATATAACATATGACAATTTATATTATTAATAATTAGACAGTTTTTGTCTTATGTTTGTTTTTTCCGTAAGAAATTCGTATACTTATATAGTGACGAAGTATTTTACACTATTGATACAAATTCTTACTATTTATCGTTTTACCTATAAAAATCGATGTTTTTAGTTTTCTAGTTGATACGTTTCACACCGAGTAGCTCGGGTATAAATACAATTTGAAATTGACTTCATATATGTTTCGCAGCGACAAATACACGAGGTTTTGCCAATGGAAGAATTTAGAGCTGAACATTCAGCTAACGATGAACGATTTCAGCGTACATCGCATAATCGGACGAGGAGGCTTCGGCGAAGTAAGCAATTTATCATGTACCGCTTGAGCTTTGAGACTATCATGTGACGACACCGACACGATCTAGTTTAACTAATTGTGTAAATTTTATCATTAAATATTTTTACGTTTAAATATTAACTATGTTTAAATATATGCTACGCTCCAGTTATTTAACGACTATTTGAAATAACTTTACTACAATGAAACAATTGTTTCGAGGTTCAGAAAGACACATGTGAACCGTGACGGCGTTACGAGAGAATTAAATATTCTAAATATTTATTAGTTTGTTTATTTACTGAATCATTCAAAAAGTATAATATTGATAAGAAATGGCTACCATGTTGTAAGAAGTGCTTTTTTGTAAAAAGGTGTACGGATGCAGGAAAGCCGACACAGGAAAAATGTACGCAATGAAATGTCTCGACAAGAAACGTATAAAGATGAAGCAAGGTGAAACCCTCGCGCTCAACGAGCGAATTATGCTCTCTCTAGTCAGTACCGGGGTGAGTTTATAAATGCTTTTTTACTTGAGATATATCAATTCACTGATAAAACATTCTTTGGCTATTCGTGGGGTCAAAGGTAGCCTAAAATATTTACTTAATACAACATTTAGCCACACTTTCTTTTATAATACTATTTGGAAAGAGTATGAATTGGCCTATTGAACTGTGGCATGTTAGTGCTAAAATGTGTTTTCGCTAGTCGATAATGCATTTAGCGAACTCAAGCGAAATGATCGGTAATTTGAATCTCCCCGCAGTCGTTAACACTTTATATTCTATTTAATCACCAAATAAAACGGAGGCTGCTCAGAAAACAATCTCCTAATAGATGTCCAACTAGCATTGAATACTAATATTTATAACGTTATATGTAAGGGCCTATTTGGGATATAAATACTGCTTTCAGTCCAGCGTCCGTTTAAATTAATAGAAGCAATCGACTCGAACGCCCACAAATAAACTACAAATATTAGTAATTGTACTCAGTACAAAAACATTTATATTCGAAGCATTAAGTTACACACAGTTTTAATAGCGGGATATTGTTTTACAACATGTAATTAAATACCTATATAATAATAATAATTAATGTGTAGGTTAGTTTAGTATTTTTACCACGATAGCTTAAACTTACATTTTTGGTTTCTGAAATGATTACAATAGGTTTTAAAATTCTTTCCTGTTTGTTTTGCTATATTATACAGTGTGCCGAACACGTTTTGTTTTTATATAACGCAAGTTGATAATATAAATATATATATGCATATATCATATTTGTCGTGAAGTTTTGGGATTCACAGTAAACATGCTTAGTTATTTTTATTACACTATCATTTTGGATGTTTATGGAAAGGCCAGCGATTTTTCCTTCTTTATGATCATGTATGCCTTGGTATGGTAAACAATGTTTTCGCGTAAAAATAGAGTTGCTTTACCGCATTTCCCATGTTCGTAAATATTCATTTGTTTTCAGATATGTTTCATCCAATATTTTTAGTCTTTATTCTCGGACCATAAATTGTAACTAAAGTTTGCGAAATGATAAATGTAATTTGTACTAACATAACAACTATGCCTCATGAACAACATGTAATTTCGAAGAATATTAATATTTTCATAGTATCAAATAAGAACGTAGGATACCTTTTTATCCTAGTTTGACGCAGTCAAGGTCAGCTCTGGTCAAATTGTTTACTTTATCGAAAAACGTATATTACGCAAGGGAGATGGGGCTACCGACCTAGCGCATATTATCAACTACCGAGTGTAGCATAATTAAGTGATTACAATCGGATTGCGAATGTGGGTTATTATCAATATCGATAACGGTCTACTTTGATTCAGGACAATAGCTTTATATAATATATAAAGGTAATAAGCGATATTGCATCGGGGACAAACGATATCCAGCCAATTGGACTGAAACGAATTGGCTCGCCCTCAATTTGTCGACGGGCTCCAATCCGCTTCCGCTGCATTTTGTTTTATAATCCCAATTGATTCTTTCCCTATCACTCAAATACGGGAAGTTTTTAATAGATTATGTATAGTGTAGCTCATTCTTATTCGTATTTCGACCCCTGTAAGAGTTAGCGACTCGCATCCTTCCTTGCCTAAAAGCCTTGCCGTAACTTTAACAAGGTTGCCGGTGTTCGGGCTTCGTGAAGGCAGATCGCTCCACTGCGTAATATTTATGCAGAGTTTCGATGTGACGTTTTCTCGAGCTCGTTTGGAAGTTCTATCGTGTGATGATAGACGATTTAGTTTTATGTTAGGGGCTAAGAAAATTCGACTTTTACGGTTGTCCGATATTATGGCGTTTATGCTTGAGCACTTTCATATACTCGGGAGGCGCGATAAAAAGGCTGTTAACCGCCTTCATATTATATATTATAGAAATCTCGGGAGAGTTTGATAAATTAGATATTAATCGCATATTGCAACTCGTGGATTGCAATTACCGAGTAAACGTATCGGAGAGTATTAGCTGTAGTTAAACTTTAATGGATCAGCTCATTCAGACCGACGACTGAGCTTATCTTTTATGAGCAGCCGTCTGGTTGGTTGGCGCCGCCTCGTCTGCCACTGTGCTACAAAATAACACTAAGGAGAATATTGTTTCGGACACGCCTTGTCTTGATGGAACATCCGCAATTGGCATACGAAGGTGTATTGATAATGAAATCGATTCTATTTCAGTATAATGGATCTATTAGCTTGAAAGTACGTTGTGCGCCCAGCTGCCTTTATTCATAATGCTCCGTTTTGCATCGTGTCGTACTGATAATTCTGTTGAAGAAATATTGAATTGAATTTTTAGTTATGATAGTACGAAAGTTGTTAATAAGATTTTTCCGCAGCATTTTGTTCTCAGTCGGTGGTCGGTAATCTCCTACGGTCCACGTTTTGATCTGACAAAGGAAAAGTATAGCTAAGCAAATTGTGACGAACCGACGAGCCTGTACGTAATAAAGCCAGTAATAGTGTACTTACATGAATCACATGGCCGATGGCTGTGCGGGCCAAACAAAGGGGACGCATTCGTAACAAAACATGATTATTGCTTCCGTTTTTCCTACCTACTGATGTTTATTAGTTGGTGCTATTTTTGTACTATTTAGCGCTATTTCAGTTAAATCTCTACATATACGAGCCCCGAAACGTTAAAATTTAGAAACAAGAATATTGGTAAAATAATTGAGAAAGTTTAATAAAAACCTACCACAATCTGAGGAAACATTTTAAAGTTTATTTTAACATAACTGAAATTCTTTCACGACTTTATATGACATTTTTTTTTAAATATTCTAAATAACATAATGCACAATAGTTCGTCACCCACTTTGTTGTGTCGCCTTTGCTCTCAATGACAGCTTAAATGCGAAGAGGCATGGTTGCAACTAGGGATTGCAATCCAGCGGCGTTTTCAATCCAGCTGAATTTTTGCTGGATTGACCCGAATCCAGCTGGATCCAGCGCGGATCCAGCAAAACCTGGAAAGAAAATAAAAAGACAACATTTTTAAGACTTTTTTTATTAATTTGTACTTCTTACGATAATCTTTGAAATCTTCCACTCATTTGGTGATATATTATATTAATTTGCTTTGGTTTTTTAATAATTTGAGATCAAAATAATCAACATAAAATTAAATAACAGACATATACCCTTATATTCATATAACATTTAAGATAATGTTTCTAAGTAAGCACTATCTTATTAATTACGCTTATGTTTAATGATAGGGCGGCTAATCAGTAGCAATTCTTTTAAAATGAACTTAATTAACTTTTTTAACACTATTTTAATTTTCAATAGTATTTTTGTATCAAACAAAAAAAGCTTTGAAATAATCTTCTCTCCGCTCGTTAATCCTTAATAATTAAGCAGTTTAAAGTCTGACGATAAGAGATTACTTATTTTTTTGAATTCTCTGAAAGTAAGACCTTAGAAAACAAATTTTATCTATATTCTTATTTTCCAACCTGCTTCGCACAGAACTGCATATGTAGCCGGCTGCTGAGAATGCCCTTATGGCCTCTACACTGGTCGGTTTTAAGGTAATTAAATACTCATAAACCATAGATAAATGTTCACCTCGCACTCCTTCGCTCTCATAAACGCTAATTTCTTTTTTCAGGATCTTTTCGTAATCTAATTGACCACTTGGCTTATTGTTTATTAATTGCTTCTTGGTTTATTAAAGTTCTCCTTCTCTCTTTTAAGTTCTATCTCAAGCTCTAGCTCTAAAGTCATTTTAACGGGTTCTGCGTCTTCATCTACACGATCTTCTTCTATCTCCATGGTATCTTCTTGCATCGGCTCTACAATATATTGTTTATTTACTCGTTTTAACAATGTTTTTATCTCCTGCCGCATCGCATTCTTTTTGGGCAATGGAAAATAGCCAGGTTTTTTTACTGCTTCTTCATACTTTTTTGGATTTTTCATGTACACTAACGTAAAATAAACAAACATAAGCGGTACAGTTGGTAAGGGGGATAGGAGGCGGGCGGCGTTGCCTTTCATGCGGCACGTGCTATGGTGACAGAACGGCAACGTCGATTCGAAAATGGCGGCAACTTAAAACTAAACAATAGAAATTGATACGTTTGCGGATCCGCATCGCTGGATCAAGATGTATGCTGGATCCAGCATGTTTAAAAAGGCGCTGGATCCAGCTGGATTGCTGTATGCTGGATCCAGCAATTGCAATCCCTAGTTGCAACCAACGCTGCGCACTCCTTAATTAGCTTAGGCGTAATTGAGAGTTTACTCTTGGCTGTCTGGCTTTCTTTTAAGTCGCTCTCCGATCTTGATGTATTTTTGCGGAAAGTTTTTTCATTTTCCACCATATGGTTTCGATCGGCAACAAGTCCAGGCTGTGAGATCGTCATTCGACTGTAAGGATGCTCTTCGCCAGTAGCTACGTCCTAGATATTTGCCAGCATCGACCTCACAAACTTTTCTCTATCGAAGCTCTTTACACACGGGTTATTGTTATTTACTTACTTATTTATTTAAACAATCCATTGTTATTTGAAAACTTATTGAAAAAACTGAAATTTTCAGAATTTATACTTGACAAATGAGACAAATGAGGCACGGAATTACTTTTAGAAATTTTATTCCTACAGGATAATTGTACAAAGAAGGGATAATCTTATGTAACTCACCGATAAACGAACTTGCTTATAACTTGTTCGAATTTAACACAGGATATTATGTAGAAATTTATATAAAGCTAAAATATTTTTTTGGTGCATATCTTTAAAATGCAGCCTAATATTTTACATAGAAATAAAAAAAAAATAGAAAAAAATCTCACAGAAAATTTCACATTAGACGAACTATTTTGCATCGGGTCTCGTACGCATCAAACAGTAAACACTTATTTACTAATGAATGTGTAATTTTTAATTTTGTTATAATAATCTTTAAGATGCTTGGTTAGGCATGGGAAGAAATCCTTCTCAATCAAGTGTCGGAAACTAACTAAAAGTAAAAATTTCTAGCAGAGCAAAACTTGCAAAATATAATCCGATTATTCGATCGTACTCCTAAAATTTTAATGATTTACAGTCGAATTTCGGCCACATCCGCCAATTCAAATAAACATTCCGGCCGATTTTACGCGTCACTGTAAATGAAATGTTTGACAAGGCGCATATATGTATCAAATAAGTAATAGAATAAATAAAGGTTCCATTGAACTCGCATTGAATAAACATCAAAGAAATATTCTCGTTCTCTCGTTCGTTCCATACGATCGAGAAGATATCGTCTCGTGTACAAAGAGCTTGCTCACGCGAAGGAAAATAAACACAAAAGGAAGTTTGAAGCGTTACACGCGCAGTCCTAACGAAATTTCCTAAAGGCGACGAGTGACGTCACCAGGTCAGGTCGCCCGATCTCCTATAGATGATTATGAGCCTGAATTTATCCTCATTAGATAGCAGAAACTATAACATTTCTAATTATTCAAATTTATAACATTGCTTTCATGCTTTTCAGCGAGATTTAAAGCAGCGAGAAGTATATTGTGAGTGTGAGAAGTAACCGCCTCGTCAAAACGCAATATCTATAGGAATATAAGCTTGCTTGTACTATGTAGGTAATATGAAAAAACCAGGCCTATTTAGAAATAAGCGAATTTTAATCTATAGTTCTGTATGTAAAACTCGTAACAATGAAATTGTCGGACTAAATTCAGTGCATTCGTAATTTGCGTTACAGGTGGACTGCCCATTCATAGTGTGTATGACGTACGCCTTCCACACACCCGACAAGCTTTGTTTCATATTGGATCTCATGAACGGCGGAGATCTTCATTACCATCTGTCGCAGCACGGCGTCTTCAATGAGGCTGAAATGAAGTTTTACGCCGCTGAAGTTATATTAGGTACGATATTACGAGTTCCTATCATTTTAGTTGAGTTTCAGCGAAATTATAATTAAGTCTATGCCCCGCAAAGAAGCCGTGGGTCATACTCAACCCTAAGGAGACATACAATCTATTGGGTATATTGCCAGAAATTTATAAACATACATTACTTGTAGTAAAATTCGTGAAAATCGATAAAAAATCTTTAAACGTCACCGGAACATTTAGCTTCGACGTCTGCAGGGCTGATTAGCAATTTTTTTAATAGAGGTAATAGTTTCAATGTTCGATTGTAATGTGCCTTTAAGGGTAAATATATTTAATACCCTTGCTGTGTATTGGATGTGTAGTGCATAAAGCTTTAAAAATACGAAATGAAGAGGGAAAATAGATTAAACGATCGCAGAAACAACATCTGTATCTTAAATGACGTATGCGTCATTTCGATTATAAAAGATGAATCCGTATCAAAACGAAAGTCATAACAATATCATAAATAGCCGGTTCAAAAATAGTTCGTGATGGTTTGTTTAAAACCGTAGCAAGTGGAACGTGTGGCCATTAATATTAACGGGAACTCGCGATGCAAGTACCCGATTGCTTCGGTGAACCGCTGAGACAAAAGCCTTTCCAATAAAAAGGTACGTTTTTAGTTTTAAAACATACTCACGTCCTGATCGACTGCAATTGAGCTGTATAAATGTTTATGAAATGAATTGCAATTTGGCAACGGTTTTTAAAGATTTATCGTCATCCATTGATATTAAAAGGGGGATTGAGGTGAGGTTGTTATTTGCATTGAAAATTCGTTGTATTTTCATTCAAGTTTAAACAATATAAAGGTCAAAGCACACATATCAACTCTGAAGAGGATCGTCACCGTATCGCCGTTCATCTCGGCGTCAACCTAACATAACCAAAGCGTATTAGCAGCTGCTGTACGTCACCTCGGCTACGGCTAGGCGACGCCACCCTTACGGCTCGGTTTCGGCAGGAATGTCGCGGGAGTGGACAGGGGCGAAGGTGAACGTGATACGTGAGTTCGGGCACGACGAGCCGTAAGTGCCGGAACTGCAAGTTGACCACGCAAGGCATCGTGGTTCGAAGCCTGTTCCGAGATGAGGCGGCTACGTTACTATTCCGATTACAGTGCGTTGCGAGTGGGGAGTTTCATACAAACAACACTGAACGGCTCGAAGTGATACGGTGATGATCCCTTTCCTAGTCGATATTTTGAATCACTTACTATCATATAATTTAATATTACCAGGACTGGAGCATATGCACAAACGTCACATCGTGTACAGAGATTTGAAGCCTGCAAACATCTTACTGGATGAGCACGGTCACGTCAGAATATCGGACTTGGGTCTCGCCTGTGATTTCTCCAAGAAGAAGCCTCACGCTAGTGTGTAAGTGAAAATAGTGAACTCATCGGCTCGCTTAAGACTAATTTCTTTTTAGGCCTAGATTGGTTTAGCAATAGCCACTCCCGTGTGGCTTAGATTCTAGAGAGATGGGGTGGGTCTTCTCTAGAAATATAAACTGCCCACTAGTTCGGCGTTGCGTAGAATGTGGTCACTCTGCATTTTCTACCGCATTTACGGTCCTTCAAGAAAACAGCGTACCAATTCCGCGCCGGCTACTCACTCGCGAGCCCTCTGGCATTGAGAGTGTATGGGCAGCGGTATCACTTTACATCAGGCTAGCCTCCTGCCCGTTTGCCCCCTGTTATATAAAAAAAGCCCAGTTTATACTACTATGCTGCTACAAGTATTTTAAAAGAGTGAAATAATCATTTCAGCGGAACTCACGGCTACATGGCGCCCGAAGTGCTGTCCAAGGGCACGGGCTACGACTCGTCGGCAGACTGGTTCAGTTTCGGGTGCATGCTTTACAAACTGCTCAAGGGCCACTCGCCCTTCCGCCAACACAAGACCAAGGACAAACACGAGATCGATCGGATGACCTTGACCATGGTAAATATAAGATTACTGTCACATCCAAATTTCACGTACTCTGACACGTGCCTTCAATTACCCTTTAATTAGACCTCAAATTCCTGTATCCATTCTATGGTCGATTGTCAATGTAATGGGCAAGTAGGTGATTTCTCCCGTGCCTGACACGCGCCGTCGACTCTTTGGGTCTAAACCGCTTTCCTCACAATGGTTTTCTTCACCGTTCGAGCGAATGTTAAAATATAGAGAGAAAGTCAACTGGTGCACAGCCGAAGATGGAACCTACGACCTCAGGGATGAAAAAATATATGAACAATTCGGATATTAATATTCCCCGTGATCTATGTCAATCGCCGTGTTCCGCGCTCAAGTTTAATCTCGGGTCAACTGAGAGGTCGAATCTCGAAGTGGGTCGATCGACGTCATTGTAATGCCCATATTGAATTTCAATATTTTCCGTCATTTGAACCGATCGATAATTGTAATTGACGTCATAGATAACTTTTTAATCGCTAAATTCGTAATTATCAGTAATGCTGTGAAAAAACATGTACTGTTAATGCGTTCCATTTTTTATATACTTCATATGCTTATTTATGGCGCGATAAAAATAATATTCATTTTGTTTGCCAAGCACCTCATAAAATCCGAATTTCAATTTATGATCTAAAAAGGATTGAAGGCGGAACAAGGAGCGATCGATGAAAATGCTAATTCCTATTCCATTAAGTTTCGATTGATTTGATTAAATCATGTTAGCGTTAGAAATATAATGTTCACCAGAACGTGGAACTGCCGGAGTCCTTCAGTCCGAGTCTGAAGAGTCTGCTCGAAGGTCTGCTGCAGAGGGACATCAACAAGAGACTCGGCTGCAAGGGCAAAGGGTGAGTCTCCGTCTAATTACTATTTGGCATTTATAATTTAGACATACGAATACTTTTTATTTTAAATTATGGATAAAACGTCTCACCGAAGTCGTCGATCTGACTCTCGACGTAAAGTAAATGATCTGTCGATCCACATATGACTGATCGCAGGGCGGAAGAAGTGAAAGAGCACGTGTTCTTCGCCGGAATCGACTGGCAACAAGTGTACCACCAGAAATACACTCCACCCTTGATCCCGCCCAGGGGCGAGGTCAACGCCGCCGACGCCTTCGACATCGGCAGCTTCGACGAGGAGGACACCAAGGGAATCAAGGTATCGTGTTTCTCGTCGATGTTTCCTTTCAATATTGAGACGAGACGAGCGTAGTTTCATGAGTGGACGACTTGCAGCTCACCGAATCGGACCAAGCGCAGTACAAGGACTTCCCCCTGGTCATATCCGAACGCTGGCAGAGCGAAGTGGCCGAGACGGTGTTCGAAACCGTCAACCAGGAGGCTGATAAAATGGAGATGAAGAAGAAATCCAAGCAGAAGCAGAAGTTCGACGCCGACGAGAAAGGTTCGCGAACGGTTCGGCTCATTTCGTATTTGTGTTTGAATTTCAATCTGAGTGAATTCGGTCCACGATTTCAGAATCCGACTGCATACTCCACGGATACATCAAGAAGTTGGGTGGCCCCTTCGCCAGCGCCTGGCAGACGCGCTACGCCAAGCTGTACCCCAATCGCCTCGAATTGCACTTGGAAAACAGCGCTAAGCCGGAAATGATCCTGCTGGACATGGTCGAGGAGGTCTCCTCCGACCTGGTCTCCGTAAAGGGAGAACAGTGCATCGTGCTCAGGACCAGAAACGACACGAAGGTCGTGCTGACCAACACGGTGAGCTTCATACTCTCACGAATCGCCGTCTCGATCGGGTCGACGATTTTTCACCATAACTTTAAATTGCAGGACGAAATAGGTCTGAAGGAATGGGCGACTTCGCTTCGCTCCGCCCACAGGTGCTCCCAGGAGCTACTCGCCTCGATGGCGAAGAAGGCCGGCAAGATATACGGCACGGACGGGGCGAAAGAGCCGGCCTCGGCGCGACCCCCGCCGGTGGCTTCGCCGGCCCTCCCCAGAGCCCCCAACGGGAACAACTAGCACGAGCTTCCCGCGCCCAACAAGGGCGCGAAGATGTTCCGCCGCTCCAAGAGCGCCGCCCAACTCATCAAGTGAACCGACCCTCGGCTCGTCTCGGGGGAGTCGAGCGTCCGCCGAAAGTGCCGAGTGAGAGTTGGGCCTCGGAGCTCCGAACCGCAGTGACGATTAGGACTGCCATTTATACTGAGCGAATGCGGCGCGTGCGCATTTTTTACCGACGGACGAATCGTGTGATAGAACCGTGTGAAGATACTTCGATTTGCACGGGACTCCAAACTCTGTAATTACTATGACCTTCTGGATGTCGTATTAACTATGTGGTAGGTATATTGTAAAGTTATTATTAACGATTAACGGTTAACGGTTAACACGACGTTAATCGGACGTAGCGTTTACGTGTGTTTCGTGCAATAGATCGATCCTATTAATAATGAACGATTATAGTTACGGCGTCGCGAACGTCGAAGATTACGTTGCGGTCGCTTCGTATGAAATATTGAATATTATATTTGGATTAGGACCGAGCACCGACTTCCGCCGACTTCAGCACGTAGAGTATCCCGATAGAGCTAAGTCACTCAATTAATTTTATATCGAACGGCTCTCTCGCGCGACTGAAGTTCCTTCTGATGAAATACAGCATTCGTGTACTATTTATTCATGTGTACTTAAAATTTCCAATCGTGTCAATACTTGCTACGTGTTTACGTTTCGTTGTTATTTATTTTCATAGATTTGACGTAAGTAGATGTAACTTTTTCTATTCGTACAGATAGGGGCAATAATCTTCTTACGACGTAGGCGTGTTTAGACTTCTTTCGAGCCTTTTCCTTTGAATGTCCGAAAGATCGCATCGCGAGGAACGGTTCCGGCTGAGGGCAGACTGATGCAGATTTAGTTCGTCACTATCGAGAGCGCGATTTGTATATAATTAGTATTTAATCGTTGCCACTTACACTTTTATATGTTTATAAACGATGCGAGTATTTCTCCTATTTGTATTTGTATTTGTGATGAGAATTGTGCTTACGGCTACTCAACGTAAGTTTTCTGCTTCGGGTGAGTCCAGTGGGCCAATCATATGACACCGACAGAGTGGTCTTAGTGGTAAATAATACTCGAATGGAACTTCTAGTAGCTAGTTTTCAAAGGTTTGTCTATAGCGGTAGCTTCTAAATACCTTTTTTACTAAAATCCTGCCTTTCTTAATTGTAACGTATTGCGTATATACGAAATTGAACCGATTTAAAAAGAACAGTTTTATTTGTTGTACCAGTTGTTATGTTCTAGTGTTTCTATATTTTGTAAATTTTCAAATTTGTCATTAGAATGTTAATGAAGTAACTGAATAGAATAGAATTAGATTCTAGTCAATTAAATTTACGATACTGATCCTGTTGAATTAGGGTGGAATTAAAGTATAGCGGTGAATGTGTAAGCAGTATTATAGGTTAGTTGAATTGTCAGCCCGTTGTGATAATTTTTCATATTCTATGGACATTTATTAGTCGTTTGCTTATAAAAATTAATTTGAATGGACTTTTATGTAAATACTGCAATTCTTTACATTCCTAGATCACAAATGTGTATGAACAATAGAGATGAATTTACTTTAGTGTTTCCTTTGCGCCCGGCCATTGGCTTCGGTCGGGGCAAGGGGCTAAATCTGCATCAGACGTCGAGTCGTCGTAAATACCTCTGTTAGATATTTTTATTGTGAACCTACATTACATGTAGTAAATTGTTTATTTAATCATCTGTTGTTTTATTGTCGCGCTGCCTTTGCTTTTTAAAGATGTATTTTCTAATCTACAAATGTATTTTTCGATGTCACTATGAATTGTCAAAATGACACAAATTACAAATAATATTTAATTTTTTACAAAAAATGGGTGTCGATACAATAATTTTCTATTCTTCCCTGGTCTTGTGCATAACGTTGGGCAGTTATTACAAAAAGATATCCGAGGTTAATATCAAACGTAACTTTGGAACCGGTCTCGGTTTTCTGGTGTCCTGTCTGATTTGTGGCACGCAAATATATCACACCGTGCTACTGGTGTGGGGAAACATTGTGATCATAAAATGTTGCGATAGAAGGTAACGTTTGGAAATCGATCCAGTGACTTCAGTTCCGAGTTCAGTTGGAACTTTACCATTGTTTTGATGATCGACAATGTTTTCAGATACCTGCACCAAATAAGTCTAGCGTACACGTGGATGTATTTATTTTATTTGCACTGCTATTTAGCTCAGAATTACGTGATTTGGATCTATCAGACGCTGGCCTTGAGACTGGTTGGACTGGCCTTTGAGATCCATTTAGCTCATAGATCTAAAGGCGAAACTCGAGTCAGCGTTACAAGAGTCACTATCGGCGATAGCGATCTTATCACAAACGAACCGAGCGCAGTCGATATTATAACGTATGCGTATTTTTTCATAGGATTGCATAAAGGTAACTTTACAAATTCTAATATTTATTTTTTTGTCTAGGGACCTGATACCACCTATCTTTGCCGGTTAGGCAATCGAATTTGTTTCGTGGAGATATTACCGCCTGAGTAAGCTCATTACTTAGCAATGTTAGAAATAGTCTCAAAAAACGAACAAAGTCTCTGGCCCACTTTACAAAATTTTTCAATGTGCTATTTTAGGTAGCAATAACTTCTTATTTCAGGACCTTACTATAGATGGAAAATCTTCGAAGATCATTTTAGCTCATCTTTCGCGACTCTAGGTGATTGTCGTGTAATAACTGAACAAAAACTGAAGAAGGTGTGCATGTGCACATTGGGTTATATGCTTCTACGAATGAAGTACTCTCCCGAGGTACTATTATTATGTTTTCCAGCGCAGACTTCTGCCGTTTCTCTTGAATACGATGAACAAATTGTGACTCCACCACATATAACTTTTAGTTCTACTACATGGACGAATTTTATTCGGATGATTACGGAACAGACTTTCGCTACCTGTATAATATACCACAACTGATTTCATACTTTCTGTTCTATCAAATAACAATGCTTCTATGTACGAGTGTGTGCACGGAGACGGGATTTGGCGTATATCCGGCTAAATGTGTACCGATACCAGGGTTTGGTCCTTCAGCTCAGTTCAGCCTTTTAAAAATCGCGTAAGTAAAAGTAAAGTTTAAAACTGTCTTAATTTTTAAGCAGGTGCCTACAACTACTTTTATACCATATGTCGCCCCTGGTTTCGTCGTCAGGTCATTTGAAGGCCGAGTTCTTAATACATAGGTAGTGGTTGATTTATCTATATCAAAAGAAACGACCACTTATACTAATATAGAACCCACGTGTTGGTATAGTCTCGTCCATATTTAAAGCGCTGGTACGACTGAAGCAGCTATACAAGAGGAATACAACTTTTCCATGTTAAAATGCTTCGATCATGAGAAATTACTGATTGGGCCAAAAATGAAAGACAGTGTCCGAAGTTGGGATATGCCCACCCGCTTTTGGTTCTGGGCAAATGTCTATAAGACTTCATTGAGGGCAAACAAAGAAGTTCGGTGAGTGACGTTTAAATCGTTGTTAGTATAGAAAAAACGTCTTACAAATAAAACATTTCTAGGACAGATATTTATGTCTCAAAGCTAATTTAGCACTTTGCCCTCTCTAATCTGCGTTAACCACTTAGCTAATGATACATTAATTACCCCTAATCATTTTATTTAAAGATATAGTTATAATAAATACAGAAGACAGTATTGTTGACATATACTTAGTAGGTAGGTAACATATCAGCAAAATTTAATAATAGTATGATAACGATACATACATAAATAGTATTATTTAGTTCACCAAGGCAAAACATAAAACAAATTCATGTATACGAATTAATTATCAAATTTATTTACTAAATTTAATTTATATCTAATATATATAATATTTTTATCCGAGAAAAGGTAGGATAGGCCAGAAGGGCTTCAAAGACATCTCGTCATTTGTTAACTCCATTTCTAACTTTTATATACCTTCATGATTTACTACGCGACACAATAACATGGTTTCAGAAGTGCATGGTCATTTTTCGCGTGGACAATATGGTGCAGCCCAACTTTGCCTCAAACCATTATATCGGCGACTCTGTGGGTCTACATTCACTTAGAATCCGAATACAGCGAACTGTATGACACTTCTGGAACGGTAATTAAGTCATATCGTAATTTGGTACCAAGTTTCATTGGCCATAATGATCTTGTATTGATAAAAACCTGTTTGTTTGTACGACTTCTGATAACGTTAATGAACACTACATTGTGCGGCTTTAAATTAACTAAATGTAATAAACTAGAGATAATAATTATTATGTAGTATATATGTATAAACTAAAGTATAATAGAAATATGTTGCAAAGGTTTTTCAATTTGTGAGCGTTCAAGTATGTATTACGTAACGAATTTGGGGGGGGGGGGGGGATCTTTGGGTTAAAACGTTACGATGCGGGGCGGGGATTGAATTATGCTGTAATAATTCAATCCCCGTGAAAGTAATATTATTTTCGACTTTCCGATACTTTACACCACATAAATGGCATCTTTAAATGGTTTAATGAGTCACTGGGTGAAACGTTTTCTATTGCGCTCAGAAAAACGTTACGGCGCGTTACATTCGGGGCTGTGTCAAGAATCTCCGAAAATTGCGTGACGTAATACTTGAACGCTCCCTTAGCCCGTATGCAGGTATTTTGTAGATATTTACAACATTCGTCGTAAGTAGATATAAAAAGTTATATATAAAATAAGACAAAATCATAAAACAGTCTAGACGTGATCCCAACTCTATCCATAAACCCTGAAAAATACTCCCGCTTTATCAATATAAACATATTTATAGCGTCTTGATAACCGTATAGAATTAAGGTCGTTTTATTGCTCACGGACAGAAAACAAATACACTTTAGATTGTGCTCCTGCGCTAACAATTATATCTTAGTAGTACCTTGTTGTAGTTACTTGGTTATACAAATGAAATGGATGCAATTTTTTCAGATGAAACTGCCGTGGGACATTGGATTCTCAATAATGCGTCTTTTTTGTCTTATCTATTTGACCCCTTGCTTCATTGTAAGCGATACCAGTGTTGTGCTACGTTACTACAACTCAATATATTGGATATTTCATGTAATACTATTCGCTTTGATGGTAGCTGCCATCATCATCTATAAATTAAGAGAGGAGTAAATAACGGCGATTAAATATTAAAGATTCGGAAGTGATTTAATTTTGATTCTAGTAATTATAGCTATTATGAAATATAAACCTAGTATCAACAACCATTGCCTTAGCATGCATCTGTTTAAATAATTATTTACTCGGCAAGTAGGTGCCAATGATGTTGATTATTGGGCCCGATTTGGAATCCTTTCGTTTGGAGTTTATCGTAATAAAATTGTCTTACCTTTTTTGGTTATTAGTATGTTTTTGTTAGCAATATCATATAAACTATTCTTTTTAAACGTAGGTAGTTATAGTTTACTAAGTAAGTATATTACCGCACCCTTACGTCAAAAAAGACTTTGATTTTGATATATTTATTTATTTATCCTTTATCGCCTTATACAAAAACACACATAACAAAAATAAAAAAACAGTTACAAAAGTTATAAGGCAAAAGGCGGCCTTATCGCTTACAAGCGATTTCTTCCAGGCAACCCTAATGAGAGACAACGATAAAGAAACACCAATAGAGGGTAGAGTACAAAAAATGAAAAACAATTAACAAAAAAAACTATATACCTACTTGAGACAGTGTTTCTGAATCTCACTCCTTCAGTCGGGGCCTTCAGGCCGGCGAGTCCAGCTCTCTTCCGATGTACTAATTTGTTTTTAAAAACAATCTTTAAAAGTAGAGTGACCACGGAATTATAGAATAACAATAACAAAGGAAACCATTAATCAACTTTTTTAGAATAAGAGTTGCCGATTTAGTTCTATAATTTCTTGCACATTGCTTTAAAGGCATTATAAATTTAAACAATTACAACGTAGCTACATACTACATATAACAGCCAGGAGGCTCACCTGATGTTGAGTGACAACGCCGCCCATGGACACAAACATTGCTGGAAGGATTTCAAGTGCATTACCGGCCTTTTAACATTTGGTACGCTCTCTCCTTCTTATGCATCTTAAGTGGAATTGGATCGGAAATTCTTCAGAAAACGTTCGCGACGGCATGATTTGGTCGATTTTTTTAATTACATACTTATTTTCGTAGCTGGGACATTGACATAAAGAATATGAATCCTTATCAAGGCATTATAAACTGCTAGTAATGTTATGGCATGTGTCGTTATTGAATAAATTTTACACAAATCCTTCCTATTAACTGAATAAATCAATTTATATAACAAAAATAAATAATAAAAATTTATAGTTTAAATTAAAACTACATTTAAAACCAACACAAACTAATTGTACTTTTATTTGTAACATTGTAACAAAAAAATAATAATATTGATTTAAAATTAAATGACATATTTACTTATGTATCCTTAACAAGACATTAGGTAGACTCATATTTGGTCCGTTTTGCGTAAAGTCCTGGCTAATTTAGCCAGCCTAGCCCCTTCCAGAAGCACAGAAGTCTCCTGGGCACAGCATAAATTACTTGCCACACTATACTTGCATTTAACAAGACATTAATGACATGACATTTATAATCATGTGTTTACTTAATTTGAACAAATTTGCTGAATATTTTTTAATTACAATAAATTCCTAACATATCCTAAAATGAGTACAAGCGGGAAATATATGCCAAGATGGTTTAATTAAATTCTATAATGAAACCAATACAATGTAATACATAATTGTACTATTTTTATTTCCTAATGTAACAAAATAAAATAAAAAATTGATTTAAGCTAAAATTACATAACAAGAATGAATTGAAATCACAGACATCTTTTTGGAAGACTTAATTGGTCGCTTCATATTTAAATAACAGTTTTGTGTGGCATTTCACACACACATATATATAATACTGTATGCCCTTATCTAAACAAAGTAAATATGCAATGAACATGTATACAAACATGAACATGTTCATAAATGTTGCCCTAGTATTCTGCTACTAACAATCTAGGCTTATTACTATCCATACTAATAAAAAAAATAATAAACAAGTAATATTGTCTTCTTTCTTAACATTTTATAACATTATCTTATAATAAAGGACAGATAACTTTGTCACTTCATACCTAAGTTTTTAAGTAACAAATTAAGCACTTCATCACTTAAGTTTTATCTCTGTAGCTGTTATGTTGATTTTGGGTTGCTCAATAATATGCTTGTTTTGAATTAGTCGTAGCTCTATCAGCTTAGGTGGAATCTTTCCAACGGGTTGAATTCCTGAAAACATTATTTTTAAGATTCTAATAGAGTTTGGTCTTTATCATTTGATACCTCTACAAAGAGAAAAGTTTTATGAATGAAATTATCCTCTGCGTACATGTTCATATACTTAACATAATTTTTTAAATAAATATTGTATAAAATCTTACTTCTAGCATTTTCATAGGTGTCTTTAACAATTGCTTGTAGTGTAGCAATGGTTTGCTCTAAGGTTAATTTCAAATTGCTTTTAGTTCTGTATGACCATGCTAAAAACAATGCTGCAAATAAATCGCCTGTGCCTGTAAAGGTTGCATCCACTTTTGGTATCTGTACTTGGTAACAGCAATCTAAAAATTTAAATGTAATAGATATAATTACATTCTAAATTAGCGTATATACCTCTTCATTTTTGTTTTTACACAAAATTTGTATACCTTTATTGCTGGCAATGGCAATCATGTTATTTCCATCTCCTAAGTCTGTACTTGACAGGACAACTGTTTTCACACCTTTATTATGTAGGGCTTGTATTACTTTCACAGCCCCATCTAAATCTTTCATAGTTAGACCAGTCAATAACTCTGCTTCAAATTGGTTAGGGGTCAAAATGTCAGCTAATGGTACCACATCATCCCTATAAACTGGTAAAATGCTTTCGGGCACATAGAGCTTACCATTATCACCCATGACAGGGTCGCATACTAGAATTATATAAAAAATATACTATACAGTGTTAATATCCTACAATTTAAATTAAACCAAGGTAATTTTGAATTGATGTGACACAAGTTCCAGTAAACAATAAATTTAAAGCTTGTTTTTTCATACATTAACATGGTTTAATAAGACAGTGCAACATTTAAGCAAGACACAACTAGGAAGAGCTATAAATTGTGTAATAAAAAGGATTAGTATTAAATACTTGAACTACTAAATGTGCATTATCTCCAAGTCATGTCATGTCACTATTGAAAATGTTATTATAACTTATTATAATACATGCATACTTCAAATAACCTTAGTTTATAAAATTAACCATAGTAAGATATATAAATTCTTACAAGTATTACTAACCATAAACAAGATCAGGGTTTTTTACCCTCAAATTTTTAATTATTTGTGCTATCTTTTTTAAGGAGTCTGGTGATCTTGAATAGCCTGTTAAAAAGTGTGTATAGTAGTCAACATCATTCAAAACAAGGCCATTTATGAGTTCTTCCATATCCTCATTTTGTAAAACAGTTCCTTTAATATCTTTGTATCCAGTATGAGTTGAAAATTGCACAGTATTGATTGCGTCTACTTCTAGACCAAGAACCTTAAAACATTAATTAAAGTTTATTATATTAATAAAATTAAATCACAATATTTTCCCATCAAATTTCGGAACTTACTTGAAGTGGGAATACAGCACTCTTATTTCCCACGTAACCATGAACGACATGACTCTGAATAGAAAGAACTCTTGGCGTTGAAGACATGACAATCAAAAATTAACACTAAAATCTTGAATTGTAATAAAGAGACTACTTAAATACGAACAAGAAAGTTTCTTTGCCTTTACACTTACTAAATTATTAAACGTACATCAAGCATCAACCTAAGATATAATAATACAGATAATCTAATATATACTAGTCTACGATGTTATCACTTATCACAACACAACCGTTGATAAGCTTTGTGACCAGGGCTGCCAGAACGTATAATTTTATACAAATTGTGCATAATCAGAGTTGCTATGAATGAAATTTTCTATAGAAAGAGGCAATCGGGCAGGAAGCTCACCTGATGTTTAGTGATACTCTCAACGTCTGGCTGGCGGAGTTTGCCGGCCTTTGAATGATTTTTCTTACGAGATCCTAAGTCAATTGATACCGAAATACTTCAGAGGGCAGTTCCATATAGTGGCGGTGCGCGACAAAAACTGCCTTTAGAAATGCTCGGTTGTGGAACGATGGACGTCGACGGACTTCGTCACAGTCGAGTGATGCGGATAGTACTTTGTATTCTCGATATTAAAAGTTGCGGGTATTAATCCGAACAACTCCCCTAAACAGTCTCGTGATGTGCAGAAGAAAAAATGGATACATCCTTGTGGGATCCCAGCTTTGAACTTATGAATGTCGTATAAATAGACAATTTATGAAATGAATATATATATGATAGGAGAGGAAGATAAGATTTCTAGTATCGTTTTAAAATCGTTTAAGTTTTTTTGTTCATACAACAAGGCTTCAAGAATATATTGACCGGATAATGTCATAATATTTAGTCCCTTAATCTATTCCGTACCGACTCCCTCGGGGAAACACAACAAATACCCCGAACAGCCCGCTTCTGCAACACATATGGATTGAACCTCTGCAGCAGCACCCCACAGTAGAATACCGTACGACATAACGCTGTGAAAGTAGCTATGGTACACAATTTCAGCCGTATCCTTATCAGTAAGCTGTCGGATTTTCTTTACTGCATATGCTGCAGAACTCAGTCTATTCGAAAGAGTCTCTATGTGTGGGCCCCACTGGAGTTTATTATCTATTGTTATGCCTAGGAAAACAGTTTCAGTCGAGGTTGACTGAATCGATTAATATAAATTTATGGAATAATTAATATGTAGGATTTTCAAAACACCATAAAGGCCTTTCTAGCATTTTTTATATCTGAGAATGAGAGTCAAAGAAATAATTACTATTCAATAGTCACATGATGCATGTTGTAACATCAATGCGACCTACCTGCACTTTAAATAATATTATACATATTGTTAGAAACTAATATTTTATTTTATAATAAAATAAGCTATTTTCAAATAATTTCATAACACATGTAAATAACTAACCTATTCTAAATTTTCTCGCTAAGTGAATGTAATTCTTTGAGAAATACCGAATCTTTGAACCGAAAATATAGCTAAGTTTTCAAAAAATGAAAATAAAATAAACGCAGTAGCACTCAGACGGCTCCAGGTTCTTCCATTTGATCGTATCCAACGCAGCCTCCAATCGTCGGCAATTCTGCTCTTTCTGATCGGCTGATTAGCTTTGCGTAGACATTCGGTTCGCAAAGCATCTACCGTATTTATAATGAGTGCTATGAGGAATTGTTTGGACTAGTACATGCGGCTAAATTCCATCATTGGATGTTGGGGATGGTGTTGGTGGGAATCGCTGATGAAGTGAGGTCAGCATTGCCTATAAAAAGCCAAATAAAACCATCTGCTGTGTTATGTAGTGGAACACTAATGTAAGTAGAACCCCGGCCAGTCCGAGTCATCCACGTCCTAGTCGTCCACCCTGGGACCAGCTGCAGCTACGCTTTCGCGTGCCCACTAACTAGAGCTGCAGCCGAGCTGAGGATGCAAGGTAAAAGGCGAGCATTCTGCGCCTAAAACAGAATCTACTGACTAGGGAGGTAACCCGCATAAAACCGAGCTTATCTGGAAGCTTTAAAGTGGCAGCCCCACTATCAGACTAGGGCACAGTGGGATAATCTCCTGCTTGCCTGAAAAACAACGATTTGAAAAGAAACTGAAACAGCGAGAAACCGGACCGATCTTTTACTGACAACCTTTGGCATAAAATCACGGACACGAATTGCTTTTTGGAATGTAAAAACGCTTAGCAACGACACTCGACTAGCACAAGCAGAGGCAGAAATGATTAGATACAATCTACAAATACTTGGTTTAAGCGAAGTATGCAGAAATGGTTTTGGTGAATTGAGAACGTCCAAAGGCCTAACTCTCCTATACTCCGGGAAGGAAAATGAAGATGACGACAACATGACCTGACCATCGGTGGGACTCTTTTCATTCATAGAGATGTACATAAATACACATGGAACTCCCCTGACGGCTCCACGAAAAACCAAATTGACCACCTAGCTATCAGTTCGAACTGGCGCTCGTCGCTCCTTGATGTCCGCAACCGAAGAGGCGCTGATATTGACAGTGACCACCATCTGGTTGTTGCCGAAATTCGGCTTAAGGTTTCGATTGCGCTACCAGCCGGTGATCTTGGTAGGGCTGGAAGAAGGTTTGACGTCACTAAACTGCGAGATCTTGAAACTATGAACAAGTTCAGGCTTGAGCTCCGTAACCGCTTCGCCGGACTTCACAGTGACGATGACTCAATAGACGAAGAGTGGAAACGCATATAAAGTGGCCTACACAGAGACCAGCTCTTCCGTCTTAGGTCACCCTAACAACAGGCGCGAGGAATGGATGTCACAAGCCACTTGGCAGCTGATAAACGACCGTAGGGAACTCCACCTAATACTGCTAGAAACCAACGACGAGCTACTACAAGCCGACCTCAGGCAGCGGTATCGACAGATTCGTAAGAAAATCTATCGCAGCTCGCGAAATGACAGAAGGTTGTGGGTTGACGGTATTGCTGACCAAGCGCAAATTACAGCTAACACCGGCAACATGCGAGACCTATATATAAAGCAACTAAAATCTTGGCAGGAAAGAGAAGTCAGCGTAAGAAGCCTCTAAAATCAAAAGACCGTCAGCTTATTGTAACATCAGAAGGGCAACTGCGACGCTGGCGTGAGCACTTTCAGGAAACGTTTCGTCCCACAGAATTGTCCACGCCTGGTGCCCCGCAAGACACATCTCCACCTCCCAGGCTATTTCACATCGATGTCGAACCACCCACACGTGATGAAGTAGCGAGAGCAGTCATGGGTCTTAAGACTGGTAAAGCACCAGGTTTGGACTTAATAGCTGCAGAAATGCTAAAAGCGGACTTGGCTACCACCGTCGACGCACTGACACCTTTGATTGGCAAAATCTGGACCAGCGAGAAGCTTCCGGAGGACTGCAGCAATTCGAAAGGTATCACTCTCCAATTTCTCTCTCTAATCTCGGTCACTTGGTCACAAAGGTTTTTTGCAGAATTATCTTAGACAGGTTGTCTGGAGCCGTCGAGCCTCTCCTCCGCATAGAACAAGCTGGCTCCCGGCCTAATCGCTCATGTACTTACCAAATTAATACTCTTCGTATCATTCTCGAACAGGCATCAGAATGGCAGAAGGAGATTTATCTTACCTTTGTTGACTTTGAAAAAGCTTTCGATACGCTGAGATGGAACAGCATATGGTCGCGACTCTCTGACATTGGTGTCCCGCCAAAGATAATCAGCCTAGTAAAGGCCAGCTATCAGAACTATTCTTGTAGAGTGACTCACGATGGCCTCGTCTCAGACGATATTCAAGTACACGCGGGCGTCCGACAAGGCTGCTTACTCTCGCCACTACTTTTCCTGGTTGTTCTCGACGGGATTATGCATCGCACACATCCGAGCAAGCGGCTCGGCATAAAGTGGGTATTAACCAACATATTGGAAGATCTGGATTATGCCGATGACCTATTTCTGCCAAGTCACACGCACCGCGACATGCAATCTAAGTTAGACGACCTGGAACGCGAGGCGAGTTTTGCGGGACTCAAAATCAACACCCGGAAAACTAAAGAAATGCGTGTTGGAGTTGATAACCGCACCCCATTGCGGATGGGAGTGGAGAACGTGGAAATCGTTAAAAAATTTGTTTACCTCGGAAGCGTCGTGTCTGAAACTGGAGGTACAGAAGAGGATATCACTTCACGCATTGCCAAGGCCCGAGCAACCTTTGCACAACTTCGGCCTGTATGGCAGTCACGGATGCTGACGCGTCGAATCAAGATTAAAATATTCGGATCCAACGTCAAGTATGTGCTGGTTTATGGGTGTGAAACGTGGAAGGTCACCAAAGACATCTCGCACCGACTCCAAGTCATCGTCAACCGTTGTCTTCGCCAAATTCTGGGTATCTACTGGCCTGAAAAAATCTCCAACGAGCAACTTTGGGAGCGCTGCCGAGAAACCCCGATCAGTCAGCATCAGATCAAGAGGCGCAAGTGGAATTGGAGGCCATACACTTCGAAGGGATCCCAATCATATTCCCAAGCAGGCGCTTGATTGGAACCCGCAAGGAAAGCGAAGGCGTGGCCGTCCAAAGCAAACCTGGCGCCGTATAGTAGCGGACGAAGCAAAGAGAGCTGGTAAGACTTGGAGCGAGATGAAACACGAGGCTAAAGACCGAACGCGATGGAGACTCGCTGTGGACGCCCTCTGCCCGACCTAGGGGTTATAGTACATGCAGAGAAGAGATGTCGAGGCAGAACGCAAAAATCCATCCTCTCCATCTTGTATTGAGGTTTCACAGCACAACTGTTGTCTTTTTGCCACACACTTTTTATGGCTGGTTTTGTAATAAAGTAAGAACTTCCTTAAACAACAACATTGTTTTACTTTTTTTAAAGGTCTAAATTTGATTTTTGGTTTTGTATTTTAACATAAATGGAATTTATCTTTTTACTATAATTATAGAATCCAGATTTTGCGATTCCTCCTCCTAAAAGCCCTGTTTGTTGATAATAATAATAAATATTTGACATAGACCTAATGCATGAGACAAAATCACTGTCAAATATGTTTGTATAAGAAATGGTCATGTGACAATGCGTGTTATTTTCATAATCTTAACAAAATACTATTGTAAGATATTGGTTTTTTAGAAAATTGTTGCCCTGTAATTAACAAATACTTCACCACAAAAGTTAAACACAAACAAAATAATGTTTTATTAAAGTATATGTATTATTTTAACAATTGTTTTTGTTTTTCTTCTCAATATAGTTAATATAATCTTTTAACTTGAACTTTACAAAAAAGAACAAGTATAGATTTTATAAGTACACCTAGATAAAATATCTTGTACATGCATAGCTATGATTTTTTACATTTTAAAATATAAAAACATATTTTGAATTATACCGGTAATTTCTTAACTACTACCAGGTTGATCTCTTGTTGTCTCATAAGCCCTCTCAAGGGTGTTAGTAATAATCTTCATATCATTTTCTATGCTTCTTGCCCAATTTTCAACATCACCAATTTCTTTTAAAGCACTGCTGAAATTTTCAACAAGAGCTAACCACTGCTGAGTTTGTTTTGAAAAATTTATAGCCCCTTGATGTAACAACTTTGCCTCCGCATCAAGTTTCTTTTGATTGAGATAAGCTTGTGCCACTCTAAAACAAATATTATTTTTACTAAAACTATGATTGTGATGCTACAATATATTCCTATATCTTTATATTATATGAAATTAATATTAAAATTTGCACCACTAGATAAGATATAATATGATTTTACAGGCAATATCTGGACCTCACTTAATAAATTATATGAAATAATTTCTAATGAAGAATACGATGTTACCTAATCAACCATTATTCTCTTCATTAGAGAATAGCAAGTATAAATTTAGAAAAATTTAATTATTTTCTGTTCATAAGTGTACAAATTTCATATGAATAACTAAAACATTAATCTCTCTTCTCTCAGTGTAAGATAATTTTATATTTTATATTACAAACTACACTGATTAGATTTTTCTAAATACCATGGCTAATCTAAAATGTAGTACCTTGTCTCAAAAAACATCAGTATAATTGTATAAAATAATTGTATGAAGATTTAGAATATTACCCCACATTTAGGTGATCTACAAGGGCCTGTGTTAAATCATTGGCAGCAGATATACATTCCTTTCTTTTTTGTTCTGAAATTATATGGATTATTGGGATCAAATGTAAGTATTGTTAAAAATAGTCCAGAATAAACTTAAATACCTTGAGTTGCCCTTTTCGCAGATTGTTTAGCTTGATGTTCTTTTACAAGAGACGATAGCATATTGAAAGATAATATGTTATTTCAAAGATCTGTTTTAGTAAGAATGTTTAAAAACAACAGCAGCGGTAAAGGTACCAAACGGTAAGCTCTTTCACACAACAATTTTAACTAATTTTAAATATTAACATGATAAGTAAATAGTAATTTTCATATTTATTCACTAAATCACTATTTACTGTGCCTACAACAATACATTAATTTTGTGGAATTGTGGTAGTCAAAAGTGACATGACAGCTGACAGTTTTTACTCCAGACTTGAGTTTGAGATAATTCAAATAGTAACACCAATTACCAAAGCTACAGTAATCAATACGGATTCCAATATGATTGGCCGTACTGAATATCTCCCTAGTAATGTTTCCCCTTACTTAATACATGTTTAACGTATACAAAGTTCACCTGACGACGGGACCGTTCTCCAACCTATAACTTTTGGCAATATTTTAAAGTTGAATAAATTTGATAATATTATTCCCGGAAGTGTAGAGCGTATAGGAAGAAACAGGTGCGTAGTAGGCTTTTTCTGATTATGAAGACGCCAATAAATATCTTAACTGTAATAAAAAAAAAGGAAGAAGAAAAGTTAAAAGCCTTCATTCGGACTTTCAGCGTAACAAGAATGGGGCTAGTTCGCGGGGTCATAGTAAATTGGAGTGTAGAGGAAGTTCAACACAATATATCCGTACCTATAGTCTGCGGCAAAATACTTTAAATAAGACGTTTAAGTCCTAAGGCCAAAATTAATAACTCGGTTTCTTGGAAACCATCTGAAACAGTGGTATAACGTATAATATCCTTGTCAGCACATATTACCGTGTCTTACGACAACAATGACAAACTGTTCTTCTCAGAACATTCTAACGTATCAACGATAATGATAATTAATTAAATCACCTACACAACTAATTTCACCGCATAAAAGAATTAAAGTACGACCACTCACCACAAGTAGCACCAGTTCACGAGTATGATGCATGGCCAGCCATCGGCCCCCTCGTCATATTTTAGGGAGAAAGATAATCCGAGGCATGGACGAATCAAATTATTTCAGTATAATACTAATTATACTGAAATAATTTGATACCACATGGATCACGGTTGTTCCCACTGTACATTAAATAAAGTCGTATATGTCGACGATCGCCCCAAAGTCTGAAAATGCAGCCGAGAGATTCAGTCGTGTTACCTCTTTATACTGAAGCAATTCATATCCAAGCACTAGTTTCGTTTAAATATTCATTTATATTATAATAGGCCTTAACAAGGAGTTTTAATTTAATGTAATTTAATTTAATGACGTCTTTGTAGGCGTCGGGACGTGACGACCCCATCGCCCACTGGTGAAATAACCTGTGGCAGAGGTTATTTCATCAGCGCAATCAGTCAACCCCTTCCTAGTGGGAGTGCCATACTGTTGCCTTCGGGCTTCAGCCAAATGGGCAGGCACGACCGGGGCAGTACCACTGTCTCTCAGAAAACCGGCGTCAAGTGATGCAATGGGTTCGCCTTATTGTACTCGCGTTTCGTCCGGTGAGAGAGATTCCCGGAGCCCATCCCCCCCATCCCCCTTCCCCCCCTCCCCCTAAAAAAAAATGAAGGTGCAGAAAAAAAAGAATCTACCCCAGGGGGTACCACACGCGCCCGCGGTGGAGAATCCCCCTCTGGGCGTCAGTCACCGGGGCACTCTGCACCCGGTGGTGGACGCACAGGCTGCCCTTCGTATTCTGGGGGGGGCAATTCTGCGCTCTACAAACCAACTCCTTCCACTTGACCGTGTTCAACGAAGAGCGGTTCGAATCGTCGACGACCAATCTCTCTCCGAGCGGCTTGATCCTTTGGCGTTGCGTAGAGATGTGGGGTCACTCTGCATCTTCTACCGCATTTACCATGGAGAGTGTTCAGAGGAGTTGTTCGGATTAATACCTGCAGCTGAGTTTCATCATCGGACGTCGAGGCAGAATACGAAATTCCATCCGTATCACCTCGACGTCCGCCGTTCCACAACTGCGCGATTTTCAAGGCAGTTTTTGCCGCGCACCACCACTTTGTGGAACCAGTTGCCCACTGAAGTATTCGACCGAACCAATTCGACTTAGGGTCCTTCAAGAAAAGAGCGTACAAATTCTTAAAAGGCCGGCAACGCACTCGCGAGCCCTCTAGCATCGAGAGTGTCCATGGGCGGCGGTATCACTTAACATCAGGTGAGCCTCCTGCCCGTTTGCCCCCTATTATATAAAAGAAAAAAAAAATGTACGATTTAAATTTATTGACAACACTTTTATCTCACCAGGGATTTTGTTGAAGAAACGAAAGCAATTGCCATGGAAAGAATTACTCGTTTTATGCAGCCTTGAGGTTGGTGCGTTAATTTTGTCTTTATAACGAGTATAAAAATTATGGAAGCTACAACTCTATATAGCTGAAATCGAAGTTTAAGGAATTACATATTCATAATTACATAATTACTTTGGCAAGTCAATACATTTATGAGAATATTTTGTATGTGCGGAAAAATTTAGATATCTTTAAAAAGAATTGTAGCTTCCATAATTTTATTTTTTATTTTATTTCTCGTGAAAACTTTTACTTGAAACTGTCATAAAGTTATAAAATCTATAATATAATAGATAACTATTGCCATAAAATTAAAAACAAAATAAAAGTTAGTAGCTACTAGCCAATTGGATTTTAGTGTCTGATTTTGAGTAAAACGAGTCTTTAATTTCAGCATCACTTAGCTCTCCTGGGAAAAAACAATATGCCAAAATACCACGCCGCAGTCTTTATACGGTTTTCGTAGGTTTTGCGCGCATGACAATACTTGAAACGCACTTCCTTATTTGTAAAGATATATCCTTATTTATAAGTCTCAATGCATCGTTTTAACTATATCATCTCAGCGAAAACACTAATTTAGTAGAAATGGACGCAAGAGTACTTTTACTTTTAAAAAGAGAACAGAACAGAACCTATGACGTTGCGGGGCAACTCTACTTTACCTGGGTGGAAGAATTGCAATAGAGGAATTATGTATGACTTTAATGGTTTAGTTGCAGTTATTTTTACAATTTATTAGAATCCAAAGTGTGACTAAATTAACTACATACAAATATATAACAATATTTAATCTTCTTTCCGTTCAGTGTTGTGGATGGATCCATATTTTTCTTTTAATTTTTCAGTGAACTCTGGGTCGTCCCAGCCCCATAAGAAATGTGTGCCGTCCCCAGTGCGATAGGTTCGTTTTTGGACTATCTCAGGTGACACTGACTTTAGATCGTAAGCTTGACCAATCTGAAAAAAGACCAGAAGAGTTGTTAAATATGCTTTTCTTATTCTAATGATCCACTTAGTTTTAATGTAGCTCACAGCCTGTGTCGGTGCGCTGTGCTACGAATTGTTCAGCGGTTATAGATGTTAAAGTAAAAGCGGCTTTGCGCCGTAAGCCTGAATGCTTTAAAGCCTCGGCAGAAGCGGTGACATCCTGTGTAGAGACTATCGGCGATAGTCAACAAGCATACAATTCAGCCTTTAGGTGTTTCAAACGGGAAATCACTAAAGGAAAGTCGGAGCACTTTGCCAGATTGGCCCACCTCCCTTCTAGTCTCTTTCCAAAGCAGTCCATGGGAAATTCTGTGAGCCCTCCATTCCACCACTGCACAGGGAGGATGACTCACTGGCCGATCATCTAGGCTGTCTCTTTTTTGTAGAACTCAACTTTGAATGACCAAAGAAAGGAACCACCAACTACGATGCCTAAAGTTATATTCCGGCAACGTGCTATCCGCAAAGCTTTATCCTGCTTGGACATCCATAAGTCAAGCGGGCCTGATGGCATCCCCTCAACTGTACTGTGTACTTGTGCTCCTGAGTTGGCTCCAGTCCTAACCTGTACTTACTCGGCACTGCTGCAAGACCGCTGCGATACATCTGATCCCTAAAAAAGGCGATTGCTCTGCAACTATCGTCCAATACCTATAACCTCCTTGTTCTCCAAAATAATGGAATCCATTATTGATGGCCAGCTCCTGAGGTATCTAGAAGGCCACCAGCTGATTAGGGATTCTTAGTACGTCGTAAGTAAGTACTTTCGTCGTGGTAGCTGGTGATTTCCTTGTATACTTTACACTCAGATGGGCAGAGGCAATTGACTATAAGGGGGATGCGCTGGCGGTAAGTTTGGACATAGCGTAAGCCTTCGATCGGGTGTGGCACAGAGCACTGCTCTCGAAACTTCCAGATTCTATCTATCTTATGGGCTTCCTGAGAAATTATGCAACTGGATTTCCAGCTTTCTTGCCGATTGGAGCATCAAGGTTGTCATCGACGGAGCATGCTCCGACCTTAAACCCGTGAATGCTGAAGTCCCACAAGGCTGTGTTCTATCCCCGACCCTGTTAATTCCGAAGTGTTGCCGAACCAATTTGACTTAGGGTCCTTCAAGTAAAGATCATACCAATTCTTAAAAGGCCGGCAGCGCCCTTGTGAACCTTCTGAAAGTGCGAGTGTCCATGGGCGGCGGCGTCACTAAGCATCAGGTGAGCCTCCTGCCTGTCTGCCTCCTGTAACATTAAAAAAAACTTACTTTTGCCATAGCTTCAATAAAAACAATTGTGGGCGTAAGCATGTTGTAAAGAGGTAGTTCAGTAGCGCGGTAGTCCCAGGGAAACGTGTGGTGGTAGTTGTGGAAACCTTCTACGCAGATCATCCAAACTCCTATATTGTCTCGTGGATTCAATGATCTGGAATTCAAATTAACGTTATCAAAATAAAATGTTATTCCTTATTAAGAGATTTTTTATTAAAAAAAATTACCAATACTATCTCTAAAAGAAATACCTCAATCTCGGCGATGAATTCTATAAAAATGCAATTGTTATTTACTAAATCAAAATCACTGACACCAATATTAAAAGATAAAACTTTATGCGACTCACTTATCGTACGGACGGTATCCGAAGGTGTGAGAGAAACTATTCACACTCCACACAACATTAATTCCACATGTGTAACGAAGTATAGTAGGAATAAAGAAGGCATTTAGCCAAGTTTCACCCCAGAAGTATACTGGAATGACCGTCGGTAGAAGGAAGCAAAGGATTGGCATCATTTTCATGTAATGTCTGGAAAATGTGATGTTGCGTTAAATTTTTGTACAATTGGAACGATAAAAGGAAAATAGTTTATTATTTATTTATGCTTCATTTGAAATATTATACATACTTCTTTTGAAACATTACAACTGGGTCCTCATATAAATCTGTGACGTCAATCCTTCGACCCCCTTCGATGACCTCAGGGCTCTTCTTGCAGCACAACCAACCCATGTGAGAGAAAAACAGCCCTCTTTCAGCATTATGGGGATCGGCGTCTGTGTCTGCATACTTGTGATGAGTGCGGTGATCACGGGCCCACTCGAATATACAGTCCTGGTATACAATGATGTTCATAGAACTTTTTTAGTGTTTCGATTGATTTAATGTCATATAATTAAAAATTAGAGCTGGGTAATCTGATACGTACATGTAAAAACTTTTCTTTACTTTCGTAGATTTGGAAAATGAGATACCGTGAAATGAGACATTGAGAGTGTTAAGCGTTGGCGTAACATTGCCTGATAGGATAAGTAAAAATGGGATACGCGAGCAGTGTGGGCAAAAATAGGACCTAATGAAAGGCTACGAAAGGGTGTTTTGGCCATGTTGAACGCATGAATTAGAAGCCGTTAACAAGTAGCATATACAAGGATGGTGAAGTCTTGGGTAGGCCTTGTTGTAAACAGCTGGACAAAACCCAGGACGTACGAAGACGACGACGTGACGACGACGACGTAAAGAAGGGTCTGGATAAAAGTGCGGTGGATAAAGTACATAGTGAACCTGAAAAAGGGATGAAGCAAGAGAGATATACCGTAGCAAGCGCAGATCCGAGGTGCCTACCCCTTCGGGAAAGGGGTGACGATATTAGTAAAATTAAATAAGCAAAGTAAATAATGAAACATGTTTAATATTAAATATATGTAGATTAAACATAAGATATAATCGTTCATGTAATGGGACAAGAACATGCAATAATTTGAATATATTTTCTGCCCTGTTGTACAGGGCTGAACGTCATAATCTGAGACAATGCAACTAATTTCTAGCTTTAGGATTTAAAATAATGTGTAATTTTAATGTATGTATTTTTTTCTAACCAGCCTGCCTATTTTATATTCATTTGTATAACCGATGTGCCTATACTACGCTTGAAGCGCTTACATTTTATCGATTGGTCCCGAGAAAAATGAAACTTAATGGGAGCTAGCGCTCTATATGTATCTAAACTATGGTCAGACAACATATAAAATTTAGAAATCGCGACATATTTTTTTCTTATCTATACGTTATTATTATTACCTTATATATAGGTAATTTTTAAGAATAAATGAGTACAGAGTATAATCAGAAGTATCTTTATTTAATTTTTTTGACGTTCTTAAGTGTACTCATTTACCTATATGAATAAAGATATTTTTGTTTGTTTGTTTGTTTTAAAACAAATTAAAAAAGGTTTAGGGCCTGTTTCACAATGTCCGGATAAGTTCCAAATAAACTATTTTTTTTATAGCCCATGTTTAGTGCTACTGGACACTCTCAATGCCAAAGGGCTCGCGAGTGCGTTGCCGGCCTTTTAATTATTTATTACTTATTGGTAGGATAAATAGTATTTTTGCATTTCACGACTGTCAGATAGCGCCATTCGTCATGAAACGCGAAATATCTTTTTCGGAACTTTTATCTTTCGAATAACTTACGTGTCGCATAGCTATTTGGTACTTTATCCATATATTGTGAAACAGGCCCTTAGTCAATTCCAATAGTATGTATCAATATCTTTAGCAAAAGTAATTTATATATTAAGTCACATTATTTCCTTAGTACTTAATAAATAACTTGAACTTGAAATAAAGACTGATTTATTAATTTAATTATAAAAATATGAAAGTAAATATTGACCAGCGTATGTACGTACCTAAGTACCAAATGAAATTACGTCATTTTCAGGTCATTTGCTTGTCAGTGCGTAGGAATTATTTTTCAATTTAATTTAATTGTCTTTGCTATCATTTAAAAATTGTACCGCAAAGTCCAGCAGTCCTAGTTACAATTTAATGAAACTTGCGTAAAATAAAATTATATATTTAAAAAAATACCTGAAAGCCCATAGTTTGCCAAATCATAAGCAAGACACGTAAAGGAGTCTTCGCTTTGTAACAGCGGTGTGTCCACAGTCTGTGAGAGCCTGCGCCGATTCCAATGGCGCACATGAGATGAACTAGAAATGCTACGAGAAATCGACTTTGGAGTTAGAAATATGAGGGCCAAATACAACACACATAACGAAATGATTTAGAGATTACGTACCAAATACATTAGTCTGCCATTTGGCTGAGGTCAGACCCAAATATACTCCATAAGCGGAGCCGATATGTAAAAAGAGGAACCAGAATATATTGAACCAGACATATTCGTATTTCTTCGGAGCTGCTTTTTTAAGAACCGATACGTCTTTAGCAAGACCCAAATCTGATGTCTGAGTATCAGATTCGAATACTACCCCACTAGGAGTCGGTTCCGCTTGTGGTGGCATTCTCTGTAACCAATAGATATACAAATTATTATTAATTAAAAAAAAAACCAAACCATATTATGGCATATAGCATATTATACATAAAGTTTAAAATTGTACTCTTAAAACCTACAAATACTATGACGAAATTCTACCATGAAATGCAATGCTATATGGTTAATGAAGAAAATAAATGTTTAAAAAGTTTACTAAAGAGGTACAACAAATTAAGATCATCGAAAGTGTAAACATATTTAAGCCAAATATTAATTAAATTTGAATACTAATATTATCATAGAGATGTTTTACTTACCACCAATATTAACAAACTAATCTAAATAAGATAACGCACTTAATTTATATACGAATTATAACAATGGGATTACACACGTTTATTATTCCGATGATGTTAATTAAGTGACATCGAAGCTTACAAACAATTGTAATTAACATTGTTTTGTTCCTCACATTTAAATTTCGTATTTAATTTCCGAATCTAAATTTTCTTTCGTAAATAAAATAAAACTCCAAAATTAAATTAATAATTTAATGTCGTATTTAAAAAATATTACGTAACGCAACGTAACCTTACTCATGGTGTAGGAAGGACGGTAAAATCAAATTTCCTATTTTCATGTAAACCAGTCGCAGGTCATATGGATTTCGGCTACAAATCATCAGGAATAGCAGTCTCGCATGTAATTTCCGTGAGTCGCTTCAATCGAATTTACCAAACCAATGGATTTGTAATATCTAAGCCCAAAGGGAAATCAATAAGTTATATTAGCAAAAAAATAAAAGTAAATAATAAACTGCCAAATAACGAAGCAAATAAGAATATTGTACAGTAAATATAATCCGTGAATGACATCAAAGAATACTGTTCATCTCGAGACGTCGCAGATTTGTAAATGCGGTAAACATATGAGAGAGAATGAATGGGAAATCTTCCGAGCGACTAACTGGGGCGTGAGACGGAGGTTTTATTTTGAGGAGCCTTTTACTGAGACCACTCCGGTTTTCTTCCACCCCACTGATAATCTGCACGAAATAGGAATTAAAATAGAATGGATTAATTCATGAATACTTAAAGAGTTCTTTTTGTGGCTCAAATAAGAAATGACGTTTAAGAGCTTTATATTTTTCTGCCGTGAATTCGACGATCTGTTCATTTGAAAGTATCGACGAATTTGAAAGTTTGCACAGATAGAGTACTATACAGTAAACCGTAGGTAAAGAAGAAAAAAAACATTTGTCGAATCAATATTTGTTTCTGTATTTACATAAATATGTACATTTAATTTTAATCCGGGTCATTACGTTCCTCTCAGAATATTCATTGAATTGAGCAATTGACCGATTGTCGGTAACAAAGGACGCTCGTAACATTGATAAATTAATTTAAATGCGGCTAATATCGGAAATATCGGAGGAGGAAACAAGGAGAATTTTCTTCATTATTCAATTTTTTCCACTAATATAGTACAAACTACTTCAATAAGTTTTATATAACATTGACATATATATTTCAATATATATTCTTTGTCTTATATGTCATAATTAATCATATTCCTAAACCCTACACTATGGTTTGAAGCACACGTATTCACCTGAATGATATTACTTACCTAAGTAAGATACTTTATCTATCTGTCTAACCAAACAATCTAGAACTTTTCGGTGACATAGATGAATAAACAATAATTTTAAACGTTAACAGGTTATGTTTTAATTTGGATCAATACACTTTCAATGAACGAACAACAATCCAATTGTCAATTCCCAATGAGTCACAGGTCAAGGAAGGAGTTAAATGATTCAATTCAAATAAAAAAATCCTCTATACGAAATAATTAGCATTCAACATACAAATGCAGAAAACTAATGTCCCTTTACAAAAGTTTTATTAAATTTAACAAATAACAATTGAGTTTATCTTAGCAAGATGTTCACTAATGATTTTAGTTTCTCTGAATAGATCGAGTCGGAGTGAACGTTGAATGCTGTTCTTCATTTAATTAACACTAGGTATTGTACGTACAGCTCTGTTCTGTTACAGTCGTCTATTGAAACTGTTTCACGCCTTCCTGTTAATGTTTTTGGCTCTACCTGGATAGTTTTCCGGGTTGTTACGTGACAAGGCTGAATTTTTCTATATGTATAGTTATAGGTCCGTAGAGATATGTGCATTACATACGTACTAGCACATTCAACGAAAATGTATAGTAACAAAAAACTGGTACACATTACTCTTTAGTCACTTTGCTGCAATCCGCTATACCTCGGATAACATTACGTACAGAGGAGTAGACCACAAGATCACAGAGAATAAATTATAATATTATCCTTGGGCAGCAAAAACAAGGTTGAATTTGTTAGCGACGTCCCACCTGTCCTATAATTGAGATGCCAACCAGAATGAAATTATCACCTCGAGGACGCTCCTAAAGTAATACATTTTATCCCAACTCCTACACCATGACATGTTAGTATTTGTAAATTACTTTTCCAATCTATGCCTGACATTTGTCGTCTGTAAATAAGTTATAGTTAATGTTACTAAACGTAATATCTTAATACCTAAAATATGTGTTATTAAAATGTCTCTTTAGATGAATATCGTTAAAGGTATAAATGAGAATGTGTAATGAGTACTAAACATTTCGTTTGATATATTTAAATTGACTTTTTCTGGAAAGTTGAAAACTACATAGCCGTGGTGGCCCTGATTGATTCTATAGTGTTAAATTTCATCTGACGAATGACCCATGGTTTAATGAACGTGACAGGGGTTGTATTGTGATCGGTGATGCTTTGCTGGGGTGCGGGGTCACTATCGCACGATCACTAGTGTATGTTAGTTAATGGCTCTCAATCTCTGGAAACAAGCGATGGCGTACAGAAAAATACAATTACTCCCGTATTTTATGAGGCGATGAAATATTTTAATGCGCTCAACCCTTTTGATTTGAATAAAGTTGATGGTAAACCATTTCTAACTTTAGTAACAGATGTTCGCTTTTTAGAAGATTAGAGATTTAACTGTGCTTATTGCATTTGTGAAATAATTTGTTAGGCTGTCTGTATGCTTATAATGTATAAAATTTAATTTGTAAACGAAGTAATAACATTTTTGTATTGCAATGCAAATAATAAATCGCGTTACATTTTATTAAATACGCGTATACAAAAGCAGAATTCAACTGTCCCATTCAATGGATTTTTATCTTTTATTACTGTACTTTGTGTCCGCAATCCTTTCTTCTTTTAATGCATTTCGAGTAAAAATAAAGGATAGGACTGGCTGAGCAAAATTGTTGGTCTAGCGCGCTCATTACTTGCACCATATTGCGGTGTCCCCTCGTAAAGGGCAGTGGAAGAGGGCCGATGACAACCCTAAATCGGAAGGGCTCTGAGAAAACTTTACCCATCGCCGTAATGCTATGAATCTCATCGAACTTCGCTCTGGTAATGTACGAATGTAATAAAGCTGTAAGCTTGCAGAATTATACACGATCGATTAATCCAATATCGCGTAATTACGTTGCTCAATATTAATAACAGTTAGCGTCTACGGCTCTACTGTGTAGCTAACTCTATCCGTTATTAATGGCTTAGTTATTGACGATTATTATTTAGCAACCCGATAGGTAGCTTAACTAAAATACTAATAATTAAACATTTATTTTGTAAGTTTCTATAGGTCCCAGTTAAAACAAGTAAAAGTTAGTACAGAGTCAAACAGATCGGTCTCACCGGTGAAGCTGGCTAAAAGTGAGTAACAAAGGTACGGGGACTGTTTCATAAATTTTGTTGAAGCGAATGGGCGCAGGGTGACGGCATGGAACGTGTGCTGCCCCACTGTTTGTGTGCAGGGCGAGACGCGCTGACGTCACGCGCGCATGCGCCAATTGATGCTCCTTGATTGCAGAGTAGAGAGTTATATAGAGACTTTAATATTCATCACCTGATACATAAAGGCCTAGTACTAGTCTCCAGCAAATTCAGCAGACGATTTCATATTATGTGTTGTTTCGATGAATTTCATATGATATTATTATGAATTGAGTCTGCTGTGAATGTGTATTATTAAAAAGAGTTATTATTGTAGTCGAATTATACATTAATGCATACACGTTTTACTCAACTCAAAAAAGAAAATTAAAAAAAAAATAGAAAATCACAGCCAAATATGTATGTAATTTTGACATCTTAACATATTAACTTTTCTCCCCACTCTTTCTTTTGGTTGAAGGTCATTTGGGTTGTTATTACCGATTATTAAGGTGCAATGTTCATAAGTATTCATGCGCAGATGGATCTGAAGTATTGCTCTACTCTGTGTTTAGCAGTCCGTATTCGCATCGGCGGGGCTCACAGCGGAGTCACTCGCGAGAGCTACGCGCGTTCGCTACGAGTCGCTACGTCGTAGTCAACACGTATGTCCGAGAATTATTACGCGCCGATTCGACTACGACACGTTCAAATTCGTGACTGGTATTTGTGTGCGTGATGTGTATATAACAGTGTGGAATATCTCTAAGGTGGGTGAATTAATGTGTTATCTGTGTAGTTCAGATTTAAATGTCAAGGACACAGATATTGATCAAACATGTATTCGTTCTACGAATTGTCTATGCTCTTTTGTCTTCATGATTACGACCTTGACGTGCAAATTCTTATATGAACGATATGTACGGTTGTCCTTTTTAATGATTAGATGTAATACGCGACAAAGGAATAGTATCCAAAGTGGGGTTGGAATAATTTATCATTAAAGGTGCCACCTTGCGTTAGGAGCTTCATGAATATGAAATGTTCGCAACTGGAATTTTAAAATATTTCTGAGATCAGTCCATTACTAACCTATTAGCTTAATAAAGTTTCTCCAGTTTGAAGGGAAATTAAAATAATTAATGGTTTATAAATTATGTACATCAATAGGATCAATTATATAAGAAGATGATATGTTCTTAAATAGCTCCTACCTGACTGAAGTCAGTGTAAACCGAGATTTTTCGGTGGTGTGTCTGATAACATAATATAACATATGAACAATGCAGGTTAAGACGAATTTAAAATATATTATTTTTTAACAAAAAAATAACTGAGACTTCTCGGATGAAAGGTAATACATAATTTAATGATTACTCGAAAGCGTATCAATTACAAATTGGCAGAACTCACTCAAAATAGACAATACAAGGCTATTGGAGGTTTTTGTTCTGATTTCACTTCTGTATTTGACATATTAATTAACATTTCAATTCAGATTTCAGCCGAAGTCAGCTCTGATTTCTGTCACTTTTCATAGATGTTTTTAATATTCCCGGTGAACTCATTTGGGAAAACTCCAACTATACGGAAATTAACTAATGTAAGGTATTTAGATACAAGAAAATCATAAAAGTAATCGTTTCAAAGATCTTGTACAACCAATCAATTGAAGAACACTTGGATTTTCATAAAAAGATCTTGGATATAAAATGGTCATAGTTTGTGGTCCTATTTATCTTAATTTGCATTGAGATCGGTTGGGGTGCAGAAAATCTAAAAGGGCGCTACTGACTGAAGCAGTGAGTACTGCTATTCCATTATATACGTTTTATAACACGGTCTTTGCACGGAAAACCTTTCGAAAAATTAGCAAAATTATATTAATAAAAATATATATTAACACTTACTTGCTTACTTACTTAACTTACAAAAACTTGAATTTCTGAAATTTCTTACGTCTAAAGAAGAGTTTTATGGAACATCAGGTGTATACAAAAAACTGTATTTGACACAAATAATAACATTTGTTTTAAGTGTTAAAGGTTTAAATTCACGTTAATCGTATTTTGGAATTTGCTTTCGTGTTAAGTGCCGTTGAGTCGGCGTTTGAATGAAAATTGAAAAAGTTTTCTCCCAAAGACATAACAACCATTGTAAGAACATTTTCAGCTTGAGCGAGAGAAAGTATGATTATGATTAAAATTCTTGTGAAGAATTAAAGTTATATACTTATATCGTATAGCAATTCCTAACTAATTCGTACGTTCGTACCCTGGAGCATCAATACATTTTTCGATGTGCGCAATTAACAAATCAGCATGATACAGGGACGTCTTTGCTCCAAATCTACGATGAATGCCACTTACTAGCCTGTAAAGAAAACCCTCATTTTCTTCCTTCTGTGATCCCGTTAGCATAAAGTGGCCAATTGCCTGCCTCGTATGGTATTTTATTTATTATTAACGACAAAATTTGAATTGCTGTACACGACTTTTTATAATCTTTTACAACAGTTCTCTGAATACTATTACACCGCACTATATCACATAAAATTCAATCTTAAAAATATCTGTCTAGCAAACGGCAAAGTCATATGTCCCGTCCTTCATATTCTGAACGTAGGTACCATTCGCTTATTGACGCGAAAAAAGTTTCTTTAAAAGGTATACATCCTGCGTATTCAATGCCGAAATAAAAAAAGTTTTTTTTGCTTCACAGAGGCGATGGTAGGGCGAGGCTTTAAATTTTCTAGAAACAATTTTTCGCGAGGATAAATTTTGTACGTGCTCCTGTAGATACAGGGAACGTTTCGTTGATAACGCGTTCCTATGCAGTTTATATTAGGAGACTAGATTCAAAAATAAAAACTTATTTAACTTATATTTAATACTGGCTACTATTATTTAGTTATAAGAACTATGTTTTTTTAAGTCTACTGATACATCTGCGTTTGTTTTGTTAATTTTTATATCAGGTAATATTACTTTCTAATCTGCCTATGCCTAATAAACATTGGTTTTTCTTATATCTAGATAGATTTTATTAATTACACCCATCTTTATATATCGAGTTGATCGAAGCTCGTTAATGTTTGCTTTAAACGAGCATAGTTTATGAGGAATTTGAGTTTAATAATAACCAACATTTACATGCCTTAATACACACCTACACAAATGGCATTATTAGTACATATCAGTTGTATAGATTCATAAAAAAGTGTATTTTTACAATATTATAAAAGGCAGGTTTTTAAAGAAAAAGAAAGTTGACGATTCATCCCAACATAATTACCAAGATAGTCAATGATGAAACAATTATATGCGTTTGAAAAGCGACCCCGGCTTATTTGCCTGATAAATAACTCAATCGAAATTGCTTTGTCGAAACTGCCAAACACGGAATATTGCCTTTGATTAGAGGATTATTTGCTGAATACTCGATTATCTGAAATCGTAATTTATCACGCTTAATGAGGCACGGCGATTGTTAAACGTTTGTCGTTTTAAGAGATCAAAAGACGTTTGCGCTCCTCAAATCGTTTGGGAATTATTACTAAACTTTGGGTGACCAAAAAATAGCTCGAATTGCTTACGCGGATTTTTTATAATACAGCTCGCTTGTACCTCACAACGACTACGATTATTTGAGACTTGTATGGACGACATGCCTCAATATAATTATGAGCCTCATAGAAAACTTACAACCCAAAAACAGTTTTATTACAACTTGTAAATTACTTTATTTTACTTTAGTTGTATAGAATTTATGGGTCAGTTTTAATGTTCTCGAAGAAGAACATTTCTTAAGTACAGATCTTTTTACTTTTTTATTACTTTCATTTGAATAGTTAAACTCACTAATAACGCCCACAGCTACAACATCTGTCATCATTAATGAACAGGTGATAGAATTTATGAACAGCTATATGACCTGTGACCTTTGAGAAGTTAATAACCCTTAGTTTAAGATGTTCAGCTTGTTTATCGTATAATGTTATAATTATTTCAACTATATTGGTCTTTTTGCTTTGTGTTTATTTTAATTAGCCTTGCTAATGCAAATTTTCAAAATATATTCAGTTTTGATTCTAATTTATTGATGTGTATGCTGAATGAGAAATGCTTAAAGCTATGTATGATTTTAGTAACTGTATCCAGATAGACCCATTGTCATAAACGTTTCGGATGACATACATACAGCCATGGTTACGTCTGATGAATAAGCCTTAGTTTTATCGCCTAGATATTAAACGATTTCGGTTCAATGCACGCCTAATGGCCTATATTTTTATTTCCGGTAACTAATTAAAAATTGAATTGTACATATTTTTATTAATGTATTGTGATGTTCAAAACAATATAATTAAAGTCATTTCTTTTTGTACTCAGACTCATTAAACGTTCTTCGAGATTACTCTACTCCGCGATAACCATTGAATTCGCATCATATTCAAACGATTCCTGCTTTAGTATTTCATTTTATATTTCTATTTTGAGGAGAAAATTTTGCTGAATAAATAAAACTTATAAGGAGATGCAAATATCAGATAGCTACTTACATTACGCGGAACTGAGCACTTCTCGCCAATTGAAACACGTACTGCTCACTAAATTGTTCCTGACATCCCGCATCTTTCATGGAGATAAAAATATATCTCATTGCACCGAACACTAAACACTAAGACTTCTACTTAACATAGCAGCAGTTTATTTATTTAAACTCTGCCATCTTATACGACACACGGAGCAGTAAGTTTTGTTTTGTGTTTAGAAAATAAATAGACGTGGTCAATAGTGTCTCTCTTTACCCACGGAGATATAATATTTCAATATAAATAGATACTAGAAAATTTGTATTAATATTCATATTTTGGTTGCACCATGATTTTTAATATTACATATGTAGGATTATATCTGTATATAATTATATAGGATATTCATTATTATTTATTCTATGAGATAGACAGTTTTTTTTGGTTTAATCAGAAGAATCGTGAAATTCTTAGTTTCTTCACGTTAGGACGCCTTTCGGCATTTGGCATTTAACATAAAGGCAATACTTGGCACTTGTGAAATATCTGAATTTTATTTATAAAGTTAGACACGTATAATTATTATTATTTTACGGGCAATATTAATTTTACAAATAAGTGAAATATTATAAGTTTAGTATGAGATTTATAACAAACCATTGTAGCAACTTATTATTTGATATAAGTATAAATAGATTCAAGCTCTATTACGTAAATTCGATGAATTAGATTAGGTACGTAACGATGAAATGATGTCCCGACAATTGTGTGTTAACTAGGTCACAATGTATACTAATTTATCACTTTACAATGAACTCGGAATATACGTGCTAAAACCAGAATAACATCCATTGCTTACATATTACTAGATATATTAAAACAATGAAATTTCCTATTTAAAATACGATTACCTTATATTTCTTATCTGTTGATTGATTTGAATGTTTGTGATAGATAACAATAAAAGGTCATTTAACCAAATTTCCTCTTCATTCTTTGACAACATTAACAATGAACTATCCGTTGCATTGAAAACAATGATGTAGAATTTAAAACAAATAAACGCAGTGTAATGAAAGGGTGGGCTTGGGGTGTAATATCAGGGGAGCGGGCGGGCCCAATCGATAAGCACCCCTGTTGGGCCTAAGGCACCCCTGACACCACGGTACAGTGCAGCTCAAAGGAATTGCAACCCTCTACCGTCCAAGATAAACTGGGTCGGCCTGTCCTATGATATAACAATTGTTGACAACGAACCTAATGCAATTCAACATTCAACTGTGCTGATGCATAACTTTGATCCGGATAGCAGTTCTTGGTAAATCAGGGTTTAGCATTAAACATTTGACTTGAAATAGAATTGAAAAAAAATACACATTTTTTTGATAATTATGAAACAAATGGCCCTAGAAACTAATGTTTGTGCATCAAATATCATTTCACCGACCAGGTGATCAGCCTCTGTGCCTGACACACACCGTCGACTTCTCTAAGACATGTCGACATAAAGTCCAGTGTTTCAGCCGGAAATTGAACCACGTACCTACGCCAATAATTTATTTTAAATATGCTTACCCATTTTAGTGAAAATCCAGTCATTCACTTCACAACCAGTCATAACATACAGCAAAGTAAACAAATCTGATTTATCGAAATACAAATTTTAGTTTAATAAAATTTGATGAAGATGATCCAAAATAATTTTACTCGGCTGATCGTCACATTTTTTTTGTGATATAGATTGTGAATCGACTACCACCAAACTGTTATTTGTGGTACACTGATTATTCCTTGATTGCATTTGCGTTGAAGGAATAATTGATTGTTAAATCGGGCTAATCAAAAAGGTATTAAAAAGGGTAAAACAAAATAAATGCCAAATGGCGATTATTTCAAACAGTTGAAGTTTTTATTATTTCGATTTTACAGTAATAATTATAACTTTAGTATAACTTATACATAATTATAGCTACTTATACATAATAACAAAATACAAGTAGCTTACATATTTGCACTTTACTCGGTTGCTATGGGTTCGATTGCTGACGAAACAATAATTGTTTCATATAGGTAGACAACTAAAATTATACTAACATACATTAAACTACATGAAGTAACACTAAAATAAATTGTAAGAAGTGTAAATTTAAAATACTGGAAATAAAAGGCTTTTTTATTTTTATTTTATTTATTTATTTTATAGGTAGACAGGTAAGGATGAAGAACAGCCTAGTTGCTTAAAAAAAGGTCGATAAAATATGTGCCCAGTTAGGTAAAACGGTACGTCGAATAAAAAACTCTAATGCAAATAATATTATAGACATGACGCGTACGATGAAGTCAAATTGTAACGGAAAGTTTATTTCCTAAAAGTCTAGACTAATATCCGAATCATGAATTTTATTTTCAGTCCTGTGGCATTCAATAAGATAAGAATATAATGATGTAAAGAGCTGATACGATACACGTAAATAAGCATAGGATAGTTAAAGATATTTTTAGCTTTGGTTGGCTCTTAGCTGAAGTTATTTAAATAGCTTATACAATCGTTAGCCCTTAGTGTACGATACTACCCGCTATTTGCACCAAACTATAACATTTCTTAAACAGATGTTTAATTAATTAGAAATTTAAGAGAATTTCCTATGATACTCGTCACGATATGTCCATGGTCTCAACTGACAGTATGCAAAGCTCAAATATGTTCGCTCAAATCGCCTTATTTGCAATTTTCCAATTGATGCAATAGATTTAATGATAAATCTTTAAACAAAACAGTAGGTATGTTTTGCGCTACTTGTGGAGAGATTTCTAAAGAGTAGCTAGTGGCTAGATCAATAACTTCAGGATTTTTATAATGTTCTTCAGGAGGGATGAATATATCTTCTGAAATTGCTCCCCTAAATGGAATGGACATTAAAATACTCCTCTTTTAATTATTGTTAATGGTAGTTGTAAAATGTTAAATTTTATTTAATTTACTACTATACTTCGGATGAGAGTAAAAGCAAGAAAAAATGCTCTGTGCTTGATATTTTAGTTGAATAGTTTCTTATTGTTAGTGATGTATAACATGAATTCATCCGATTTATCTTTCACTTTACTAGGTTTTGGTCTAATTTAGGTAAGCTATGTGGATAATATTATTTGACTTAAGATAGCAAATCCTTATATTTCGTCAGTCAGTTATTTAAGTCAATCACTTTGTTCTATTGTTAGACTTAGTACGGCCGTTGTATTGAGCTGGTTACATGGAACCAGTTGATGCACTCACGCATAGGAGCTCATGCGCTGAGAGGTCACAATAGGCATTGTGTGACGTCTGGCTTATCTCGTATTCACTCGGACATACTTGTTCCGGACTGATAAAGTTCCATACGATACCTAACCGTCTACCTTCTCAAGTGTTATGATAAACTAAAAATAGTGTTTAACAGTTATCGTGTGTTTTCTAATTAAGTATCAATATGTTGTGTAATAGTTACCCTTTTGACCAAGCTGTGCCATGAAGAAAACAAATAAATTATAAATTTACACACAAACCATGTGATTACATACTTGGTATATAAACCACTAAAATATGATATAAATGTTCCGTTTCCTATATTTTGTGTTTACGAACGGTGAACAAAGATTGATTGAACGGTGATTGGATCTTTTGCATAATCTATCAAGTGTTGTGTAATTTAAAGTATGTTATGCGTATCGAGATAGAGGCGTAATCTCGAAAGATAAAATCACCAGAGTTTAGTGGTCGCAGGGTGATAACGGAACTATAGTTTACCTCGAACAAGTTATTTAGTATGTGTACTCGTAAAGTGTCCCGTGTTCACCAAGAGCTCTCCGCAATAATAGAAAATGTTGCCGAAGCCAAGAAAATGACGGACATTGAGTATAATGTTATATTCGGATTTGAAGATGTGGATTCCTTTGCATCTGGATTTTATAAAGTACAAATCAGAGGGAAACTAAATGGTTTTAAAGTCAACCAGAGAATAATAATAAAATGGCATCACAGTATTACAGATCGGGCGTGCTTCAGAGAGGCTTACAAAAGAGAATACATATTTTACAATATAGTTACACCAGTTTATTTGAATATTCAACGGACTCTTATTTGCAATGAAGGCTTAAAATACAAGTTTCCCAACTGTATACTGTCATCAATAGAGTACAACAAGGAAGTGATAGTGTTGCATAACGTCGAAGGTTATAAGATTTTTAACAGATTCCAAACTATTGATTTTGAGCATGTCTTGTTGGTCATAAAAAATCTAGCAAAATTACATGCATTTTCGTTTATTACATCGAAACTGTATCCAGATACATTTGAGGAGTTTAAACAGCAATTAAACAAAGACGTCCAATATTCAGAGATACGGAAAATACCGAAATCGTTGATTTATTACTTTAATGCGTCTCTCTCTGTTGTATCAAATGAAAAATACAAGGATAAATTGAGGAATATTTCTCGGCGCATTGCTTTCATACTTAATAAATACTCGGCCCCGATCACAAAATACAATGTGATTTGCCACGCGGATTGTTGGCATAATAACATATTTTTTAAATATCGGGTAAGTTATTATTTCGTTTACGAGACTTCACTTTTTACGAAATAAACACAAAAGGTCTTGAACGTCAGAATCTTCTAAAGCATTCACATAATTAATTTCAGGCAAGCAGACCAGTCGAGGCTATCTTTGTCGACTACCAATTAGTTCGCTTTGCATCCCCGGTTACTGATATCTCTTATTTTTTCTACATGTGTACTGACTTCCGTTTCCTCTCGAAGTACTACGACCAGCTCTTAGACATTTATTACGGGACCTGTTCAGCTGTATTACGAGAATGTAACATCGACATTGAAGATGTCTATCCTAGAGCAGTATTTGAAGAACAATTGAAGGATCATTCTCAATTTGGTTTAGTCGAAGCCCTGATCTCTATGAAAATTATAACAGCGGAATCAGAGGAAGCGCAAAAAATGACGGAAATAAAACGTCAGGTCACTAATGATGTCCAAATAGAGGACTACGAGATTCAAAACCAAGATATTTTTGTAAATAGAGTGAATGGAATAGTGAATTTCTTCTTTAAAAATAATTATTCATTGAATGATACCCAGCATCCATAAAATAATTATAAGCTAATAAAATAAAATAAAATTAAGCTTCAGATGTTATTTTGGAAGTCATTCATTGCTGTTGTCTAAAAAACTTACAACCAATTTCTGGGACGAAATAAATTACTCAGTTATTAATTGTCGCCATAAAGATTTTCTCTTCGGGCATAATTGTCTTCGCGGAAAATTATAACGTGGGTGGGTATAGGTAGACATTATTTAAGATTCTTTGTCGCTTTAGTATTTCCAAGCTGTTACTCACTGGAATTCTCTGAAATTGTTTGGCTGGTAATTGTATTTTATGTTTAAATTTACTAAGATATTTTCTTGAAGATTCTTACATGAGAAATAGCATTTATTTTAAAAATTGTTAAAAATAAACCAGGTACACAATTCAATGGTACCGCCGAGAACATTCGATGCTATTGAACATCTCTATTGTTGTCTTAGTTTCTTTTTAATCGTTATTTGAAACTCAATGATATTGTTATTTTATTGTATAGTATTGCAGACTACGGAATCAACCATAGCTACTTAGGGTTCCTATTTAGATAGACTTAAAGTGAGATCTTAGAAAAAAAGTTGAAGTCAAAGTCTTTATTGCATTGTTTATACCTAGACCGGGGCAGAAGCCTTTAAAAATAATAAAAAGTGAAAAAAAATAATAGTAGGATGAAACCCATTAGAAAAGGAGGGGAATATTATAAAAATGAAAGGAAAAATAAATTACGGGCGATCTGAGGTCGGGAAGGGGATGGGGGTGAGGGAGGATGGGTAAAAAACGGTTTTTCTCTAAATTAAAAAATTCAAAAAACCAAGTTTTTGGTTTTTTATTTTTATCTTTTACAAAAATAATTTTTTTTCAACGAAATTTGGTGAAAACTTACCTTTTTATGTCCCAAATACGCTGTAATTTAATTGATTCAAAATATTTATATTTTCACCTTATTTTGAATTAATATCGGAAAACACCCTAATTTTCAATAGAAAATTCACCCGTCAAAATATCAGCTTTTTTCAAAAAATTTGTATGTTTTCTGTTCGTTGAAATCTCTAGTGCACAAGCATGGCTTATATACCTACGTACGACTTATATATATTATTTCAATAGTTATGTTAATTATATAATATACATATATAAAAAACTAACATAACTATTGAAATAATAACAGTGCGGACAAAAGCGATATTAAGTAAATCCACGACTATTGCAACTATTTTTATCTAATAAGATCTTTAAAGGATAGGCAAGTTTTTATAATTCTAAACCCAACAAGGTGTCAGGTTTATTGTAGTTTTAAAGTCACTTAACGGTCGATGAAGGTTTCGTTACTTGAGCCATGAAATTAAATGCGCATGAACCCCTTGAGCAGGGGATAAACACGTAATTTTATTGTTATTCTAAGCCTGATTTAGGTTTTAACTAGGCCAATCGTAGATTTACCAAAAATATTTGAATTATTAATTTAATTGGTTCAATCATCAGAATTATTAATGATAATATTGACATAACTTACACTACGATTCATATATTTTATTCACACCACCCTCTTAACAAAAAGTAATTGGAACAAAGTATTCAGACACTGAATTTCGCAATACATTAAATTGTTACATAAACAAGACATACCATTTCTCTACTAGCTATTGTTTTTTTTGGAAATACTCTGAGCAGTATTTTCTTAAAAGTAAGCTTTATTATTAGGTTGCGGTCTGTTCTAGGTTCCTGTCGTGTTTAAACAGAAAAAGTAATTCTAATGTAAACGCATGCCTGCTATCCATAATTCTCAATTCTCATGAAAATAAGTCGCTTGGTACTGTTCTGTGCTACGTGTACAGAACAGTTTTCAAACGTGTAACATCAACAGATAATGACAGCTCATAGTTGTAGAAGTAGGGTTAAGTGTTCCGTTAACCCTTTCAGTCGCGAAACAAAGGGACGCCATAAAGTCGTTCGTGTTTTGCTTTTCCGGCAAACGGGCTCTTAACGCGCCTAACATTCTCCGCTTAATTGTTTTTAGCACCTCTTATTACAAACACGATTTGCATTTTTTTCTTTCTTCTTCAACAAAATACTTTAATTTACCCTCATATAAAACTTCAGTTATTACATACAAGAAGTCTTAGTATGTCGTATAATCAAAGGTTATTAAAAAAAAACGATAATATAATTGTACATAAAAATTTGATTTTCTTAACAGATATAAGAATTGTATGATATACAAGTAAAATCATATTAACTGTAACGTTTTATTCTATCCTACGTAATTAGGCCAACATCCGGGTTTAGCGATTAACATAAATCGTTATAAAAATTTAATAAAATGCTAATGCAATCTACAAGTCTCTAATGTATCGCACTCTATATCATTTTTCGTCGTTTACACCCAAAATGAGAAAATATATCGTCCATTGTAAGGAAGAGGAAATATAAAATGGATAAACTGTAGGGCGGAGTGGCTAAAGGGATGTAGAGGTAAAACCTCCTACGGCACTGTCGCGCCCGCGCCGCGCCGGGTCGAATCTAATTTTTCCCCAGCTAATGTCGGCCTGCTCTTCGTACAAGGTTGAGTGGGCGCGAAAATTGTTATTTGAGATACACTGATAGCCAGTGGAATGACTTTATTTAGAAAACACTGTCTGATAGTTTGTTTGTGCTAATCAGAATTTGTAATTAACTATGTTTTACGCACACTACACCCTCTACCAATCTCTACCAATGCTTTATACTTGCATTGCGTAGAACATAACTTGAAATTTTACTTTTGTAGGTTCAGATCTGCTATTACACGTTAAAGATTTATGTTTATTTTAAATGCAATATCATGTATACTCTTCAAATGTAGCTACGTAATTGTGCCTACCATAATTTATTTATGAACAAATTAATCGTGACTGAAGGTCATTAGTTTTATTCGGTCAGTACTTCATTCGTTCTCCCTTTCGTACAGTAGTGAGTGCATTGAATCATTGATTGGAGTGGTCGCACTGTGCGGTCGGACGTTTGATAAATAATTGAAATATTACAGTACAGTACTGTACGTAGTTGAAAACTATCACAAAAAGCCATTTTAAAATTTTATACGGTTCGTTAGCAAAAATAGGTGCATTTTCATTCTTTCCAAACAAAATTTGTGTTTTTTATTTTATAATATTAAAATAGCATTTCATATCCGAATTCTCGTACTCATTTCTCATATTATATGTCTCCTATACGTGTGAAATGTTTATTTTAATCAATATAGCAAGCGTATGGGCCGGTTTGTGTTGAGATTAAGCCTCTTGTTGAAGAGCCCATTATTATTTCAAATCACGTTTGGGATTGGCGCCAGATACGTTATTGATTTGTGAATTCTATGAACATAAATATTATGCTTATTAGTTTGGGCTAAAGTATGACAGCTTTGAAACAAAAGTGAAGCTATGGTTATCCGCATCCTATCCTACTGTTTCAACAGTTTAACATTAAAACACTATTTGTATGTAATCATAGTGATTAAATTAAATTTATTTATTTATTTAAAGGCAAATAAATGAATATTTTTAGTGGTTAAATTCATTCTGTATTAATTAGGGCAATACAACCTACTAAATAATAAGCTCATCTAAAATGCAAATTGTACAATGTTCGACACAAATAGCAATGTCGAAAATCCGTATATACGAAAAAATAAAACAGGCAACTTAAAGAAAATAGAAAACTTTCTGAAATGTATAGAATTAACGCCGCAAGCAGTTTCGAGGGTGGACTCTAATTAAATTTCTGTAAATACGCTTCCATGGTCGCTTTTTATTTTAATTTCTGTTCGTATTTGTCGACTGCATTAAATGAGACTAAACACTCGGCCATGCCGTAATGAATACATACTTACTGAGTTAAGGTAATGGGAAATATGTATCTAGAGATTTAGTAGCCTAATTATTTAGAAAAAAAATTTAACTAGGTAAATTGATAGACGAGACCGATGCTTTTAATTTTCTCTAACGAGTTTTATGAAATAATATTTCAGTTTCAATATTATTTTCATTTCATCCTTAACGTTCCTAGCAGGTAAAGCTTACTTAAATAACACACATTCTTACAGAAAAGACGTTTGGCCTTTTTGAAATCTTATTTAGTCTCAAAAAAAGAAATAACATACTCAAAAAACATCTTTCTCATTGAAACTGTAAGTCCAAAGCGTTTTCTTCGTACATTTTATGGTTAATTCATTATCTAATTTTGGCTGAGTGGTTTTGAAACCAAATCTTTTGTAATATTAATGAAGCTTTGGGCTCTTTGCGTCGCATTTAAGAGATTATTTTGTTTTATAATTTATTAATTATGGGCTTCTTTCGAATCTTAAGGTACGTGTAAGACAAAGGAAGTTGTTATTTCATTTGATATTAAACGTATTCAAAATTAAAATATTTCTACATTGCAAGGTTAAATTCTGTTTAAAAGTATTATTCCCAACGTTGAAGCATTCCATAGCCTGGCAATGAAACGTTAAGACCAATTTGATCTTATTCTATCACACTAAATCCCATAGAGTTGAAAATTAAACTGCAATCGTTCGTTCAATTTTCCTTCTGGATATAATTTAATGTGCGGACAAGAGAGAAATCCATAAAATCTAATGGGGAAATTCCACAGCGCGAGGCTTTTCAGATTTATATTGGCTATATTAAACGACGATGTTTTTTCATTCTTATCATAATGGCCACTGACGCATCCATTACTGGTTTCATTAATGGAAAATGAACGACGATTCCATCCTGGTTTTGCTAAGGTCATTTTTGCATAATTGTTGTTATAAATACGTCCTAATTGCTAGAAGTATATGCTCGATTTGTGCTAAATCGATAACCGCATAAAAGGCCGTTTAACTAATTAGTGTAGAATATCATTTTATATAGAAGGTAATCTATAATTTGGTAAGTGTAGCATTTATGGAAACTATCTCAATCATCTAAAAGAAGACACGAATAAATTTGTTAATTAGATGTATAATAATTCGCCAACCTTCTTTGTGCAGGACTGTACATGCTGGTTTCCTTACGATGTCGTATTCCTTCACCGTATTCATTACTCAATCTATTGGTGCATAGGAAAGTCACTTTGTTCCTTATCCATTTTGGATATTTAAATGCTTAGATTAAACTAAATAGATGTGATACAGCGGTGAGCTTTTTTATGGGAAATAAAAGTAGACTTAGACTTTATGGTGTCTAAGTATCGTCCAACAAAATGCCCTACCTTGTTACACGCCCATCGTCTTACCTCATTCATTATGCTCGTTGCATTATTCTATAATCTAGACGCCACAGACACACCCTCTGAGTGTAAACATGTTAATTTATGTACTACATCTACGGTTTTACCATTGACATAAATAATACCGTCTTTAAACTGGTAATTTTATAAAATTTATTTCTTTATTTATTTTTAAACTACTTCTTTTTAGTAAAATTTATTATATTCCTAACATTATAAACGGCTTTAAATGAGATATGTGTAAGTGAACTTCTTACTTATTTGTCAGTAATATTTCAATAATAATAATATATAATGTGAGTATATGATTCGCAGCGAAATTTAATTGAATTAGCAAAGAAGACAACGACAAATAAAAAATAAATTCACAGTTAAATTAATTTAAATTTTCATCTGTTGCAAAATAAAACGAAAACTATATGAGTTCTTATCAGAGACTCTTGGGATTATGTCGACGGGGCCGTGAGAAATAAATAAAATAAATGAAGTAATTCTCAAACGAACATGTTCCATAAATAAATTAAGTACGTGACTGAAAGAGCGTTATTAGTAAAGTTGAGTTTTATATCCGAGCCTGAAAGCCTAAGCACGAGTGCTGTGACGTCATCTTTCATTATTTTCTCGCCAACAATTTTACATTATGAACCGAGCACTTTGTTTGATAACTTTAATGGGTACCCTCTTTCATTAACTTTGTAATTTTAAGATTAAGCTTCAATTAACCTCGTAAACATTAATGTTAATTAATATAAAGATGTATGTATTTAAAATGTCACATCCATACTTTAAATATGTATAGAATGATATGTAAACATCCTACTTTATCCTTCTCTTGCAAACTTCATCCATTCTGGGCCCTATTTCTGTTAGAGTGTCTCTGCTTCCTCTTGGTCTACCTGTTAGTGGTCCATTCAGGTACGGGTTTTTAATACCAAATTCCTACTAATAAAATTGAGGACATGGTCTTACCATTTCGTTTTTGAAAAGCTTTAATATAAAATACATAAAACTTAAAACATTGAAACGGTAAACGAAAGCGTATCAGTAATATTTTTTGTCATAAACTGTTTAGTTTCATTTTCATCTTTTATCAAAATTTCGTTATAGTGTTGGCTGAATATACAATGAATTAAAATATAGCTTTTCTGTTAAAATAAATTATTTATGGAATATTTCTTGGAAGCAAGTGTATAAAGCCGACCTGGTATATGCTTATACGAGACAAATCAGCTAATTGCTCACACATCACAGAAGGTACACAAAGCTCGACGTGGTTGACACAAGTACGTAAGCACATTACGTAAAACTAGAGCCTGCGTCTACAAATCATTAAAGTTGGAGGGTCGACTGTTTGTCATTTGTTCAGGCGAGAATGTCAGGGCGTTAACGTTTCGAGCGTTTCGAACAGATATGTATAATGGCTTAGCTATCCTATGTCATAGACACGATGAAATTATAAGAGTCCTAAAAATATTCTATGCTTTTGACACTTTGTTTATTGTCAATGACACTAAGAGTTTTTAATATAATTATTATTATTACTATCATGTAGTTCAATAAACTAACAAACTTTATAAAATGAAATAAAATCGTTTGCTTAGATAGTAGGACAATTAGATGGATTGTTATGAAAATCCGCACTCACAGTCATAGTCATTATTGATTTTTATTATGATATATACTTAGAAAATTAACATAATATTATAATAATAAGTTATTTAGATTTGCTCTCAAACTTATAGTCTAAATATTCCCCCACGCCAGGCACCATGCCCTTAAAATTTAATTACCTTTAAATAAATTGCATGAAATGTACACAAAACTGTTTGAAATAACATTTTATTATCAAATATGAAACAAATGCCAGTTTGCTCATTTTTGTGTCCTATATTTGTATGAAAACTTCATTGTTACAGTTTGCATTTAGCAAAAAATGTACAAGCGATAAGGTTGGGCGCTGTGCCATGTTAAACATCAGTTATTACTTTCATGTTATCTACTGCTTTTAAAACTAATTACTGTAAGGTAGTCCCTTATAATTGACTATACATTCACCAATAACTTGTTTATTAATAGACATAATCAATTAGAAGTAATTAAATCAAGAATTGCGAACTATATACTTTAGATTTTTTTACTCTACGAGCAGTTTCAGCCTAATCAAATCAAATCAAAATTCATTTATTCAATTTAGATGCGTCTTAAGGCATGCTTCTGAATGTCAAAAACGTTTACAAAATTCGCGAAAGAGCAAAATACGCCTAGTGTTTTTAACCTTGCCACATCTGAGACCTATATTAGTTGGTTCCCGTTAAGTGGTCAGGCACTCTATTAAATAAATTATGAAAAAAAAACAAAGTGCTTTTCATCGCTGATTTCTGATATTTATAGCTTTCAGTCGTCTGCAATGTTATCGGTTTTGCCTGAATGAACTTTATAGTACAAATTCGGTAAAATGCGATAGATGCAAGGATAGATAGCTATATACTTGTGCAATCCTTAATAATTTTATTTTATTATTTAAGTTAGTCCGATTTGTCACGCATTTGATAAAGATATCCTTTTATATCTTTAATTTAATAGGTTTCCTTTAGGGCTTGAGTTATCACGTGTGGCATCGTTGTCTCACCGAGTGACCGCTTTGTTAGCCGACCGTATATATCTTCTCCGATTACATTATTTATTTCAATACAAGGCTTCAAGGTACTGATATCTATTGCAGTACATTAATTATTCTAGATATTTAATGTCCTGCATTCTTATATTATAATAACTTAATCATGTAATCAGTTATATAATCCAGTCCTAGGCAAAGTTCTAACTTTAAGAAAGATTGAATAAACAATAAAAATTACATTTTTATTTAATTTCGGTGACGGATTACGTTGGTGACTCGTACCATCTTGAGTAGCAGTATTATCATTATGATTATCTTTTATTATAACAATAGACAAATTATACATGTAAACCCTACGTTCTCTTTGATATTTTAAAGAATGCTTATACACAGTTATTGGTTTTATCAAAGACAACGAACTTCAAAGAAAATTCTTCAAGCGTTTTTATACAATAAGTGAGTCCCTTCCAGTAGATACACAATATTGGTACTATATAAGGAATGTCTTCTCACGGTTGAGACGTGACGAGACTATTTATGGAAATGTTTGAAATACTAACTCACTTGTTGGGAATACTTCAACAGCCTATCTAAATATTGGATTAAGATTAAATCAAATTCCACATTGCTCTAATTTACTTACAGATTACGTCTGCTTTGAGTAATGTTGGTAAAAGCCACTCAACTAAGCAATTTTAAGAAAATAGAACAAACGCCTACGTTTAATTTAAATGCGTAGACTAATAAAATGCTGTTAAAATTGATATATTAGGTCCATACATACATATGAAATTAAATGCTCCGTGAACTATAAATTCCTTAAATCTAGTCAGACGATTGCGGCAGATGTCTAATATCAGCAGCATGTAAGAACATAATAATATGTGGTTAATTACATAATATATTTTAATACAAGACTACATTAGTTAAATTGTTATTTATTTTATTATTTTACGACATTATGTAGATCTCTTCTAGGTTTAAATTTTACTAAAAGTTTAAAATTTCCTGTAAATGTTTGAATCAATCTACAAAGGTTTCTTTCTTGCTTTCTTAAAGATAAATAGTAATAAAAGTCTCAGCTCGCATTCAACATGAAGCCTTGGTAGTTAGCGGAGTATACGTCGAAAGTAATGGGTGCGCTTTGTGCAAACCGCAGTTTTGCTCACGAAATATAGTGGGGACCTTTTTATGACATGAGGCTGACCTGAATTTCAAAATTACGCCGAGATACAACATTTCGTGAAAATTGTATTTACATTAGGTTCTACCGAGTGTTTTATATTTTTAGGGCAAGTTTTTCTTTAACTTTATTAAAAGATGCAGGTCAAGAGATTTGCTAACTTTTACATAAAGGCAAGAACTAGTCTGTTGCACAGATCCCCGTTATCCAGGACGTTGCGCTTACTAAATGCTGTCTCCGATACTATCGACATATTTATATGTTCGCAGAGTGAATTCACAGTAGCGATATTGTGTAAATTATGTGTCTAATTTTTATGTACATTATTATATTTTTATTAAATGTTTCTCCACATTGTCGTATTGGCATGGGCTGTAAAGATAATGTGTATGTTTGAAATAAATAAATAAATAAATAATTATTTACATATTACTTTATGTTTATTTATTTGCTTATTAGTATTCCAGAATAGGAAAGGGCAGGAGACTCATCTGATGTAAAGTAACCCCCGCAGCCCATGGATCCTCTCATTGCCAGAAGGCTCGAAAGTGCGTTGATACGGTCAAGATGGAGAAGACCCGATATCTCTACACAACTTAGTAATATATATATATATAAAACAATATACTATCGAATATATTTAACGGAATACACGTTCAAACATAAACACAAAACAATCAAAAATATATGTATATTAAATTGATGCACTGATCATTGATGTTTAATATAAACGAGATGTTTATTGTAATTTATAATATTTTTATAGTTATTCATGAAGACAATCATAATACAGTTATTCTTCTCTTTCAAACATTATTTGTGTTACTGTTCCGATTGTGTGGTGAGACATTACTTATTTTGTATTATAACTTTGATGTAGTCCCGAAGGATAATGGAACAAAACTTGTAGGCTGAATAAGCTTGATAACAATTGAATAGTCGCTTCTACTTTGCTCGTTATACCTTAAACTTCGTCTTATAAACTAAAGAGACTTATTTTCCCTTAGTTTTATTGGTTTGACTCTAATATATTCAATGCCGATTTCGATTTAATAACAAATAAGAAACCAACCAAGGACTCTGATGACGTGTAAAATCGGATGTAAATAAAGATTATGACTATTACGAAATTGTTCATTTCATGTTATTTATTAACACTAAAGGTTCTTTTAATAACTTGATTTTGTTTTAAAATTTTAAAGGTCCAAGGCTACCAAAACAGCAAATCGAGTCGTTGCCTCTCCGAGGGAAAAAATGTTTAATTAAGTGTTTAAAGTATTCAAAACTTGAACTAAATATTTTTACGTTCATATTTCAGTAATTTCTTCTAAACGCACCGGCATACTTTAACAAAAATGCGAAGTTAAATGAACAATCAGCTTAATTACCTTAAGTTTTATTCATCTAAACAAACTTTTAAGGTTGTTAGAGAGACGAGTGTGAAGAGCTGAAAGTTAATTTCTTAAAGTTTTTTAAATACAACAATGTTTTACGATACGATACTTTATCATTAAAATTATCAAAATAATACATGCCATTATTATTTTATTCATAGCAAAGTAAAACGATGCTTCATGCAGTCAATTTCTTTGAAAAATGTCGGCTATACGTCGCACAAGAATCTCGCATATAGATTTTGACGCAACGCGACCTTTAGATAATATTACACAGCTAGTCAGGGACTTGATATCAGATTTCCTGGAAAGTTTTCTGCTAGTTTGTTCTGGCATCTGGCCCAACGCTGGCAGATGTTGATAGAACTTTTAGTGAGTCCCTTAAGTATCTCAGTGCGCTTAATGCGATTTCGATAACGTTAAATAGAAAATTTAAGCTTTATACCTACATATATTTTGAACGTACGAATTGTGAATTGTACTTATTTATTTATGCATTACTTGTGTCTGATTTTTTAATATTAATTTATTAGATTATGAATTTAGATTATGAATTTATAATATTATAATTTAAAACTTAGTTCTGATGAAAGTAAAAATGCATTTGTTATTTCTTTAAAAAACCGTTTGTAAAAGTATTATGAATCGGGTAAATATAAAATGTAACTAAGGATAACTAATTATGTATTATTTGAAAGGTGAGCACTAAAACAAATTTTTCTAATTATTATTATCTAAGGGAAGTAAAATGAGCATTGGAAATAAATAAAAGTAATCTCCGCAGATAGCAACTATTTGTAACCTGTCTCGATCTAAATCCTTCGGGGCCGTAGATTTATTAGCCGCCCGTAATTAAAAGTTGGGGTAACCTCGTCAAATTGCAAGGTGAAAACGTTTTAAGACTCACGATCCCTCTAAACCCCCACTTACACGTAATACTTGCTCCCTTAACAGTCTTTTGTGTCTTTAATTAGAAATTTTTAAGTTAAATTACGTCTTTTGTTGCTAACAGTTATTCACGGTCTCATGATATTCAAGTTTATAATATGCTTTTGTGACATTATTTTATAAATGATCGTGTATAAGTGTTAACATAGCCTGTAGAACAGTTTTACTAGAAAGAAATGATTGAACACAACTGTCTAATGATGCATCTGATATTTAAAGAAAAACACTTTTTTACGGATTATAGTTATGTATTATTGTATTTAAACTTAATATAATTATTTAGACATAATTTTAAATTTAACCGACGTTTCGCGTGCTTTACAGCGTGCGTGGTCACGGTGACTGAAGACAAAGGTGTTAAATGTCAAAAAGTATCACAGCTGTAGAAAATGTTGTATTATCTGTATTTATTTCCCCGGAGTTGGTATCGACTAAAAGATGTAGGGTTTCTGCAGAAATTGCTCACGGTGTCCTCCATTTTCGCGGATTGTTTGTGTTGAGATTTTATTTTGGATATTATTGGATCCCAGGTGAAGACAATACTAAATGCATAATTAAAGGTCAAATTTCTAGTAAACAGTAAACATCAATTGATTTTGAACATTGATAAATGTCATCGATAATTATTGCGTTCTGGGACAAGTTAATTTAACAGAATTATCAAGTGTTTACAGTTCGAAGGAGTTTCCATTCGGGGACTTAAATTACGTGACCATACCGTATTTGGGCATTTGCGGTTTATCGTGTAATATTATTAATAGTAGTACGTTTTTGCTTTGCATTATTTAAAAAACCTATAATAACTGAATCAATATAGATTCTTTAGATATTATTTTGGTCGTTTTCCTTTCAAAGTTTTTAAACCTACACTTAGAACCGAAAATATTCAGGCGTGACCTTTTTGTTATGGACAATGGGATATCTTCGTTGGCATCTTTACAACGGGATGAGGCTTTTGTGAAGCATCTCTTTCAATTGGAAATCATGAGTGAAATTTATGACGCGTGAACTTACGAACAGATGTTCCACAATGCCTGTCTGCAAACTGGGTTACACTCCACACTTTTATAACGTGCTTTTTGTATCGGATTACCTGTTTTAAATTTTAAATCTATAGCATTGATTTTCGTCGAAAAGTCTGTTTTTGTCGACTCGTTTGGCTTAAATTGTAACCGTTATATTTTGTATTCAATCGCTTGATAACTATGTTTCGTATTTTGTAAGTTAGAGTGAATAATTGGTTCTTAATATATAATAGTGAATTGAAGAAAAGTATTTTTTAAATGTTTCTCTGTCTTTCGTTCTAAAACTTCGCTGATATTTTGTCTTTAGGTATATGTCCGCTCCTAACATAAAAAAAAAACTACGAAGGTGATAGGCAGTTTATTTCTTTAAGCATTAGAAACTGTTCTAAGCCGTTGAATCTACGACATGTTATTATTTAGATGGACTAAGAACAATTATTAGTATAAAAATTGGCAAACAGTATCCTGAGCATTTTATATAAAGCTCTTCTGTTCAAGGAGTTTAAGTTTCGCGAAGTATGCGAAATATACGCTTCTTAAATTTTAGATGTTAACATGTTTCATGTTCGGTGCAAACTTACCTTAGTTCGCGAAAGTTTTAGAATGCAGAATGGTATATTCTTGGTATAGTTTTAATTACGTTTCTCATAGCATTATATTTGAAAAAAAAACGTATTAGGTATTTATTTGAAATACAAATTAAAATCCAGTAAATATATAGATGTATATAAATGTTTCGGGAGGAATGGAAATTAATTATGTGGCACACGATCTTTTCTTTGTAATAAATGCGTGTGGAAACTTCTCGTATGATATCAGATGCAGGCAAATCTGTGTTTGAGTTTCCTATAAAGTGCGGTGCCGTATCTCCCCCAAACGGCTCGAGGCGTACCTTTAAGCGCTCCTTCTAAAGGACACGGAGTACTTAAGGGCACGAGTGTTGTGATTCCCTGTTAGCAAGTGCTTTAACGTTGGGCTTTTTAATTAACGCTCGTTACGTAGAATTTCGGTTTGAACCGGTTATAGCCGGATATTTGAAGTTATAATGTTTGTACGCCTCATAACATAGGGAATCATTTAAGCATTTAAACTGGAATAATACAATTTTATTATTCGTCTTTTTGTTATTGAAAACTTCTTGATTTAATTACTATGAATGTAAACAGCATTACCCAGAGTCGTTTATTAAAATTACTATTGCGTGCGACTCTCATTGAAGTCGTAGGTTCGATCCACGGCTGTGCATCAATGGAATTTCTGTGTATGAGCGCATTTTATATTCGCTCGAAGGTTGAAGGAACACTTCGTGCGTAAACCAGCCTTGCCTTAAACCCAAAAAAGATGACGGTGTGTGTCAGGCACAGAATGCTGATCATCTAGTTGCCTATATATAACCTAGAATAACAAATGAACATGAAATAGATTCAGAAATCTGATGCCCATCCCTAAAAAGGCTTATTTGTTTCTATTATATTAGCATTAGCTAAATAATCATAATCGTGCTTACCGATATAGATCTACTGAGATGATATTTTAATTATATCTTCAACGTTTTGAAAAATGATCACTCTCAATTGTTAAACTATGTCAAACGGTGTTCCTTTGTAACAGAATTCTCATAAATGTTTTACCGGCTTTGGTTAAAAGAAGCGTTCAAGGAGTTCGTACGCTACAAGGTCATAGCTGCAGGTCGCGACCTCTCTAACCCACACAGGGCTCCATTTACATATGCAATTACTGTTTCGACTAGTTCCACAATAACCACGCTTTAAATATTCAGAGTCCACTTTAAACTTCGTCACACTCAATTAAAAATGCTTAATCCAAAGATGGGTATGAACTTGAATTATCTGCGTAATTCGCTAATAGGTAATCGGGTTTTAGTTAACTATAATACAATTCATGGATATATTTTTCACTTTACCAAAAGAGTGTGAGACTTTTAGGTAGACTTTGACTTTATTAAGCAGTACTTACAATTCCTTTTTTATTCAATATAACGTTGTAGTTTGTTTAATGTTTTATTTTATTATTATCTAATTATGTACTTAATTGACGTATTTTTTTCGTTTAGTATATTTTGTTTATCTATGTAATCTATTTTGGATTTGTATGTCATCTCAGTGTTTTCTTGTATAATAATTATATGTAAGCAAAAAATTAAAATAACTTTAATTTCTTTTTACCTTAATTTACAATGTATAGTATGACATACTATGACAACTAGAAAATCTGTAATTTAATCGTTAATATAATTTCCAATATAATTGCAATGAAATCAGTCCATTAAACTAGGTTAAAAAGTATTCTATTAGCATTTAACTAATTCTTAGACCTCGTAAAATCATAACATATGGAATCGAATAGTGGAATAAGTGAGTGAAGTTAATGTGATAAAGTATACTAACAATTAAATGAATAATGTCATTAAGTACTTAAAACGATTAGGATAAAGTATATTCAATAAGAATTTAATAAATATTTCTTGGTGTGTGCCTGAAAGCAATCAAGGCTTATAAAGACCTTCGAAAGCACTATTAGTTAATGGTCTGGGTGGAGCGAAGAGTCGATGGTCACTTGAGACTGTTTGCTCCATTCGAGACTCCCAGAATTTAGTTGAAAAGATGCCATAATGTGCTTTTGTTTATTTTTCGTGAAGTGATACATTAGTTAAATAGATGTCCATTAATACTTTTAAGGACATTTAAAGAATAGAACTTATAAATATTATTTGACAAAATCAAGTACACGTATATATTATAAGAAAGTAGGTAATAACTTGAGTAATTAAATAGATCATTGTACTATCCCAAAGTGGTTCGGAGCTCAATATTTCTTCCAGTTCAACTCTTGAAGTTGAGAAGGAAGCAACCTTCTCAACTTCAAGCGTTGAACTTATGGTCCCTGTCTTTGTCATCATTAAATAGACCTGTTATCCGTCATAATCTACCTAGCAAGATTCTCAACAAAACTTAAATTTCAGTGTATAATGTATAAATACGCCAACATCGTCTAGCTAAAATAAAGCACATTATTAGGTAAATCTATTTAAAAACATAAAATCCCTGTAAAATATTAAGTACCGAAATCATAACGTATTTTTTTGACTCAAGCATGTTTTGAGGTTACATTCGTTCAGTGACCCTCAATCTTCAAATGAAAAATACATTTTATTTACAGCAATTGTTCAATCTTTAATGCAGCTTTTAGGTCGTGATTACAGATTAGACTTCCCAGGTTATTTAGAGCGAATGCCTCAAAATGATAAATGGCATATTTAACCAGTATCGGACGGACGGGTCTTAAAATGAATTGCTTTATGATTTATGGACAGATGAACAAACGGTACAATCTATATATATATATAATAGCCTCAATTCATCTTAGGAAACACCTGTTGCAGAATAAATCATTGTTTGTGGAATAGTTTCTTTTAATGACGACATCAAATCTTATTAAAGAAAACACGTAAAGTAGTAGTAAACTAAACATTGTATGTAACTAATTACAATGCAATTAAAATTTGGTGTTAAAATTAAACACGATTTATAAACGGCATGAAATATTGTAAAACTAGTCCAAAAAGGAGAAAAGGTATTTACTACAAAACCATGCTAAGTACGTAACTCATTGGAGCAACACGGTTCGGAAGCTTCTTTATATTTAGTTAGCGAGTTGTGTATCGTGCCGTAAAGTTTGGCGAATGTACACAGCTCAACGCTGCTGATGCAGCAGCGGCACTTACTGAGAATTTCGCGAAACGTTGAAAGTTTTAGCGCGTACGTATCTCCCACAAGCCTTGCTCCACTGCTTATATATAAACTACTTCCACGTCAAAGTGTCATAAAACTAAGCGGAAAATTATTTCAAAATCAAAAACTTTATACATTATTTCTTTTCGTCGTAAAAATTTAGGTTCCATTACCTTTATGGATGAAAGTTTGGTTTCGTTAATAAACAATATACATATCTCGCGGCGTGGCACAAGATATACAATAAAAAATAACCAAATTACTATAGTTTTTTATAGTTTTCGTGATTGGTCATTTGGTACAATATTTGTCTTGCTTAAAAATATTATAAAATTATTTTTTTCTCTGTGATTTTTGTTCTTTAGTGTGTTTATGTGTGTGTGATTTGTTTGTAATAAATAATATGTCTATGTCTAAATGACGGTGTAGGTAGGTAGTAAGTCATACGATAATGATAATTTAATTCCAGATCAGCATCAAATAATAACGTGACGTATGAGCTCCGATATTATTATAGGAACAAAGGGGTAGAGGGTGCCTGGTATCAATCACCTTTGAGGATAATGGATATCAGACACTTGTCCCAAATCACATAGGAACATATTTACTCTAAATATTAATATATCTCAACACGTGCTATATAAGAAGAATTTGTATTACGCTCGTTGTGACTGATTGACTTTTATTTAAAAAGAGCGGCAAAAATTTTGAAATTACAAATCCGGAATAAAACAAACGGTCACTTGTGAGGACAGGGAACCTTGTATTGAAGTTCAAAAATTTGGACAACTGTCTATAAAATACGTCTTAATAACAGCAGCCACTGCTGCAATACGCTGGCCACAATGCTACGGTAGCCAATGTATCAAAGGTTTTTCATAAGTTTTTTAAATCAAAGTATGCTGTTGGTGCAAGATGTATAGCTTTGTAAAATTACACATCTTAGATTCCTGCTAAGTGAGTAGATTAAAACGTATCCAAAAGCCTACCTTTACTTTCATGCGAAGCAATGGCTAGGCATTGCGTGTATCGGACTACTGCACTTCGTTATCTACATTAGACACACAGAGAATGGAGTAAGGCCATTCTCGGGTGTTTAAATCAAACTGTAGCCAGTCTTTATTATCATTCGTGACGATTTTGTATCGTGTAACGCATAGTGGAACCAGAGTAAATGTGGTGGTTCAATGTTGACAATGTTTAGAGCACCTTGCAGTCTACATTTTCTTTTTATAATAGTGGGTCATATCATATTTAAAAAGTATTCATAATATTTAATAGACAATTCTTTCTATAATTTAAAACGGAACCAAATATACTCCACGTCACTAAAGAGTGGATTTAAGGGTGGGGCATTAAATTACTATTTACGAGGCCATTATGTATATATAATGTTCGGCAATTTGTGATGTACTGTGATGAAGTTCGACTGAAAGGCACCTGTGCATCGTTTACATGAGTTCTTTATTTAATTACGTAGTTGTTTACATGTTAGGAAAATTACGAGAATAATTTTTATCGTAAACATAATTTTGACAACACGTTTGGAACACGTTGACTAAAACTGCACTTTAAACTTACTTGAAATTTTTGTAGGTTTTGTTAAAGGTACCTTTATGTAATATTTTCTCAAGAACTGTTTCTGTTCTGTTCTGTTACCTCTATCGTGTAACTGTCTGTCTTCATTTGGTGCATGCCAATGAAATAATGTTCTTTCACAATTGAAATAGCTGTTACCGATAACGGGTTCGTCCATAAGTCGATCGTTGTCATAAGTCAATCGTCCACTAGGTTTCAATTTATAAAGTTAAAAATAGAATGTAAAATAAGCTTTTGTTAAACAAATGCTTAATGTTTGAATATAATGCAGGTACATGAGATATAAAATCTCTGACTACGTTTTAATTAAGGAGTGGAGTATTCAAAGGCCGCAATAACGAAGCTCGTAGAACCACGTAACTTACTGAAGTTGCTTGCATGTTGACACGCCCCTTTCACATACTTCAAGGCTACGTAAGCTTTGATTAATGTTATGATTATGTTCTTGGCGCTTAGCACTACTTTTCTTGAAAGTTGCATGTTTATTCTTCTTTATTTTTCTAATATTTAGACTTCTTAAGTTTGTTAGTAATAGTAAAGAGTCTTTATCTAATTCATTTGATCAAAACCAATAAAATAGGAGTCTGAAACTTAAACAATTCAATACAAATGAGCCCAAGGGCTCTGCAAGTAAGAATATTAATATAAGCTTTTTGGAAATTACCTTTTATTTGCATCGTATTCTTTTCGTTATCCGTGTATTACGATACAAAAAAAAATATTTTTTTTAGTATCTATTGGTGCTAACATTTTTTATTAATTTAAATTAATTATAATGTTTTATTGTGTATTACGATACAAAAAAAAATATTTATATTAGTATCTATTGGTGCTAACATTTTTTATTAATTTAAATTAATTATAATGTTTTCATGGGAGTTATTGATAAAAACATATGTAACACTTTTACCGCACATTGTTTTCGACACAATGTTGGAAATTTGAACGAAGAGAAAGTTGAAAACTATGAAATACATGCTTTGGCATATTTTGCCCCAAATAAAACATGTCGAACAAAAAGTAGAAATAAGTTAAAAAACCTACAAAACCAAATTTGGAGTGCCCTTGTTGGCGCAAGACCCTTTTATGTAAATCTTGAAGGATGTGACTGGATTGCCAATGAGACACTTGGATTATCTTGATGAATTCAGCTTTTTACGTAACTCACATAAAGCTACATGCTTGGAGTAATAAGTTACTACGTAAATTATACTAATAACGATTCCTGTTTAATGTGAATGATGTAAAACAACTTTATTAGATATTTGCGACTACATGTAAGATGATAATTTATTTTCCTATCTTAATACACACGTAAATTAACTACACATGTAAATAAATACACATTTCACACAAATGTCTGTTACATGAATAATATTTGATAGTAAAAATACGTGTCTTAAAAGACAATGTTTTCGTAAGAATCCAAACTTATAAATAGAGGTATGTAGTGATGTCTAACAATGTTTGAATTGTAACAAAATGCTATTGTACCTCGCTTTCAATAGTCCTTTTATTGGCAATGAATGCGGGCGCGGTATTGTGCCTCTAAACTTAAATGTAGGTATAAAATGATACATTCACTTCACATTCGTGCCAGACAATAAATTATTGTATGTGACATATGTATTAACTATAGGCATGTGACATTTGACATATAACAAATATACGAAACTGTTTTTATTTAAAATTTAGGAATAATTATATACGAGTACTCGATACGAAAGAAACTCAGCAGATGGCTTAACAATACTATTTGTTGAGTTTATTGTTAGCATCAAGTTTAGCAAATTACGATTATATTTTACATATATATATTTTACATTAACATAAAACTGGGATAATATAGAATGCTAGGTACTTCGACATGCATGCACCACCACACTATGACCCATTCTTCTTTAAAATGTCAACCTACTCCCGTTTACATTAAATTAGAAAGTATGGCTGATAAACGTCGGTTTAAGATAAGTTAAAGTTAATCTACAAATTTCACGAGCTATTCAAAATGTTGGATGTTTCATTGTTTCAGGCTAAACAGATAAGAGAGAAAAGGGAGCACCTGTTAATGGAAACTTTATTAAAACAGTTTTGCGACAGACAATAGTTTGTTTGAATAAAGTGCTGAACAAAACAAGAATGCGAGGTACAGGTGGATAGCATGACAGCTTTTGCCACCGCGGCCTGATGGCGCTAATGCGCCGAATACTAGGCGACGCCCAGGTACAGTGATTATAATCATTAAGAGTAAAGTGTATATTTAAACTAATTTCAAACACACAAATATACAGTATTTCTAATATTCTTAACCTACATAGAAATAATAACAATAATTAAGTGAAAAATATTAGCTTTGTTTAGTAAAGCTGGAATAAATTAACATAATTCAAAATATGTCCCAAGAAAATGTTGTATATAGTACGATACGTAAAATACCCTTTGAGCAACGCATGTACTGTCTATTACTTTAAATGACAGGTTGGAAAGTGAATAGACGATGCTGTTTAGATAAATAGAAAATGATAAGACGGAAGGTCGTCGAAACGTAAGTCTTTTAATATAAGTCCATGTTTATGAAATGAACTCACAGAGCCGCCATAACTCATAGTTTAAATGGAGCGGGCATTGTTTTTATGAATGCATTATTAAATATTCCTATTGTGGCCTAGATATAAAACAAATTAGATTCCTTAGCGTGATTAACGGCAGTGAGGGAAACCGTGTTCCAAATTGGTTTAAGACTTAAGTAATGCCACTTTTCTATCGAAATGCTCCATGTTAAATATAAACTTCGGTTCGTATATCAGTATTAGCTGAACGGATTTTAAGCTGCAATAGTTTTTAGATTACTGATTTTACCTCGTCGGAGGGTGAAATCCACTGTTCCATTGATCTTCTAATATTGTTTTTAATCCAATGCATAACATTATACTTTATACTATTAATAGCAATAAAAAAACAATACAAGCTTGATAAACAAATGTTTGCTCTAAACACGAAAGTATCTTCAAAATAAAATTATTTTATTAGATAACTCACCATTTGAATAGGCACATAATCGAATTTTCAATAAATTAACAAAAAATTACCATGTCCAGGCGAAACTTCGAAAAATGGTCGATGAACAAGTGTCGGTGGGGACGAGGGTTGATACTGAGGCGGAGCCGGAACCTGCTGATCCTCTCATCACTCCAGCATGTTCAGTTCTCGATAGGTCGGACTTGGACAGACCAGTGCCTCCCGAAAGGCGACTGCTTATTAGCACACTCGACAAACCAAGGAACGGATCTCTAAACGGGGACCAAGCCACCCTTAATAGATCAACTAGACTATCTATTAGAAATGGAAAAGATAACCCATTTATTGGTTGGTATTCTAAAACGTTTTGTTTATAATTTGAAGAATGATTTAAAATTCAAACAAAAAGCAGAAAACATACATGATCGGTATAAAATCCATAAAACCCACAGTTCACAAGAGTTTAGTCACAACTTATTATAATTTATTTGTTCAAAATACGTTCGTTCGATTCGAATTTCAAAAAAACCTTATGTTTGCCTAAAATAATATTTGGCTACTCTTTAGATCAGTTCAATTAAGAATTATTATTAATCATAGATGGTATTAAATTTTTAGTCTAACCTCTAAAGCAGTTTCTTCTCCAGATGATGACAATAAAGAAAATCATACGAATGGTAAACTCGATTCTCCAATGAAATGGTCGACTCAAAATGGTAGTGACAGTGGCACATATGCTGAAATAGGGAATAGTAATACAAGCGATAAGAATCCCTTGGATCCAGCTGATAGTTCGGAAGAGGAGGTGCCATTGCCTGATGCCACCTCACCAGGTCGGAGTAGCGATGGACCGGAACCTAGAGCTGATATTACGGCTACACTCGATGGAGGTAAGTTTTTAAGTAGCAAGTTGTCGAGCTGGGCGGGAAAATAATTAGATAGGCCACATTAAATATACGATTAGTGGAATTATCGAAATTCATTAACTGACTTGGCAGACATTCGTTCAAGAGAATATTCCCAGCATTATTGTTTTGTCTTACATTTTAGAAGATCATTTTAAGAAGAGCTTCCTCTCTGCTTTCACCGATGCTGGCTGCTGATTTTTACAAACAAAGATAATTTAGAAAATAGCTCCATACAGTTATCTTACCATTAACCTATAGGTATTAGTAATCCCTAGAAAGGGTTCTTGCTATTCTTGCACTGCAATTGCGAACAACCAGGCTAATCTCGGCTTAGAAGCAATTATGTTATTGTTATCTGGCAAATACCATTGTTTGTAAGGTAAAATATTACGAAGAAAAATATAAAGTTTCCTGTATTTGAGTTACGGACTATAATACGGGAGATAATAGTTGGTAACTACTCGGGCTGTTTGAGTTGGTGATGAAGTAAGTTACGCAGAGTTGGAGATTCTTTAATTCTGCCTTAAACTTACGAGTATTGTCTCTAATGTCTCGAATAAGCTTTGCTAAATACTAATTAGTTAATTATGAAAGTAATAAATAATCTACTCAATAGTCCGCAGATTTCGCCTCTAGAGACAAACTGTGAAAATTCCTTAATTAAATTTATACTCCATGAACGAAAAACCAAATTAAATTATAGCATGATAAAGGTTTACTTTAAATTGAGTTAATGTGCTTTAATCTGAAATTAATGTAAATTAATGTTTCAGTATCTATGACCTAACATTCAAAAAACATGCCCAAGTTTTAGCTAAAAGCATCGGTCAAGATTGTAAAAATAGCATCGAAGTATATAAAAAGTTAAAAGACGAAAAATTGTGGATGTTACGAAATAATAAGCTATAAATTGGTGTCCGTTTTTCCACATATAATGGAAATATTAGGCAGTTCTCATACATTGTCTTCCCCTCGCAGCCCCAGTGCGCTAATGAGCTGGCTGCCTTGGGGAATAAGCTCATTTGCACTAACTGCAGCCGGCTTACAATGAAGGAACTGTGATGTTGTCGTTTGTCATTTAAGACTTGTCGTCGTTTTGATTAGCTGGCAGTTTTCTTCCAAGTTTTAACGAATAGTAAGATATCTTATTCTGTCTAGACCGATTTCGATGAAATTTTGTATACACCTAGGTACATTACATTTCCATGACCCTCATCATCGTTTAGAACAAAGGATTCCCATAGTTATTTTTTAATGCTAGCGTTTTAATATTATCATACATAGTATGATAATATTACCGTTTTATACACAAATTTTTGTTGATAATTATTACGACAGCAATTAAAAGTTATTTCGAAGTAGGTAACTAAATTTCATCTCCGATTGTAAATAAGCTATCTGAAGCTTAAGCTATATTAAATAATATATAATATTGTAGAGGTGTAATTATGTCTATATAGAAATTTCGTAATTCTATTTGGCACGTGGATCAGGTCAGTCGCCCTAAAACCACCATGTAATACAAGTTTTCATTGGTGTACCTCAAACACTAAACTGGTGACCCCACAAACTTGCAACAATATAACAATAAGAAGGATATCCGAAAGGCCAATATGAAAGAGAACATTCCACGCATTTTTTGAATGTTTATAGCATTCGTTATCGCCATATATTATACAGTACCTTCGAAGAGAAATGTGTTAACGACAGATTCAATAGAATTTCAGTACAATTAAGGATGTTTTTATTTCTTTTGGTGAATCGCAATCAAAGCCACTACACCTGTGCCGCGCTGCGATGCGTGATACATTCAAATAATCGATTTGTCTGGACGGGACCAACCACTTTCGTGACTGAGAGGAGTTTCGTGTTTTCGATGTTTAGATTGTCGAAATATAATGCTTTATAGAACGGACGGTTACTCCTCATTATTTTCATATAAAGTTTGGAAAAGGTAATTAATTTAATAAATATATAGATTACAGATATGTATACTTTTTATAGAATATAGAACGTCCATATATAGTTTGTTTTTAATTTAAATAAATTACAATTGTTAAGTTAACTAAAACCTTTTTGTAAAAAGTAACAGCAGCCAGGCTGTATAGTTATTTTATCGTTGCGAGAAATCAATTACATTCTCGTTTATTTTAGTTTATCGCTTTTGCATATTGTAAACTACATAAAAGATTTTTTATTATTTTCTGTTTGTTTAAAATTTAAAATTATTTTTCTCTGACGAGTAAACAAAACTTAATAGTGTTTTTATTTAGTTACGCGTCGTTGCAAAAATACAAGACAATTAAAGTAATTCAATAAAAAGCTGTCCTCCTTTCTATTTTAAATAATTAAATAAAAACGATTGCTTTGAAGCGATATCATTCAGGCAACCACTGTGGGTAAAAATAATTTCTTCGAATTTCAAAGTTAGTACGAACGCTTGGGATAAAATCTGGCCAACTAACCAGTGGTATAGTACAAATTTAAAGAACACTACAGGAGGAACTAAGCGGATTAGGACAGGAAGTGTATTCCATAGCCATAGTATGTGAAGAAATTTAGTTTTCAGAATAGAGTAGGCTATAGCCATGAGCTCCTATAAATTTCAAATCGTTCTTAAGATAAGAAGAAGTTTTAGGATTGAATAGGATGGAATATAAGAGATGAAGAACGAGGGCATTACGAATGGATGGGTAACCAGCCTAGCCGCTTATAGAACGCAGAGTACTTTCTTAAACCAAATATGAAACGAATATAGAAAGTTTGAAAACGATTGATTCCAGTTTATGAATAAATTCCTAATTAAGATCATAAGAGGAAGAACCTGCATAGTCTAGTAATGGCAGAAGGAGAGATGTGACTCAACACAATCTCTGCTCTATTGAATACTTAATCTGTCCTGTATTCCGTGAACGTATTATCCAAAGTCAAGATGGCGCCTCATGTATAACTATGTAAACAATGCGTTTACTATACTATGTAAACAATGCGATATACTAAGTATATCATCGTTTTATCGTTGACAAAGATGTTCAATGTCGTCAGAAGAGGGTGAGGAGCTTGCAGGAGCCGTATCCACACTTACTATATATGTATTTGAACACTTCGTTTCTTGGTATACGCAATAATCCCTAGGCCATGTAAACAATAGTAAAATTATTGCTAATTACTTAGTTTATAAAAGTACATTTGAATGTGACTTTAATGTATAATCAAATCAAATAAAATGATATCAAAATTTATTTATTCATATAGGTAAACATGTAAACTTATGAACGTCAAGAAAAACAAATTAAATTAACTGTAAATTTACATTTACAACCAGTTCGCAAGTCAAGGGCGTAGAGCGGATAAGAAGAACTGGCATAATGTACCGTAACGTAATAAAGAAAGAAAGAAAGAAATAACTTTATTAGACACAAAATACAATAATTGTTTCTATAAAGTAGAGTGCTCTGGCCCCCACACTAGGATTCCCTGTGTTGTGGGCAGCCAGTCTCTTCCTTTTACATCTAAACGTTACTTAATTAATTAATTTTACTTAACAAATTTATACCTATTCTATTTTTTTACGATAAGAATGTTTTCTGTGTTAGTATATGACAGCTTAACAAGATATTTTTTGAGTTTTTTAGTGAAAGTATGAAGTGTGATTTTTGAAATGTTAGTAATAATTTTATTTTTAATAAGGTGGTTAAAGATGAATGGACCACGGAAGGAGAAAAAGCGTTGAGCGAAAAAAGTGCGTTTTTTAGGATGCTTATATATAGGTTTGCGTTTGGTTAGATTTGGTGTAGGGGGTGTTTGTTTCCAAAAAAGCCTGCATATTGCCATTAAATAAAGTTGTCTTACAGTTAGGAGCCCTGCTTCGCTGTACAATTTTGAAGTTGGGTAGCGGAAAGGTTTAATGAAGGATATTTTAAGAATGGCACGTTGGGTGCGCTCAATTTTCAGCATCGAGGACAATGCCGCTCCACCCCATACCGATATGCAGTAAGATAGTATCGACTGGCATAATGCAGTATACACTATCTTGGTTGTATGTGGGTCAGAAGGTTTTCTAAGGCGTTTGAAAACATTTATAAGTTTGCGAACTCGTGAACATAGATAGTTTATTTGAGGGCTCCAACAAAGCCTTGAATCTATAATTAATCCCAGGTATTTGGTTGTTTTCGTGGGTTCCAGGAGAGGACAGTTACATTTGTTGCGAGGGTTCAGACATGAGTGTAATTTAATAGGGGGGATAGGGTTTGGTTTGCTGGTTTTCGAGATGTGAAAACATATGTATTTGGTCTTAGACGTATTTAGAGATAGGAGATTATCTAAAAGCCATTGAGAGATTTGGCGAAGACCTAAATGAGCTAACCGTGAGGCTTGCTCCCAAAAGTGTGAGTAAAAGACTATAGCTGTGTCATCAGCAAAAGAGAAGAGTTTAGCATTGGTGAGCTGAAGTGAACATAAATCGTTAATGTATACTAAAAAAAGCGTTGGACTGAGGGCACTTCCCTGTGGCAAACCGCATGAGACGTTTTCTAGTTGACTGCTATGCCCATCAACTCGAACCCTCTGCTTTCTATTGGATAAGTAGGACTGAAACCAACGGAGGATATTTCCACGAATTCCTAGTCTTTCTAATTTTTCAAGTAGTAATGGCCTTGAAACAGTGTCAAAAGCTTTGGCAAGATCAAGAAAAACAAAAAAAAAAAAAATTATAAAAGAAAAATAAAAATTACCTATGGTTTAAATTTGAAAGAGATTGTTAGAGTTTCAAATTAAACCAATAAAAATCATCTCCAAAGGAAATTTTATCTCTAGCCTTTACATAACTAATAAGTTGGTTACTACGTGGAACTTAAATATTCACCGCTTAAATTGAGATGCTGTAGAAATGATATTAAAATTATTATGTAATAGATGCGGCGTCTCCAGGCGGTCGGTCGGACCGATCGCGTCAGGAAGATGTTCCCGCATCCCCCGGGATGCTCTCTGCCGCTCAAATGGCTCGACGGCTGCGATCTGAGAACGAACGGCTACAGGTTACTTTCATTCATCTCTATTTATTTTGTTTTGCCTAGGGACAGGCTTATTTCATGATATTCTGTAGAGATGTATTCATTTGTTAGAAATGGGTTTCCAATTATTTCTTTCTTCATTAAAAAAATCACAAGTAATCCAGTAATCACACTAAACCTATATTAAGTAGATTTTAATTTTGTTTTTACAGGAAATAAGGAGAATTATTTCATTGGTCAGTAAATTACATATAACTACTACTAATACTGTCGTTAAAAAACGAATTACCGTAAAATTACGGTTTCATTAAACAATTCACGTTAGTATAGTTTTTGTGTACGCAACTCAACACTTGATAAGGTTGATTTAAATACTTGATTTAATAATTAATGGAAAGCCAATCGAGCGAAAGCCTTATCTTATGTCTACAACTTTAACCATTATCTGATGAGTTATTTTCACGATAAAATGGTAAATATTGTACAGTTGGACACGTGTTGCGTGACTGCAATGTTTTACCCGTCGCATGTGTTCGAAAGTTAACAAATCGATGGCAATTAATCTTGGATACAGGCGGAGTTAACCCGGGTTCGACGATTGCTCGTAGCGGCTGTGGAGAGGGGAGAAGTGGGGAACGCCCTTATCGAAAGGGCTCAGGGGGAGGAAGAGGAGAGTCCGCCGCTCGACCCGCAGCAGATGGAGAAAGAGCTGCTGTTGGCGAGGGAAGCTGTTAGCTGTTAGTATACATGTTTTCATTTAACTCATTTTATCACTGAAAGGATTTATAAAAATAAATAAGTCTAAACTAAAGTTAAATTTCAAATTCATATTACGTTTGCATTGTATTGAAAAGAAACAGAATAGTTTACAGTAAAAAAAAATCTTATACACTCTTAACAAACGATCCCACAGCGTAAGCTCAGTTTTAGACAGTAGAACAAGAGCTGGACCAGTATAATAAGAATGATTTGATTTAATTATTAAGAAAATATAATTGAAAATATACTACAAATTACTTTTAAATACGGACAATTTGACGAGGTTATTATTATTTGTCATTTAAAATCAGAATAAGCGTCATTAGGTAATTTTAATTAGCACAAAGAACACTTTTATTAGCATTTTTAATTGAACCTTTTGTGTTAGACGATAAAGAACACTACTGGAGTTAAAAAGAGAAAAATTAGAACGAAAATTGTATCCACCTGTAAAGGCTTTAATCATCGGTCTTGTGCTTTTTCATAGGGATTGTGAACAAGGAAATATCAGTACTATTGCTTTTGTCTTTATAATGTCACAACTTTTTGCTGTCGATCTATACAATGATTGTTGGTTAATTAATTAAACTAATATATTTTCTAGAATACCTAACACAAAATAATCTAAATATATATTTTAATTTCACTATCGACTCACTTACTTTATATTATGTAAGTTATAATTTATGTTTTATGTTCAATCCATCATAATAACATATAAAATAAAGTGGCTCATACATACAATAGTCGTTTTAGACTAAGTATAGGTTGACATAATAATCTAATATTACGATATAGGTAGGTAGAGTCCGAATGATTTTGTGAATTGGTTTTCGGGTCACGTTTTCGTGGGTTGGTTTGTAACTTCCACTGGCATTTCACTAATGTCATTACCTACGCGAACACCGAACTATATTGGCTTTTGAGATAAATTTACTACGTAATCTATTTTCAATTTATGTTATAATAGTGGAATTATATTTTGAACAATGTGTATATAAACTTGTGGCTTAAATTCTCAAGATTTTGCCTTTATTAATATTACTCACTTATAAATTTCATTGTAATGATAACGGTATACAAGTAAATGATTCTGAAGATATTTTTGCTTAAATTGAGAATAAATAAAATTAAAACAAATATGTTTATTATGGAATATAAGATACATGTATCACTTATTCCACGTCTTTAAAATTGTATCACAGACATCCGTACTCAATGGCAAAGACAGAGGTGTAAGAGAGAGAAAAATCCGAGGTATAAACCTCTCGGTGCTCTTTTTAAATAGCAAATCATTGTACAAAATGGCAAACAACACTTATTTTAAAACAAATAAAGCAAATTAATCAGATGTAGCCTGTCTAGCCTAATTCTAGGCCCTTTTATGAACTAAGCAATCCTCAACTTTAAAATAAGCCTTCGTCAATCGTTAACTTTATTAGATATACCTGATATAATATACCTTTATTATATAAGGTGTATCTAATATAAAAAAAAATATATATATATATATAAGTGTGTGTGACTACTCGTCCGCTAGGGGGCATAGAAACATTGCTCATTTGTTTACTGATTATTAAAACAACCAAGTGTTACAAACCTATTATTGTGTAACCAAAAATGGAATTAGGGATAAGACAATCGTTTTAGCGACTACTAAGCACCGAGCGTGATCTAAAAAGTTCGTTCCAATTTTTAAAATGTACTGAAGCATTTTATTAGAACATTTTAACACGTTAGTGGAGTTGTTAACATTTTGAATAAGCAGCAAACGGCCCGTTTGTTTGAGCCGATAACTGAAGCATGAACGTAAAGTTACACACCGCAAAGGGGATACAAGTGCGTGTAATAAAACAAAGGGTTAGAAAGTTTTTTAATCAGGTATTAGCAAGTGAAGCGTTCGTGAAGTCTACTTAATATTTATCAGTTCAATCGCATATTACATACTGTATTTATCCTGCAATTCCATCAATCAACCTTTGAAATTAGGAATGATCTATAATATAAGATATAAAAATTTCTGTGCCCGTGTTCGTAGTTGAACTCCTAAACGGCTGGGCAGATTTTGAAAGGCAGAAATGTTCGTGTCGAAAATATTTTATATAAGTAGATTGTTTTATTGTAAGACGTGTGTACAGGATAACGTCTGTCAGATCAACTAGTTGTATATTATATAAATATCAATTAAAATTGAGAAAATAGGTGACTTTTACACTTGTGTATCGAGAAGGAATTCCCTACAACTAATATTCAATATTGAAAGCGTAATACCACTAAATGATGCTACTTAAACTAAAAGACCCGAAGCTCATAAACCCTTTGCAGTTTTATTATTATTAATCCAAATATAATATTGGATAAGCGTAATGTTACGTCAAACGGTTTCGCTCTATAAAATGGCGATCAAAGTGTGCTTATCTGCGCAACTGAGCCTTGCTAATCGCCAGCCGGGTTTATTGTCCTTTACAGCGATAATGCTCACGTAATTAATACCTTCCATTTAAAGCTCGCGTTTTATTCTTTAATTAATATTGCCAACTTTGCATCTATATCAAATGTAAATGCGAAGAAAATGTCTTATATTAAAAAACTATGTTTTTGACCAATCAGGTATAATTTAAAATTTCCAAGCAATAGAACCTGTTATACATACATCAATGTACTGGAATATACATTTTACTAGTTAGATTATATGATTCACATGAAATATAATTCCAAAAAATCCTTTTTTTAAAGAAATTAATGTAAATTTAAAATAAATTTCCCAAATATTTCGTAATTTACGGAAGCAAATAACTTTAACCAAAACTTTTACATACTAAATCGACAAACCGTAAACTGGAAAACTTGGTTCATTCAATTTTCATTTGCTCGAGTTATCCGTAATTGAAATCGATATTCTGCTTCATATTCAACGGTTTCAATTTTATCCCTTTTATTAAAATACTAACTGAATAAAAATACGTGTTTAAAGGTGATTTTTTTGTAGTATATGTGAACCCAATACCAAGCATTTGATCTATTAATAAAAATTAAAAAAATATATATTGGAAAAAAGACAGACAGGATGATATTTAAAGAACCTATTTAAAATAGTATATTATATATAACAAGAGTTATAGCAACATAAGAAGCGGTCAGCTCGAGTAAATAAACTCACCAGAAGACATAAAATGAATATAACATTATTAAGTAAATTACATAATTCCATTTTACACCGACGCATTGTAGAGCTAAGCTAATAAACTAACTTAAACTTATACTTGTTTGAAAAACTAAATAGGAAAAATGTATGTCTGTACATGTTCAAAACTGAAAATAGTTTTTCCAAGATTCTACTTTATATTTTAGCTCTCAAGGCTGATAAGAAGAGGCTGAAAGCTGAGAAATTCGATTTACTCAACCAAATGAAGCAGCTTTACGCGACTCTTGAGGACAAAGAGAAGGAGCTCCGGGACTTCATTAGAAATTATGAACAGGTTCGAGTGATATTAGAGCACTGCTTATTACAAGTAATATAAACCTATTGAGATGATGAATAAAATATCAGGACTCGTCTGAATCCTAAAGAGTCTCGACGATTTGTATCTTAAATTTAATTGGATCAAAAGTAGCCTTTAATAATTTATATTGTTCCAATCTTCGTAGAGCAGCGTTTTCAAGTGACAAATTGGCATTTTAAATAATAATACTCATAAATTTTTTCATAAATTCATAGTAAATAAATCGACAGTGAAAACAAGTACAAACGAAACATAATTTTGTTTCACAGATGCGGTCAAGAAGCGGCGCGTCCTCGGCGTTGGGAGCGGAGCGTGCAGAGCGGGAACGCGAGCGGGCTGCTCTTTTGCGTCACGCCAGAGATGAAGCAGAGAGGTCCTTACAATTGGCCGCGGCGTTAAGTGCCCGAGATACGCAGCTACGACATGCAAGGGAACAATTATATGAAGTATGTAAAATAAGCTATATATCTTATATATAAAATTCTCGTGTCGCGGTGTTTGTGGTTAAACTCCTCCAAAACGGCTTTCCCGATTCTCATGAAATTTTGTATGCATTTTGGGTAGGTCTGAGAATCGGACAACATCTATTTTTCATCGCCCTTAATATAATAATCCACCCAATTTTTCTATTTTAGAGAAAAAAGATTTTTTTTTAAGATACATCATTATTAAATACATATTAACCTGAATTTTCAACCTTTTACAAAGAACCCCTATTTTTTATTTGATTATTTAAAACTTATGTTGTGAACTCTGAGGTACAGAGAAAAATTCACAGAACAACCTTAAAAGATTTCATTCCGGAAAACCGAACAGCCTCTGGGATAGCATATCGAAATCCATGTTGGTATGTACTAAACAGGTTCAGTAAAATCTCATTCAAGAGAAACGAAGTTCGCGGGGGCAGCTAGTATATATATATATGTGTTAAATGTTTGTTAAATTCAAATCAATTCATACAACGATATATACAACTCTTATACATGTACATGTTTGTTTAGCTCTGACTGCGTAAAGTTCAATATCTCTGCACTGAATTACAAAGTTTAATTACGATAGTCAAATAGCCATTGTGATAAACCACGATAGTCAAGTAGATCGTGTCCGAAGTCCGCACTATGACTAGAACCGCAACTAATACCTCGCCCAGACTCCTGCCGCACGATGGAAGTTTCAGACAAGCCATGTCGGAGAAATATTAGCTTTCGCTCTTTACAAATAGTTCAATTAAAGTACTTTCATATGAGTTGAACGGTTCGGTCAACTATAACCAATATTTTACACAAGATTCAAACCAATAGGTAAGAAAAAATAACATACCTATAACATATAAAAATGTTCAAAACTAACAATTATTTTCGAATTATGACGATACTAAATATGTGTTTTATTTAAAAAATGATGTACAAATCACTGAATCTATAATTCAAAGTTGCCTGTCATATCCTGGCAGAGAAGATGAAGCCTGAAGCATTAAATCAGTAATATAACTTGCCACTAGAGACAAAACTCACGTCACGTTCGTGAAGCCCATAGGAAATGAGCTCGTATGAGAATGATAATAGCCTCGGCTCTCCGTGAACTATCTTAGGCCCCCGTTAACATTATTTTAATAGTGCATAATTTTGGATATATACTTGTTCATTATTTAATCAAGACTATTTTTTGACGAACCCTTTTTATATCTTTTACGATCGTTTATTCTTATTTGTTGAGGATGTCACAAACATAATATAGAAATATCGAAGATCGTGTAAAGAGAGACTTATTGTAATATACGATCATAATAATGAACGAATAATTATTAAATGTGCTTTGTAAGCGATAACGTTGCGTTGTAATTGTGTATTTTTCATACAAAATATTATAAGTTCTCGTCCGCGCGTACTCATTACCATAACGAATTCAGTAAACTTATTAAAATTATTTTATGTGCTTGATTTTCTATGTAATGTACCAATCTGTTCATTTATATAAGCCCTTGCTCCGAATACGGAACAAAAATATTCCTATGAAGATATTGCTTGTCCCACGTAAGTGACGCGAGTTTAGCCCGAGTTCGGCTCCCGGAACGTAAGCTGTTCACAAACTATAAGAAGTTGCTACTTGTTATAATTTTACTGAATTATAACAAGTTATTATAATTATACTTGTTTAATAAATCTTCACGGATGTATTGTTGTTTTTGTTATAATCACTTTAATAGATCAATCATTCTTACATCTACACAAGTTCGGGTAAATATACCTGCAAACAGAGTAATATCGACAGAAATTATTATGAATTGGTGCGGTCAATTCTCATCCATCATCAGCACACGGTGTTAATTAGAATTTCAAATTACTGTTTGAAATCGTGAAGAGAAATAAGCGCAGCTGTTTCCACAGCACGATCCACTTGAAACTTCGTTTTTCGTTGTTCATATTTTTGCTCGGCAACTTGTAATGGAGCCAAATATAATTAGTTTATTTAACAGAATGTTTATACGTCAAGTCCGCTAACCTCAAATAATAGTAATCACTGTAGCTAAGACAAATCTAGTCTAGCTAATTGGTATATTTTTACATCAGGCACGTAGACAACTCCAGGCAGCGGGATGTCTTTCGGAGGGAGAGAGTGTGGCATCGTTAGGTATCGGTCCACCTATGATCCTCGGTGGTCCTTCAGGTCTTCTTGGAGACAGGGGCAGCTGCAGCGCTGATTCAGGTGTTAGAGGTATACAGTTAAGGAAGGACTTCGATTTAAGCTTTTTTTTAAAAATACGTGGTACACTTCATGTAACTTTTTAGGTAGATTTTTATTAAACTTTTTTGATAATCAGATTTTGCCAGTTCATGATATAATGGCTGAAAGTAAAGAAATTTACTGAATTAAATCGTATTTCGTAACGTAAAAAATATTCTTGTTTTTTTCTCATTGGTTTTGATCCTTTTGAAATGAAAAATGTGAAAAAATACATTAGTGTACATTTTAAATGTAAAAAATAGATGTCCTTAAATATTTCAACAGATCAGATTAGTCTGTAGCACTTTAGACACGAAGATGACATTAATGTTAGTGACAGGTAGCAGCGATGGGGGTGCCACATCGGTGTGCGGAGGAAATCTCTCTGATTCTACGGCAGAGGGCGCTCCACTGAATATAGACCCCTACGATACAGATGCAGTCTCTCTCGTGTCGTCTGCGCATCCTATATATCAATGTAAGTATTACCGTATTGACAAACTCTCTCAGAATCTCGCAGCTGCACATTCGCCACATGTGGACGCACCCTCAAAGCTGCAATATTACACCCGAATCATCAAGACGATGTATGCATAATTTTATCTATTTATTCATTTTCCTTGTTTCCTATTTTTATAGAAACTTAATATTAATACAATAGAAAGGTAGTAAAATAAAAATTAAACTAAACACAATATAAAAAAAACAAGTAAAAACTTAAAACCTAAACCTTTTTATAATTATTATTATTATTAATAATGCAATTCTTTTGAATTCAGCCAATGTGCAACTAAATATAACGGTCTCACAAGTGACATGTAGGTATATATAATGTGTTGGACATTCTAAACTAATGCGGGCGCGTTTTACCCGAACGTAACGTAACGTAATTTACCAAATATTAGAACATTTCTGCATCAGTATAATTTAAATTAAGTTATTTAGTATTTCTAAGTGCTCCATCAATCTTTTGGTTCTTATAATAATTTTCCTTTGGACAGCTATTTCAGTATTATCATGTTCTAAATATATATGTGGCATTATTAATAATGCTGTCCAAGGTCTCCAATAATATCTATGTTATATTTTAATTATAATATCTATCTATCTCCTATACAAAATATAGGAAACTTAATTAAAAGGTTTCTCAATTAACATAGTTATTAAAATGAATTTGTAAAATGAAATCGCTATCGAAAATTCCGTCGCAATGAAATTAATTTTAATGGATTTCACGGCAAACCAACTTAACGTCTGAAATGCTTTTAACATTATTACTTCCGGGGCATTGTCGCTATGTAAACTTACTTCGCGTGGATTCAAAAGTATTGATCAATTATTTTGCTTTCACCAATTGCAGTTAACTATAATGCTGTAATTACTTTTGTAAAATGCGAATAAAAACCAAACCGCATACAATTCTTTATTCTCAATTGTTGTTACAATATTAATAATTATAAAACCAAATAATGTGTTTAATTTTAATTAATCCATTCGTCATAATGTCAAGCCAGGGCCAGTTACAATGACACACTTAAAATGTATGTTACTTAAAAACATTTTTTTATTATTACTATTCTGTGTGTTTCTACTACATACTAAACTAGCGTAGCATTTTGCTTTATATCGCAATGTTCCCGCAGTTTTCTATTACGCCTAAATTACAGAAAACCGTTTGAAATTTATCGCAAATTTATACAGATTATTAATCGACACAATAGCTTATAATATTTTTGTTTCAAGTGAGTACACCGCGTGACTGCAGTCCTACACTGTCTCCGCACAATAGCGCTTCGCCTTTCAGTCGCTCGGTCGACGCTGGCTCGCTCTCCAGGTACTAACTTAATTTAATGGCAAATCCTTTCAGGCATTTCAAACGCTATATTTTATTAAATCATTTTTATACTTGTATTCTGTGTGTCATATACTCACTATAAATTATAATTAATGTGTGATTTTTTTACTGTATTTTAAATGTATGCCTGCAGCTCTTGCGGCCTGTAGAATAAATTAGTAGCCCGTAATCAGGACACGGCAATCATTATTTGTAAAAACCAATTAAATCATTGAGCTTATGCTGTAATAAGAACTTATAGATACATGATCATCAAAGTGTAAACGGATCTGGGCAAGGGTCTCAGACATTAAACTAAACGTTTGAAGGCCTCTTAACGAGATTAAATGCTTAGGACAAAATGACGACATTGCTAATGTGATAAGGTGACTTAACATACTCGTACATTTATCACATACTTAACGTAAACTTAATTAAACTTTCGCGTGTGTAGTAATTTTAATTTGAACAAGTTAGACGTTGTAACCATTATATGTGTTTTCCTGTGGTATATAGTGTCAAGTTAGGCAGCCATTTGCAAGAGCAGCATCTTTTACCGTTTTCAACCAATAACTTTCACGTTAATCCTATAATAATCGTTTAGTAATCGCTAGTGGACATAAGGCTTACGCTTGTTAAGCGCATTCTGACCGTGGTCCTTTCCTTTATTTCCCGTTTATTTTAGCTTTAATAATAAAGTAAGATTTCTCTAGGTCCGTGGAACAGCTGTCGAGTCCAGGGGAGTGTGAAACAGCGCTTTTGGGAGGGATGCGGACACGTGGGAGTGCCAGCAAGTCGGGCAGAGGCCGAGGCTCCGCGTGGGGCTCCATATCACGAGTCTTCGCGAGAAGTAGACATCGCACCAAGTCAGGCAGCGCGGCTTCTAGTGGACATGAAAGTGGTATTATTTCTGATTTAATTAGGATTAACAGTGCTGTCTGCATGCTTTTGTTGATATTTGTTGTAAGCTAATTCATTTAAATTACGCCACTTAAATAGTACTGGTTTTTTCACATTACTTTACTTCTTAGGTCACGTGAGGCTTTTATTTCTTTCCATCCGTAACACTTTGAAAAGACTAAGATTAAGTATATTAAGATTGCAGACCACCGACGGATAAAGTCTGAATTCATTTCATGCATAAACGAGCAAGATATCGCTTTAATTGATTGGTTAGAATAACATGAAGATTACTTTTACTTTGTGAGATTTTTGCAAATATGTAGTAGTATTCAGAAACAATTAAACTATTATAAAAAAAAATCTAGACTTCAATTAATGACATGAAGGCATATGACCTATATAAAGGCATTAGAATAAAACGTAAAAATACTTTCCAAGAACCAGTGTATGCTAGCGGCAGCGCCCGTGCTTGGTCACCTTTGGGCAGTGAGGCGGCCTTGCGTGAGGCGGCGTCTCTGCCTTTGTCGCGATGGCGAGCACCGGCCATTATTGCGTGGCTTGAACTGGCCCTGGGAATGCCACAGTATGCTGCTACCATCGCCGACAACGTCAAAAGTGGAAAGGTGAGTACAATTTGTGTACACCAGTTACTTATGTGTGTATCATTTTGTTACAAAATATATTTTGTGATGAAATAATGTTAAACTGCGCGTAAAATTAATCGCTAGATACATTGAGATTTATTTTATTTCAGAATTTTTAACACCCTGCTATTGCAAAGACATATTACTGGTTGTAAATTATCAGTGTAAAAATATTTTTTTCTTACTTGTTTAAAAAAAATCAAATTGCCAGACGACGTGAGTGATAGTTAGCTGGTTAATATTAATCTGCAAATCGACATGTGTATTATAATATATATTACGCTAACTGATCCCTAGTATATAATTTTAATGTATATGAGTTTTCCAATACATTTATGAAAACACTTTCCCGATAAACCCATAGGCAAAACATCAAAGCAATCTTCGATCAATTATTTGGGGAAATATTTTTGTTTGTTTATTCCGAACTCCAAGATTTATATTCTAATAAGAACCCTGATAAATTCATAATATTATTCATAATCACGATTCGCGTTGGAAGTTGATTTCCTTTCCTGTAATCAAAGTAAAGCAATTTAATGCTATATTTTTATTAAATCAAATCTACAAATGGAAATAATTATAACTTTGTCAGAAAGGTAATTAAATATATAATTTGTATAAGTTAAAGAAAATTCACCTCCAGGAAATATATTTTTGAGCGATCTTTTTCTATACCTGGTATATATTTAAGTGTCTCACAGTATATAATCAAGATACAATTAATATGTATACAGTCAATACGGCTCGGACAGAGATATTTATGTGTCCGTTTTACTGATCATTCGCATCGCAAATCTTAACCAAACTTCTGCTCCTCAGAATTCGCCGGAATCGAACTGAGTATCTGGAATTACGCCGTGTGTGATTATGGTGGCTTAATACCAATATTATTTATGTTGGATTATATTCATTCTTTGGAACCTATGTTATTAAATATATGTTTGTTAATGTATATGTTCGTTTGCCAAATACAAACAACAGCTCCAAACTTTTAATTAAATTTGGAAATAAAGTGATAAGAGAAATATGGACATAGGCGAATATACCCAGCTTCATAATGTATTCATTTGCAAATATTGAAGTGAATTTTGTTACGTGCCGGGAATATTGCTATTATTTAGAGGCATATTTTGGAGGTTCAATTGTTGCGATAATTAGGGTGAAATGTTAACGATTGTATATTCCTACGTGGGGTTAAGGACTTCATTTGTATAATTCGTAGTTAATTACAGAATTATTTTATAAAATTTATTTATTGAATGACATGATCTTTAAGTATTGTATTGCTCGCATTTTCATACAGGCTCCGAAAATAACATCAAGAAGTTGATTTGTTGACGACCTATTTTATAAAATTTTCACACGGCTTACAATAAAAAACACTTGAACAATTATCGCGTTACATCTTATCAAAAAGTTCTTACAAATGACATACAATTGATTACAGATATGGAAATAATTATTCAATTATTTATAAGAGTAACAATCAAAACAAAATACAAAATTTCTTCAAAAGAACAAACAAATTGGCTAATTATAAGATGACGCAATAGAAGCGTCAAATATTGTGTTCTGGTTGTTTCTAGATCCGTGCTTTGAATGGGCAGGTTTTGCTAGAGCTGACAGACACGGACCTTGAGGTCGGCTTGGGGATTACACAGCCGATGCACAGGAAGAAACTGCGGCTGGCCATCGAGGAGCGGCGACGGCCAGACCTCGTGCGGAACCCCAGCATTGGGCAACTCTCACACGCCTGGGTCGCCGCGGAGTGGCTGCCTGACCTCGGATTGTCGCAGGTTAGTCGATGCCATTACCTATACCTACTAGATTAACCAAAGTTTTGGTTAATCTGAACCCAATTGAAATGGCTATTCGCAATAAATAAACAACTTACCGACTGAACGTGATGTTAAATTCGAAAGCTATTTGCTTCAAATTGTCATCGGAGGATTAAAAATGCAATTCACTTTTAGTATTTTAATTTTATAAACCAATTAATAAATTAGTCTTCTACCAAAAACTGTTATCGAACAAATTGCCGTTTATTAATATCAGTAAACTATAAAATATTTGTGAGCAGTAATATCCAAAATTTAAAGATTAATTAATAAAATATCCAAACAGTACGCTGAGTCGTTTTTGGCGAATTTGGTGGACGCTCGAATGCTCGACACTATCAGCAAAAAGGAATTGGAGAAGTATTTAGGTGTGACGAGGAAATTTCATCAAGCGTCAATCGTCCACGGGATCCATTTGCTCCGAATTATGAAGTACGATCGCCAGGTACGTGCTTATCTACCTAAACTGATCAAATGTGAACCTTCATTATTCTTTTGTAAATAAATTTTCTACTGACTACACTTTTCGAGCAAGATATTTTAAACTGAAATATTTTTTTCAATATATGATTCATAACTGACTGCTTACTAATATTTTTTACTAGCTTTATTTTATGAACGCATATGTCAAGAACAATACTGGCTGCTCACGACACAGATAATGCTTAATTGCCAACTTATTTGTACATACTTTTTTTATATGTAATTTTTTTTTCTTTTACGACTTTAATTAATAAAATTGTTGTTTTTCCTCCATAATTTCAATAAAAGCTGAATAGGATGACTCTATTATGATAATCATCTGATAATTTTCATATGTGGGTCAGGGACAAAATTACCATATAATTTTTGTATACAAGAAAATAATTTATCGTAAGCCGGAGTTTGTTTTTCGATAAACGAGAAAGGTGAAAGCAAACAGGGGATTATGCACTGAAGCCCGTTATAAAATGTTTTTCGTTACGAACTCCCTAATAGAAGAGTCGTTAATCATTTCTTACTAGAACCTCTTTTGAATTCGTGACAGTGAGCGAAATTTTATTTTTTATCTCGTTTTTCATATTATCTACTGTACATAATTTATAACAATTTATTCCCTTTCAAAAACCGTAATTTTGTAAACATTTATCAAAACCATTTTATGTTTTTATATAGCCGTGTATATTACTTTATTTTTGTACCTAAAAATCCAAATAAAATAAAATCCATTAGTGAGAATTTAGCGTCATAAGAAAATAGCATTTTCCATACTTAAATAGCGAGAAAACACTACACAATTTTCCTAATTGAATATATTCTGTCAATTGTACTATATACGAACAACAAATAAATAATATCATTCGGATAACTGAGTTCTGTTATATTAATTTCGTAGCTTCGGGCTACAGCGTAGCCTCTACCTGGAGGTAATCTTATTAAGTCAAAACATAGGCATAGCGTGCTATATACGCTATCATTTTCTGCATAAGTTCAAAGTCAAAAATCATTTATTCATATAGGCTTTTAATTTTATATTTACTGCCAGTTCACAAATCAAGGGCGTTGAACGGAAGAGAAGAAGTAAATGGCAATAAACTCTCCACCACTCTTTTTAATCGCCAAGTTCTTTTCTTTCGTTTTACACAACGTTTGTAAGGAGCTGCAACCATTACACCATGTTTCACATGACATCTGAAGTAATAAATAATATTAATTAAAAAAAGATTTGTCTCAGATCGTCAAAGATCCTCTATCAGCAGGAGGTATGGTGAAAAAGGAGCACGCACTTACATTCTGGTGGGAACAATACGCTAATACATAGTAGAGAACAACTAATGTCACCGCATACACGAATTCAAGTACGCCCAGTTACCCCAAGTAGCATCCGTTCACGAGTATGATGCATATCTTTCTATTCTGCAGTACATATGCTTAAATGTTCTGCATAAAATAATCCAGTGATACTGGGATAGAAGTCATGTTCTGTAGTGATTATTATAACGAATAATATTAAATTCTAAATATATGTTACCTAAACAAAAATAACACGTATTTTATTCTAATTGATGTTGTTGACAGGCTTTAGCTGTTCGTCGTCATCAATGTGAAAATGTTGACGCAGATCCTTTGGTGTGGACCAACCAGCGCTTTATACGCTGGGCACACAACATTGACTTGGGTGAATTTGCTGACAATCTCAAAGGTAACCTTATTTTTATAAGCAGAAATAGTTACACTTTAAATACTTAGTTTTGTTTAACTTTCGTTTTTATCTTACAATAGCAGATAGTATTTCTGACCAGTATTATTACGTTTTAATTATTTAGATAGTGGAGTTCACGGAGGATTAGTCGTACTGGAACCATCATTCACTGGAGAAACGATGGCCACGGCTCTGGGGATTCCGCCTTCGAAAAGTATAATTCGAAGACATCTGGTGGCCGAGTTCGACGCTCTCATCATCCCCGCAAGGTAAACATTTTGTGGCTGTAACGAGAACACATCACATCAAAATATCAAAACAAATGTTTAGGTAAAGAGAGTCACTGGACAAAGTTCACTTTACGCTTTCAATAAAGTCCACGAGAATTGAGTTGAGCATTTGATTATTCTTCCAATACGAAAGGCACTGCATGGAATTATTAAACACAGCCACAGACCCGTAGGCGATACCTGGTAGTTAATTATAATGTGAGGTGCAATCCTGCAGGTATACGATATTTTGCCAGGTGGAAGAACTGCAAGTGGAGGCTGCCCGAGCATCCATGTTGTCCACGAAACAAAGATAAACATAGAAAAGTTAAAAAGCTCTCGTTTAAAAAGTAAATAAAGCTTCGAGTCCGGTCCCCGCGCGTGTATCTATGTAAAGTCCCCTTATACTCGTATAGTAAAGTGCTATTTTTCCACTAAAGAATTTCTTTGCAAGAAATGTATTTTATAGAATTCTTCCGTCAAACTTGCTCGTTCGAGATTTTTTTGATCGGAAACTTTACGAGCGGTGAAGACTGATAAGTTATTGTAGGTATCGAGGTTTGTAAGTGAAGTGTCTCGAAAAGTTTGACGAACAGCCGCAATCACTATTCACGTTCCACGTCGTGTATGTTAGAATTTGTGTCCCAATAGACCGGTCTATCGGAATTCGACCCGTAGGAGTTATAGATTTTTGGCACATCTTAATGTAATTCAGATTCGAATCGATGATAATATTAGTCAACGTTGATATTCAAATTAGATGAATTGCGCGTAGCATTTGATGCTTCGTGTTTTTATTATAGGAGGCACTCGTCCCTCATTATTATATTTACTAATGCATTCCTTTTATCGTACGAATTTAAAGGAAACGATTTAAATTCATCGAATAAATTTGGATTATTAAATCGGAACCGTTCACGATCAAATAGCTTTAGGATTAATACAATAAATAGCATTACTAATATTGTAAGATATCTATGTTTTCGACTTGTATTGTATACATTCCTAATATAAAATTGAATTATGTATGTATATTAGATCAATTGTAACGGTATTCTTCGGCATATGAATGTGAATTAAAATCAAAAATGAGAAAACTATGAAATTGTCGAGTCATTATCTTGTCCGTCACCCCTATCTTGGCGATCATCGAGGCAGAACGGTAAATCATTTTATCGATAAATCATGAATGCCTCTCTGTCATCATCATTAGAGCGCACCTTTTTCGGGCTTAGTCCACTCTGTCATTCGATAATTTATTTCATAAAACATTGTCGATTACTTTGTTTATAACCATACGTAATTTTGTTTCTTGTTACACAGATTTCTGCTTCAATTTCTTTTCAAATTTTCTTGTGATATCGACTTCTTACCAAAGAAAAATGTTGTTCCGCTTCGAGAAAGTTAATCCAGCGGCACGCGCCGAGTGCTCACCTATCTTCTCCTTTATCTTAGAACAATTTTCGTCACAAAGAGTCAAAGTGAAAATTAGGAGGTGGAAACGTTGGCGAAACTTACACCGAATTCTTTTGATGTAAAAAGTTTGTCGGCAAAAAAGCTTTATCTAATTTTAGCAAAAGATTTCCAGTTTCATATTGTTAAAGCTTATTGCATAGTTCTAAATTTGTTGAATCGATTTTATCCAATACAATGTTATTCTTTGGTAGCCATCGTTTGTGTTTGTGCTAGGTCATTTTTTCACTATTTTTGTACACATTAGCATGATTTGTATTTTTCCCGTGCATCATGCTTTTGGTGTGAGCTGAGTTTATTCTGTACATAATCTTTGATTCGTTTTAATTTTTCATTTTCTAAATTAAAGACAGGTGTGAAATCAAAAAAATGCAAATATTTTGCATGAAGCTTTCTGTGTTAGAGACAATAATGTGCCTAATGGTAACGAAATGATAAATCTCTGGCTGATGTTTAGCTTCTCAGTGTTATTCTAAAAAATATTTAATATTAATATATAAGCGCTTTCAGGAACACGTTCGGCCACCAAATAAGAATGTTAGGTAGACCTTTCTCCAGATCAGTGGCTACTGGTTTGCCTGGAATAGACTTCAATGCTGACTCAAGACGACATAGCTTACGGGTAAGAGTAATAAAGCAATATTATGGCATTATACCGAAAATAATATTTTTATTGGGAGGCATAAAGTTAATATTGAGGCCTTTTTGTGTATAAAACGAACATAAGGCTCAGTGATGAAGAAACAGTCATAATTATTGTTCGCTTTGGCCGATACTTTTGTAATAACAGTGTAATTATTAACGTTTTTCATAATCCACAACAACTGTTTCATAAATCATTGTTCACAAAAGCTTACATAATTGGAAATACAGATTTCCGTTGTTCTATTCGATTCGTATAGAAAATTATAGGAATTAGTAGTTTTATTGTATGTAAAAATAGGCAATGTCATCATAGCCTAAAACATGATAAAATTATTCAACAGGGCTCAATCACCCGCGCCCTAGGAGCGTTGAAGGCTAAACACGATCGACAGTCGCCATCGAGTTCCAGTGAAAGCTCTAGTCTAGGCCAGTATCAGATGTGCTATTCCCCACCGATAGGGGGTAGAACTCTCTCGCAATTAAGTATGACCTATGCCCCACCGCCCACGGTGCAAGAATACGAGCCCATATACACACCGCTAAGCCTTTACTCACAGTCTAGTGTGTCTACAAGAGACAGCTTGCAGAGGTTGAACGAGATTAAAGAAGGGATTACGCACAGGTGAGTTGCTTCGAAGGAAAGTTCGAGATAAAAGGCGAAATTGCGAGATTTTTAGATATTTTTAGTTTCTTTCGATTAATATTAGTTATACCGTAAATGTTTTTAACGCTACGTATAAATTTATGGCTAGATTTTACACATCCTCAATATAAACTATCATAATAAATATTGGTTATTAGCAATATTTTTTTTACAGGTACGGCCAGAGGGTGGATCATTCACACAGGGTGAGTTCTCCCCTGCCCTCCAAATCCGTGGACGATTCGGTCGTCAGGCAAAGGAGGCACAGACGAGTCAAAAGTATCGGTGACATCAACGCCTGCAGTAAAGCCTCAGTTTGAACTCCTCGTATTGCCTTTATCTAACATATCTAAACTCAAATGCGCTTCATGGCAAAGTGCTCATCAGCTTATTAGGAAAAAGGATACAGCAAGCTTACCACTGTAATGGTGTTATCAACGCTTGACTAGATAATTAGTTAACAAAGAATCTTAATGTCTCAATCTAAATACGAAAATCTACTTCAAGGCCCTCAACATTTGTAGCGCTGATTTACCTTACATAGAATTTAGTGCCATGAAATTTTCATATTGAAATCTGAATCGCCTTTGAAAATATGTACTAAATAGCAACATATGAAATTTGTAAAAAAAATATGAACACTGCTTTAAACAATCGCTTGTTTGATTTACTTAAAATATGGACAACGTGTTGATGAAAGAGTGTAACTTAGATATTCAAAGTGATTATACGCACTCAACAGATTAAACAACAATGGTAATCCAATTAGGACCAATGTTTTAATGTTTAATAAATAAATATTACTAGTTTAAATGATAGTGTTAAATAAGAGCTAATACTAACTAACCTACATATTATGCAGCATATCCTATACCAGTTTTAATTAAGGACTGACTATATTAATTATCTCATGACTCAGCATTTAAAGACTTATTTTGTACTGATTTATCACTATATTACAATGACATTATAGTTTATGAACGACAAATAGTGGAGATTTTTCTGGTATTCTAAATTGCATTATTTCACTGTCGATGACTCATCTATTATCTTCTCGATGAAGCCAGAATCTTTTCTATTGTATATCGTTGTACGATGTTTTTATTTCTACACTGTGATAAAAACTAACAAATCAGTTTTAATCAAATTACTGATTAGTCAATTTATGTATTTACACTTATTGTTTTTGTTCTAATTTTTTTATTTTGTATTAACTTATTAAGAGTGATCTGCGGTACCAATGATTTTATAACTATTAATTAAATGTTTCATGTATTAAAGTGTTTTATTTACTTAAAGACTTACTTACTCACGCTTAAAGCACTATCCTGATTCCGTCGTTCCACACATTATTGTATTGATAATCAACGTGGATCGACTTTTTTTGTTTATCTAAAGTAAAAATTTTAGAAATATGAAAATATTAACCGTATCCTGAATGGTTTTACACCTTTCAACTATTCAAATTGATTTAATCTTAGTTACCAGTTATGTTAGTCGTAAAATTTGGCGCAAGTTAGCAAATATGTATCAAATATATTGAAAATTTCGACTCTTACATAAGAAACTTTAGTTTTTAGAAAGAATTTTCGGGTGACTGCTTTATTTCCGTCTTCCCAGTTTGAGTATTGCTCGTCTTCATTTTTTACTGTTATTTCTAATGTCGCATTTTATTCAAATATTTTCAATTTTTAAATATATAATGTTCGTGATTTTTTAAAGGAAATGCATAATTTTTTAACCACAAATATTTGATTATAATGCTCAGTTTTATATAATAATTACGTCCTTACCTACTTACGTGTTTTGTGTATTGTTTGTTACTATTTATAGGCAAAGGTAATGTGATATTATCAGTCTAACCTGTAATAATTTTTCTCTTATCCCATGCCTACCATTTTTCGTCTCATTGATTTCAGTCAAGGCATGTACTCAGAGCAGCTTGCGACCCTCATTCCTGAGGTCCATTCGATCCCTAAGACTAAGAACTAAGACATTCTATGAGTGTCTTTAAACTGGCTTGCCTGTAACCCAAAAAGTCGCCGGCGGGTATCAGGCTCAAGAAGCTGATCACCTGCTTGCCTATTAGATTGGCAAATGATCATGAAATTAGAAATCTGAGGTAGCGCTACTGATTTATTTATTAACTTAATTTTATATATTCAGTTCATAATTTTTTTCTTAAAAAATGTCTGAAAAATGACTACTACTTTAATTGTGGCATAACAAAAAAATTTTCTTAACGAAATATATGTAGTTGAGCGTACATAGTGCTCGACACATTTTTATTCTCATCCCGTGCTATTACGACGATATTAAATACATCCCGCTTCGAAGGCATTATGAAATGAGGCCGAGCTATCTTCGTGATTATTGCACTATCTTTTATATAACAAGCTCCACCGGAATTTAATATTTTGGTGTGTTATTACAAGATAAAAACAACAATATTTATTACTTAAGATTTATGTAGCGTCAATAAATTTTAAATTGGCATAAAAATAATTAAAATATTTACTATCATAATAATATGGTTATTAAATGTTAATGTAGCCTTATATAATATTGTAATTTTACAATATTGTGTTTTGTCAATATTTTCCAACAACAATAGCAATTATTCTCAGAAATATTATTGTAATGAGTGAAATGTTATAATTAAAAAAACAGTACTATAATAGACTTAACAAATTCAATTACTTTAAAACTACAACACAAACTTTCTCTATAAACAATAAATTTTTCCATTATAAACAGAAAAAGTTTGAAAGGACATTTCAGTCCCAGTTCTGTATTGAGCTGTCGTAGTTTTAAATCCGGCTGCATAACAATGAACACGCCAGAGCCCGATTTAGCATAAATTACTTCAATAATTGGTTGGTAGTGAGTGGAAGTTTGCAGTTATAAGGTGTCATTAATTTCTGAGTTATTCCAAGTACTTTCTTTCTTGTATAGCTAGTTAGGAAATTCATTTACGATCGAATAAAAAATTTCAACTTTTTAGGTAAATTTTCAGATAATATGAGATTGACCATCTTAAACATAATCTTATACATAATAGTTCGAAACACAATTTTAGTTTAGTAAATTTGGGAGAGATTTTTTAACTCAGCCGATTGTCACGTTTTTTGATAGTCACTGCTTTGTTTTACTAGAATTATGTTAGAACTATTTTTATTTATACCTTTTTGTTAATTATATTTTTTATTGTAATTATAAAGTCAAAGTCAAAAATAATTTATTCATATAGGTAACATAATGTTCACATATGAACGTAAAAAAAAAGGACAAATTTACGATAAATGAATCTAGTTTTACATTTACTGCCAGTTATCAAATTAAGGGCGTAGAACGGAAGAGAAGAACTGGCAATAAACTCTCCAAAAAAAAATTGGCGATTAAAAAGAGTGGCTCTTTTTAATCGCCAATTTTTTTTTACACAATGTTTGTAAGGAACTGCAACCATTATACCATGTTCCATGTGACATCTTGAGTAATAAATAAAAATAAAATAAATTAAAAACAAAGATTTGTGAGGACAAATCTTTGTATTAATAATAGAGGTATTAGCAGGAGGCATGGTGAAATAGGAGCACGCACTTATAAACAACTAATATCACCGTATACGCGAATTCAAGTACGACCAGTCACCACAAGTAGCACCCGTACACGAGTATGACGCATGGCCAGCCATATATTGTCCTCAAGTTAAATATAGTTTATATCAGTTATGATTTAATAACTAAGATTTACCAGTAAAGAAAGTATTGCAGGAAATGCAAAAACAAAATTACTAAGTAGTCAAAGTAATCCTAACATGATAAATGAACTGTTACTGATTCAAAGACCCATACATTTAAAAATCTCCATAAACCTAAAAGTAGGTGAAAGTATTAGAATGAAATGACCTCTAAACAGAGCTTACAAAAGCTCCGAATACCCTCGTTACAAGTATTAACGTTAAGTTGAAAGTCAAGTACATTTGCATGGCAATTAGACCGGTGGCTGAGGTCACATTACCATTTCAATCGGGATGAGCGAGCACTCAGCAGACGCCTGACTGAACAATACAATAGTATAGCTAAATTTTATGCTTGCCAAAATATACCATTTATTTTTCCTCTTACATTTATGCAAGTTCAGCACGTAAAGTGTGTAGTGTTATAAACAACTCATCTTTAGTTTATACCATCTCGCTGATTCAATTTGAAGAAAAAAACTTTTATAACATCGAGGTAAAGGTAACACAGAAGTAATGAAAGCACAGCTAGTTAATAATGTGTTATATACGAAAAATAATACAGAGATCAGTTTTAAGAAACAAATTCTAGCTCAAGTAAAGTTTTCTAAAATAGTTGTGAGAGGGAAGATTTTAAAAGTGTTATTCAGGTCAATTACTAATACGCCTTTCCTACTAAAACATTTCCCTATAGTCCAAGTAAAAGGACATATATACGGTATCTTTGAATATGGTAACTCAATTTCTGTTCCGATATACATTAGTCCTCTGATGTGCCATCAGCAAAAATCGGTCTGTGGTGTTCTAATTTTGTAGTCTTTTATTATTTTTTTTAATAACAATGAGTTACATCATTAATTAAGGGTATAATTTCAGCAATTTCGACTCATAACCCAGCAAAGACAGGCAATGACTCTGCCTCTAATCCTAATAAAAATAATACAATGGTGCTACAATACTTTACGGGCACCAAAGTTCATCCATTCAATACTGAACTGTATAAAGGCAGTACATAAATATTAATACAATAGAAAAATAAGCAAGTAATACCTGTATGTGATATTTTGCTGACGGTACGTATAATTCTCACCTGTAGATCTGAAGGCATCAAAAATCAATCGTCTATGGATCTATGACCTTTTACACCCACCCGATTTCCTAAGTAAAACACAATATAAACGCGTTTAACATACATCATAATTTATAAATACACAAGTACATAAATCTATGTGTTCGAAATACATAATTTTAATTTTATAATATTTGATGTTCCTCTTCAAACACAACATATGTAACGCTTAATAATACAAAAAAAGTACTTGTTTTAAAATTAAGACACCGTGATAAGTTATTTTGACACATGAGTGTCAAATTATAGCCAAAGAATTGAAAACTATTTGCCTTCAATCATTGCATTCCAGAATTTACCATAATCGCTACAAAATACAACCAACATTTGATAGGGAATTGTATTGGAATCGAAGTGTAACGATTTTACGTGAAGCACTACGTGTACGAGGCCGGAGTTAATCCGATTTCATGTGCTCTGAGGAGATCTGATTGATTTTGGACCAAATTTTCAATTTGGCGCTATTGTTTAGCCATTTGTTAAATGAAAATTACTTACAGCACTCTTTCAATTGATTAAAATGTTTTCCTTTTCTCGTATATCGTATTCAGCTTTTATCGTATTTGACATATTACACTTATATATAACGACATATGTAACAATTCGGCTTGCGTTAGACCCAAAAAGTCGACGGCAAGTGTCAGGCATAGGCTATAACAATTTACAATAATTTATACATAACAATACCTACTTGCCGATCACAATGACAAACGATCATGAAACGGATACAGAAATCTGAGGCCCAGACAACAAGGACACTGACAAGGTTACAGCGCCACTGATTCATTTATTTATTCATGTACTATATTTGTTTCGGTCGTGTCGGACATCTGTTCCTTCGGAAGGATAGAAAATTTATAATATGATGTAAAAGATAGAAACTATGACTATAATATCCCTTGCGCAAGGGGGCAGTAATAGAGATGTATGAGAGACCACACCACCACCAAAACGGTTTAATGTTGTACCCATATTTCGTAATCTATTATAGTATTAATGTTGTTCCAGTTTTTTATACAATTAATCACTATCTCAATATTTCATAAGTAATAAAATTATTACTTCTTACTTCCCGTGTGTCATCTATGAAGACGAATCGATGTCCCCTATCGTATTTTTGACATAATATATTCATGCGATTTTGGTAAAAGCACACTGTGGTCAGTGTACAAAGACCCAAGAGTATTCTTCCTATTACAATATTCATGATCAATACGATTATACGAAGGGAGGGCATGTATTTTTATTCAACAATTAATATTTATAGATGTAACGGTAATTGATCTCTGATATTTATTATTATAAATTATTTCCAATTTTCGTCCTTATATGAATGATGCAAACAATAATTGTCTACATTTTTAAAGGATTCCTAGGAAATTGCAGTTTTGAGTGGCGGAGAGTTTATTGCCAGTTCTTCACTTCCGTTCTACACCCTTGATTTTAATTTGATTGAATTTAATTTGCCTAAAGGGAGGCCTTTTTATGTATTATGTTATTTATTCACAAATATAAAGGTACATAATAAATTATAGGTTTAATGTATATTTCCTTTCTTTTTTGACGTTCATAAGTGTACATTATATTAATAAATGATTTTTTATTTGATTTGATTTGAACTAAAGTACAATAAACAATAACAAGAGTTAGTGTTAATAATATAGCATTAGGGCAATGCTCTTGAATAAGGTTGCACGCTCCAGAGACGTCGCGTACCCATAAAGCTTCACCAACTTGGCTCTCACCTGATATTGTTCCCAGAAGTATTCCGTTTTCTATGAATTAGATATGTTGTACTATATTATCTGTTATTTATAACTGTTTAACGTCGGTTTATTGAATAACTCTTAATTGGTGCAATATAAGCATTGTCTCAAACTCAGTATCTCTTAAGTTCTCTTATGTTATCATGTACATTTGTTATTTGTACATTTCTAATCCCCTTATAACTTGCTACAGAAGTATATATGGGCAGTTCTTTAAGGATCAGAACAGCTGTGGTGCTTATAAAACTTTGAAAACCCAGTGTAAGCAGAAATGATATGACTGTGCGTGCTCGGTTTGTTCAGTTACATACATATTATAGAACGGAAGGACTCACACCTCTTGTTAAATCGTAATTCGTGTACACTTTCATCAGCTCGCCTTATTTCCATGACCTAAACGCAAAAAACTCCTCACGAGCGTTACCGAATATCAACTTTAAACCGAAGGAGAGATTTGAACTTTAAATTGGGATGTGGAAGCTTACAGCTTACTGAGATCGTAAGTGGCATCTCGGGTGAGAAGTCGCGGACGCAGCTTATCGGCTCGCAATCGGTCTGATATCGGCTTAGTCGACTCATGGAGACGCTCTGGTTTGATTGCTTCAACGTGTGGACCTCATATTTTAATCGCATTTCTTTTCCACTGTAGATATCGAATACCTTTAAGAAATAAAAGCGATTATACAAATAATCGGTGAACAATGTTACGAAACATTTTGTTAAAGAAATGAAAAACTATTGTATCGGCTTCTAGCCATACTTAATTTATGTTTACAGAACTCAAAGAATTACTAGAAAAGGTTGTTGCTTATACATAACCAATATAATTCATATAAAATACAAATGTTTCAATTGGTCAAAAATGGGAGGAAATTTCAAATTCAAATGAAATAACTATTTGTATGTTCTTCGATAATCGCTAAGCAATTTTTTACGTTGTTGCTATAATATCTCCATTTCTTTTTATTCCAAGTAGAGTATTTGTACCCATACTCGGAACGTCAATCAACCTTAAACCTAGTTTTAAGAGCTGTCAAACAATTTAACAGCGCTAAAAGCGTGATTGGGGATACGAATAAGAATGTGGACCTTAAACTTCCAGGTCGTAGGCTTTTCTATGTAATGAAATTTACCTAGGTACAAATCCTAAAATAATATTGTTATTTTCTACCCTAAGCCATCGTAAATAGAGAAAATTGGTTTTGTGCCACTGCGTGTGTCCCCTAATCCCAACTAAGACGACTAACATCTCTTAGGTAGTAAAGCTTTAATTAAATCTCCTCTAGTTGAAGCGAAACAAGTTGCTTCCAGTTAAAACATCTCACATTAAAATAACGGGATTTCTTTCAGTTCTTTGGTGTAGTCGTAAAATAGTTTTGTTTTATGTATTTACAGATTAAACTATTTTTTAAACTCTAACGTCTACAAAACCGAGTGACTTTATATAAAGTAGGTACAATCTATCCAACACAATAATTATGTCTGTAATATAAACTAAATTGACCTCAGGCGATATCCATTTTTCATTGTGTATTAAGCGGTTTATCATAATAAATGTGTCCTAGAGAACTACTATAGTAGGTATATGTTTAATAAAATGTTAGTCTTTTGTCAAATTTTTCATACAAAAGCAGTAAAGCGCTTGCATTCAATAAGTCCAGTTGAATTTATACGTTTTTCCTTGAGAAGAAATGATTTTCCCTAAAATTAATGAGATACAAATGAATAAACGAAATTCCAAAACGCACACTTTAAACGTGAAAGTAATTGCTAAGCCTGTAAAAGGTATTTCTCGGCAGAAGTCTAAACTTATCGTCGGTTAAACAGCCCGCGAAGCCTCAGAGGTTGTTAGGGCGACTTTAAGAAGCCAGTTCATTTGGAAATCACTTGTGCGTGAACCTTGACGAACTACCTACTTTCAAATTCAGAAAGATTTCTTATTGAATCCTACTTTCGTCAATCTTGACAGTTTTCCGATTTCCTTTGTTTCTTAAGAAGCTTTCTAAGTTGACTTGGAGTTTTAAACAAAAGGCAGGTTTTATAAACTAGGCTAAGCTTCTGATTATTTTCAGGAAAATTCTCTACTTATTTCAATGTTGACCTAGTTAAATTTAATTATTTCCAACTAGATTAGAACACGTACAGAATTTTATAAAATGAACTAAAAATAGCTACTAGAGACTTCGTTTGCTAAAAAATAATAAACTCCTTTTCATTAGATTATAATAATAAATCAATATTGATTCAGATTGCCATTTGAATGCGTAACACAAATCGACCAATCATTCTACAAATAAAAACAAGAATCGCTCGTTAAAACAGCAAAACAAATACAAATAAAGCAGAAAACATAAAACAAATTCGTTGTACACTTGGCATGAATTTTGAAAGAGTTTCAAGATGATTTGTTTTCCCGTAAACGTTCAAAGGGTGTAACATGTTTATTTCAATATCCCAGGGCAAAGAGCACTGAGAGGATTGCACAGATCTTTAAACTGAGTGAAAATGGATGTACAGTCCTTTGTTTAGTATGTTTTATCGTGTTTGCAATGGCGGCCCTAGAGACGTGATCGCAGTGCATTTTATTTTAATTATACGAGAGTAGATACGGTTCTGTTCATGGATTAAAATCTGTTTTTTACTTCGGAATTATACATTTGAATATACTCTATAACGAGTAAAAGTCTGCCGTGCCCACTGAGTTATGAGTCTCGGTAATTCATTACGCTTTTACTACTTTATAAACAATTAATCGTACGTGCTAGTTATCCCAGCATAGTTTCTGTCAGCAATTCCAACTTGTTATGATATTCCTGCGATAACACGAGAGGATATTGCTTTCATGTTTATCTTGTTTGCGAGTACGCTATGGAATAAATAATCCTGCACATCACGTCTATGTCAAAGGCTTTTCATGCGAGTAATTTATTTATGTTTACTGTGCACCACACGGAACTGAGTTTTATTTAATGAAACTGTTCTATCGTTTGACATATATAATGCTTTTTAAACACAACCGAGCGAAATAAGCACACATTGAATCAACAGTTACGTGAATATTTTGTTGTGTCTTTTTACACTAATATATAGTTTATACAAAAGGCTTATAACATATGTTTAATAGTCAGAGGCCGAATACAATTTACTCAAAAGCCGAGAATGAAAAATGTATAAACACATTTGAAATTAATAGTTGAGTCAAGTTATAATCAAGCTCTAGTTCTAAACAATAATTATGCACTTTACTGATTAGTTGTATCATAAATTCATTTTGTTGTAATAGTTGATAATTTAATTTCGCCGGGATGAGTGGAGACACTCGCAATCAAAGCTTATTGGTGTATCCTAATTCGTTGTATAAGCCCATCCAATCAGAATATCGAGGAGATGATCCCACGAAAAGCCCTACACAGGGGATTTATACCTGATACGACATTCGTCGTCAATTTACTTAAGTATAAATGTATTTGCTTCATTCTTATTAATTCCTAATAATTTCTGATCTCTCGTTATAAATATATATGTACATATATACAATAAATACTATTTGTTAAGAGAAAAAGGTACGTATATTATTTATGTATTTTAAAGGGCTTTATAAAAACGTTAATTGGATAAAAGATAATGTAAAGTCCCTCAACCTTCACAAATATATTTATATATTATATGAAAAAATTTAATCGTCTCAAACAATACGTTGATTTCTTCAAATTGAATTCATTCTGCTAACAAAAATCTTTGACATGACTGACATGAAAATCTGTCGGCTGAAATTTTGTTTTCTTTCAGTAAGCCGCTTTCAACGCTATATACTTCCTTGATATTTTTACCCGAAATCAAAATTAAGTACGCAAAGCTTTTTTATTTACAAGCTGAGTTTTCCTTCCCTTTTAAAATCCACGCCAAGGCTGAACGCTTTATGATACTGGGTATTAAGTTGATTAATAAAAATCAAGTAAAAAAAAATTGTACGTGCGTTATCTTTGCTTATACTTGTGTTATAAAAGATCTTGTAAAAGAACATATATAGCATTAATATGTCTACGCAGACAGATCCAGCGCATGATATGGAAAAGAACACCAACAACTTGTTGCCGTCCCAAAGTTTATATGGATGAACATACCTCAACCCAGACACTATCAAACGCAATAAATGTCCCACTTTACGACACGTTGGTCCCGTCATATCCTAGAAAATATTTTACAGACGTCCTCGTAATAAAGCTCGGAGACAGGTGCGGTTTTAATTTCGCGAAAGTACAAGAATACGCGCCGCTTCTTTATAACGAGAAGTTATTACGTTACCTCATTTAAACATTTACTTCGTTACGTCAAATTACACTGTAATGAACAGAATCAATTTCTAATCTGTGAACGATATTCGTTCTTTGTTCTCTTTGGACTTAATTATGTGACAATACTGAAATTTTATTCAATTATTATTAATGGATTTTGTAATCAGAAAATTTTATGTAATTTATATTATTGTTGGTTGTATACTTCGTTTTAGTATTAAAAAAATACCATTTATATCCAAAAAGAAATGATAGTCACTATAATCGGTATACGTGGAACAAATTGTTTAACCGTTACGTGAATACAGGAATAGGTTTTACCCAGCCTAGATGTAACCTATTGCGTTTAAGTTTTATTACTATTAAGTAAGTTATCTGATAGATGTAATATGATTAAATTAAATTAAAATAATAAAGTAAAGGGAAATTGAGACGGATACAAAAAGAAAGAGTATGCCTTTAAAATACTTTTGTTCTCCTAGTCTAAGACATCGTTTCTCAAGCGCAGGGTTTAGTTTTCAAAAGAGGCCGCAGTCCGTTGAAAAATAATAAATACAAATTACATATAGGTACAATATATTCATTTATTTATATAATGAACTAAATAATGAATAGTGTAGCAGTTAGTGTATAAAACTAACAGTGACGGTTCCGCAAGACCATTTTACTTAAATTTTTGGCTTTTTCGTGGGTCGCGACATAAAAATGGTTGCAAAATGATGCTCGTAGACTTGGTTTTCTCCCTGTGTTTTACTTTAACAATAATATATGTTAGCGATTTTTACTAAAGTTAAATTAACAAAGGTTCTACAATAACTAGGGTTTAAGACACGAATTTCATAACAAAAACTTGTATGTAAATGTTTTACTTTTCAAAATTATATAAATCTAAATTTGAAGACAATAGATTTTTCATTTGTTAAAAAATAATACTACTTTCTAGACTTTACGTATGCAATTTGTATATTTATCGTATTTCAAAGTCAATCTCGGAGCTAATTTCGTTTAAGCCTCGAGAGAGGAAAATTATTCTTCGCTACAGTTATTAACTATCATCGGACAATAAGCGACAACCAGGTAAAATCATAACATTTTCTGATTAGTTTTTGTATCCTACATACATTTATATCATTACTATTTATTAATTATTTAAAGTGTCACTTCAATGCTTTCAAGCGAACTTATATGCGATAACATTTTTTACTCAACAACTCTTTACATCATTACGTCTGCAACTTATAATAAAATAGAATAGCTTCCATTCATTATTCCATGCATCTCATTAATTAGTTTCATATTAAACCGTTGTTTCTTAATAGTTGTACATTATTAATATTACATACTAGGATTAAATAGGTTAAGACAAATCAATTTGAACGTGAATAAATGGAGCAAATACAATCACTCCACTTGCATGCGGTGCAATATAGTTCGTGGTTCGTGTCTACAATAATTTGCACAGTCAATGATTGTGATGTATATCAATGATATCCATATATACAACTTGGTCACGCTTACCATTAATATAGCAAGGAGTATACTTTAGTTCTCTTAAATAACTTTTTTTACTTACGAACTTCGTGTAGTATCTTAAATGTAAGTTATTCCATAAGGAAATTCTTAATTCTCATCAATTTGTTCAAAAATACCATTAATATGATTAAATGTTTAATAATAATACTTTTTATTTGTCTGAATCTATAGCTAAACCTGGAAAAATATTAGTTATACTTTTTTTGGTTGGTTTATTGAGATTACCCCATGCATCAGTGCCCGTCTCAGTCGTCAGTGCCCTCAAGAAAAAAAAGACACTGACGGCCTGATATAAAAAAATAGAATTTTATTAGTCTTTTGGTTCAATGTTAGAATATTTAATGTAGCACTTTATTGGAGAGAGTTGATGTCTATAGAGGCATAAAATAGATAAAAAAATGATTTCTTTTTCATATATAGATATTATTTGTTTCGAATAAAATTATTACAGTTATTTAGATTACCAACATTCTTTTGACAAAAGCCTCCAGTCGCGTGTATGTATATGTAAAACTATTGTTGTTATGCCCTTAACTTCAAAGTTCCTTCGATACGATACTGTTTCAAACCACAAAGCATTACCAATATATACAAAAAAGGATTATGTAGTGCATCAATTAGAAACACACTATATAAGATCTTTTATTCTCTCCAGACGCAGGTCGTAATAGAAAGTAACGGCCAAGCATTTATACCTTTTCTTTCACCACTTAATATTACCCAGCCACAATCGCAATCTTGAAGAACTCCAATAAACAGGAGCTATGAAAAGGAAACAGCGAGCTGCGGAAACAATATGAAGTTCAAAAGTAGGCAACGTTGGCTCGCCTTCATTAACTTTAACTATTCGCTAAGGGTTTCCGGCCGCGTTTAGTTTACGTAGAAGCAGAATTACAATCGCTTAGAGAACCTACATATAGCAAGAGATGCCTGCTATAGTACCTTCAGTGAGGATCTTTTATCTCGGGTTATATAACCTAAAATTTTTACCGGATTTAATTGACTAATCAATGCGGTTTTACCTCTAGAAAGATCTATGGAAAGACTCCGGGTTACCAGGATACGTGTTAGTAATGATTTAGTTAGGATTTAGGTATTTTTAATTTAACTAATGAATAATATTACTAGGATGCCTTCCGAACTTTAAAAAATTTAATTGGACTCAAACTGCCGTTCCATAAACACACCTAAGATAAGGAGATCTACAGCAAATGTATATCTATTTCTTAGTTTTATGTTTCCCTATCTAAAAGAGATAAAATATCGATCTCCAGTACCATCTGTGCAAATGATTTGTTTTCCAAGTAAAAGTTGTAAATATAACTTCAACGGAGTTTTGCTCAATTAAACGAAAGAAAATCGACTTTGATGAACCGCTGACCTGGAACTAAATACATTGAGAAAAACCTTATTTTGCCTTTTCACTCACTGAAGTTTGTTTATCGCTTGATTATTTTTAATTTATTTTTATAAGTTACGTTAGTAAAGCTGAAGTTTTTATATAGGATATGTCATAAATTTATTTCTTAGCTGTCAGGTTTCACACTAAATTTTAAAAATAGGAACTACTTCAGTGTCATCCATTTAACATTAAAATGTGATAGTGTTTATTGCTAAATACACTATTAAATATTACAGTGAATACAAATTTAGCCTAACCTTCATTTTATATCAACATTTTATATGAAATCGGATACATACATTTTTAATATTATTTCAGATAATTGTTTAACTTTCTTATCTACTTGCCGTTATAAACAACGATTTATCATTATAAATTTCCTCTTTAACTCCTTTATGCATCAAAGCCACTGACGTTGATGTATGAACCTCGTACCTAGCTGAGAAAAACTAAAGGAAATTTTAATTAACGAACGAAATAGATCTTAGTCGAACTAAATGAAGCAATCACTCATCGTTGGGTCTTAATAACTACTTAACTATTAACTTGATGTTAACTGACCTGAAACATAATTTCTTTTGTGCACGGGCGCTAATTAAAGATTTAAGTTGGCACCTGGTAGATGGTACCGGTGACCCCACAGCTGGTGCTTTCCTCGCTCAAGGATTAAGCATCGCAATACAGCGAGGAAATGCTACCAGCGTTTAAGGTACCCTATCTGGTTCATTTAATTTAACTATTAAGCAAATTAACATCGGGATTCGCGTTCTCATATATATTCGTAGAATTCCAATAACACTGACTATTTCAATGTTTAACTGCTTTCAAGCGTTTCTTTAAATCGTTGCTGTAATTGTTTTGTCTTTTGTGTGTGTATGTTCTTTTTCAGATAAATTGCTGATTCTAATTTTCATGATTATTATTGTTTTCTTTTTATTTTAGTTGTTTAGCATGACTTTCATAAACATATATATTTATATATATATATATTTATTTATTTCAGCATCTATATATATATATATATATATATTATATGCTGAAATACCGGATTCAGTTCTTATTCAAGCAACAAAAAACCAAACACGCGAGAAAAAAAATTACGTCCCCATATTCTAATTGATTGTACCATAACTAAAGTATAGAGTTGCTATTTTTACAAGCTCGAAAAATGTAGGGTTTTCTTGTGAGAATAGATTATTTTAAAAAACAAACTGAATGTACCCAATATATATATATATAAATATATGCTGAAGAATTTGATTACAATACCTTACGTAATAAAATACCACGAGAAATTCTGAAATCGGCATGCCGTACAATCCTGTCTCATATTGACTCATAAGATCTAAATGCGAAAAATTCCGGTTAGCTATTCAGCTAGTATTCACTAATATTAACCATTTAGGCATTATTCTGTACTGGTTAAGACATCATTTTAGCATTTTGGAATACAATCATTTTATACTGCATACTATATTGACAGTATATTTTCATACATACATTTTTTTGCATTATAAGTATCACCGAATCCAGTTTTGTACCCTTGCCAACCACCATTATGAACTTGTAATATGTATTTGTAAGCAAAACACGTAAACGAATAACATTAAAATATGAAATACAGAATCAATTGAACCGCAAACTACGTATGAATATTAACAACTATCCGGCTTCAACTGTATCGAAAAATACAGATTGAAGCTTGTATATATCTCTATAAAAGTATTGTAGATTCGTTAACCTGCGTTATTTTTTTATAGGCCAACGTTCACTCAAATATATAAAAGTTAATATTATTAATAATAACTTGTGTAGGTAAGATGCAGAATAAAACATGTGTCATTCAAGTTATTTAATCGTTATTATAAAATATTTTATTTAACTTATTCGTAAAGCTAACATTAAAACAGGCATGTTGGTATAAAAATCTTAAATGAATGGTTGTAATTCGAAATAAGAATTGAAACTAAATTGTCAAAATTTTGACGGGGCCTTAAAGAATCTGTCGTAAATGGAGTGCCTAGAACATGCTTCGAAATCTCGAGCATTAAATATAGTGGCACAGCCTGAATTCAGTCTCTCGAATGCTTTGAATTGTATAATGCCTGCTATTCGTTGGATGCTGTAAACGAGCGAAACAATTTACCTACATAGATCTACGAGTAATTACGTTATGTAGTTAAGCAATGTGGTTTGTGATACACAGGTAAACTCATCGGAATGTTGTTCGCGTAATTTAATGAGCAATTCGGACTAATCATGCCTTTGTCTTTGCTCCGCAAACAAGCTTTTGTGTTTGAATACATTGTATTAATGGTTTTGGAACTTTTATATGGTTCTATTATTATCAATTTGGGTGTGCAGTACCATAATCAATCAGTCCAGTTGTCAGCGATCAGTCAAGTTGGAAACAAGTGTTTTCTATATTAAAACATAGTATGCGCACAATTTGTAGGTATTATTTGACAGAAACTTATTAAAATCAAATAACATTGCCTACAAAATAGAATCTCTCGATATTAAAGCTTCGATGCTCCACCTCGTAGTTCTGTATTTTATATCAAAATAAACGATTTAAAGCCCATTCGTATTCAGAGCATCTCCTGCTTTTCGCCTCGGAAACTTCATACAGGTTCATGGTAGAGAGTTCAATGGGCAAAGCCTCACATTCAAACGTATGGTCAGACGGGTTCTGCCCAAAGCCGAATTGCAATCTTCGTGTTCAATGCGATCACGGATATACGTTAGTTAGGTCACGATCCTGCTATACATAAAGCTACAATCACGTTCTCACTATTTACACTGCGGTTTTCGCACTAACGTATATGATAGTGATTTCTGGAACACTTGAAATACATTGGACGAAACAATCGTTTTATTCTTTATATGATTATTTTTAATTTTAATTATCGCCGAATGTATAAAAAACTTTTCTTTTTGTTATCATTTTAATCATGTTAACTAAAGCTCGGACCCTCTGAATTATTATATATGTAGCTGTGTTGGCCTAGGTATTAGATATTATTTAATTTCGCGTATCAGTGTAATTAATTAAAACTATCCAGTACGGGAAAAAAATAATTGATATTGATAAATTAATTCATCAATCTATATTTCCATAACCTATAAGTTCCATTTCAAATGGTGTTAATAGTTTTGTTAGTCTTAAACTTAAGCTAAATATTAGTATTTATATGTTAGTCACCTGTGGATTCATCCTCCTCTCCTGGATGAAAGCCTGCTGCAACCCTCCCCCAAAGGATGAAAGCCAATTCGAAAAGCCAAGCTATAGAAGAAGTTTTTGCCAATATTTCAACTACATATATCAACCGACCTTTTTTGGCCTGTCCACTGTTCATTGGTATGCCTTAACCATATTAATTATTAAGTTTCCTTATTAACATTGATAGTATTCAGGCTGAACTTTAAATTTAAAAAGTTTTATCCACAAAGAGCGCTTAAGCATTTTATTTATGCATGACTGTCGTCCTAAGTATAGCTTACGTTAAAGTTTGATAAAGACCTTAAAAGCGCCATAGTATGAGCTTATATGTAGGTAGCTACGTCGTACAAACCTTATAAGTATGCGACGAGAATGCCTGCCGAGTTCCTCAGAAAACTTTGCTCCACTCAAATTATATGACATCTTTTAACAATATATTTATGTACTAATTCTATCATGAACATAAAACCAAAATGGTAGCCAACGTCTATACCTCAATAAAAGCAGTTGCACAATTAGTTGATACCTGAAAACTGAATATGTTTAGAAAATAAAAAAACTACGTAATGTTGAATGTTGCCAATAGTTTTATTGTCTTTCGAAGTAATCCGTTTCTCTCGAAACATCATCGCCTTCGTTGGAACCACTGGGAAAAGCACTGGGCTCTTTCTTCCATAGCGCTCTCTTCTATGGCTTATACACTTTCACCTCATCTTCAGGGTTCGTAAAGTTCGTGAATACCTCGAATTGTATCTTTAGTTCTAGGGAATAAATGAAAGTCACAGGGCGCCTAGTCAGGAGTGTCTCGACACCTGCCATAGTCAAATATTGAACTGTTCGTTTTGCGGAGTGCGCTGAAGCATTGTCGTGGTGAAGGAGGATCCTGCTTCGAGGGCGCTGATGACGATTTTTTTCCAGACAACAGGCATGCATTTATTGACATATCAGTCTGCAGTAACTGTCCTTCCATCACCTAGCACCAAGAATGAGGCAATCATCTTTTTTGCTTTAGTTTTTCCTTTCTTTACCTTAGATGGCCGATCCACGAAAGGAAACACCCACTTAGCTGATTGTCTTTTGGTTTCGGGTTCGCAGTAATATATCCAACTTTCATCACCTGTGACGATGTCAAATACAGCATTTGAGTCACTGCCGTTGAACTAATCTAAAATTTGGCGACACAAGTCCATGCGAAGCTGTTTCTAATTGTCGGTTAAAGTATGGGAAATCCCTATGGTACAAAGCTTTCGGACACCTAAATGTTCGTGTATAATTTTTAAACTTGACTCATACCAATGATATGTTGATATGGCTTGACCATATCTGCTGATAGGTCACTCTCATATCTTCCTCTATCTTGCGTCGCCCAGCACTGATGTTATCTTCAGTAGTCGCTGTTAAAGGAAGTCATCATTGAGGTTGCTACGTCCACGCTTACAACACAGACAAACTCGTTAAACCAATTGTAAATAGTGGCACGAGATGGGGCTTCATTAAGAAATGCTAATCCCAGACAATCATAGCTTTGTGTTGAGTGAGCCCACAACGAAAGTCATAATAAATAATTAAATTTTTTTCATGAGCAATCTTTCTAAGTATTCCAGGCCAGTAAGCCAATTCTAAACATTTTCAGTGGTACCCACGTAAAAGAATTAATAAAAAAAAATATAGTGTAATTATGGGCTATAGATAAGAGACTTCAAATAGAAAAGTCTACCAAATTTATAATTTTTTAACTAAATAAGTAAAAACAAAAAATAACCAAAGGCTATGATTTTACGTAACTACTTCTATTATTATCTATATTCCGTCGGTGAACCGACGGAATATATAACGATATAATGAGTGTGTTTACAATTTAGCTTCAGCTAATTCCGTTATAAAACAACTGATGCTTATTTTTTATGTTTCTTGTTACCTTCATGCGTCCTTAGGTCCTATTAAAATTATACTTCGCTTAACTACCTTAATATATAGTAGAAGCCTCTAGGTCATGGTTAAAAGCTCTAAATGGAAACTCAAAGGCATCGAATTAATGAAGTAGGCTTTTACAAGGCTCCGCCCTAGTTCGAAATTATTAATTTTATGCGTTTAATATTGCTTTTCATTATGGTACACTTTATTAAGCAGGAAATAAACTGTATTTACATACTCGCGTAAATGAGGTTTTATTACATTTTATTGACATTGAGATTGTTAACAATTTTGCTCGGAAGTGTTTATTGGTTTTATTCAAAGGGATTAAATCATAGAAATAAATCTGTCAGTTAATACAACTGGTTCATATAGTAGATCAATATATATCCATTAAAGGTAATTCGGTGAAAACAATATACCTCATATTGTTTTTTCCTCTGTCAATAAAATGTAATAAAACCTCATTTAAGCGAGTATGTAAACACAGTTTGTTTCCTGGTAAATAAAGTGTACCATAATGAAAAGCAATATTAAACCATTAATCCATGAATTTTATTAAATTAAATGACGTCAAAAATATACCTATGTCATTTTTTTTAAGAAATTTTCTATTATTATATCAGAATATGAACCTAGAATCTCCATCTCAAAATGATAAACTAGTGAATACATTCTTCAAGTATTTTCACAAATTTCTCCAAGGTAACTGCGGTAGTAATTACAGTTATTAAAACTGAACTTCCTCAGAAACTCTACTTGATTTCCTATTAAATAATTTAGGAGCCAACTTCTTAGCAGTCACATGAGAGAGTTATAGACTACTATAAGTGTGATTACCATCTTTGACGTTTATGTTCCCAGATGGAAAGAGATCCATTAGAAATACCTAAATTATATTTCTTTTCTATTCCAATGTAGTGTCAGCAACGAAATAAAAATTAAAATACATATAAATTGAAAAATAATATTTAGTTCTAATTTTTTGCAGAATAACTTTTATAAAGGAGACTTAAAATTAACTACTCAAACTTTTTCAACGACGCTAATTTGTTCGCAACGGATTTTTATAAAAAGAACGTACATTTTCTTTTAAAAAGTTGTTATCGGTTTTTTCTATGTCCCCAGCTGTATCGGGCAGCAAAGAAAGTATGAAAATAAATAAAAAAACCCTAATAAAATCTCAGTTCACTTCAGTCTAGTAATTTAAGTTCGATTCCTGTTAATAATTCTTATAAATTTGTCATTTACTGACTTATATCAAAAGATTTTATAGTATTTCAGCTCCTTACAATCATTGTGTAAAAAAAATATTTTTCTAGTTCATCCGGCGCCATTGATTTAAAAACCTTTGTAATTTATGGATATTCTGATTTGTTAATATTAAAATATTAATTTAAATAAGACTAATTTCTTATTTACTCAATTATTCAAAGCGAAAATAAATAAAGAACTTATTTAGGTTCAGAGAGCGAATTCGTTGCTTCCAGAGCAATGAATTGCAGGAACGAATGGGACGGTTCAGATTTCGAACTCGTATATAACGGGCCATATTAATTCCGTCGAAAGCCGCAGCAGATGTCGGCCGTTCATCAACTATTTACATTCGAAAAAGATTTTCAGGATAACTCACTAATCAAACTGGACGCTTTTACGACAACCAATTATTTATAAACATTATAAGAAATTTGTCGTCTTCGCAATATTGAGCTGCACTTAAAATAACTAGTGATCTAAGCTTTAGCTTTAGCATAGCAATAAAACTACTAAACCATATATTACTAAAGAGAACATAAACATCAAAATATTTAAGACCCATTTCCATTAATACGATACATAGAAAATAATCATTAGTTTGGGCAATGTCGCCGAGACTAAGTGCGAGTTGAGGGTTTGAAAATAATTGAAACGCTTGACGAAGGATTTCCTGTTTCATTATTCATTAGGCTAAGGCATGTGATGTCACAGTTCACAAGTCATGTTCAGCCTTTGGGGGCGGCTAAACAATTTTATAGTGTGCTATTACAAAAATCCGAGTCACTTTGACAGTTAATTAACTCGCAAACAAATGTCGAAACATAAAAACATTTTCTTTTATTCTTAATTTACTTTATACTTATTTGGTAGATTCAAATCTAGGATTTCCTTAAATTACCGAATAATATGAGTGTTATGCGGAAAATGCTGGACCCACATATAACTGTTTAGCCATTGGAATGTTTTGTACTAGAAAATATGTAGCCCAAATAAGTTATTTCATTTATTTTGCTTCAGTGGTCTTGTCAAAGAATATTTCCATATTATCCGCTTCCGTGGACACTTTTCTTTGAAACTGCTCTTTCTGTTTTTCCTTTTTACACGATAGTTACGCTGATGTTTCGTAGCTTTTATTTGATAGTGACCGGCTTCATCATAGACCCTGGCTGCAGCTTTTGAACATTGCGTTTTGCCTTGTCATTATTATCAAGTCTCTTTGTAGTTATACTTTTAAAAGACACTTCGTTTTTAGGCGCAAAGACTCAGTCAAAAATCTATGACAGATTAAAGAAGATTTTTTTTTGTTTTATAATAATAACACGTTGATCATTTAAATTTCACCTTATTTTCTACTCCATAAAATTTAACACAGTTAACGTTATCTAATGTAATTCTCCACTAGTGCCTTTATGCTTAAATTTGTTGTCACTATCTTCTGAGACCCATAATTTTAAACATTAAATTAAAATTCTGGCGCTAGGTGTGATAAAACATGTACTAAAACAGATAATAAAGCTTTATTGCTTGTAGAACGACCGATGAAAAGGTAGGCAAGTTTTTAGGTCAGTGCGTATTGATAAATGAGTTTGATATGATTTTACTTTATTGACATTGAGAATTTTACCTTTACCTTTTTGAAATAATTGAGGTAGATGTAGAGTCAGTTCAAACAATATTTATTACACTACTCGTAGATATATAGTTTAAACGAAGGTTTGAAGAACGAATAGTTTTTCTTCACTACAATGCACCATTAGAATATTAAATTATTTCTAATAGTGAATCTATCAAATAATTGTCGACGGTATTTACATTATTCACATAGAACAAGAAGAAAAACGCGAAGAAACTCTTTTGAGTTCTTTTTATCCACTATATTTACGTTTTTGTATAAACTGTTTAATAAAAATTTAAGCAAATAATGTAACAAAGAGCAGTGTTGGCATGGTGGCTTCACCCTGCGACTCTCATCCCTGAGATCCCTAACTTGGACATCCGATTTTACATTTTACGTTCGCTTGAAAGATAAAGGAAAACATCGTGAGTAAACGTGAAGTATAAAGGCGTATCAATTAATTAATTAATATAAATGAAATACGTTATTCAGTGGGTTACAAATACACTTAGTGATGTTGCATGTTCTATACGCGTAGACATATTCCTTCGAGACTTCATTCGCACATGTAGCGGTGATAAAATCAGCATAAATTCAGCCGTGCAACCGTTCACCTTAAAGGTACAGACTGGAGACAAACTAAACTACACAATGCTCAAAATTATATTTATTACGTATATTAACAAGGAATCACGCACTTTAGTAACACTAGAGTCTGCTAAAAACACGTGTTGTTTACGTTTTAAATTAATTAAATTTAATTCTGTGGTTACCACCCCTGTTCGTCTTGGACTGACATCTCCACATCGAGGTTCATTTTTGTTTAGGCAAATAAACTTTAACCTTCTGTGACACGTCGTGACATGCTGGTTACCCCACCTTATGACTGTATGATCTGTTCCGTACATATAATATGGAGGAAAAAAAAACCGGTGAGGTTCGTACCCACTACCTCACGATTGAGAAGAGCACTTTCCGTTCCAAATAGAATATACTGTAAATTATTGATGTAAGTGTTAGGAGAAATAAAGAGATAAGATATGCTGTCGGTACAAGGCAAAGCAAACCACGTGCAAATAATGGGCTCACTGTTTAAGACTTTGTATTTAGGTATATCTTCCACAAGCGAAATTAACTTTAAATGTCCCACGTGAAATCATATTAATAAAGTGAATGCGCTTGTTACGTTAATCTATTATGCTAGCTTCTTGTATTGTAGTTTAGTGTAATGAAACGTTGCTTCCAAAAAGAAGGAGGTTGTCTCTTTTTTATGTACGGTCCCCATTAACAAAAACTCAATTAAAATAACTAATTTGGGAAAATATTCTATTGGGATACCTTCTAAATAACCCATGATCATTATGCTATTCTAAACTCTCGCTTAAATAAATATAAACATTGCTTTTGAAAACCTAATTTGTTGAAGTAATTGATGATGAAGAACTTCTATAAACTCCGCAGCATTCCATAAAGCAATTACATACGAGTATTATTTTCTAAAATATTAACATAATAATAACGCTCAAAATAATAAGCAGTATCTTACCGTATATGTACTACACTATTTTGATTAATATATTAATCCCTTGGACCTTAAAAAAATATTCCGTCACAACAAAGCTAAATATATCATAAATGTTAGGAAATCTCATTATATAGTAATAATTGTTAAGTAAGCATTTGTACAAAGTACGAGGGTGTTTTTTAAGCAATTTTGGAAAACTTGGACTATTATAGATGCTCGGTACAAATTAAAAGACTTAATTTCACACTCATCACGGCCGCAAAGTAATTTTAAAACCTGGTTACAAAATATTTTAACTACTCCGGGAGGTGCGTTTTACATTTACATGAGTGCCATCTATGTGTTACGGTCAATACTAAATCAGATACTACGTCCAAAACAAAGAACCTACTGAAAATTATCAAATTCCTACAACAGATGGCAGCCTATGAGATTGTAGATATTTCATAAATCTTATATTTTCCCTCGTGTTTAACTTCAATTTCTGCAAAAATCCTTGCAACTTTTAAGAATGAATGATACTTTTTTAACCATTATGACTTATTTTTGTAATCATATTTGAAACGAGAACAAGGAATTTAGCAAAGTGCAAATTAATCTTAACTTATATATATATACTATATTTATATATATATATATATGTATATAAATTACGTGTCACGTTATTTTTTAAAATAAAATACGTTTCTTATGAAATATAAGATAGGCAGGTTTGACATGGACTCCTCATCTACTTAACCGATTTTAAACAAATTTGAAACCATGTGCACTTTGATCTAACTTAAGCTTACATATATGTATATCATTCTACTGTACGTCCGGTACGTGTGTAAATCACTGAACTCCTCTTAAATGGCTCGACCGACTTGAATGATTTTTCTAATTTGCGATTGGGTGGAGCCCTGGATGGATTGGATTCTCAAATCAGCCCGGCATCTGCCAGAAAAGCACCGACTACGAAAGTACAGTCGGTACTTTCATCCTAAATCCCTAATCGCTTGAAATATCATGCAGGACATCGTCTGTCGGGACCGCTAGTGTAGAATAAAAACTAGGCAATAAATTATTAATCTCGAGATTCAATATACTCTATTCATTTCCCTCAGGTACAGATTCTTTATATCATTCAAAAACATTTGTAATTTGATTCGACATAAACCTGACGCTTTTTAAATGGCTTTTACACTGAGGACATTTACCAAAAAGACTTTCAAAGTTAACTTGTCCTTTTAATCACTACCTATAATATTATATTAGTTTAAACAAATTGCTAACATAAAAAAATAATAACTAACCTTAAAATATATGTATTATTAAAAGGAGGACATTAGGCAAAGTTCCGAAAAGTTTCCGAATATGTCTCAAAGTTGATTCTGAATTTTAATGAATTTAGGTCGATTTACTAGTTCTTGTTCTTGAATAGAAGGACACCACTGGTATATTGTGTTTTGAACGCACGACCTTAGCTTTGACCACCCTAAACCACAAGACCAACACGGTTACTTTTAATTTTTTTTATATATTTTTACCGATTTGAGCGCTATGAATTTTGATAATTAAACACAGTGTCATCGGTTTCGATACTGTCTTTATTAAAGCAGCTTGTGTTTAACCGTTGAGTAAAAGCAATGCGGGTATTAATTGTATCACGAATACGCCCGGTGCAATATGCTTAAGAGGTAATTGAGCTGTCATCTGAGATGAATACTATTGCTTTATGTCGTCCGATAAGCATGTCAGTCGGTATGTCAAATTATCTTCGTGCTCCGATTTATTATTAATACTCACTCTTTAGCTTGGCCATTTTAACGTTTTCAGGTTGTTTCATATTATTTAGACAGGACGTAAAAGTAAAAAATATTTTTAAAACTATCACATAATGTGTTGTACAATAATTATGGTGATGACAAATATTGTATATACAATTTAGGTAGATTCTGAAAGTTAAAAAAAAGGCTACATGTAACTTAAAAGTTCCATCATAACGTGCCACTATTGAAGTATCAGGTACAGTAATTTCTCTTCATGTTATAATATAATATAATCTGATTGACTTATTATAATTTTGAAGCTTAATTAAGTTTTTCTTTGTGTTAAGGCCATGGACTTATTAAATAAATTAATCAAATGGTACGCCCTCGTGTTGACGTTTACTTGTTTTTGATGGTACTTTTAAAAATAAACCCCTTGATGTTTATGATTCAATTAAAAATCTTAACTTAAAATCCCGTGATCATGGTACTTGGTTTTCAAAATTCACTTCAACTTACATTGTTAAAAAACCAGATGATCCAGTTAATTGTATTTAATTGATAACCAAAGGCGAATTAGCACTTTAGCTAATTCATCTCTTTTAAAACCGATTGTTTCGTAAAATTAATATATGACTTACATAACGGATACAAACACAAATGTATTAATGCATACATTACATGCATAATAGTCCTTAAAAATATATTCAAATATATACGTTATAAGTGCCTCCTGTATAAGTGTAGTGTTCCCTATACAAACAAGACAAAAATATAAGCTTTTTGTGATACGTATTGAATTTATTCATGGAAAAAACTTGATATATGAAAAAGCGACGTCAATAATAGAGCAGTGTCTTATTTTGTTATAAAAATAAGTAAAATTACAAGTTGTAAAGTTCGTATTTAATTAAGTAATTATACAATTATTTTTACCGTTTTCGAGTTTAAGAAAATGCGGAATATGACGGGAACATAGAATAAAATCTTTTTTATCATGATTATTATATCTGCTCTGTGGTAAACAATATATTTCACTACTCTATGGGTTTAGTCGGATCACATAGATCACATACAAGCCTCTAAAAAAGACGCGTAAAAAAGCATATTTTATGCATGGTGGAATACTTGCTATCAGCAGTCGTTGGTTGTACATAAGAATATTACAGATAAAAAATAGGTACTCCATCTTGTTTTCGATATTAGATTTTCATTAAATTATCTTGTGATATTGTTGCGCTTAAAAAAACTAACGTGAAATTTATAAGTTGGAATATTATAGATAGGTTTGGGTTCACATTGTACACATAATTAGAGCGAAATTGTTTACTGTTTCTTTTCTACTCTTATAATTTTATACGTTTTAAAAGTAAGATGCATATTTTAACGTACAACTGTAGTTCATTAGTTACGCACTCCATTTCGCATTCATCAAGTCAACAACGGAGATTTATGATGTGCAATTACACAAGTAAAAAACTTTTGATTGACATCCATACTAAAAAGCTCAAACAAAAGGTAAATACCATAAATGGGGCATCTACTGGGTACTTTCGTGTACATAATTAATAAACATGAAAATAACATGTTTGTGGCTTTTATGGTGATTGAAATGAATATATAATTTAAAAAGATAGTTGTATAAATATGTGACCCTGAATTAGCCAGAAAAAAAGGGTCTATTACAAATGTCAGGCCACCAAAATCCACAAGAAACAATAACTAGAAGACTGTTTTAATTGATATAATATTTATAATTTAAAATAATTTAATGTAATTTCACGCACACGAAGTGCCGTAGTCGGCTTTAAACGCGGCTCCTTTGAAAATCTTAAATTTATTGATAAAACTTCATGCGTGATACATTGTTAATATTACTTATAAACCCTAACTTATGACTACTTTACGACTTACAACATATTCTTGTATGCAGAGATGACGCCAATATATTACCCCATAACCATAATAGTGTGGTCAAACGATATCCCGTGGTCACCTCCTGGGCTTCACATTTTATGCGACATTATTTATTTTTGTTAAAGAAGCCGCTGAAGAAAAAAATACAATTTAATCGTTCTCGTTTGCTTTATTGTATCGAAAGAAGATTAACTAAAATAAGTATGACAACTAGAACAGACTCGTACACAACATTTAATATTATTAGATACAGATACATATACTTTTTCAAGGATACAATTTAATACAATTATATGCGTCATATTTGACACATTACCAGAGCTATAAATCTAAAATAATATGCGTTTTTTAACGACGGCCCATTTTATCACAAATTGTGGTCATTAATATTTAACAAACACTTTATTTTCGTACAATTGTTTTCTTGTTCAATTCGCACCTATTACGTACGACATGAACTGAGAATTTTTTTACCAAACCTCAATAAATTAAACATGAACCGCGAAGAAAACAAGAATAAATAAGTTCTCCCGCGTTCTTTATGTAAGTAGAAATAAACTGATGCAATCGAACCGCTGTATCTAATAGATTTTTATTTGAAAAAACCTCACACCCGAAGGCGATCCTCGGATATAATCTAATCTTGACGCCGGTTTACTATTGAGAAGTAATTAAAGGTAATAGGGATGTACTTTGTTACTAATAGAGATACTTTTTACTCTTAGACTCTTACTTCTTCTTACTTAATCTTTTTTACAATAATTAAAAATATCTGACAAATTAATTTATTAGAAAACCGTTCATTCTATTAATATATTCGTAATATGAGAAAAACGAAGAGTATGCCATATATATAAGCAACCTTTATTGATATAATCTGGTGGCATCACACATATCCAGTTTAATATAAATCCTATAAAATAACATCATTGACCGTGAAAAAATAGCAGATGAAGGTCGTCGTCGTGAAATACGAAAACAATGCAGTTTAGTTAAAACAATACACAATGAATTTTTAATAATCAATCATGAAACGTTTTATGCAATACCCTTGGGTGGTATTGTAAAATATTTATTCAGTAAGCGTCTCACAATAGCATTTCAAATTCATATAATGCGCTGCCTAAAGCGTTATCAGCTAATGTGTGCATTTTATATTAAGTTATTTCTTTGCATTAAAGTATGAGCCCAGTGTATATGTCAATTTAATAAACCTCTTATTAACTAAAATATTGTAAAGGCAGAGAAGGAGGTATATAGTAAAACTATATTGATTTTTTACATCCTATTTATTTTCTGTTATCCTTACATAAAGCACTTTATTCACATGGATTTAATAAGATGCTTTAATTTATAAATGCATATTTTTAATTAAAATTAATGAAGTGTTTATGGTGTATTTATAATATCAATCAATTTACTTATAAAACTGATAGTATGGCATTACGTGGTCACGGTTGAATAATAACAATCAAAAATAATTTATCTTATGTCATTCGTAATTTTTAAAGTATGTGAATGTCCAATTTGCCCAAATCTTTCATTTTTAAAATCTCATTAATAAATAATGTGTAAAATAATATGTAAATATAACAATTGTCGTATTTAGCATTCTTATGAAGTTACAGAAATACTAGCTTCGTCTTCCTTACTATTGAGGCTTATATTAATATTTATACTTATATAACAAAAACTGGGTAAAACCGGTTAATGATAAGGACGACACAAATATGACGTTATAACGTCAAATGCACAAAAACGAGTCTCGCGAATAGAATGAAATATTACTCAGCCATACGCGTAGCGAAATAGAGTTTATTTTAAGTTAGATCTTAAAACCCGTTTATGGGAATTAGAATAAAAAGTGGTACTATCAGGCTAGTTACGCAACACTTGGCTCTATAAAAAGTCTTCCCTTTTGAGATGTGAGGAAGTTCAACACCCGAGAGGAAAGGACGTATAAATAAAACTTATCTTGGAATTTATTTCTTGTAATATTTTTAGGTATCACGGTCTATTCGTAATGTATGGTTATATATTGTAAACAAGTTTTTTTTTTCAAATTGTAACGTTAGCATATAAGTGTTCTAATGTATGTGACTAATGTCTATTATGAGAATAAATGTCTTTAAACCTAACAGTTAAAGCTAATTACATAGCAGTACCAAAAAGGGAACGATGTGCATCATTTAAATGTAAAATAATTAATAGTTGGTCAAATAAAATGTTGGTAATTGAAGCTGCGATTTACTTTGAATTTACTTCGTAAAATGTTGGCATTCTAGATTTTGCTACATTATATCGTATAAGAGTATATACATCTTTATAGTATAAGAATAAATAATTCAATATATCAAATTTCTAATTTAAAACTTGAAACTACGTTACATATTCTACAAAAATGTTTCTCATAATTTATATTAATTAGATCTTTTAAATTGTAATCACGGTTAAACTATAGATTCCATTACCTGCGATTGGAATTACATAATATTTTATCGTACAATATATAGATAATACGCGCCCATCTCGCCTTCATAAAGCTGGACACTTGTTTTCTAAATAATTTCATAATAAATCTAGCCTATCTTACTCACAGATAATTTAACATTCTAATGATGAAATATTTTTTTACATCCTTTTTGTAGTTTTTAAGTGATTAATTACAAATATAAAAACTGATATATATTATATTTGTTTAGATAGATATTGTTTTTGTAAATAACTACGATAAGGAAATATAAATTAACCAATAACACGTGATATAATTCGATTCAACGTTTCACCGTTACAATTAATTAGCTTAATCAATCAATTAACGGTGAAGGTTCTCACAAAAAAAATACTGAACAGGAACTGGCTTGTCCTTTGGGTAAAGAATGCGAAAATATTATTTAAAATTATTATATTATGTTTACGCAAGTAACTTATAACTTCGGAAGTTAAGCCCTATTTCGGCCACTAAATTTAAACTAAAAGGCCACTATTTCGAGAATATTAATTACTGTTCCTACACAAGTAGGTAAAGCTGTATAGTTAAACAGAACCCCATAAGTAAAATTAAGTGTCAATTTCAATACAATCCTTTTTCATTGACTCACAATTCGTCAAGGTGGAGCTATCCTATTTGTACGGCGAACGATGATAGGTGTTCGAGGTTCGAGCATTCGTCATTAATTATGAACTTCTGAATAATTATTTATTCCTTGCTGTTCTTTATGTGACACTGAATATTTATTCGTAAAATGCACAGACAACTACACTGTGAAACTGGATTTAAATAAGTATTTTATTGATTAACGCAGCATATTATATCATCGACTATCGTGGAGACATGTTTTATAACCCGCGCTTTATATTTTATTTCGAAAAAGTAATTTTAATGTGATTAAACCAATCAATTTTGTAAGCGGTGAGCTTATTGATAAACCCTACAGGACTTGGTAAGCAATAAGATTTTATTGATTTGTGTGTTGATTGTGAAAAGTGTGTATTTATTTTTTGACAAAATGTTAAATCTATAGATGCACAAATGTCCGAATAAATGGTAGAAAAAGAACATACTGGGCTAGGGAATATAAATAATCTGATAGACAGATATCAAAACTCATATAAGAAACAAATAAAGTTTCATACTATTAGTTTATTTGTAAATAATGTCCGTAAAACATATATCTGCCAATACATGCTGAAACAAGAACTTGTTAGAATATTCTCATAGTATGAGCTAGCCTCGTGATTATGTTTCTCATAATTTTCAATAGATATCTTTATGAAATAGTGTATCATTTAAACAGAACTTCAGCAACGACATCTACTGACGCGCATAAGTAAATTACTGACTACATTACCACGCTGTGTAAGGCTTTTGCTCAGTTCCTTAGCAGCCTTCTTCAGACCGAAAAACCCCTTTGTACAAGTATAGTTAATTTGTGCGAAGCTGACATTAACCTGACTTTTTGCCGTACGAACAATTGGATCCTGCTATAAAATGCATCCATCATACAAATTATAAGTTTTTGCGTATATCAGCTTTTTATCACCACCTCGTTAATAACTTTTTTATTAAAATATTTGCCCAGAGTATTATATATATTTTGATTAAGTATTCCTGTTATTAACAACATTCTTAGGCTAAAGATGATGATTTTACTAATGAGTAAGAATTTTGCTATTTTGTATAAATGTTGCCTTAAATATCCACACACATTTTTACACGAGTTCTACATCTTGTTACAAAATGATTCCTCTAAAAATAAAATTTACGATTCCCCTAACTTAAGTGAATTAAAATAAACTTACATCCAACATATCAGTTAAGTTCAATACAATGCAAATTAACAGGCATAATATGTACTGTTAGCAAGAGCAGCGGCTCATTGCTAATACTTATAAATAACAGCTAAATCCTGATTTGATTAAATTTTTTGACATTTGATTGCTATAAATAATTTTGAACGCAATTGCTACATATTTCAACTTTTTTCTCAACCGGTTATAAACGCGAACTTACAACATAATATTATGCCGCGTTTCAAAAGTCATAATATCACATTATTGGCTGCTAACATTCGGTGTTCAGTATCTTGCTGACAACGTTTGATGAAAAGCACTGGTTAACATTTATGTAGGTAAACACTGGGTTGATATTGGAGTGCTGCAGAGCGGCCTTTTGTTTGCACCTCGGACGCTGTGCGCATCGCAAGAAATTGAGGGTAGCTAATGAACATTTATGTACCCAAATAAAGCAGCATTATCGAATTTCAGATTATGTTTTTAATGTAGCGTAATAACGCATTAAACGTAAAGTCCGTAGCTGTAGTAAAGTATGCTGATAGTACGTCCTCATTGTAGTAAAGCTCCCACGTACTGATTACACCTAATAAAAGCAAATTATGTAGATCGAACTCAAACTCGACATACACGAGAAACCTTCTAATCATGAGAATATTATCGATGATCGTGAGACTTTACGGGATTTTATATGCCATCAGCTACCTACTAACTGAGACAAACTTGACTGGGTGTACAAGACGCGTACACAAAAGCGTCCATAAATTTATTGTGACGGGTAGGTAATCTAAGCTGGTGAAGCCGTGAATGCGGGACGTACTAAAATGTAAAGTTTCTTTCATATCAAAATAAACAGACTTTTTAATGTCCTAAAAACATAACATGTTTTTAAATCTGTAAGCACTATAATAAACTCTACGTGAGTCATAAAAAAGTATGTTATGTTGGTATTTTAAATAAACGCAAGCTGCAAACATTTGTGTAATATGAAAAGTAACCTCTTACAGAATATTGATATTTTAAAGTAAATAGTATTTTTTTTCAAATTCCGTCTGCAAAAACTAATCTAGGAGTAGTTTTCATTTCACATTTCACACCTTTCATTCAAATTCTTCGCAAAAGTTTTATGAGAATGTAAACACTGGTCGTGGCCTGATAAATTTCAGGTTAAGTGCCTATCTGATCCGCAATTTTACTTATTAATTTTGGCTCAGGCAAAAAATTACAGGTAAAGTCTAAAATTGGAAGTTAATAATAATGTAGAAAATTTTACTAATTTAATTTGTTGTAACATTTATGTCAATTACATTTACTGTATATGAAGAGGTGAATTTAATAAATAAATATTAATACACTATTTTTTGCTATGATCTTAAGGCGTCTTGAATGATGGTTACGTCACGATTACATTCTTTCATGAAGCAAAAACAATCGTCTGAGCTCACATGAGATATTATAAAAATACAATCCTGATACTCCATTTAATATATTAATAACAGCAGGTAACCATAGACTAATTTTAACTGTATTGAAGCACATTAAGGCGCAATTAAACCTGACGCACAATTAATTAGATCATTTCTTGTAAAAAGAACTTGCTTTATATGATATTTAATATAAAAATATATATTTATTTTTGGATCTAGCTATATAAAATAAAGGAAATATCGAATTATTATCCTTAAATCATGTAGGTATTCAAATAATTAACGTAAATTGGTCCGAATAATTGCGATTTCTTAGTTTCCCCGTCGACATATAATATGTGGACAGCCGAAACAAAGGACTTGTAATGTATCGTAGTATCGTAAGAATCTGGACCCGTCGCAAATTGGTTTATTGAGATTGTGACTGCGATTTATTAAAACTGATTCATTCCACTTACGACCTTTTAATATTATAAACTCAAAATAGTATAATAATAACTTTCAATAATATTTTATACGATGTTTAAACGTCATTCCCGTGAATGTAATTTTAAGAATTACGAACGATAAGTAAACATGTTTTTTTTCGTTGTATTGATACATTTAAAAAATTAAAACGTAACACACGCACAGTATCTTAAATAACACTTCCAAAAGTCCTTGTTATAAAACAAATGTTGTACAATGTCGAGTAAATTCTAATAAAATGTTATCCAAGAAACACCTTTAAGCATGTAAAAGCCTGATAAATTGTAAAATTTATTCTTTATAACACCGCAAGGAAAGCGTGTAACGTAATAAAATTCGCGTTACTCCGCCTTACTTTGCTGTTTATGTGACTCAAACCACAGACATTGTACTACAAGTTAGAACAGAGCTAAACTTCTATTGAGGTAATAAGAATAAAAGCTAAATGTTTCGAAACCCCGGCCGTTTACCAATCGCCATTCTTCCTATGTGCGCATTTGACGTTTGCTCGAATGGTGAAGGAAAACATGGGCGTGTATCTGGCCCAAGAGGCTCATCACCTTTTATGCCTGTTAGATTGACAAATGATCATAAAACAGATACAGAAATCTAAGGCCCTGATGTAAAAAAAAAGTAGCGCCACTGATTTATTTTTAATTTTTGTCGTATTCCGTGTTCTACCAACAAGGCTTGGGCAAAGCATGTGATGTCTTCACCTAAACATTGTAGATAATCATCTACTAAGACGGCTAACCAGCCGTGCATGTCAACATGAAACCATTATTATTTAGTTATTAATGTATTCCTTTATTACGCGCATTATAACAAATATGAAACTATAACTAAACACAGGATCTCAGGACCAAATGATTAAAGAACAAAGTGGATGATCCCTATATGTTATCCATTATACTCGCTCTCACATATCACTGTAACGACCACTCAATACCGCATTGTAGATTCAATTTATATTGACCACAGGGCATTCTCTCTTTTAGCCTCCTCAAAAGCCTTTTATTTTCAAACTGCGATACTTTCTAAAGGATTCTTCGCTTATGTAATTCTGATATATTGATGAGACCATTAATTTTAGACCTTCTATTTGTAATGTCAGTGTGCGCAGGATTTCAAATGTGCTATTAATATTTATGTTTTCAAATGTGGGTACTTTCTTTAATACGAGGCCATTATATTGTAAATGTATTACAGCGGGATAAGTGAAATCCTGCAACTGTAGTTGGACGAGACATCATTTTGCATGTTTTATGGGACATGAGCCAAACGAACGGAGGACTTGTAGGTGTGTTCAGTGAATAAAATTATAACTTTTCGCCCTTTTGGTTCAGATCAAAGTGTAATACAGTTTTATTATAACCGTGATTGCCACTCAAAAAAATTAGTCTATTTATAACTGTTACACCAGCGCAAAAAAATAAATAAATAAAATACGTTTATTTTGGAACATAAGATAATCATGATATCACTTATTCCACGTCATTAAAATCGAGTCTTTTGGCATCCCTAGTGGCAAGCGTTACCACATTTGTTTTAAATATGTGCCAAACCGAATTTAAAAGAAATATGGTTCATTCTCTTCTTTTCATGAGTACTCCCAACTTAAGCGAATATAACAGACCATGAAACATATCGGTTTAAGTAGATTCCTTCTTATAATATTATTGTCAGTGGAATTGCGGTAATACAATCTAGAACCTTCAATGATAATATCCTGACCACTATATCATTACCTCGAATCACAAAAAAGCAACAATAATTTGTTTAATGATACGGATTCACGCTTCGTGATCACCTTTATTTAGATCGATATAGCCAATCGGGTCGATATATAAGCATCATTATATTTTACTACTTACAGCAACGGCTTCGCACGCCGCATTTAAACTAATTAAAAAGAAACACAGTTAAATAGTAATGGTGTTGGCCTAGTGGCTTAACTGACCCTCAATAATAAGGTCTTACGTTGACGTCACGGCTGTGCACTAATCAAATTTTATCTCTATGTGCGCAATTAGCACTTGCTTCTATAGCGAAGCTAAACTCAAACCTAAACCTAAACCTCAAAGCTATTATCAAACCTAAAAATCATAGAAACGGGTGCAATTTGAGACCCTATAATATTATAATATATAAATAATAATTATTAGTTAAAGTTATGTAGTACAAAAACCGGAAATTTCTTGATTATAAATACTCCAAGAAATAAAACTTTAGAGAAGTTCGGATAATACTTTATGCTTTTATTGCTCAAAATACTTTAAAACATATTCAATAAACAGTCGACGGCTACTTTATTATATGTATATATAAAAAATCGTACATGGAACTTAAATTAACACGTCCAAACAGTAATCCATCTCCAGCCAACCTACTATTACCCCACATAAAACCCACACTGGTTGAAATAGAGTATAAAAATCCTGAATGTATAGCATCAATTACGTTCACACGTACATTAATTAAAGCCTCTATAGCTCTTGACAGGACATGGTCAATGCGAGTCTTTTAGTGCTAAAGCTAATAAACTCATACTTAGGTATTTTCGCGTGCTATTTTAGCGGGTTGTTGTCAAGAAATCCATTTGTACTGTCAGCAAAATCAAAGAATTCGAATCAATTGTTCTCGTTGTCTGAACTTAGCGTTTATGACTTTTGTAAATTCCACAGGCATTTTCAATTTTAAAAGATGACATTTTAATTTCATTGGGGTATTCGTATCAACGCATTTAAAAAATATTTTGAAAAAGTTTTGCTGACAGTACCATCTATACAATCTGTAGTTATGGCTTCTCGAATCGACTATACCAAAGCTTATAATGTTTTATAAGCTTTGGTATAGTCGTAGTATTTAGTAGGTAGTATTTGGAATACTATATAAGTATTATATAGTATCCCAAATCGCTATTTTTACTGTGTTTATTACTGTGATTATTCCTATAAGGTTTTTTTTTTTTAGATAAATTGCTATTGAGTTACTTGTAGGCTTTATTTTCTTTAATTGCGCATTTAAAAATTATATTTCGTCATTTGAATATATTCATATTAGCATGTTACATGCTAAAAAAATAGTATTATAATAACGATCGGGTATGTTTTTATATAATTTTAAAAATAAATATAGCGTGTAAGAATACAGTGAGTAGTTGTAGTTTTTGACTACATTTAGTTATTTAATTATATTTGAATAATGTATTAAAATAATTTGCATCTACTGGAAAAATGGTGTTCCTGGAAATTAGTGAATAAATAATAATCACGAAGTGTTATTGATATCTTATTTATTCTCGTTCCATTTAGTTTGAATAATGTACAGAATCTACTCATATCGGTTTTAGAGACCACCACAGGGTTGCTACTTATTTTTTTATGTACCTATGTTGTTAGGGAAACCCCACATCAGTTTTCGTGAAAATGCTCCGGTATCATTTTATTTGTATTTTCATCGTGACTCTATTAACCCTAAGATTGGCTAATTATGTTTTTATTTTGTTGCGTACGTAATATAGAAAGACAATTTTTTAAATTTAACAGTATGAACATTTAAAAATCGACTGTGTATGTCTGTCACAAGGCATATGATATGAAGCTCATCTGGTGTAAAGTGATACCGGACATGGGCACTCTCAATACCAAGAGCTCTTGTGTGTTGCTAGATAAATTTATCTTCAAATATTTTTTTAAGTTGAATGGGATCTAAAAAATCACGTTTCTTTGATCTCTTAAAAAGATATAAGTTGACTATTTAATTAATACATTTTAAGGTCTGTGATAACCCTAGAGCTGGGTCTAACGCCGATAGAGGGTTCAACAGTCGGACTAGCACTAGGCCACAAACACGAGCCAGCTCTAAGCTAACGAACAAGATGCCCGTGCCTGATAAACACTGCATTTCTATTCCTTGTAACCTGTCACATTCGCTCTGCTACACTTTCTTTATATTTGTTTTATACATTATTCAACTTGTATCTTACAAATAGTACTGCATTTTCGTTTGAATGAGAATTAGTTTATCAATAGCTAGTTAATTAAGAAATCTAATAACAACGTTTATTAATATGTTCAAGTAACATTTATAATTTAGTATTTTACAAATGACGTTTCTTATGTCATATGTATTCTCGATTTGCCTGTATATTAATTCTATAAAATAAAGCACATTGTATACAAGTACATTTCGTTAAATTGAATAAACCGTAGCAAATCGAGTCCGGTTAATCGACTCGACTACATTATAACAGCGAAGGAAACCGCAAAATAACAATCGGCGTCTTTAGCGTAACTGCTTATTTGTGGAACAGGCTTATGTGCGGCTTAAGTCTTAAACAGGAAGTAATTTTATCCTTCATTGAGCGTAATCATTTCAGATATAGCAATATTACAATAATTTTTTTTTTGTTTAATAATTGTAAATTAATTTCTATAAAATGTTTATTTATATTTCTTATCAGGACTGGTTTTCAATTATTGCATAATATATAAAAATTAAGTCCATATTTTGACAATTTGAAATTTTCAAGCCCGTTTCTATGTGGCTAATTGTTCTTTTTTTTATTATTAATCAATTTGACTGCACCACATTATTTTCAAATAAACGATTTATTTTTATTATTATATTATCATTGCTAATTAAAAACTAATACATATTACAAATATTTCATAGCAATAGCTCTTAAATAAGAAAAAAACTGAAAACGGAAGCACAAAAAATATTTTAGCAATTAATTCGTGAATAATATACATATATCTAAGCCGTCGCAATGATGAAAAGGAAAAAAAATGTGAGATATATAAAGTCCCTGGACACGGTGGCAGGGGAGTAGAGTAAAAATTATTTAAAAAAAAAATATGAAAAGGAAACTCTTTTCAAAGATATATTTGTACCTCAGAAAAATGCATTTGCAAATTTCCTTAAAAAGATAAAGAAAATCCATCGTGTACCGAGTTTAAGAAATAAAGTACTCACAACAATTGATCAGTGTTTTTAAAGGCATACAATTATTTCGCACAGTAGCTGAATCAAATTAATACTCAGATGCAATCTGGAGCTATTGAAAAAGCGTTTAAATCGTGATGTGTATATTAAATTGTCGTAAGTTATTTACGATTGAGGTTTTATTTGCCGCCTTTATTACAATGAAGATTGTTAAGGTTTCATGTTTTTAATAAAGCGTAAAGCGGTATTTCTTGGATCCTGATGGCCTATTATTTAATATATGTCTAATCGGAATATTTTTCTGTTTTAACGCCGGGTTGATTTTTTTTTAGTTTTTTAAAGTACTTCAAATATTTATCACAGAAACATGATAATGATTTTCTGTTGATTTCTCATTATGAAAACGAAGATATTAATACTACTCCTCCCATGATGGTGAATTATTGGCCCTAATTTTTGGGCGGATCAACTTATAAGAAACCAATTACGGATATTAACTTCTGAGAACATAATATAAAATATGAGCACAAGTAATGTTCTTAATGTTTCTTATTTTTTTAGACCATTTCGTTTTTTATATCAAAAACAATTATAACAAACCCCTTATTATTTCTTTTGTTAAATAGTCATATAAAAATATAAACACAAATGTTTTCAGTACCGTTAAAATAACATATATAATCGATTCCAATTAATTCATTAGTCACAGGACCGGCTATGTCTGATTGACGATATGTAAAGAAAAACGTGAGTCCGCAATTATGGAACCATATCAAATCCATCCTACATGATTGGCGAAAGACAAATAACACAACAATTTCTTGTTACGCGTAACATTACATATAACTAGAAACTAGCTTAGCTTAGAAAACGCAAGGGCTGATACGCTATCAGCTGATCCGACGCAGTTCGCCATGGTAGGGCAAACGGAACGCATGCGCACAGCGCTCGAATGGTCGTCGGTGTAGACCTTAGACTTAGTACCAAAAATGTGTTCAACTAGGAAGGGAATTAGAGTGACCAAGTATTTGTTGGCTGGTGTTACAGTTTTCTGTGTCAGTTGGATCGCCTGTGTCAACGAGTGGAATGCCAGATCGCGCTGGAGTCCTCCACAACGGAGATACTCTACCATGAAGACGATTGTTGCCTACTCGGACGGCAAGCAGGCGGAAATGGATAGACCGTCTCCTGTCACTTGTGACCGACTTCCGGAGTATCCTGCCATACCGGAAATTGTTAGTTATTCTCATATCCGTTTTCAGCAGTCATGTCAATTGTTTCGTACGAAATACATAGAACGTTTATCACTAGTAAGATTTTTCTTAGTTTAATAAAGGTATGTAAATACTCCATGATAGAAATAGTTGGGAAGGTAATTAAAAAATCGAAAATAGTATAGTTAATGGTAAAATATTTATATTTCAATTATGGTAATTTGAATAGTAAATCTAATCTTAAATCGGAGATCTTAAATTGACCCAAGTGTATAGACAATAGCTAGTTTGCATAATTTCTGCGATACTTCTCATTATGCATTCAAATGCTGTGTAAATATGCATGGGCTACTTCCTGGCTCAATGCACTTTTAAGACTCGAGAAACAAATAAAATTATATTAGACTAAAAGTACTATTTGTTAGATAATCATTTGAAAAAAGATATAACATAAATGACATGGTTCCATATGTGTATATAATGTTTGTCTATGTTGCGCATCTAATTACATATTATTATTAGTGTATTGATCAGCATACCATCTAGCAAAAGCATTAATTTCCCCGCGAATCGAACCAAACATCTCCGGATTACTCAATTGTTACCACATATTTTGTAACATTTTTTACATTTTCGTGTATTTTTCCTTTCAGCTAATAAGACAAAAGTGAAGTTGAAAATATATTTAATTCAGAAGAAAGCTTGAATCTGAGCTTGAAGGTTTGACTAGTTTTGTTGTATTTTATCTTCACCAAGGTGTGAGCCAACTACTTTATTATAAAACTTTCGTACAAATTTAAGTTTGCGTTATTATTATGAAGTTGAGTTAGTATATTATTTAAATAATGCATCCAGGTATTGTATATAAACGTTACCAGGAAAATACGATGCATTGTGTGCACTTCCTGCATTCTACTCACGGTGTATAACTATTATACATTGAAAACATACCATACATAGAGAATCTTAGAAAAGTACTTATACACTATTTATTGTACCACGCAGGCGATAGAGTCAACTATTTACATATTATTAATATATTCCTTGTTAAAGTTGAAAAATAACGCATGAATGCACAGTAATTTCAAGACTAATTGGCATAGTTCAACAGTAAAAAGCAACCCTACGCCTAACTGTATTGCAACATAAAATGCCGATATTAAACTAATTAATATTGTCTTGATTCTCTCTCTTACTAGTTGAACTTTAAGGCGATAAACGAAATGCTTAGTTGGAAGTTAAACACATTCTTGTTTGGAATATCGTAAATTTATTCATGTTTCAATATTTTTATGAAGTGGTAGGAAACATATTTTTGACCGATACATTAGAAAGTGTCAACAAAAGTCTATCTTCTTATTTGGACTGCTCTGGGTATTACTCGGCATCTTTCTTTTTTTGATTGAAGAAAACACGTGTAGAACCGCGAGAAAAGGATAAAACGTATGCTTGGATTGAGATGGAACTTTCCTGATAAGACTACCAACTTGTGTGATTATTTTCGTTGGGAATTCGTTTGTGACACCAGAAGCAGAGACACCTTTTATGTCTGCTTCTCTAGACGGCTTCAAACACAGACTTTCACATACAACAAGTTATAAATTAAATAGAGATATTTATTTCGTCGGTAATCAAATATGTAAACTCACTTGATAATTGAGCGTTGTGATTGAGTTAGGACGAAGTTCAAAGACGTCCCCAAAAGACGTAATTATTAATTCGTAAATATATTTATTTCTATAAATATATTTCCGAATTAATAATTACGAATAGCGTCAAGAATGGAATACTTTATATGGCTATCAAATCACGACGTGTTCTTCCCTCATTGCAAGTAAAACTCGTTTTGCAATGATAGTGATAATCTATCGCAGTGGATGCAAAACCAGAAATCAATATTCCTGAGCTATTTCTAATACAAGCCACCGACACATACGCACACGAATGCAAGCAATTGTGAGAGATTCAGAATATATTATAATAAGAAATAGAGTATTATTACGTCACATATTAAAAATAAAGATGCCAAGAATAATCGTTAATGAAGTTTCTAAATCATAAAACGAGATTACTGTGTCTGTGCTTCAATTATTATGAAATCATGATTATTTTAATAATTATAAGCAAATATTTACGTTGGTTAAGAAAATAAAAAATAAATATGTATGATAATGGATGTAAATGAAGATTTATTAAGTAAAGAAACGTCCAATGTGTTAAAATACTTAGCCAATTTAAATTTGATACTTAAAATAAAAACAAGAAAATGAAAAATTAGCACGAACGGTTTAATATTTTTTTTAAGTTCAAATCAAAGTAGTTGATTTATAACACTGCTCTTAAAATTTGTAAATAATTGTAGCTATGTAATTTAAGACTCCAATCGCTTATTTCTTTGAGCTTAATGGAATTATGTTTGATTGTAATAATTATATAACATGACCGGAGCCAAATTAGTATTGAAGGTATCGAACGTAAGCATTTTTTATACACTATTGCACTGCTGTATTTCTACTTTTATAATAACGATCCGGTTTTATATCCTTAACTAAGAATACATTTCTAAATTATATATGAAGTATCTTATATAGATAGGACAAAGCAAAATTTAATATTAAATGCATAAATAATAATTATAAATAAATCCATGTAAAGAACCCTTAAAATTGTATTTTATGTCCCTATAATTTATAAAGAGGAGCAATGTTGGCCTAGTGCTTCAGCACCTGACTCTCATCCCTGAGATGGTAGGTTCGATCCCCGACTGTGCATCAATGGACTTTCATTCTATGTGCGGATTTAACAATCGTTTGAACGGTGGAGGAAAACACAGTGAGGAAACCGGCTTGCCTTAGACCCAAGAAGTTAGCGGCAATTGTCTGGTACAGGAGGCTACCTGCCTATTAGATTGATAAATGATCATGAAACAGATACAGAAATCAGTTCCCCAGTCCTAAAAAGCTGAAGCGCCAGTGATTTATTTATAATTTATAAAGAAATATACTGACTATTATACATCCAGCAAATAAATGTATACATATATAATGTACTTTAAAATATTACCTTGTAATTCATTTAGAATCATCCAATTACCCATAATATTCCCAAATTAATATGTTTAATTAACACTCAGTCATCTCTTAACTTTTTAATTGGTAACTGTGTAGTTTCAACGCCATTAATGGACGGTTAGCTATTTAATTGCATTCAACAGATCACTTAGCACACCTCATGTTTTATTAAGATGCACTACATTAAAATATATTTTATATTAAAAACGTAAACTTGCTTGTTAATTAACCGTTAAAATATAAAAACGTATTGAAAGGTATTTTTTAACTTCAAAAGCCTTGGACCTCCATGGTTGCATTAATTATACATATTAAAGATCCTACCTATTTTTTGTATATTATTTATTATTGCTTAATATATCTTAAAGTAGAAAAAAAAATAGGGGTTGACGCCTAAAAAGCACACACAACAAATTTAAAATCCTTATAAACGATATAACTGTTAAATTTACTTCGAAATTTGTGATTAAACGATAAAAAACACATCAATGAAAATACTTGGTAATTCATTATTTTTTAGAATTGCTTAAAATGTCTCGTAAAACTCGTAAATAATTAATATATGAATTATCGCCAATCAATAGCTACTTTAAACGCTAACATACTATTAAAATCCAATTAAGCATTTTATAAATAAATTGCCCAGTTCAACAATAGAGAAAGAGCTCTGCAAAAAGCTCTCTGATGTTTATAGAAAGCACAATGGCTAATCAAGCACGACTCCCTCACCATTAAAGCCTCTCTGAAAGCCATCTTCTAACACCACTTTATGAAATAATAAACTCTAAACCAATTATATAAAGTTTAAAACTGAATGTACCATTTCGCTGGATACATTTCAAATTACTTAGAATAAATCAGGTTTTACATATACTTTCTCAAAAGCTAAGGAATACGATTAATGTAAATTTAAACCACTTCAGACTTTATTAGAAGTAAAGTTTGAGTTTAAGACAGACCATTTTGATGCAGTTTAAATACATATATTCAATCATTTTTTTTAGTAATGTAAATTTTATATTTTTTAAACAATTTTGTTTTGAGTACGTGCTTCTCTGCATAAATAGTAATTTGTAATTTAAATAAGTTTTACTGCAAAAAAAGGTCCTTAAAATACACGCAGTATCAATAAATATCTTCCTATTTATAATCGAAATGCCAAGTTTTACATAATTTTGTCAACACTCATCCTGAAAACGTTGCCTTATTGGTTATGTCAACGTTTTGTTATAGAACCGCACGTGGTCACCCCATACAGCAGAAGCCCTTTGGCAACAAGTAGAAGGCACTCCAGTGTCATTATATGCTGCGTATTACGACGAGAGGGCGCCACAGCACTACGTACGCGTTCTCGCCATTTTCCACGGTGAGTAAGGACATTCTCCAAATGCCTCCGTAATGATATAAGTATGCAACATGACTCTGGTACATTAGCTCTTGTTTATGACAGCTAAAGAAAAAATAAGCTGAGGTTTTAATTCCAAAAGTAGTCTTGCATAATTTTCGTTGCATTCAATTAGGTTTAAGTGATTTATTTAGTTATTAGTAAACTTACAGCTAACATACATATTATAAAACAAAACACTTAGGCAATTTACAAAACCAAATGAATATAATGTAAACACTTAGATTTAGGTTATTAAGTTGTTATTACTAACATAGTTATGGAACCTTGTTTTTTTATATTTAAAACAGATTACATAGATAAACAATATTTATAATCATATACAGAAAGCATAAGTAATTACATTAATGGACAAAAATGAAAGAAAACTGAAATTTAACATTTTCCCACATTATAAAATACTAGCAGCCGCAACATTTTTTTCTAATTTTTGTAAATATTGATAATAATGTTTAATATTGTGATACATCTTTTTGTTCTATAATCAATAGTTTTCGTAGCGCATGCGGCGAAAGATTTATATGCATTTTATTACACTTTGGGTAACATCATTGTAGTTTTAGTAGGAATCCTTATTTTTCTTGCAATTAAAATATAGACTATATTAATTAGTTAGAATGTAGCATTCAAATGGTGAAAGATTTTTTTTACCAAATTTTTTTGACCCAATTCGTTACAAACAGACTTACATACAAATCTTTTCTCTTTATAATATTAGTATAGATTATTTACATCTATGAAAGCATAGTAAAAATTAAAGATTCATTTAGAGTGAAAAGTTACGACAAAATTTTAAAAAGGAACCTACAAAATATACCTATTTTCAATATCACATGTTTGAAAAAACCAAATGTAATAAGAAAGACATTTAAAAATATTTTTATTGATCAGGAGCAAATTTTCTTCTCATCCCTTGATAAGGCTTATAAAATAAACACCAACTTCCAGTGTTGATGATAATTAAGCTGCCGTCAAAAATATGTCCTGAATTAGCAATTCATCATCAACATAAATTCTTCAATGATAATATCTTTACAACTTCAAAAAGCTTTTCTTTTAAACAAGATTCGATCTAACTGTTGGTTCATACGCATTTTGCTTGTCGTATAAATAAAGAAAACCAATTAATTGAGGAGTGTAGAGTAAGCCGTATCGAAAAATCTGCCCACCACCGCCTAAGGTCCTTTTTATGTGAGCAACTTTACGTTGATGTCATATTTTCCGTCCCAGTGTTATCTTACATTTTACCTTTATATTAAAATGTCAGTGAATTTAAAAATTAATGCAATACTGTTTGTTTGAATAAGCTCGTAATAAGGAGAAATAATGTTTATATGTTGTGATGTAGAAAACATTATATAGCACACTGAAAATGATTAAAGACTTTGACGTTTTAAAAACCGTTTCTTACTTTAAATTTCTAAAGTAAATAATGATAGGCGTGGACCAATTTAAAAAAGAAATCCTAAGATAAGCTAAGTGTATCAGTTTGGTATACATTCAAGTCTTCTTACCTACCATAATAATAAACTTCGTGACTGATTGATTATGATTATTTTACATTGCTATAAATAAAATAATGCACATTATAATAAAAATAGCAGTATATTGAATAGCGGCCTAGTAACTTAGTTAATTTGACAGATAAATCGTTACAGAACCAGCCTAATTAATATTACATTACATCTTAAGATCTAGACGCCTCGGTTGACGAGTGTTATTGATTCAGCCATGGCCCGTGGGCGCATACCCGCGATGTGTCAGATAAATTTAATAAAAAATGTTTACATAATGAATAACTACTGCTTATTTTCGAACATGACAGTTTTATCTCAATCTCAAAACAAGATTTAAGACCCTTCGTACTCGCTTAACTATAACAGACATAGTTTTAACGTAAAACTTTTAGAACTAGCCTCCGTAGCTTAGATGCTGAAACAAAATTCTATATTTAAGACTTATTTGAAAATTTGACCGGTGCCGTATGAAGTATCCGATCAAAGCTGTCCATGTCTATCGTCCGCTTCCTTTTATAATGCTGTTGCGTCAGGGTACAGCTTATGCGGGGTGAAGGGGTGCCAATGGATATTATGTAACGAACTAAAACCATGTTTTGTATAATAAACTAAAACAATAATTATTTAATTTGTTTACACACTTTCATAGATGTTATGAATGCTTCGTTCATTTTGGCACGTTCCTGGAACAAGCGTCTTTTCGCAATCATTTTGCGTCTTCTGACAGAAACAGCTTTAATTGTGGTAAATAAATCAGATTGACCCTATTTAGCCATCAGATTATGCTAACTACGGCATAAACTGAGTAAAATACCCTTTATCGAGGTAACATACGGCCTGAAACGCGAGTGTTTGAGAGCGACGCGGGCGCAGGCGATAAGCAGGCACTCATTTGTCACTCGAGTCGAGAGGCGTCGTGTAAATTCCATCCCGGGAGAGATAAACGCCTATCCTATATTGTACTGACGTTCGGATTAAAACACAACTATCCTTTTCCTTTTAAGACAATTCTCTCAGGGGACGAAAAGAATTTTGCTTTGTACTTTGCGCCTTTATTTATGTTACCTGCGCCTATAGTTTATAGAAACAACGCTTTTGCTCACTTATTTGTTATGTATGATAACAAATTGTATTTAGAAACACTTATTAATTATATATGTATTTAAACTTCTGTGCACACAGATAATAATAATAATTACTATAATACATGTAAAGTGCAATGGTTTAATCGCTTATAAGCGATCTCTTTCAGACAACCCTTTCTAAGAGATAGATCAGAGAAGAGCAAAAAGTGTTAGGTAGAAGGATAGGAGATAGAAGTTCTGCTATAAGAGATATTTAAAAGGATTACTTCAGTAGGTAATAGTTACGTTAAATCTTGCCCTTGGCCGCTATATAAAATAACTTGATTTTATATAAATAAAACCTCTGTATTATATAAAAAGCGTATTTTTTTAATATGATTTACAAAATTAAAGGTTTTCAGCGTTTCGGAATCGTATATCGAAATTAAATACATATTTGCGTTATTAAAATAACTTGATTGCATTATTAAAAATAAGTGTAATATCTCTCAACGACATTAATACAGTATCATACTCTACTCAACTATACAATTTTATTGTAACTACATTACATATTACACTTCTATAATATTTATAGCAAGCGCAAAATTGAAACTCTTTAACCTAACTGGTTTTAAAGCAGGAAGTGTCTTCCCAACAACATGACAGGGACAGCTGTTGCTTGCCATAAGCCTACAAACCGTTGTAATGATAGCCCGGGAAGACACCGCTATGCGATCCACCGAAGGAAATGATTCTAACAAATTACTATTATATAAGCCTCTGTAATTTTATTCCTTTACCTATAGGAATACAAGTACATATTAAATACTAAAGGCATAATTTCATGCAATTCTGCAAACGAGTTTCCTGTACAACTCACGAAGACAGAGTTTTATTTAAATAAGTTACATCCGTCTTGAATCGTCACTTGAATATAAAATTTATAAAACTAGTTTAATAATTATATTTTACAGGTCGTAATTTGTCTTCATTGGAAGAACTTTACTGTCAAACGCGCGTCATTCACGACGGTGACTCCGTAGAAGTAGTAGCTGCGAAGCCCTTAGAAATTTGGTGGCAGGATTGGGACAAATCGACTAACGATGTAGATACGCCCTTTCTTCTATCTTGTCCGCTAACAGAACCTTTGAACAATAGAGCTGACGTGTCGATTGTCACAGAGCCTTGCGATAACCCGACAAATGGATTCCATATCGTACCAAAAACAAATAACAAGTATCAAAGATCGTTTACTATATGTGTTAAAGATATGAATTTTCAAAAGGACATTTCCCCATCCTTAATAGAGTGGATAGAAACAAATCGACTTCTAGGCGCAGAGGTTATCGATTTTTACGTCGATAACGTGCATAAAAATACAGAGGCTACCTTGCGTCGTTATCAGTCCCAAGGACTCGTTAGACTATTTCAAGTTCCTATTAAAAATACAGCTCGACGATCCCTCTGGCAAAGGAGACGAGATCATTTAGTATCGTATAACGACTGTCTATATAGAAATATACTGGAAACGGAATTTATTGTTCCCCTAGATGTGGACGAGGTATTAGTTCCTAAAATAACCTATAATTGGCATGCATTATTAAAACGATTGCTTCGCCAAGGTTGGGATCCTCATCATCACTCTGCTATATTGGTGCGTAATGTATTTTTCTTTGACTTTATGCAACATTTACATAATAATAATAAAACTAGTGATAATAGAAATAGGGTGAAACTTTATATGAAGCGCGACGACGTACGAATAGATGATGAAGTTTTAAATGAAATTGTTGATCTTCATAGTACAGAGAAAGAGATTAATAAGCACATTACCGAAATAGGGAGAGAAGAAAATGACTGTACAAACAATTTAGATGTGCCAAAACTATCTCGAAACATAGTAAGCTCGGCCACAATCAGCCCGATAGGATATTACAGCAAGAGCTTTATGCTAACTAGAAAGGTCTTAACAGCGTTTAATCACTACCCTTTGGCCAGCATCGGTGCAACGGGTTTTACTGGTTGGGCGGCACCATACAAAGAAGTACAACTCAATCATTACAAGGTAATTATTTCCTATTTCCTAACGTCTGTTCAAGTAATAAATAACCATTTTCTAATTTAAAAGAATGTAAATTAACGCGTATCCAAGAATCTTTTTGTAAGACAAAACTTTTCTTATTGCAACATAAGCTAAAGAAGATTCTTCAATACTTACTAACCTACTACTACAATTGCTGAAATATATATATATAATGAAATAACTCGTTATATGATTCAAATAACGTTAATTAAATTTATTTTTGGACAGGAAACCTGCAACTTCACGATGGTGCCGGAATGTGCGGAATACGTTAAACGCTCGCGCGTCGATCGCTCAGCACTTCATCTCTCAAGACGGCTCGCCAGAGCCATCGCCAACACTATCTGCAAATAAACAATCTCTAAAATGATCGTTCATTATTTGACGAAAGCTAAAACAAATACTTGACAGGAAGTGGATACTGCTAAATTTAAACTGTTGCACTATATATAGATTTTATATGCATCGTAAAATAAAATTTTATTGTTATTTACTGTAACTAAACGTAGGCAATATAATTTGAACGTCACATTACAGAATAGATCACTTCTAGCATGAGATCCGATCTATAAATGGGCAATATTATGTCCATACTCATAAACATACATTTTTTTAACGAAGCCTAAGACAGTACGGAATGGCATCTACATTCCATAAAACCTAACCTGACCAGTATTTATTTCTAAGCTTTGTGGAACCAATTAAATAAAACTTGATAAGTTGGTACCATAATGAGCGCTTGCTAGTACCTCATTAATCACATTAAACATAATGTAAGAAATTCTATGTATTGGAAGGAAATGAGCAAAAGAAATACTTCATGGCAATCCTGAGAAGTTCTATAATTACGTCCTGCGCCTTAGAACCACGTGAGTGGCGCCTATGGAGATAAATCTTCACGCTAGGAATATAAATGTGTTTGTTACACGTCAAAATAACAGCGAGTCAAATTGGCTTCAAAAACGCAAAGACACCGACTTTAAATTCCAACGTGTTCTGTATTTCACGGCAATGTTAATTAGTTGAAAGGTAAAAAAAGGGATTGCTAAATTATTTCGCGCACAATGAAATGTAATCATCCGTGACAAAATAAATCTGTAATGTCGTTGTAATGTGTGGGAATATGAGTTCATGTCGTTGCCTCTGGCAAAGCGATATTGCAATTTAAGTTTTTCAACTTATCACTTCTCGGGCTAACAAATTTCATTAGCCATATATGTAGTTGATTTTTTAACATTTTTTACAGAAAGGTAAAATATTAAAATTTAAAAGGTCCTTTTGTATCACAGATTGTGGAATTATGAATTTGTTTCTTTGTAATATTTAATTAGTAAAATAAAATTCGTTTGCTTTCAATATTGCATTTGTGTAATTTATGTATAAGCTAGTTTAGTCCTTATAGGATGCATGTAATAACTTTATCGCTGATGAAGTGAGCACATTAATTTCCATATTACATTAAATTTAATAGCATACACGAAAGAGGCATTGCAATGAAATGAGAGGCCAATTTTTGCTCATCAACAATGTTATTAAATTCATTGTTATTTTGCATGACAACTTGAGTACCAACGTAATCGGTCAGGGTTTCTGTGCATCTCATTACACCCTTTTCTAAGTAAACATTTATTATATGGATCGTCAAAAAATTCTGCTGCACTTAGCAAATACCTAAGGTAATTATAATAATTGGCCACATTGGGTGGCTGTACAGGATTTTACAATTCCCCTTAGCTAATTTCTTTATTTACTTTACGCATCACAGGGCTAATTATAATTTGAACAATTCAACTGCGACACACGCGATAAATAAAACATTGCAATCGAAATCCAATTACAGGCTATCTTTGATCTGAGTAGTGTTTAATTTTCGCGGTGGACGCAATAAAAGTCTTTGCATTGTACGCTTCAGTGTGGTAGAGGCTGATTAATGTAGTGAGCATTGATATCACTTTATCAAGCATCAGACCGTACGCACAATGTCCAATAAACTGAGATGCTATCGGAGGCTGTAAATGAATCAGTGCAGTGCGCTTTGTGGAACTTAGCTGCGACGAACTCCGTTAATTTATTTACTTACTTTATTTGTTAGCTTGAAGTGTCTGTTATTTTTATCTAAATTTTTATGAACAATTAGAAGAAATTGAAATTGCAGATTCGCATTCCACTTCACTTATTAAGCGACTCAATTCTAGAGACGGTAATAGATTTCACTTGGTTCAATACTCGGTCAATACTACGTCAGTACAATACTACGTCGTTAAAACATAGAGACGTTAATAAAGTAATTCCATAAATATTATAATTACGCATATATGCAGAATATAATTAAGTATATATACAGAAAGGTAAAATATTAAAATTTGAGAAAACCAAATCATTAAGTACAAATTGATCACAAAATATGTTTCGAAAGTTAACATTATAAAGAAAATATTTGATAATTAAAATTGTCTATATTACTGCTTACGGATTCTTATTAAATCGTTATATGAATTGAAAGTTATAAAAAAGTTTTGCCTCTTCGATTCAGATTGTTTTCGCGAGAGTACCAATCACAGCAAACTTTGTTTTGCGTATTAAACTTTCTCTCAGGCTGAATAATCCAATCGTGACCGTTATTTTGTTTTATCTGGAATAGCTATCCAAATGTCACGATTTTGCAACTCTCGACCTCTTTTGTGGAGATGTTATTGAATAAAATGCATCAACTGTGTTTATATTATGGAACGCATTTTACTGGTCACGAGTTGGTGTTTTGCTGGGAATTGACAAAAAATTATGAAATCTATATATGTAACTTATACGTAGTTTAAAAATAGAGGCAGGCTTTCAGGGATAAAGGCTAAAAGAGTGTTCATCTGATTTTAAGACCACCTCTGCTTCATATGACATTAACACCCGAAAGAAGAGATAATATATTCGATGGGATTTTTTTAATAAAAATAATTGGATGGCTACCATATACCTAAAAAACAATTTAATTTAGAAAACACCTCAAATGTTATTAGTAAAATAATGGAAACCAGTTACCAACAAATAACGATAAAAGTCAACATTCTTGTCAGGTATTTCAATTAAATTTCCGTATAAACTTGTTATTTAAAGCTAATTTTTGAGGTTTTATTATAAAAACATCACCTAGCGTGTATACAAACATGACAATATTAGAGATAAAGTGGAATTTAGTGCGAGATTACGAGCTTTGTTTATCTTTTTGAATAATCAAGTAATTTACTCGCGTAGCAATATCAACGTGATAATATTATTCGTGAAATTTTATGCACAAACACAGATTTGTTTTTACTAAAGAAAAGTATATATACGTTTACTTTTAAACCCAAAAGCCTTATTTTAAAGCGTGCACTATTTCGTTAGCTTATTTTATCTAAGAAGAGATCGCTCATAATACACGGCCGCCAGTTTTGATTTAACTCCGTCAATTGCATTATATTTCTGTACATGCAACGAAGCGTTAAACATCTTCGAACCGATTATTTCGTCGGTAATTGTTTCTATTACCTGCAGGTCGTACCTTTTAGATGACTATTTAAATAAAAATCAAGGTGTACCAAGGTTTTTCCATTGGGTTTTATTTTTTATATAGAAAAGGGGGCAAGCGGACTGGAGGCTCACCTGATGTTAAGTGATACCGCCGCACATGGCCACTCTCAATGCCCTATGCCAGAGGAATAAACAAATAGAAAAAACAGGTACAGAGTTACTCGGGCACTCAAGAACACACTCAAATGTTTTATCTGCTAGTGTAAAATAATTTAAGTTAATATTTATCGTGAAAGCGCCAGTTAATAACTCAATCTAAGTACTCTATAAATCATTTACTCCAACATATCGTATGTATCAGATATCCATCAGCATTGGAGTAATATGAATTACTTGCAATGGCACATGCCTAGTCATGGATAGTAATCTACATACCTCCATATGTAAGTAATGAGTACGGTGCTTGAGGGTAAGAATTTATGATTAATTTATGATTAATTTATCAGGGAATTTGAAACCTAGAATCTATTTATAATTTTATCAATGATCATTTGTTTACACAATGGTTGGTGATCAGCCTTCAATGCCTGACACAATGCACTTAACCACTATTCTGTATAAAGAATCATCGTGAGTTTGGTTTTGGAGTTTTTGAACTCCATCCGGGCATGATGATGTGGGCATCTTTTGGGGATGCAGCTGCCAGGATAGGTATTTCCGAACTAATACGACTAAAGTGTCTTCAAGAAAAGAATGTACCATTCCCTAAAACACACCGGCATCCCGGCGTTGTAGGTGTCACTCATGACTTTATCCAAAGTGTTCTGCCTGCTCATTTGCCTCCGGTCACATAAAAAAAAAGTTCAATTTACGTAATTTCAATTCCTGTATTACAATGGCAATACTGAGGCACGGGAATCTACTCTCACTACATATTTATTGATTTTATTTGTACTTACAGGCAAGCAACGGGTGCAGGTGATAGTTACACTTATTTTTAAATTATAGTTACTAAAGCAATTTACTATATTACAGCAATTAATGCTTAGAGCTCATTAAAATCTAACATGTGAACGCGAAGCGAGCTTTTTATAAGGGTTTATTAGTATGAATCTTGTTTATGAGTATGTACTATTATATTTACAATACATTCAACAGCTTACATAAAAAATATTCATGAAAATGTTTACATGCTAATATTAAGAATTCAGGCCTTTAGTGGACACAACTGGGGTTTGTTTACAGTTAAGTTAGTTATAATACTTACCGAGATGTCCGTATGAAAATACAGACATATCCGTTATTTCCAATGTAGACGCGAAAATATTATTAAAATATATTAAAAAATTAAACGTCTTTCGTTATTTTAATATATACTTACGTTAAATGTCATATTAACAACAATTGGTTTTACCCAATTCAACTCCTAGACGTTCGCCCAACCCATTCCTGTGCTCGCTTGCTTTCCGTAATTAAATTGAGGGAGGTCTTCGAATGACTAGTGATTTTAAATAGCATGTCTTCACTCAACAACTTGTAAACGTTGAAATCCTCAGGGCATGACTTTACATTTGTTCTACAGAAGTGGCGAGGAATTAAATAAATTCGTTTCTTCGTTTCTTTTCTCTGTGGATGTGCAGTTGTCAGAGTCATCTATTCAATTATCTCCTATAATAAAACAATCAGTGTTAGTGCAAAATTTAAGGAAGGATTTTGTGGCTATTAATTAACTCTTAAAAACCACTCAGATAAAACCCCATGCAAAATATCTCGTGTTAGTTTTAATATCATATTAATAAAAGCTGATCTCTATACATCATAATTCTTTTTGAAAAAAAAAGAAATACATAATTAAAAGCAGTATATTCTATTAGACCTTCAAAACTGACACACCACTACTTTCTATTAATAAACCAATAAAGTTAAAATATCTATCGTCCTGCGAACCTAACGCTCGGTCGATGACCTAGGAACGTTAGGATAGCTAGGTTCCTGCTTAGTCTAAAGCTGGATAGAACGTCGAACCCGGATGCTTGTTTGATTTGTAGGTAAGATAATAAGGTCCGCTATTTGAATAATAATGCAATGCAATGTTATTATAACAACTATGGATTTAATAAAATAGCTACAAAAAAGTATCATATAGAGTGGCTCCTATATGTCGTAATAGAAATATTTCTAACAAGAAACATTTAATAATTCTACAAATATGCGTAGCTGTCGATATTTCATCTCAGCACCACTTATTCCATTCTGATAACATTGTATGAGAAAATATTATGTACTATGTTTTATGAAATATTTTAAGACGTATTTAATATTATTAGTTTAGTATTAATCATGTACCGTTAGCATTGTGAAATCTAAGTCCCTTATATTATAGAAATATATACCTATATTTAAATATTTCCAAGATAAAGTGTAAATAACATTACACAAAATAGTCAAAACGCCTTTATAATAATAACGAATATATATTATTTCTGCGGTGCAATACTAAGCCTTGATCTAACAAGGTGTATGAATGAATGTATGAATCTACGAACAGTGTATGTGGCGCCATCTGTTGTAAACTGTAAATATTAAAAAGCTTTCCAGGTACGCCGCGCCTCCAAATTCTTCAAGTACATTGTAAAATACTTTATAATAAAAAAGACGTGTGCGGTTACTAGTGCACACACGTAAGATGTAAACATCTTTATTACCTTATTTTCGAAAACTGATCTACTATACGCAGAATTACAGAAATTGTTTAAATGAAGTTTAACAAAAGGCTTTTATGATCATAGACATGAATTATTTCATAAAGCAGTCCATTTTATTTAATCATGTAAAATTTTGGATATATAATATGCCACCTAACTTAACAGTTTTAACACGGTACAATTTAACTTTAGTTACGTTTGTATATTTATATTTTAGTGTAATAAATCACAGTATTAATTTTTATTACCTCTTTCAAGAGATCAAACCCAACGTAATAAAAAAATTATATAATGATGTATAACGGAGTATGATAAATATATGATAAAACGGAACTGGGATAAAAGGCGTTATTAGAGCCAATTGTAAAATAATACTCTGCAGACTGCAACGCACAAAAAATCTTTGGTTAGCCACAATAATGGGCTCACTATTGTGAATCACTGTTAGGATATCAAGAAGTCATAATAGAAACAGTTATTATTTCAGTAATATAGGAATTCGACTCAACAGTGCCTGATCTTTAAATAGTATCTTCGCCTTCGCGTGCTTAAATATATTTTTGTCGCATGATTTTTGAAACCATTTCCTATATTAAATACAATCGTTCCATATTTAGTTTAAGCCTTAGACCCGATTCTATTTTACATTTGTAATTTTTTTCCTGATCAGCGGCGTTGCAATCACCTGACGTTTATCTGCTATTTCTATAGTATAAAAATCTTTAAATATAAATATAAAAATCTTTTAAGTTATTTGTTTTAAATATTTTTAATTACAAACAATATTTAATACGATGACAGCATATTTTTTTTAATTAAAGCAGGAATTAAGAAAAACAGGAAACGCTATGGTCCTCGTCAATGACAGTAAATTAAATTTTGTTTTCACTCGATTAATTAAGATATATTGATAAATTTGTCCCGTGACTCATACGGTTCCATGGTGTAACGGTTAGCACTCTGGACTCTGAATCCAGCGATCCGAGTTCAAATCTCGGTGGAACCTGAGTTTTTGTTGTTACATGTGAGCAAAGAATACATGTCGCAGTCATTGTATTATTCAGAGTTCGCCTAAAAGCTTTAATAACTATTCATTACTGATATATTTTGCTGAAGGATCGTTACTTTGTGGTGTAAACATTTCATGCGGCGTTTTGTATATTATATACACATTGCATGTTTGTATGGTGTGCTCAAGTGATTCTGACTGGTACGTGCGGTTAAGTCTGTATTACTCCTTATAAATAAATCAAGATGTATGTTTGTGTGAAAGAGCTGGAAATAATACGGTTTGAAGAATTGATATTAAACAATTTGAAGGGATTTCCAACATATGAGATCATCTCCTTTTATTAGTGGTCGAAACAGTTTTATATTGCTAGTATGTCTATTGATTAGATAATGCAGAATGTGTTGCCTTCATGGTAACCAAGGCAAGGATTACAAACAAAACATTGTCATTTAAATTTCATTGTGTTGTGTTGAGTATTAAAGTTTTATTTGTTTACGATAATTAAAATGCAAATTCAAAAGCTCAAAATACTTATGATAGGTCCTTCTGAAGTAAGTTTTGTTTTATTGATGTGTTATGTTGATTGTGTACGGACTTTCTAGATTATTTTATAAATTTTACAGGCCTATTTCTTTCTTACCACTTTCACCATCACTATAGTTCATCTTCATACATTGAGAGCTAAGTAGTGGTTATGGAATTACCGTCAATGAATTCGACTCTAAAATGGCTCATCCGTGAGAGGAACGAAATTTCATACACACCAACAATGTAATTATTGTGGTTGCAGAGTGGCAAGTCTTTGCTAGCTAATTTCATATCAGAGGCTGTGAATTATGAAGATTCTGAACCGCGTCCAACTCAGGGTGTTAGAATCGTCGAATTTGAACTGCCAAATCTAAGTATAAACGACAAACAGTGCAAGGTCGATATTGAACTTTGGGACTGCAGCGGAGATCATAAGTAAGTTTTATCTATCTGCACCTGCTACGGTTATTTGTGAGCTGTCCCTTCTTTAGTACGTGGGTTTTATATTTTAATTATTAAAAGTTCCAACTATAACCCAAAACTATCCTTAGCAGCAATGCCTCAAACAAAACCATGAAATTAAGATATCCAGTCCAAATTGTTTATTTAGATCTACAATTGGGTGTAATTTATAAATACCATTACTTAATAAATTTCCATGAATCATTGAACAGGTTTGAATCCTGCTGGCCTGCTCTTCGAGTTGGTGTCAACGGTGTTATATTTGTATGTTCGTCTAACTCAACGAATGCAGCACGAGAATTGGAACTTTTATACAATTATTTCGTATCGCAACCAAAATTATCTACAAAACAGTGTGTTGTATTCTGCAACTCCACCGACGGCCAAGAGGATGATGGTGTTCTCAACTTATGTATGTACACTTTTATTTTTCAACAATATTAGAGACTTTAGATTGCCATAAAATCATTTAATGACGTGGAATTATTATATAGATACCTACGTTTGTCATTTTACCTTTTTATGTTAGTTGAAACCGCGACTTTGGGACCCATGGAAACAGCTTTTAGATTGTCAAAGTATCTACGTTTTAGGTCCGATACAAATTAGTATTAGGGAAAACTTCAGTACACTATTGCATTTAATTTAGTAATAATTTTTAATTTGCTGCCAAATAATTATTTATTTTTTTAGCTCCGACGTTTTCAAGAGTTTCCCAAGTAGAAATCAATATGAATACAAGAAGAGATCGGGTAAAATTAGATTTTATAAATTTTGTGTCATCGATTTTACAATCTATTTCTCAAAGTGAAAATTAAGGCCTCAAAATTAATTTGGTGGATACATGGTAAAAATAAGAATTTTTTCACGTGTATTATCGTCAAAGATCTGAGGTAAAAATGATGAGATTGAAATGAGATTTATCTATTTGAGGAAAAGTTCAGATATTTCTTTAAATGTATTGTGTTTCTCCTAACCCTCTTAATATTTTCAAAAGCATACCTTGGGACAGGCAACTTACCCCATAAAACAGTGAGGTGTGCATCATTACTGAAAAACATCCATTAATCGTCACCGAAGTCATACATAAGTCATCCCTGTAAAAGAGGTACATTATTCGCAGGTGCTGAATGAATACATGAAAAATATATAAATAATTTATTTAAAATCCAATGGACTTTCATTTTTACAAGTTCCACAAAACTAAATATGCTTCGTACCTTATAATGTTACAACTAATGATTTCAGACTATTCACCTAAATTATCAGAATACGATTTACCTATTAGATATTGCTTTGAATCACGTACGATATAATACATAACTGAATTAGCTAAGTCTAATCACCTGTGTTCGATTGCTGTGGGATGCTGATTTAACGTAGTTGGTACTTATAATAACTTAAACTCAATTATAAACCCGCGCTCAGTCTTAAAACATTTGGCTCGCATAATGAGTACAACTTAACCTTGAACATTAAAAACTTAAATTTAACTTCTTCTGCTTGTTCCTTCATATTGTAAGAATTATTTACATTACACTTGTACATAAAAAATCAAGAATCCTTAATAAATATTATTTCAATAATATTGTATATAATTCATCATTAATTATAAAAAGACTACCCAGGTGAGTGTAAATCTTATAATTAAATGTATCACCTTGTTCACATTTAGCAATATAATTGGTGTGGAAGAAATGTATTACCTAATTTGATTAAAATTATATTTACAATTATATAAAGTCATAAAATTACTTATTTTTCCAATTACCACGATCGTTGAAGTTTTTTCGATCTCTTTGACCTCTATTTGACCCGCCGCGATTCCACCTGTCGTTGCCGCGGCCGCGATGTCCGCCTCGGTGTGGAAATCTCTGGAAATTCTGTTCCTCCATATAATTGAAGTCATTACCTGGGCCGTTATACCCCATATTACCGAAGTTGTTGGCAGGACCGAATTTATTATTATTGAAGTTATGTGGAATGTTAGGAGCGATGCCCAAAAGGCCTGGAGTGGGTCCGTTTCGCGGATCCGACATAGACTGATTGAAGCCGTGCATGTGTCCCACGTTCATGTTGTTCATACCGCCACCCATGCCCATCGGCGGGCCGTTCATCATGTTCATACCGGGTTCCATCCCTCCCGGTGTGTTCATATTATTTGCTCCGAATGCAATGGGATTTGGATTAAAGTTTATTGGAGTTTTCAGTAAAGCTTCTTTTGGTTTAGGCAGCAAAGAAAATTCTGCATTTTCTCCAAGCGTGATACCTAAATTAGTAAATATACCACAAAGAATAGAACTGCTCTGTATTGCGGCGAGGTCAAATTGCTTCCCGGGCGTCTTATCCTGGTGAAACTGCTTAATCTGCTGCGTTACAGGCGCTAAATTTTGATTTACAAAAATCTTTTGGGTAGAACTCAAGTCTTTGTACCAGTTTGAATTCTGTAAAATCGTTTGTAAATCCAACGCGTTGGGCTTCGGTTCGACAGTCACACTCTCGAGGGGTTCTTTAGGCTTCCTTCGTGGATCGACACGCGGAGCCGAACTGACAGGTGCCGTTTTAGGTGTAGGCTTTTCAGTATCACTGTGGAATTCTTCTGTAGATAATCTAAATACTTTTCTTAACCGCGGATCGACTAGAGCCTGCGATTTTGCAGTACTATTTTTAATATCTGTGTAATCAGGTCTGGGTATGTAAATCGAGACTAATTTGTAGTGTATAGGGGGATGGTTATTAATGGAACCGTTTATTTCAGAGGCTGGAGTGTAATTAGGTATGGCCTTAAACGGCAAGCTTAATCGTAAATCGATATCTCCGCCTGCGCTCTGTCTTAAGTCCGTGTCACCAAAAGTGGGTTTAAATTCAGATTGTCTAAGATCTACGTCACTTCTTCTACGGCCGTCCGTCGGTTCCCCGACAACGCAATCGTAAATAGATGTTTTAGATTGCTTTTTCTGTGGAATTAATTTCGGCGTCTCCACTGTTTTATCTGGCGATCGCTTCGATCTCGGATCCCGTGATGCACTAACTGACTCGGTTTGATTATTTTGCGTTATATTTTCATGCATGTTATTCTTCATGGTATTCAACAATTTTGTTACTTCCTCACTTATATCAATTTTCGATAAGTCTCCTATCTTACTCAGGACGGCCGAAGGCTCTATCACATGCGGCGTCGGTGTCGCCGGCGGAGACATGAAACCCTTTTGCGGCGAAGAATTTGGGGATTTCTTTCTTGAACCTTTTTCTTCGTCGCTGGAATACCACTTCTCATCAATAAGCAAATTATTTTCCTCGTCGTCGTCTGTCGTAGAACGCCGATTTCTTCTAGCTGGATTTTTAAATATTGGATCTGGTTGAAGGAATCTTATGTCTGTATCGCTTTCTAGCCGAACTGCATTCTCATTTATATTTGATGTGGTAAATTTCGTTTCAGCGTCAGTATAAGGAAGCACTCTGTGATCGACATCTTTTGTTTCAATTTGAGTAATCGATTTTTCGGCTTCAAATGTATCATTAGAAATGTCAATGTTCTCTTTATCTTTTGATGCAAACTTTAATGCATCTTTAGTATATTGGTCAATATCGATTGTATCTTTTGGAGGCGGACCGTCTTGTTTTTGGGTGCTGTTTGTTAAAGAATCTTCATGTTTTGTTGCAGACGCAGAAGACTGAAAACGCATATCAATATCTTGACCTGGAAAACCAGTCGATATTGCTACATTATTTGTAGTATTTCCTGGCGGTACGCGTAAGTCTAGATCTTTACTACCAGTTCCAGTCGGAATAAGAGGCATTTGTTGTTCAGAACTATTAATTAGACCGAGTTTCTGAATACTCATAGTATTTAATTGTATATCAGTTATTTGTTTAAGGGATATTCCAATACCATTCAATTGTAATACTGTTAGTTGACCTAGCTGATCTAAGTTATCAATACCTAATTTTTTTAGGTCAAAGATTTGTCTAGGTGTTAGAACTCCGGTTAAATTTTTGATACTTAAAACACTCGAGGAATGACTATAGCTTGGTGATAAATTTGCGTTAGAAGTTTGATCAGTTTGCCATCTTGATTGTCGGACTTTTGGTGATATTTTATTTGATCTATCATTACTCATATTAAAATTATTTATAATTTCTGCGTTATTCTGAGGATTAGGGATGTTAATTTCAAACAATGATGGTATAGATTTTTCCTGATTATCTGATTCCTCAGGATACTGCTGTTTTAGTTGGAGTTGAGTAGTTTGTATCATTTTTATAGCATCTTCACGGTTTAACCTAGGAAAATCACCTAAAATTTCTTTAGGTGCTGATTCGATATGTTTAAGTATAATATTTTTTAGATTTTCGTTAAGCGGTTTGCCATGGGCAAATTTACAATCATCATTGTATACGCATGGAAGACCGGTATGGTAATATTTGCAAGGAAAATCGGCATGCATGTACAAACATTTATCTCTTTTTGCACAACAGTCCATTAAATAGAACTTACATAGCTCCATTTTACGCGGTGGGTGGGCGTCGTGCGAATAAATACAGTCATCACCTTTGTGACACTTGCCTTGCATAAAATATAAGCACACACCTTCGGAATCTTGCATGTTATGGTTCCCTCTGCGTCGATCACTTTTGTTTTTATTTCTTTCTCTCTGTTGATTTCTGTGCCTGCGATGATTATCCCTCGAATCTTGACTACTATCCGATTCATAAGATTCTTCTTGCTCATCTTCTTGGAAGTCATCATTTTGTGATTGATTATGTACAGGCGACGCACCTCGAACACACATCATCTCGCTTTCATCCACTTCATCGGAGAAATCTTGCTTTTTACGTTTTTTACTAGGACCATCTTTATTTTCGTATTTTTTTCTTCTCTTATGCTTCCGCCGTTCGTCAACGTCAGTTTCAACGTGACCATCGTTATCTTCATTTCTATTCATAGCTTTTCTTATTGCTTTTTCAATATTGCCAGCAAAATCTTCTTCTAAAGGATTAGCATTTTTCCGAGATTTTTTACTTTTCTCCCTGTACTTTTGCTCACCTTTGTTTGACTTAGATTTTTTCTTCTTACCTGATTTCGAATAATAAAAGTTTTGTGAATTGTTGTCGCTTACGGGTACCTCTTCATCTTTAGCTGGAACATCGACGTCTTTCTTTTCTTCTTGCAGATTGTTTGTTGTTTCGGTTGTTTCTCCATCACTCTCGATTTCTCCGTCTTCCAAGTCAGTATTCGACGCTGGATCCGCCATTTCCGCCAAAGTATTACTGGAATTTCATAAAACCTTAATTAATAAGATTATTTGCATAAATGTTTATTAAGAATAGAATATCAGAATCGTTTAAAAAAAATATATATATTCTGGGCAACATAACCAATTTTTACGAAAGCATGCCAATGTTTGATCGTCATTCATCTTTGTGGCAAAGCAAACATCATTAGGAAGAACTATTTATTACAATAGTAATTTTTAAAAGTTTAATAATAGTTAAATGAGGCCACATAAGTTACCTATTGATAATGTTTATTTGAGGGCAAACCGAGTATTGCGGAGTAAATTACAACGACATACTTGTTAAAGGCTGGCCTTGAAAAAATAGCATAACATTTATTTATTGATATATAATCAGATTTGCTTTTTTATTTGGGCACTTTCATGTAGCATCAATATAACATACCATATTAATGAGTATATCGTTCGTTGGTAGACTTTAAATTGATATTAATAACACATTCGTAAATAAGCGGCGATTCATTAGTAATTCGTAAATACCATAAAGTTACAAACGGTAAAATATAGATATTAATTCAATTAAAAAAAATGTTGTTTTCTAAACATTAAAAAAAAACTTGTTTTTAAATGCCTCACTATTGTTAACTATATACATGGGACAGAAGCCGTGGCAAAAATTGTGAATAATTAGTATTCGATCTACGCCAAAACACAATAATCATCGTGTTGTGTGTGAGCATTTAATGTTACTTGTGTGAACTTTTTATTTCTAACCAATAAATTGCCAAATATACAACCTAGATATAAAGAAAAAACTATTTAAACCTGGTTCTGGATTCTATCAAGAGCTATTCGAATCAGTTCTAAAGAAAAACTATATAATTCTACTGACTAAACTAGAGTTATAGAAACTACGCAGTTAAATACTATTAAAAAGAAAAGGCGATAATTAGGTACCCACGGTTGAAATTAACTCTATCACATAATTGAATATAATATAGAGGATCTAGTCTCTACAATAATGCAACATAGCGATACCATATCTATCAAATATTCAGATTATTTAGTAGCTATCTAGATGTAAAGAAAAAAATTAAGATAGCGACTGAGAATGTCGATCAATAGTTACAACCAAAAAATTTTTACACACTACATACACACGAGCACGCCATATTTGTATAATCCGAACAAATAAAGAAGCCGCGCCAACTCATGAACTGAATCCTAAATAGATTAACAAAGACTTTTAGGAACTGACGTCATGGTTTAAATTAGTTGTTTGGTTAAGGTTAGGATCAAAATGTATATTGAATTTAAGGTAAAAATTTAAATAAATCTATATTTTAAAAATTTCGATGGAAACGAACGAAATTTTATGTACCGTGATATACCTAATTACTAATCGCGTAAAGAGTTGAATGGCAAATATTATTGTTTTTATGTATTATTAAAAATAACATATCTATATTAGCTAAGTTATTTTTAGCGTAAGGAGTTTGTTTGTTCTAAATGGGACTTTGATTTCCAAGTTTCATTTGAATACTATACCTAAGAATCGTCGAAACAATTGTCATTGGGAAAATTCTTCAAAAATCACTTAATTGATATCGCAGTAAGTAATTCGACATGTGTGGACAGGATACAGTAGAGCAACTGTTTGCTCCAGCCACAACTTTCAAATTATTAGAAACGAGCGATTAATAAGCAAGCAGTGGGTGGCTATTCACATTGCACAATGTCTCGGTGTGCGCTAAGCTCTCACCGCGAACGAATATATAAATGACGTCAGCTTCTAGAACGGTAAGATATCTTTGTCCTTACTTTTACGAGGTCACGATTCGTGCGACGCTCACACACACAAACACAGTGATTGGCGTATAGTGATTCACTACAAAACCGTATAAGCCTACCATTTCTGAAAGGTCGGATGACATGCACTTTAAATGAAATTAAAACTACCTAGGTACTAAAACCTTCACCAAAAGCCCAATTAATATAATAATTAAGAAACGAGTAATTACCTATTTTATAATCTAAAAATTAAAGAGCATGCATTGTACAATAGCTACATAAAAGATATACGTTGACGTCTCAACAAATTAGGTCCGCCATTTTGTGTTAGAAAGACGGGTCTTGCATAGCTAGCAATTTTGTTGACTAGGTCAAAACCTAAAGATTTCGACCTAAACAAGTTGCTGTGGTGTATTAAATATATCACAATTGAAAAATAGATATATCGTTTTTAGTTAGCACTATGTAATAAAATACAATTTTGGGGGCACGCATTGGTAGAAAATATGGCCTAGCAATTAAATATATAATAGTGTTACCAATCTTACATTAATGAACAATTCACTATGTGCGACTACTATACGCCATGTAAAAAAGAATCTCATAGCATTGCTGCATATAAAGACGAAACAAATCGACTACGTAATAATGATTTCAATTTCAGGTTCGGGCGTCGACTGCAGCGAAACAACAGCTAATTCCGAAAATATTTAGTACAGCTTTTTGCCACTATTAAAGCAGTGGCGCTAGTATAGCGTCATTGCTGCCAATAAAAAATATCAACTTGAGTCAAACACTAAACTTTTATTTTATTTACCGAGACTAGTCACATTAACAGCAAAATATTATATAAATAAAAATTAATAACATATTTATTTAATAATACAAAAATATATTTTACTTGGGAACCGAGAATTTCTAATTGAAAGTACATTAAGACATATATTGACTCACAAGACGTATTTGTCGTACCACAGTCTATAATAGTTTAAAATATATTTTTTTATTACATTAAGTATTCATCATATTAAATAAATTAAAGTGTGTAGCCATTAAACAATAAAATAGCTATTGGCCTTCTCGACATCATAAATCGTAAATGTTATATTTTACTAAATTTTCCTACACTTTTAAATTTTATGGCGATGTCACTCTGACTTTTAAACATTGATGGGTTTAATACACTGTCAAAAGACATAGATTCAAACATTTAAAATCTCATAAATCGAGTTTTATGTCATTTTATTTGGCAATTATTTTTTGCTGTGAGTTAGAGATAACGATAAACGTGACAATAAGACAGTCAGCACATTTTGAAGAAAATATTTTATAATGTCACAAAATAATAACCCATTTTCCGAATTAATTGGAAGTAAAAATAATGAATCTAGTAGTGGCAGTTCAGAATCTAATTCAGTACAGAAACAACTAACATCAAAGAAAAGCAATGAAAATCAGTGTGTTCAAACAATCAACAACATCGTCGAGAATGTTTTCCATTTTACCATTAATGCTGAAGCTGCCGATGAAAAGTCTGGCAAGCAGCTTGTTTATCTTGAAGAATTAGCGCAAGTTATGAATTTAAGTTGCATTGACTTGCAGACTCTAGAACAAGCTCTATTTGAAAGATTACTTCTCGGAGATATTGAAAAAAATGTGATCCCCAAATCAAGCAAAGTTTTCAAAGAACATGTTGTTCAAAAACTTGTTTTCCCTTACTTATTTAACTCTATGCAAAATTTGCAAAGCTATGAGAATATAAATGATGATATCGTAAGAAATGGTATTAAAAAGATGAAAGAACTAATATTTAGGAATGCTGTAACTGTCCTTAAACAACCTGCATTATTTGAAGAGCAGGATTTTGCAAATCAACTTTTAGAACTATTACAGCATGTAGATCCTCAAAGTCACATATTCTTTATAGATTTAGTAGAAGCATTCATGGCTGAAGGTTTGAGTTTTGAAATTATATAAAATATATGATTTGTGTCAAACCATTTGCTCACATAAAATTATAAATTTTTAGGACATGCAGAATCAAAAGACCAATTGAGGGATATAATGATTCCAGTCCTAAAAAAAATGCATAAAGAGCTAAAAACTTTTAATATAATTGACTTGCCAATTTATATTTTACCATCTATTAATTTATTTGCAAGTAAGTACTTAAATAATTGTTTTATTTATAGGAACTTACAAATGTTATATACTATAAAGTCTATACCTTAATGTAAGGGCACAAACCAATATATCGAAATTAACCCTGAAAAACAATGTACAAATATATTAAAATAGTTATAAGTACTAAAAAAATTTCCAGGTAGTCCATTTTTAGCACCAATTTTATTGGAAGCATGTGAGCCAGAAAATGAAACCATTGGTATTCATTACCAAAATACAATTATAGGTGAATTACTTGCTTTGTCTCCTCTACCAAGAACAGCAGCAGGGCCTCAGGTTTTTTTTGATAATCCAGTGGATCAGGTAATTAAATTATTAATATTTGTTTTCTTTTCAAACATAATTTATTGTTTTTCTTTGCTGTAAATGCTAATTATTTTTATATTATAAAATTATTTTATGGCAATCCTATTTTCGAGTTAACAACCTAAAGAAGCCACATTAAAGTTAAATAAGTAACTGTTTCGATAAGTGAAGAATTAGGGTGACAGTACAAGTAACATTGACACTGTGCAGAAGGATATGCCCCCCTGTAGACCTAGGGGGAAAGGAGCTGCCTAAGAGTGATAAGGGTAAAAACTTGAAATTGTCCATCGACAACAAACACCTTAGCCACAATTCTGTTATAAAACCCGTGTGGACCTACGGAATACAATTGGAGGAGATACATGCTACTCTAACAAAACTAAAATTTAAAGAAAACAAAATTACATCCTTAAACAAATAAGCAACTTGCTGGTTCATTAAAAACACCGAAGTAGTTGAGCACCTGGGCATACCTACAGTTAAAGCAGAAGTAAAATTTTATGCTCATAAGTACAAGACTAGGCTGGAAAATCATTCTAACTATCTAACTGTTCAACTCACCCTACCTGAGTATTTTTAAGCTATCTCGACAACAGTAAAGACGAAGAACCCTGGAGCTCAGCAAAATTGACTTAGCTAATATTATTATGGTAGATATTCCTAATGAGGAATATCTCCTATTATAATATTCTACATTTTATATGCTCATAGTCAGAATATAAAAATAAAATCACTTTTCATTTGCCAATAAATTAAAAAGTTTTACAGGGGGATCCAGAGTTGAGACAATAATGAATACGGGGCATCCGTATGTCACACTATATGTTTTTTACATACCTTTACAGTCACATTTATCATTAAATTTTAAAAATGTACAATTTGTTACCATTAACACAACTCTTTTTAGTTTCAACATTTACCAGATATAATTTTACTGTTCTTTTTATTGCAGACATCTATATCAATGACAGAAACCTCTCTTTGGAATGCTACATCACATCTTATAAACAATATGCACAAAGTATTTTTGACACTGTTAAAGGCAGGCCCAGACATTAAATATAGGCTATTAAGATGGATTGCAAAATGTCTGAAAAATAATGCAGCTAGGGGCAAATTGTGGAATATTCAGGTAACTTATGATTTAAAAGTAGCAGAGTGACAACTAGTTATGTATATAATAGTAATCTGTAAGTTTAGCATTTGTTTATGGTACTTAAATCTAGAATAAAAGAGATTATGCTAAGGGCACTAGTAGAGATATAATAATTAGTTGAATGAAAAACTTAATATAATATTTTATATTTCAGGGTGGGGAATATAACTCGTCCACATTAAATTATGTGTCAGATGGTTTTATGTTAAACCTTGGCGCAGTTTTATTACAGCTTTGTCAACCATTCTGCTCTGTGCCAAATGATCCCAAATCGCTTAAGATAGATCCAACATATGGAGCTGTACCTGTAAGTAGGCATTGCTTCTTCTGCTAGTTTTTTTGGTAAAATGACATCAGTGGATATCGTCTATGGGATCATTACAAAAATTTTATTAGGTCACTTTAGTCAGCTCAAGGAGGATGGCCATTCTCAATTGCCATCCTTTGTCATGTTTTCATTTTACTTGTATCTGTTGGACAGTATACAATTTAGAAAATAAAATTAGTGTAAATAATTTTAATGTCTTTAACATTTCACAAGTAAGACAAATTGATATCACATTCAGTTTCTCTCCTTGTCAGCCTGAAGAATGCGAAGCAAAATTAGTTCACTTGGACTGCCTTCATAGAGAAACATGTCTCCTCCCAGTTCGGGAAACTGAAGAGGGAGTAGCTGTTAAACGTCCAACCGCTGAGACATACAACTTCGTTACTGAATGTTTTTTTATGACACAAAAGTGTATAGACTTGGGTATGTTTCCATTAAATCTTCGCACTATTTATATAAATAAAATGTTCGGTTAAATTTTCTAGTCACATAATTTATAAATTTAACATTGCATTGATACAAAGTGAATGTGTATAAAAATCTTTTTATTATCAGAAAATATTTTTTGTTCCATAGAGTGTCACAGTCAATGATTGTCAGCGACAGTTGTTGGTTAATTAATGCTCGTTTATAGGTTTTCGCGTTTGTGTTGAAAAGTTGTACCGGTGCAGCCAAGAAGTGAACAGGGCTCAACGACAAGCGGAGGTGGCCGGAGCCGCTAGTAATTTAGTGGAACGCTTATTACAATTTCATATGGCCAAGTATGTATAATAAAACCATTTATACATAGGGTCCTTCAAGAAAAGAGCGTATCAATTCTTAAAGGTCGGGCAACGCCCACGGGAGCCCTCTGTCATTGAGTGTCCATGGACGGCGGTATCACTTAACATCAGGTGAGCCTTCTGTCTATTTGCCCCCCTGTTCTATTAAAATTATATATATATATTAACGCGTTGTTCGTTCTAGTCGGTCCGTCTAGTGCCCGAAGCATGCAACTTTCAACTCCAGGTCTTCGATTCGAATGACTGTTGTGCAAGAATACATTTTTGTTATTGTGTAACACGTGTTTAAAGCAAACGTTATATCATAATAATCAAAGCTGCTAGGGTCGGAAGCCATATTTAATAAAGTATTGATTTTTTGTTTACAGATATTTATGCCTCCGTTGCGCATTGTTAGAGAAAGAAACTCTCACCAACCTGCATCGCTTCCAAGCGATGACCTGCACATGGCTGGTCCAGGTCTCGATTCGAGAGAACGAGACCAGAGCGTGCTATGCGCCGGGCGTCCTGTTGCCCGTGGACCTGCCTGTCACCACGCCACCGCCTGACACGTTGAGGTATTTTAATGATATTTCTAAATTAAAGTGAGTATTGAAATGGCCGGTACTAAATCTTATATATTTAAACTAGCAATTCTTGAATATATATATATAATTGGAATCTCGGAATCGGCTCCAACGATTTTCATGAAATTTAGTATACGGGGGGTTTCGGGGGCGATAAATCGAATTTAATTAGGATTTTGAAATTAGGAATTATTTCTAGAAAATTTCATTTTATTCGTATTCTATTACACTCATGATATTTTTCTTTAAATTAATAACTTAAAAAAAACCAGATCAATTTTTTTTTATTATTCTGTCGGTAAGATCGAAAAATATTATTCATATTTCATCATTTTATTAGTATGTAATTCGTATTTAAATATAATTTACAAACACGATTTATAAAAATAAAAAAATATCGGTCAGGTCGGAATTTATCTGAGAAAACAATTTATCACGTCTACGACATTATCAGTGGTGACGAATCTTGGCCCTATGCCTACGATCCTGATTCCAAACAACAATCTACAATCTGGGAATCTTTCAAGACGAGCCAAAACCGACTAAAGTTCGTTCTCGATGGATATCAAAGAAGATGGAAGCCCCGTTCGTTGGAAAAATCGGCCATGCTGCGACATGCACTTGAAGATAAGAACGGTTAACGCAGAGTGGTATATCACAGTTTGTTTACCACAAGTCATCGCCGAACTTCGAAAATTTAACTCAAAGCGATGCATCATCGTGCATCACGACAACGCAAGTCAAGACAAGGCTTGTCAAACGATTGAGTATTTGAAGCAAGAAAAAGTAGAAATTCTTTACCATCCTAAATACAATGATGACTTAAGCCCTAACAAATTCTTTATATTTACTAAAATTAAGAAGTCTTCGTGGTGAAAGGTTTAGAGTGATATAAATGTTATAACAACTGGTTTGAGCTAATTGAAAAGTGTATTATGCTATGTGGTGAATACTTTCAAAAACAATAAAAAGAAGTTATATAAGGTTCTAGTTGTGTTTTTTTCTTCAAACGACAAAACTGAAAAGGCTCGTATCTAGTAGTTATTCATAAGTTTTTAAGATCTCTCCTTTAAGAAAAGAGCATACTAATCCTTAAAAGGTCGACGACGTCCTTGTGAGCCCTCTGGGATTGTGAGTGTCTTCTGGTTCAATGAAAAAATGACCACTGATCAGAGATTTTGCATTGCTTTAATTGAAATCCATGCTTGAGCCTGTTTTATTAATCATTTCAGATGCATTCCTGAATTTGTGTTGGAAAATGTAATAGTTGTTTTAACGTTGACTCGACGCATGGTCAGCGCCATCACCGATGAGGCGGACCTGGCTGGACTGCTGCCACCTGCTTTGACGCTCGTTTTGGCTTTCATGAGGGACTCGAGCAGGACCTACAATCCACATTTGAGGTAGACGAGTTTCAGCTGACGGGATTAAATCAGAGTGTGATTTTTTTATATGAATGGCGCCATCTATGAGTAAATAATAAACTGTTTTTGAAAAGCTTATTATTTGTAATTATATTTAAGTTCTTAATAATATATCCTTCAGGAGACTCCCCAAGTTATAAAATCTAAATTGCAGAGCCCGTTTGGCCGAGTGCCTGGAAGCAATGTTACCGAACCATGGCACCGAGCCACAACCGATGAGCAGCATGGCGTCTTTCTATCGGGAACAATTGTTTAAGGAGCACCCTCATAGGCTGCAGGTAAACTTTATTTTCAACATAGTTATTAATTACGTTAAATTGTAGTGTGTTAAAAGACAGTCAAATAGAAAGATGGCAAGGCGATCAGCTCGTGAAAGAGACGGGTGGAAAAAGTAAGGGAACGCCTATGTCGGAAGACAACATAACCAACTGGCTGTTAACGTAAAAATAAATGCTTGAGTACAAAGTACACATGTCATAAGTGAAGCTTGTTTATAAATTAATTATTACTAAGGTAAAAGCCCCAAAGATGATCATGTACCTTAAATAATCAATATATATATATATCGCTTGCCCGGAAGAATACAGTATTATGTCAAAAATTAGCACTAACGGACTTAATGATACACGTCGACTAAGAAAAGTACGTTCTACCTTTTGAATAAGGTCAAAAATCGTTTGCACCTTGAATTAACCAATTACCGCAGTTGCGTCTCTATCCCTCTCGCTCTTTTCTATTCCTTAGAAAAAGGAAGAAAGTCACGTTCAGTATTGCTCCTGTCCTTGATGCTTGTTGTTGTAGGGCATAAAGTATTATCTACTATTGATACATCAATTCAATTTTACTTTACGAAGAACAGTGTATTTTTGGGATTTCTTGCAGTATTTTTCATAAAGTAAGTATTTTATTTTTAAATCCTATTTGGAATATAGTTTCAACACGAAAATGAATCCATATTCTACAAAATTACATAATGCATAAAGCACCTAGCGTTTAAATGAACAAAGTATTATTTTGAATTATGTCTATGATCTACTAAAAAATTTGTGTATTTTTTTTTACTACTTTATTCACCATAAATTGTATCTTATTCAAGTATTATTATAAAAGTGTCTGTATTCATTTGAGTTTTAAGATTATTTCAATGTATTAAACGTAAAAACTACTTTGTTCTGTTTGTAACCTGATTAATATAGGTAGTAGTATGTCTAATTCAGTCTTTGATCTTCAGCTTCTTATTTTTTTCTTCAGAATGTTACCGCAGAAAAGACTAGCGTATATTCGGCAATATGTAGCAGCGCATGGTGAGACATCGAATAACAGTCAATATAATTTGAACTCATCTGAAAATCTTGATACCAGCTTAGATGAGCAAGGCCCTGGCTACATTGAATGTTTAGAAAGTGTTCATATAGCATGTGAATCAGTCCTAAATGCTAATATACAAACCAATTTGTTCAGTGAAGATATAAATGCTTCAGCTCATAGTATTCCGACAGCCAGTACTATTGAAAATGTTAGTTATTGTTTGGAAAATGTTGCTAATGTTAGTGATATTAATAACATATCTAACACTGAAAATCTAAGTAAAGCCGATAAAAGTAGTGAGTCCGATTTTGATTCAGATGACAGCGTTAAAGATCCAAACTTTAGATATAGATCAGTGTCTAGATCATCAACAGATTCATCTTCCGACTCCAGTAATTCATCATCGTCAACTTCAAGTACACATTCACATTCCTTCCACAGCGAAAACATTCCACCCGCATTACACTCCTCTAATAGCGAAATCATTCTACCTGTATTACACTTATCTTCCACCGAAAATATTCCACTTGCAAACTCTCAGCTTGAAAACTTGGATTCTAACAAAAAACTCACACGAAAACGACAACGAAATGTTAGCAGTTGGAAATCAGAAGTTGCGAAACGTTTAAGAAACACAGGTCAAAGTTACATATCAAAAAAACTAAAAAAGGTCATCCCAGCCAGAAAAGTAGGGCCACCATGTGGCGAGAAGTGTCGTCTAAATTGTTCTGCAAATGTATCAGAACAAGAAAGAAAAAATATATTTGATGAATATTACAATTTGGGCAACATAACGATGCAGAGACAATTCATCATTAACAGTACTACTATAATTAATCCGAAATATAAATACACGAATGCGATAAACCCTAGGCGAAACAACAATGCATTTTATTTTTCGATTCAAAATAGTAAAGTACGTGTTTGTAAAACATTCTTTAAATCTACACTTGCCTTAAATGACCGCGTGATAAGGACCGCGTTTGAAAAGCGCATACCTTCTTTGAATAATGTTGTAGCTGTAGACGGCAGAGGGAAGCATGAAAATCATGCCAAAGTTCCGGATATTATTAAATACGAAATAAGGGAGCACATACAATCTATTCCCACCATAGATAGTCATTACTGTCGCAGTAGTACTAATAAGCTCTATATTGATGGCAGTAAAACGTTGATTGATCTCCATAGAGACTATGTTAAATTATGTCAGACTGAATATAAGCCATATGGTAACTATGTTATGTATAGCCATATATTCAATAATGAATTTAATATCGCCTTTTATTCACCTAAAAAAGATAGGTGTGACACTTGTGAGGCTTTCATGAATGCTGCTGGTGAAGAAAAACAACGAATTCGAGTTGAGTATGATAAACATTTAATAGAAAAAGAGTTATCGAGAGCCGAGAAGGAACAAGACAAATTAAAAGGAAGCAGTGTAGTAGTTGCTGTCTATGACTTACAAGCAACAATGCCTTGTCCAAGAGGGGATGTAAGTAACTTTTATTACATCTCCAAATTAAATGTCTTAAATTTTACAATAACTGATTTAAAGACAAGAGATGTATACTGTAATGTATGGCATGAAGGGCATGGCCATCGTGGTGTGAATGAGATTGCAACTTGCGTATGGAATTATCTTAACCAAATAGACACTAAGGCGGCGCAATCAATAGATGTAATATTCTACAGCGACAATTGTTGTGGACAGCAAAAAAATCGTTTTATGATTTCAATGTACATCTTAGCAGTAAGTAAATTTCAAAATATTAATTCCATTACCCACAAATTCCTAATTAAAGGACACACTCAGAATGAGGGTGACAATTGCCATTCTTTGATTGAAAGAAAAATTAAAAAGTCTCTTCGTTCAACTGCGATATATTCACCTGCTCAGTATTTTACCTTAATAAGAACCGCTAAATCTAACGGAAAGCCATTTGCAGTTAATGAATTAACTTACGACAGCTTTTACGATTTTAAAGAAGTGTCACCAAAGATTGGTAAAAACTTTTCCAAAAATATTCAAAATGAAACTGTAAAAATGAACGATATTAGTGTAATTTATGTGTCTAAATCAGAGCCTGGAATTTTTTTTTATAAAACATCTTACTCTGACACCTCCTTTAAGCAAATAAAAGTATCAGGATCCACTCGAAGCTCACAAAACGACTTGATTACACTTAATTTACCTGCAGCCTATTCAGAGAGGATTAAAATTACAAATAAAAAGAAACAGGGGCTGATAAAATTAGTTGAAAAAAATATAATCCCTAAATACTATGAAGATTTTTATCAAAACTTATAAGTGATTTTTAATTATTAATGGAAATCTTCATACATAGAAATTATTTAATATTTTGTTTTAGATTTTATTTTTTTAAATAAACAAACATAACCCGTATTATGTTTTTTCAGCAAAGTAGTTGTACTTCAAATATTTTAAGTTTTATTTTATTTACCTAGTTACCTGATCAAAGCGTAAAATTAATATTACGATATTTCGTAAAACCGACTGACTAGTTGATTGTTTTGTGTTAATTTTTAAACTGCCTACCTTTTAATTTTTGATAATTATTGTATTTAGTACAATGACTAGAATTATTTTGACCCTAAGTTTAAGCCAAATGTTTAGTTAAGTACTTATTTTTGATTGTTAGGCATGTGATTTATATTAATTTTCCTTGAAGTTTAGATCTTTTACTATTTAATGGATGAGAATTAAATTGTACTTTTTCCAAATTTGTCGTTTCTTACTTTTTGATTGTTAATGATCTGATTTTTAATAATGAAGATTGATGTTCACATTTTTTTATAATAAATGGATGAGAATTGATTTATTTCTTTTAATATTTTCGTTACTTTAATTGCATTTAAAAATATATAAATACTGTTTTCATTTTAAACTAAACATCTTAAATTAAAGTAATATTCAAAAGAATACAGTCACAAGTGGTACCTGCCTTATAAAAGATATAAATGATTTACGAATAAAAGTTAAAAAGTATCTTATCTTTATAGATAATTGTAGAGTATAGACTAACCCATAATATCAAATAAGAAAATGACTGTTTATCTTATCAAAATACAACAATATTTGTATCTAAAAACTTTAATCGCTTCTCCTGAAAAAGTACGTTTTTAGAGTTAATACAGTATTCATGCGGGCAAGCGATATGTATATACACTATAATGATAATGTAAACAAATATAAATCTGTGTTTACTGCTTTAAACTTCTAATATGTGACTACTAAACAAATACATCAACCAATAGCGTGTATTTTTTCTCGATCTCCCTTTTCTTCAACAAAATCGCTGCACAGCTTCGTGACGTTTCCTTTTTTTTACCCTCAGGCGCCTTAAGTAGTTTCATTTCGAAAAAGAAATGATAAACATAGTTAAGATACATATTTTTATCTTTATTCGTATATCTAAACATAACAATCAAATATACAGTATTTCCAATTAAACAGTTTACCGTATTTTTGTTAAAATTATGTAAATGTATGTATTTCCAAAAATTTCTCAATAACTATGTCATTGAAAACATATAGAATATTTTTTAGAGACTAGTTCCGAATAATGTTTGAAGGAGACATGTATACACACTTATACATGCCAAATTAATTCATTACTCAATACATTCAATACTCATTATTTTCCCTTTCAGGAATGTAATATGTGAAATAATTCTAATTATGTTAACGAATAGTTTAATATCTCTTATCGTTTACTTTAAACAGTGTTATGTAAATATAGTTTCAACTTCCGGCCATTTCAGTTAGTGCCGTGCCTCTTGGACGTGTTTGTAGGCATCGAGATGACAGGCCAAAGTGTCCAGTTCGAACAGAAGTTCAACTACCGTCGACCCATGTACGTCGTCATGGAGTTCCTTTGGGGCATACAGGAGCACCGGGATGCTTTTACGTGAGTACTTCGAGACTAAAGATTTAAATTATGAGAAGTTGAATGGGTTATTTCTAAGGATTTGCTTGAAATGAATGCAAGTATTGCTCATATTAAAATGTTTTCAGTCATCTCGCAAACGAAGCAGAAGCGAACATGGAGGCAGTTCATCCGCCAATTTTCCTTCGCTTCGTGAATTTGCTGATAAACGACGCCATTTTTCTTTTGGACGAAGCTCTCAGCAATATGGCCCAGATACGCATTATGCAAAATGCACGGTAACATTTTTTTTAACTTATTTATAATGTTTCTGACAAAAAGTTTATCATAAATATGTCAATATGTCCGGAAGTGTCTCGTCCGTTCACCGTCCCGTTCATTCCAGAGGATCAGGCGCATGGGCATCCCTTCCTGCACATGAGCGGGAGCAGAACCAGGCAAATCTGACCCATATCGGAATGCTGGCCCGTTTTGATAATATTCTGGGGAAAGACACGGTTCGAACGTTAGCCCGTTTGACTGCGCACGCGCCGCACGTGTTCTGTCATCCGACTTTAGTCGATAGAGTTGCCTCCATGCTGAATTACTTTTTGTTGCACCTCGTGGGACCTACCAAGAAGAATTTCAAGGTACCCCTGTTTTCTTTAAGGCTTCGACTCCTAATCTCGCTTTTGTCGTGCATTGGAATCCCAGCTGAGTATCGAGCATCATCAGCGATTATATAACAACGACAGTAACAGTTTTAGGAAAGAATATCTTAGTGGATTAAAATATTTATTTTGACTTAAGTAAAATATAAAAATGTCGTGTGTTACATATAAAATCTGGCAATAAAAATGGAAATAAAAAATAAAAACTTTCAGGTAAAAGATATGAAAGAATATCAATTCGATCCGGCCGTAATAGTCCTGGATATTTGTCGAATGTATGTGGAGCTCGGTTCCAACGAGAGGTTCTGCGCTGCGATCTCTGACGACGGAAGGTCTTATTCGCCACAGCTCTTTACCTTGGCTGAAATGGTTTTGGGTGAGATTTTTATCATTTATATATTTTACTGAAGTTCAAGCATTTAGGGAGCGTAACGAATGGGGGGGGGGGGGGTGAGGTCGGATAAACGATGCGTGGCGGGGATTGAATTATGCGTTGTTAATATTATTGTTCACTTTCCGATACTATCTAACACATAAATTATGCACTTCTTGCACTCATCATTTTTATTTATTGTTTTCTTTTCTTACTAGGGTTGCCTGAAAGAGATTTTTATGTATTGTATTGTTTGTGTTTCTTTGCAACGAAATGTGAATAAATAAATAAATGGAAACTTTTATGTTTAACATGTCACTCTGTGATAACGAAACCTGTTTTTTTTATATTTGGTAAAGGGAAAATATTATAAATTTTTTATATATCTTTTCCAGCGAGAATTGGAGGTGGTGGTTTAATATCATCCCTACAAGAAGTGGCATCCAGGATCAGCACAATGGCTGTACAACGAAAACGTGACGAGGACATTTTGGCGAACGCACCGGACGAGTTCCTCGACCCCATCATGAGCACCTTGATGCTCGACCCGGTTGTGTTGCCCAGCTCGAGGACAATCGTAGACAGGACCACTATTGCTAGGTCGGCCTTTTTAATAATAATTGTTTTTGTAGAAATTAAAATTTTACTACATTGCGTAAGAGTAAAAAAAATATGAAAATATTCACATTGGCCTTTACAAGATTCTTAAGAGAATCACCAACATCACCTTAATGGCTGGAAATCTTTCACAGTCCATTTCAGAAGGCATTTTCTTTTGCGAATTAGCAAACTCGACCCTAAAAGGCCAACACCACCTAAAAATGGGTGTCTATGGACTGCGATGACTGCCCTTTTTGAGCGTCTCGCAGGCTCGTTCTCCCCCTACTTTTTTTTATTTATATATATAAATAAAAAAATAATATAAAAAATTTGACCTTGACAAATCAACAGAATTTTTTTTTTTCAGGCACCTCCTAAGCGACCAATCGGATCCATTCAACCGTTCCCCTTTGTCAATGGACCAAGTGAAGTCGGATACGGATTTAAAGCAAAGGATACACGCGTGGATCGCAGAACAAAGACAAAAAGTGCAATTACCTGAGAGCAATGCGAGTGCAAGCTCTTAAGTTGTTTCAAGATATCCATTGAAATTTTGTATATAATTATGATACAGTCTCGCCCCCAATCAGATACGGTGCAGACCGTATCAAATAATCCGGAAACATTTATTTTGCCGGAAATCGAACCCGGGGCCTACGGTACGGCCACAGAGGCGCATTCAATTCGTAACATTGTGCCAGTATAGTTAATGTAAATAAATAAATAGTTGTACATCGCTTCCATATGTCCATAATTGTGGACATGAAAATATTTCAAACGAGTTACTTCAATTAGTTGGTTAAATTCAATTTCTGAATGTGTTATTTCGCTTTAATAGCATTTATTAAACAAAATCCGTCTAATTACAGTTTTAACCAATCCACTGTTCCCTTTTCTTCGCAGAGTAGACGTTCCTTGAGTGTAGTTAAATTGCTGTAATTAGATTTTGTAAGGGGGTATCTCCTAAGTTTTCGTTTTGAAAATTTTCTTGGAGATATTTTGACACTGCATTTCCATAGTTAATTATATTGCGTGACGGATTTAATGTGGAACCGCTTTAGATACATCTAGGCCGTAATCGGTTAATTGATAAGGTAATTTTTACAGTTAAATAGCCGTAAGGGTTTTAGTGCTAAGGTTCTTTCGTTTCCTTTAGAAAGTCTATTAAAACCATTATTCATAACCTACATGAGGTTAAAAATAAACTATTTTCCATAATTTTTTGTGATATTATTTTAATAAAAATTTATAATTGCTCAATGTTTTGAAGTGATTTGCTTTTCAAGTTATATTACTTGTTTTCCCACCAATGTATATTTTGCGGTTACTTTATAAAAAGGATACATAGAAAGCATGTCTAAAGCGTTTATTATATATTTCTTGTTAGAAAATTAATATTATTTATTTTTGTTTTTTAGGAAATACTGTTGAATGAAATATTTTTTTGCTATTTACACTTTTTAAGGAAGTTTCAATTGAGACTTAGCGCCAAGTTGGCTTTCAAAGTGTCAAATCCGATACCTCTTTTGACGTACGGGAGTCAGACTTGGCGAGTGTAAAGTAATGAGTATGATAATTACATTTAGTGTAATAAAGTCGTCGTTCCGAACGGTACCAAGACACTACTTATTTTGTATGATCTTGTAATGTAAGAAAACAATTGTTATAAAATGAGAATAAACTTTTTGGTATAATTATACTTTCCTTTAAAAATAAATCAATCGGCACAACCTATTTAAGTCTGGGCCTCAGATTTCTGTTTCTATTTCATCATTATTCATCAATCTAATAAGCGGGAAGGTAATCACCTGTGCCTGACACACGCCGTCGACGTTTTGGATGTGAGGTGAATGTAAATGGGCACATAGAATGAAAGTCCATCGGTGCACGGCCGAAGATGGAACTCACGTACTCGTGTTTTTCTTAAAAGCGAAATAAAAACGAAACATTAAATCAGTCTGTATATTGGATATGTCTGCAATACAGCAAGATACAATACAATGAAAACAGGTAAAAGTGATAAAATATTGGAAACAAAAATAGTAATTAGAATTTCTTCTTCGAACAAAACTATAATAAACCATTCTTATCATTACTTAAAATCGATACTATTATTATTGATGTTAGTCAATGCCTCTAGAGACGAGCCTTTCGTGAAGCGTTGCAAGTAAAAAAATTAAATCACTTTTTTTATCAATAAACCTCAACAATACGATAACTAAAACTCAACAACCCGTCGATAATTTTCTTATTTCCTAATTTTGACGCCTAAACATTACAACAAAACGCCGCACGAGAGGCTCTCCCGTGTAAACTTATATCAATGGGCACTTTTGGTTTAGTTTAAACGTTACTATTTAATCTAATATCATAGTAATAAAAATTACAAACTTATCGATCACCTAAAAGCAAACATTAAAATAATTAACCTTCTATAAAAGAACTATCAAATCTAAGATCCTAGCAAAGTTATCTTATAGTACATCTCCCTCGCATACAAAAATATCTTTATGTACTTTCAAAAAGTTACGGATGCCCGACGACAGCCGACCACGCCTCGCCCCCACTCCCCTCGCCCCGCGACGTTGACGCACACGCACACGGCTATATATTGCACTTATGACAAAATCTACACGGAAATCCGGATTTCAATACTGGCTCGGTTTTACGTTTCTCGCGTTTGCGCAGCGCTCGCTAATTACAGTTCATATTTCACACGACGAAATGGAATCGATCCAGGGCTCGCAGTCAACTTTCGAGTCGCGTATCACATTCGTTTGTCAAATCATAAGCTTACATACGTCATCTGCTATTATCATTATTTACATATCGCAAGTTTACATCGTCGAATTCGGCACATATCAAATTAGTGGCCCTAATATAAATTTCCATTGAGCAATCTCACCGTACTCGGTTCCAAAGGTGAGCCAAAATATAAATTCGCCGTAATGGTCTCTGTAACGCTATCAAAAATAATGAAGCCGATCTAAGCCCGTCCGACCCTCTCGGTGACGAAGCGGGTTCGAGCCGAGTCGCCGAAACCGGGCGCGTACAAACTAAATGCGGTCGCAAAAGCTATTTCGTTTCAGAATAAAGTGGTTTCGTTCGTGCGTAAAGAGCGCGTCCTAATCAACTTTCACTTGTCGAGACCTGTATCAAAGTACGAGTAAAATTTCCAAAAATCAGTCTATCTTCCCGCTTCCCTCGTCGAGTCCCTTTAAAGCTATTTTCCCGAGAGACCCGTTTCGAATCCGAGACCGGAGACGGACGCCGTCCGTCCCGAGCCCGAAACCCCTCGTTTGGTCCTAGTTCTTACAAAAATATATAAACGGTTTTAACTGACGATATGTCGAACGAAAATTAGTTTTAACTAAATTGAGATCACTGAAATCCAGCCACACCCCAAATATCAAAGTATGTACATTTGTGTAAGCCATTGCCTCCATAGAGTTTAGAGAGTAACCTAAAACGATTATTATTGTCGTTTCTATTCATTTCTGGAAATCTAGATGCGAACACAATTTCAGGAATTTGTCTTCCAGAGAACGCGGGACGAACAGATCCTAAAGTAGTAGCGTTGTAGAGACATTTCATTGAACAATTTATATTTTACAATCTGTTCGTCCGGCTTTCGACTGAGAACAAATATCCCAGAAATCATCAGGTGTCATCGCTCGAACTGTATAAACCCTCAACGGCGAGGGTCGATTCCCTTCGACCCGTATTCCAAAAAGTATCTCGAGTCACGGTTCACACTGGAGCACCTCCGAAACGTCAACGGTTTAATAGACATTGCGAGTTTTCACCTTTTGGAATACGGCCGGTGAAGCTCACAGATGAAGACAGTTATCTGAATTTATACAAGAAGAAATACTTCCAATTAATTTTCACTCAAAGGTTAAACGTCAATTGTCAATTGTCAACACGAAACATACTCAACATAGTACCGCATCAGCTCGAGGGTACAAATCGGTTTTCTTGCGCCCATCTGTCGAGTAAGAAAACACGCTCCCGGCTCCAAAGTGAACCGCGCAAATGAACCCTTTTGTACCCGACGACCGAATGCCTGGCGAAAAGTCTGACTTCAATGGTTTAAATCTAAAAATTGTTCATTAAAAATGTTCCGAATCCCGATTTCATTGTACTGTCCCATTTGTCGGTCACCCCTTAAATAAACCGGCAATAGGCCGAAATCGAGAAGCCGTCGCAGATTCGACGAGACTGGACGAATATAAAGGAAAATTAAACGAGAAAATTATAAAAAGAAATCAAACGGAACCGAACCGTTCGGCTCTCCGTTTCGAGAGACAGAAGCGAAGCTCTGGCTAGGGCGCCTCGTCTGTCCGTCGAAGCGACGAGTCCGGGGGCTAGTCGGAGGCCGGGGGGTGCGGCTGCAGAGGCTGGAAGGCCGAGCACACGGAGGGCCGCAGGGTGAAGCCCGGCGCCGATGGCTTCATCACCGACACCGACTCCGTGTGGGTGCCGTCGCCCGATTTCAGGTTCACCTGAAAACGAAAGAGCTCTTCTATGGACCTATTCGTGACGATACAATCTTTGAAACTTTGCTTATAGCATTTTCAGGAAAATCGCATTTGTAAATAATTAAAAGCCAAAACCAAATCGCAGCGACGATATCTTATATGGGAAATATTAATAATAATAACGAAAAATTTATAAAAACCTATACCTGTACCTTTTCACAACCGTCTGGGGGTTCACGGGCCAAGAATCTATTGATCTGTGGCGAAGTCCCCAGTTTCGAGCCATCGAGATCTGGAGACGAACAAACACTTCCACCTGGAATTATCAAAACGGATCTCACTTCAAGGGAGACTTGTTTTTCAAGCTTTTGTATTAAAATTCAGTCTCAGTTCGGAACGACTCAAACAAACCCACTCTCGCATTTCAAAATACCTATTGGTTAAAAAAACAAAATGCCTACATAACTTAATATAGTGCGTTGAAAAAGCTTGCATTAAACTCAAAATCATCTAAGACATGCTTCATGATGTGCTTTCGGGGATAGCTATGGGTTATACCTAAAGCTATGTTTGTGACGACACACTGCGACCAGCAGTTTCAAACAAATTATGGATTAAATTGGTCTAGAAGCCTAAAACGTGCCATCTCGCTCATTGCGTATAGTTTCGAGCGAGACAACACATTCTATAGTCGTTACAAAATGTGTGAATGTCACAAATAGGTTGAAATTGAAAAATATAAGACCTGTGGCGAGAAGCTCAGCCGAGCCGGCACTCGACAGTGACCCTCGGGATGGTGGATCTACATCAATGTTGACTTTACTTGAACCAAGTAGCGAATAACATTTAATCAAAACATCATCATTAATGAAACAGGAACGATAACACTGCGTATCATTCTATAATATCTTATTATTTATAATAACAAAGAAATCAGCCTAAAATGCAGCAGGCTGTAAGGCACATTCAGGTGGCTTGGTGACCCACGGAGAATTGCTTTGCATTTAAATTCTTAAATTAATTTAACAATTTCAATTATCAAAAATACATGATAAACCTAAGACACATTATATTATTATTATGGTCAAATAACGAATTTTAATACGAAAAATAAAGAATCTAAATATAGTGGTGTGTAGACAACACACAGCATTCATTGTTTTAAAGTTTTCAAATTTTTAACAATTAATATAAATGAATTATGATGAGTTTGTTATAAATACAATTTACTTGAATCAAAAAAAATCAATAATATTATTAAATTGATTTCAATACCTGAGGAGTGTGCAGTATGACAGAGGTCGTGTGGCGTTTGAGTGTTGACAGATCGCCGCAGGAGATCGGCCAGCGGAGCACGGTGACCTTCAGGTGTCACCTGGCAAATTAACATTAAATCCAATGTTAGCTATACAAATTAAGGGTGCCAACTGGCTACACATAATTTTTGGTCAAGAACTCAGTTTTTGACTTGAGTCAGAAACTAAAAATACAAGTTTTTAGGTCTTGATTGATTAAAATTGATGTGAATAATGTGGTATTTTTCTAAAATAATATTATATCTAAATTAATAGTTTTTTCACAGTTCAAACTAGGGAAAATATCGTTCCACGGTGGACCGTAGCAATGTGTGCTATAGATGCGGAAAAGCGGGACACAAATCTGTCAGATGTGACGCAGCACCACATTGTGCTATATGTGCAAGCGAGAACATGGCGGCGAATCACTTGTAAGGTGCAAGAAATTGCAACCCTACTGTAAAGACTTCTCAGGCGATGTCAATGTAATGGAAGGTGGTTGCTGCAGCAGCCAGTCACGGGGTCTCTTGGTAGAATGCTTACGCGACCCCAAGTTACCCCAACAGTGACGTGATTGGTGGGAGGGGTTTAGTGGGTAGGGGTTTTAGAGCGAGTCCCACACTCTGTGCGGAAATGCATTCCCCTCAATAAAAAAAAAATAAAAAATAAGGAAAATATCGTAATTCACACTTGTCAGTATCATTCACAAAATATATGTAAACATTAGAAATAACATAATTAATTTTAAAAGTTACCTTATCCCTTAATCTGTCAAGATGAGGAGTCTGTGTGCCACTGGCTGGACAAAGTACAAGCCTTTCAATCTCCTGGTTCAGACCCTCCACTGATGATCGAGCTGCCCTTAACGGCACCGCACCACCACTAAAACGGGACCCTGGAACATTTATCACACAATAAGAATCTTACAGTGCCTGTGCTTTGGATATGATGACATTTTTAAACTAAATTAAAAAATATATATTTACTACAATTAGACATATTATCAGATTTTGTAAGTATGTAAATTTATTTATTTATAAATGGCCTTAAAAATATTATTTTCTTCTCGTTTCAAAGAAAGAAAAAGAATTTGAACAATTAAAGAATATCACCAATAAAGTATGACCTTCAATTGAGCAGTCATTACCACAAATTAGGTTTTTACTTAATCTTAGATACATACATAATCCAGGACTCATAGAATGTGCAGAAAAATCTCCAGATCCTGATGGTTTGTGTGGTCTCTGCAGACGACTACGAAGAAAACGATCTAGCTTATCATCTTCTGAACCTCTTGAAGACCTTCCAGATACACCACCTCCATCATCAGTCTGAAACATTTATTTTTAAAAAAGTTTACGATTATAAACATAACACAAAGTTTTTTCAATATGGTATTGTAAAAAGACCTAATTATTTAATCACAGATATCAGGCATATGGCTACTACATATAAATATAGCTTGTTAATCAAATCAATATTAATTAAGATAGTTTTACATTATTAAAATATTAACCTGAGTAGATTTATCAACTTGTAACTGCCCCGCATGAAGATAGTAGTCTCTTGACCATTTCCCTTTTTGATACAAAGTATCTAAGGATGCTGTGCGACGAATTACACTGGATCCTTTACCTTAAATTAATAAAACAGTTGAATAATGTACATTTCTTTAGTTAATATTACACACCTTTGTAAAATTGTTCATTAGAAGGCATCTTTAATTTTTACACTATAACAACTAAAAATAATGTTCTTACTCAAATACGAGAATTCCATTGCAGCAAATAATTATATTTACTTATTAGATTCTAAACAGATACAGTAACATGTGCCCAGAAAAAAATGGCTTCTTATAAAAAGTAAGAAGCGGTTCCTAATTTAAGAGGGTACTTATATAAATAAAAAGGTACCTTTATAGTTGACAGCTCCGGGGCTCCTTTGACCGGAAAGAGCGTGATCAGGGGAAATCCGTCGCCACACGTTGGTAGGAGAAAGAGTGGGGCTGTTGCCAGTATTTTTTTTGAATCCGCCACTAGGTTTCATAATTGAAGATACCGGCAAAGTCGCTCGCATAGGTCCCTGCTTGCCCACAGGGCAATCCGATTGTTTTCGGACGCGACCCGACATTTTCACTAGATGTGCCGATTCACAGATTTATCAATACTTTATTCGTATCGAATGCAACATCTAAACGCAACTACCTCTTCAATGTCAAACAAATAACATAAAACGCCGACTGCCGACGCCGCACGGCTTCTTTGTAAGAGATATTGTTAGGCCGTGAATCGACTGTACTATGTGCTTTTGTAACTGTATAAAATATAATGAGTATGTTCGGGGAAGTACGTTAAAATATAAAGAAACAAATTTTGAACGTAAATAATCTTCATCTAGCACTTATTAAGTAAAACAGAAATTAAATCAAACAAGTCACATTTTTTTTCTGCACTACAATGGATGAATGAAGTGACAGCTGACATAGGACCGAAGATGTCGCGCCATTCTTTGTTCATGTAAACAATTATGTTTCAGATAGCACAATAATTTTTATAAAGTGCATTTACAAAAACAATTCAATTTCGATTATAATATATAATATAAATCATATAATAAAACTGGTTTTTAACATTGCAATTATCAGCTGATTATTTTGCTACATCTGAACTCTAGTTAATGTTTAGCAACTCAACAGATTGTCCATGTCTTTATGAACTTTCTCTGTGAGAGTAGTGGATATATTCTTTAATCTTTTCCTTCTTCAACAGTAAATTTAGATATTATTTGTACAAATATTCTCCTTTTGTATCTTTAAAAATATTCTATATTTTTATGTTACCAAACTCACAGTCAAACTATTTAACTTATTTTGCTCACATTTGACTTGCAATTAATCCCCATATAGTAAGACCTACTTCAATGATTATGTTATTGTAATTTGTTCATGTGAAAAGTGTTAATAAAAGCTAATTTAATCTTAAATTATTGCAAAAAAAACTTTAATGTTCTCACATGTATAGACTGTGTACTCCTAACTAGTTCCTATGTATTATTTTTTCTGAAATAAACCAAACATAAAAAATACTTTAAAATTTGCTTGTTATATATGTTACAGTGGAAACTCCAATATAATGTAACTTCTTTATAACCATTATCATTAAAGATTTAGAGAAAAAACAAAACTTGTAATTTTTACTCTTTTAATACTGAATACTTCGCTTGGTTTGTATATCATCTAGCAATATTCTTAACTCTTCATCTTCAAACCTTCCTTCCAACGATGGTATAAGTGCCTTAGCTTCTTCTGGTGTTTCAGGACAGAGATTTGCTAAACTAGCAACTTCAAATTTGTGAAGTTTCTTTGATTGCAACAAACTAGAAAATATAAATCACTATATATTATACATTTAATCAAATCACATTACTAACTAAAGTTTTTAAATATATTTTTTCATTACTTGTATATCTTTTGGCATATATTTATTTGATTATAATTATAACCTAACTTGTAACTAAATATTTTTGACTAAAACTTACTTTCTTACAGCAGTTATAGTTTCTTTGTTTTTAAACTTCTTGAACATATTTGTATATGTTAGCGTTTTCATAAACACTTCTGAAAATTCCTGTTCTTCCTCAGCAGATTCATTTTGTGCTTTTCTATGTTCTAGTAGCATGTCAACTTCGGATATGAGCAATGTTTCAGCATTTTCGAATTCTGTGAATAAGAAAAAAGGTGTGTTAAACACAGATAAATTGATAATGATATAGAAAAACCGATATTACCTTTAGGAAATTGTAAGTCAGCTGCATCTTCTTCAATAACATCTTGAATGGGTCCAGACATGTTGTCTTTTTAAGTATTTATATTACTTATTATTTGTTAGACTTTAAGTATTTGTAATACTATATGTAACAGATTTTAGTCATAGGTTTCTTCATAAAAAAACTTGTATAATGTACATTAATTTCTTTGATGCAGAGGGTTGCTTTGATAATAGTACGTTTAGTGTTTACAAAATTTCAAATGAAATTTCAGTATTTGTATTTTACATGACAACTGACAACTGACGGCATTTTTGCAGGTTACATTACTATATTATTTCTAAAATGTATTATATATATTTAAATACACGTATTGATAACCATGCCTTTATTAGTTATCGAATATTATTTGATCTTACGGCTGGTAATCGGCATGTTATGAATATCGATGAGCAAAAGACATATATAGGCGCAATAGGAATTGTTGTTTTCTTTTATTAATTAAAATGAACATTGAACGCATTGTAAAAAGTAGATTTAAAGTTTTTTTGTTGTTTTATGGCCTATTTAATAATAAACTAATATTAATATAAGGTAAGTGTGATCTAGTAACGTCATCTGTATCTCTATACTCTGTTAAAACCGTCTTATCAAGTTATCAGTCACCGTATAGTGTATACCTGTGGAATAACCTATTGTAGTTTGTAAACAAAAAAAAAATTAGATAAAAAATTAAATATTACAGACCTCATGGATACATCTTAAATCTTCAAGAAAAGACAGAATAATAATGAATAAGACACCCACAAAACACATTGATAACTCTTATGTTTTTACAGCAAAAGGTTTGTCATTTTGTTTCGTTCTTCATTAATATTTTGCCAATCCTAACTTTATTTGTAACTTAATATCATATAATACTTTATAAGCTATATTAAGTTTTTATTTAAATATAACAAAAGACCCAATTATATATAGAGTATTTTTCAAATATAAATCAATATGAACACTATAAGACTTCTCCTAGTTCATGACAAACTTGCATACCATTGAAAATTTTACATTGATACCAATTTGAAAAAAATTAGAAAATGGAGTCCCATTTACTAAATTTTGAAAATCTGTCAATTTTGTGAGTTACAAGGCCTATTTAAAGCAGTCATTTTTATTTGCATTCATTAATTTTCAGAAGTAACTACACCTAAAAAAGACAGTCCTGGTGTATGTAGAACTGTATACACACATGTTGCCAATTTACACAATTTACTTAGCGATTGGGAAAAATTAAAGGAAAAAGGCACTAAAGTAACCAAGTCTGTGTCAGCTCTAAAGCTCCATGAATGTACTGATGATTATTATCCACATCAGCTGCATGCTCTCATGGAGATGCTTCTAGAAGCATTAAATGGACTCTGTAATATTGTTGAAGGTCAGTTTTGAAAACAGAAGCATTATTCTATAAGAAAGTTAAAATTGCACACGTAATTAATAATCGTATTAAAGTCTCTAATGCTAATTTTGGTAAGTTGAAAAAATCAATTTGATGTTCTAACATAAACTATTTGTATATTATATTTAGATTAATATTAGTTAGATAGTGTAGTGTAATATTTATGATAGGCTTTGTTAAAAGGATCACATATTCAGATTTCTTTTATGTTACTTCAGGTGTGCAAATAATTAACAAGCAATTAAAATCACTTGCTGAGCTAGACAAATCAAATGATGGAGTCATATTTACATGGACAATTCAAAAGATATCAACAACTGTAGATGAAATATGTGCCTCTTTATGTACAGAAATATATTTAAAGGAAACAGTGACAGGTTGGTTCTAAAAAGTTCAATGTGATTAAGATTTAGTAGGTCTTTTCCCTACAATGTGTTGTTGTAAAGTGTTTTCAAAAAGGCTTAAAAAATTCTGGACATTTGACATGTTTATAGGTATAGGGTAAGGATAATGCAGCTATTTGACTTAGGCTATTAAATGTTTAAATACTTTGTAACATGTGTTAGAATGAACTGAGCTTACTTGGACTGGTATCCTATAAATGAAGGTGTGAGACAAAGGTATGTGTTGCCTCCCTGTAGTTGTTCAATTTATTAATAAATAACTGTCTGAAAGAGTGTACAGGGTTAAAAACGGGCCAATTACTAGTAAATTAGCTCCTATACCCTAACAACTGAGTGAAACATCCATTTTCAGCGGCTCAATTACAGGAGCTAGTTACAATTATAAAAAATGCTTTTAGTGGTAGGGTTGTAAAACAGGAAAACGTAAATAGTGTACCAAGTCTTAAAAGGCCAGCACTGCAATTGCAAGCTTTCTGGCAATGTGAGTGTCCATGGGTGGCGGGGTATGACTTAATGTCAGATGAGCCTCCTGGACCGTTTTCCTATGTTTTTTGTAAATAGTGTAACAGTAAGAGAAAAAGTGGAGTAAGTAGATGACTGGATCCTTGGTAGAGGTAGAAACCGATCCTTTGGAAACAAAAGGTGTGAGTGTATAGATAGGTAAATAAAACAGTAATTAATTTATTAAATTAGACAGTTACATGTTCCTTGTATTATTATTTTTGTAAGCTTTAGTGATTTAAATATAATTCGCATTAGCACAACAAACCAGCCGTAATGTTTTTACAATTGAATATTGCAAACATTGTCAATAGTTCATTACATTGACCTATGTAAGTTAGTGATTAGATACTATGTACTCATAATATTGTCCATGTCATGGCTGTAATGATCGAGGTAATTGTCTGTATAGATCCTTAAAAGAAAGAATTGGTTCTAATAATTAAGACTTATAAATTAAGAGTGTATAACTATAGCGTCAGATATAGAATGCTGTTTTACAGTCTATTTTTCTCTCTACAAAAGTTCTTTGGATAGGTAATATGTAGGGTTTACTTTCAATGCTTATAAAATTGAGAATTAAGACATTGTGTGTATTGTTACAGAAAACCTTGCACACTGTAGAAATGAAAGCCTTATCGAAGTGTATGTGTCTGCATGGGAACTAGAAGCATATTACAACAATGAAATGAGCTCTTACTTATTTGCAGATTTAGGACTGTTGGGTATTCCATAAAAATGAAGTAAGTGCTTCCAATATCAATAAAAAATTCTGAAAACATATAAGTACTTTCAGTTAATATTTGTTGTATATATTATGTAATCTTTCTTTTATTCCATAAAAATATTTGTAATCGTATAGTCCTGTTTTTACTATATTATAAACAGTACCGGGATGGCCGAGCTTTGCGGTATTTTTTTTTATAAATTGTGTTTTTTGGAAATTATATTTAAGTACGAATTACATATTAATAAAATAATAATAATAATAATAATGTTTTTTTATCTTACCGACAAAATACATAAAATGACATTTTCTAGAAATGATATAGCTATATCGTTTTATCGCCCCCGAAACCCCCCCGTATACTAAATTTCATGAAAATCGTTGAAGCTGATTATATATATCTTTTCCATTATAGTCATACAAAAAAGCAGATTTACCTAACATCAGTAATATCTGTTTGCTCCGATTTAGTGCCATTTTTAAGGCTATTTAAGCAACCAGCTTGCAGTACTAATGCAGTAGAGCGCAGATCAGCGTGTACTTTGTATTTCAAGAGGCGCTTATGACTGTTTCACTAATCATTTTCTTTATAAGGCATGTCTAAGCATCCTTTCCATCCAAATTAAAGAAACATTTCCGATCACAGTATTACATTTGCTATCCTGATCATTGAGATACTAAAACGTGTTGCCTATATAGTCCAAACTAATAATAAAAGCGAAGATTTGTAAGTTTGTAAGAAAAATAATCAAAAACTACTGGACGATAACGATGATTTAGAAATCTCTTTCACCATAAGAATATTTCATAACCCTTGGGAGAAAAAAAAAAAAAAAAATCAGCCCTGCGGGTAGAGGGCCAGTACCGCTTGTAAAACATAATGAATATGAACCTTCATTACAATGATTTATAACCATGACATATTTGTGTATCCCATCCCTTTACTAATCCCCATTGTTAATGTTGATTATTCATTATAGTTTTCCATTTTTAATTGCTTTTTACGTCAAAGTTTTCATAATGTTTTAGTTGAATACTGACTTGAACTTAAACAAGGCCGTTACCATAGTAACAAAGTCTAAACATAATTAAACCATTTTCGTGATTATACGATGTTTTGTTGGTGTAGGAAAATATCTACATATTTCAATGGCCTGTATACAAAACTTTTGTGGAAAAAGAAAATAAACTTTTAATGCTAGAAAAATATTTTTTGTAACGTACATACTGATTACTGAATACACGAGATTTTAATTAGGTGACTATTTGTCAAGCAATGACCTATTCTAGGCAAGCTATTTTAATTGCAATATAATCATATCTTAATATCACATCATAATATATATTACTTCGACTAATCGAAATATACTAAACACAGTTCTCAAATCAACAGACGAGAACTCTTCGCCATTATTTTTTAACATAATTGTTACAAGACGCTACAACTGCAACAAGAAATAAATTATAAACATATATAATAAAATAGGAGCACACACTTATTGTAGATCATAAATGATTATATATTATATAGGGAGGATAAAACTTGCTGAGTTTCTTGCCCGTTCTTCTCAGAACAAGACCTCCTGGTAGTCTTGCGAACGGATGGCGTAGTTTTGCTCTTTCGCGAATTTTGTAAACGTTTTTGACATTCATAAGCATGCGTTAAGTCGCATCTAAACTGAATAAATAAATTTTGATTTGATTGAATTAAATAATAAATGTTGAATTTTTGTTGAGTCAATTTTTCCCCTCTTAATGCCTGTAGCTTACCCGTATAAAGATGCGACACGATTTATGAAGAGTTTTTGGTTATTGAGGGATGGAAATTTGACCTAATTTCAAGGGTGGCCATCTTGTCTATTGACGAGAGTATTACACTCAATTGATTTTAACCTTTATACTTTATGTTACGTAATATTATCATATATATATATATATGCAAAATCCTTCAAGCCATGTTTTAAATCTATACTTATTATAAAATAGAAAAAAGGGAAGTGGTGGCCTATTGGCGTCAGGGTGCGACTCTCAACCTGAAGTCGTAGGTTTAAATCCCGGTTCTGTACAAATGGGCTTTTGCATGTGTTTACTATCGCTCCTACGCTAAAGGAAACCGGCTTCTCTTAGAACCATAAAGTCGACTTATGGCTATGAGGAAAAACAATAAAATACAAAAATCCGAGGGTAGACCACTAACGACGAAGTATCACGTTTACACATTCGTCCTGCCCACTTCCCTGCTCATTACGGCTGAATGTAAATGCGGCATTAGATGTTACCCGGTGGCGTGTATTTATTGTATGAACGCGATAAACTCTCGACTGTATTTTTGTATGGTTCACCACGAGATAGTTCGTCGTCGTTCGATAGATTCGTCAGATTAATTGAGGGGTGTAATTCATTACCAGTTTACGGAAATGGACTAAAATATAACATATATTGTTGAAGAGGTCACAAAATTGTTGCCAAAATACATGAACTCGACGCGAGCAAAACTGCGTTCAGCCAATATGATTATTATGATAGAATTCGTCAAATCACAGCTCCAACTTAAAACCGGTCCAATTTATTTTCTTCACTGAATGATGCACTGTGGTGGAGCATACAGTTCGTAAACCCCATAGAAATTAATCTAAACATTAAGTTTTGTGAAATTAATGAAAGAATGTACATATTTTGGTTAGGTTAAGGGCCTAGCGTTCTTATGAAGTGTCCGCTAGATAAGGGGTATCGGTTCGATTCCTAGTCGGAGCGCAAATTTATTTCTTATCTCTTTAAATTAAAAATCCTAACCTAATGTAATTCACTGCGTTGTCATGTAATGTGATTAGTTTTTTTTAATTATTTGTGTCCAAAGCCTCCTCAATATTTTTTCGGGGTACTAAATACAAGTTGTAAAGAACGGTAGACTAATCATTTATTAAAAAATATAATACTGACTTTTAGAGTAATATAATATATAAGTAAATGCATGAAATGCCTTTATCAACACCATCTTTTCAATAAAACTGTATGGATAAACTCATATAACTGTTTTTCATACAATTACTTTTAGAAATAATTACTTACAATACCACCAAGGAATGTAAATACATATTTGCAAATGTGGATATTAAACATTTGACTAAGCGTTATTTTCGAATAATAAAGACGATAGAAATTTCTATCATTCAATTCGCTCGGAATCACCTCAAGGTAGCCACGATAAGAAGGATGCGTAGTATGTACGCGAACGTAGATATTGAACATGAATGTGCGCATTTTACTACGTAGATAACTTTGCTAAAAGTCAACAATGGAGCTGAGACGTGAATAGAGTCGCGACTGTCTTTAATTTTTTATTAGACTCTCGACATGTGTCTATAGACAAAATTGGTGTTGGCTGACTATTGCGTTACATACTAATAAGTTGATGAAATGTTGTGGCTAAAATTGAGGCTCGGTATGTTACAAACTTTATCTTTCTATACACTATGAGATCGTATCTCGACTCCTCTCCTGCCTATGTTCCCCTGAGTATCGCAACCTATAATTTCGGTTAGCAGCCAGTTAACATCATTTATACTTTAGTGACGATACTATCTACATTGAACGGTCTTCCTCTGATTAATAGAGAGTTTATTAATTTTATTAGCAGAGATGTAGCCGCTTAGCGTTTTGGCCGACTAGCGCGGTAGTTTTCTACTATACTTAATTACTTACGCAATTGTTTTTTTCCTTTCGTTTATATTGTAATCGATTTATATCATTTTATTGTTTCTATGTAGTAAAGTTAACCGTAGTTATATGATCGTAGATAGATTTAGGGTACACTCAAAGATTCACAAGTTCAGTATTGTTATTCAAAATCAAGATGGGACATCTGATGAGGAGTGCCTTCGTGATTGGGATGGGGAAGGACTACGATGAGGATGGTAAGTTATTCATTTAATGTGAAACAATGTTTGTTTGAACCCTTGCCAATTCTTTTGTCTCTTACCTATCTTCTTACGTATATGAACAATAATGAATAGACCTTGATTGGTCAGACAGCCTTTATCTTTTTGGATGTGCTGTAATATATTACTCAAACGTGTCCTCGCTCTCATTAGTATGTGTGTGTAATTAAATATAAACCTTAAAAACATGAAAAATCACCAGAAATAGGTGACCAGAGTCTTCTAACGAAATTGTTTTTTACGTAATGCGGTAGGCGGTTTTGTACCTTGGAAACGTTACAGAACTCTTGACTAAATAGTATGACATATAATATGACAGCTAATATTAATTGACATTGACGCAACATACCTATGATCTGTGCAAAGAGCACGAAAAGTCAAACTACTATTACAAAATATATGCAAATATACATAAACATTGAAAACAGATAACGAGATTTAACTTTAAAACATCAATCCTGTACGGATTTACTTGTTTTCTGGTACAAGTGGTTGTTCAAGTAAATTCTCTAATGTTAGTTTAGTTTAGAAACTGCGTAGGTACTCTTCGTGCATCGCGATTGTGATCTCTATAGTTCGGTTCAGTTATAACGATTTAGTCATCACAATATCGTAGGGTTGATGATGCCACCGCGGTACTAAACTTCCCATTAAAATGCAACCCATTTGGCTATTTGGAATTTCAGAGTACCGGTTTATTTAATTGTTGTGTCTACGTTCAATGGGGCATGTGGCAGACATATATCTCCATCTTTTGTTTAGTTTTTTCACTATTGGCAAAACTGAGTTCTGCCCAGCTGATATACAAACATACAACTGCGGGATTAAGAGATCATGCCTAAGCAATAAGATAACACATCCAACTTTTTAAACAAGAAATAAGTCACCTACAGAAAACCTTGAAAGGTCTATTTTCCTTCCTAGTTTCTGTCCATTTTAAAACTATTGTATTCAAAAATCGGCAAACTGTTTGTATAGCTAATGGCTAAAGCGTCCCCATTTTGAACTACTTTTCATAAACCTCTGATACAACAATCGGACAGGATCTATTGTTGTTTTTATCTACCGTTTTTGTGTAACTGGGATATTTGTGCAAAACGGTAAAATTCAGCGATGTATATAGGACTTTATTTTTATGATACGCATTGTGGGTTAAAGAAGGATTTTTAAACTTCTGCAAAATCTATAGAAAACAATTGAAGCCTAAATAAGTTCTTTTTAACCTATCCTGTGATAAATATTTGCCTTTATGCTCATCTATACTTACACACTTTCTTATATTTGAGGCCATCACAGTCAACCCAAAATAAGAAGAATTAGTTTCATTAAAAAGATATCCTAAGGCACCGGTTCCAGCGTTGATCACAGAGAAGGCGGAAATGTGAACATCCCATGTTCATTGAGCAATAATGGTTCGCGTCTTTCTTTCCACAATTGAGCGTATCTTATGGCAGTTCTTGCCGCGTACCACAACTTTGTGGAACTATGTATATGCTCACAGAAGTATTTCAGAACCAATTCGACTTAGGGTTAGGGTACCTTTTTTGTAGCACTCGCGAGCCTTTTGGTATTGAGTAACAGATGAGGAGCCTCCTTTTCCCCCTTTTCTACAAAAAAGAAAAACAACTTGGAATTCGCAAATCAATATCTTAATATATATAAATCTCCTGTCACGATGTTTGTCCGCGATGGAATCGTAAACTACTTAACCGATTTTAAATTAAATTGGCACATTGTGAGCAGTCTGGTCCAACTTAAGAGATAGGATAGCTTAGACCTTTAATTATAGTCGCAATTTTATTTTATTGCAAATTATTTGTTTATTATTTGATACAATTCTATCAAATGGCTCTTTGTTAAAAGTACCAAAGTTTCACATAAGATCACCTTTCACATCAGTTCTCCTACAGTTTCCCTTGAATAGCTTATTACTATGTAATATAACAAACACCTTAGCCACAGCAACGCTTGGTCGAGTGTGCTAGTAATTACATATATTCACATTACCGTTGACAGTATGAATGAAAAAATAAATGGATTCGTATGGGATGGTATTTCAATTAAAAATAGTTGTTATTTGACAAACAGAGCCGTCGAATTAACAAATAGGTCGTCAATAGATAACGACGCTCGTGAACTTCTGCAGTATTTTGCTTCGTCGAGTTTTATCTTTGAGATTTAGTTAATAGCTATCCATATATACTGAAACCATTACTCTACGCGGCTGAAGGTGCATAAACTGATCCTAAGCTTATAGGCTAGAAAGCTTTATATTAACTTGTACATTGCCATAATATATAGTTTTCTTAAAATTCCTGCAATTCCAATAACAGTAGATATTCGGATCTTCTGTTTTATGATTGTCATGAGCAATGACTTTCTCCACAATGTGACTGAATACTTTTATACTGCCAGTCATGTATAAATTGACTTGCACAAGGTGACAAATGAAATATGTATATTTAATACTTAATTAGCGTGTATGTTGGCTCTGTGTGTTGACGCAAAAGTACTCGTGATCTGCGTTCTGATAAACAGTTCAAATAAACGGGCTATAATCATATTTTTAGGTTGTCGCCAACTAGATAAATTCCTGTTGTATACTTTCTTCTTTGTAGTTTATTTTAAAACTGAAGTGGTTATTATGAAACGGTCACCTAAATCTCACCAACGGTTGTGATATTTCCATAATGTAGTGTAATTCTGTAATGCGAATTATTTTTCGAGTTTTTTACGAAAATAACCAATATTTCCTTTTAAGTATAGATTAAAATGTAAAAATAATGCTATATTAACTGTTAAATAAAAAACAAATGGGAGTGCTGGTTTCATATAGACAATTTCTTATTACTTTGTTGCATTGTCATCAGAAATCATATATATTCGGATCAAGGGTTTTGATATTGAAACGGAAAATGTGTGTTTCTGGCTTATGATATAGCTTGCGCGGTTGTTCACGCAGAAAATATCTGAGCGTATATAGTAGTAGTATATAGTTTTAAGGCTTTGATATTACGAAACGTATATATTGTCTAACGTCCTGCTCTAAACACATTATACTCAATATCAAGGTAGCTTAAAAAGAATTAGTTTCATTTACAATGTTTGCTCTGAACCATAAAATTGACGGGTTTTTAAATTATCTTGTGTTAATTGCTTGCAGGATATTAGGTACATGTAAATATTTAATCACCTACTTACAAGTGTAAATGCTTACATGTTTTTGCTGAAACGCGCATTTTCACTTATCAACGAAGCAAATAGCGCATGTTTTAGCAAATAATTACAATGCTATCTCATCAAAATTTAAATATTACGTTTGTCATTCGTATTTATTCATATCACTATAAAATCATTCTACTAAGCTGAAACTAAAACGAAGTAAAAACATATTTTTGTATATGAACTTTTAGTTCTGTTAATAATATTATATCACTATTTTTTGTTGCTAGACATAGGATAAATCTACAAGACTTGGCCAGGATTACAAGGTTTCTAAATAGTATATGCATATAAAGATTTAATTTACAAAATTTTACTGTGATCTACAAAGACACAAATAATAACAGATCATGTATATTATAAAAACATAATTAGAATAAGGTTAGAAAATTGCTTCGTAAGGAAAGGTAACTAAGTATGTGTATCTGAAGCAAAAATATATATACTTTTCCTAATAGTATAATTTACATTGACAATCAATTTACCCTTTAGATTTTTTAACCAAAAAATAACAAATATTTAGAAATCCGGTACCCCGCGATACAGTGGTCGTGCCTAGAACTCCCAGAATATTTTTTTTAATTAAACCTATTTATTATATATAATTATTAGTGCAGATACGACATATGTTACCTACTTACCGATATTTTGAAAAACATAAATAGCTCAACTATTTGACAGTATTACGTGAATTATCTAAAGCTGTATTTGTCAAAAGACTATATTTCACTTCGTAATCTAAACAGTTGTTTCAAGTGAAGCCGCGCGGCAGTGTTTCGGAGGCGGCCAGCGCTCGCGCCATTATCAATTTTAATCTTCACCGGCCATTGTATAAGCTAGGTCTAATCGATACTGGATACATTACTAGATTATTTTTAGTTTGTGTAATGAAATGTTAAGTGATCATGTACGGATGGTTTACTAGTACCGCCACTGGCGTGAGTATTTATATTATTATTTGTTTGAGTAATATTTTATTATATTTAAAAATTGGGAGTTCTTATTTAAACCCAGTAAACTGAAACACGCACTGATAAACAATGGTTTTAGGAGTCTAATGAGAATACTTGTTTAAAGTACTAAATAAATAAATAAATAAAAATTATTAACGTACTGTATGATTGGTTTTTAATAATTATTAAAATTTATCAATAGTTTTTTATTCTCAAAATAATAATAAAATTTTATTTTAATTTTTAAAAGTTTAATTTATTTTGTTAAAGTATTCCTACAGCCACTCATTAAACAATATTCAAACGATTATATTATACACAAAAGACAGAAACGGAGTATACATTCAAACAAATATAAAGCACAGTTTTACCTATTTATACAAAAAATATAACAAAGCACAAATTCTTGATCTTGAATCTTAATCATTTGACATATTTTTTTTACAGATTTTTACCGAACCTTTCGAATTATTTTACTTACTGTACGTTAAAAGCAATCCTCTAAAATAAAGCAATTCTGTTATGTCCAAGTTTTTTTAAAACCCTGTTGGCAATGCGTTAACAGCATTAAACTATGTTTAGTTTAGTCTGTGCACATTAGATTTGACATCAATATTTCGCTTTATGTTAAGTTTTAATGTATTGCCATAAAAGTTGATTGGTTTATTAATTATACAAACGCGTTTTGCTGAGAAATATGTAATTGCAAACAATGAATAATATTTCAAGTGACGGCAAAATATGGTATCATGTGACCGAATACTATAGGGGCTAAATAGTGCTAAATGCTACGTTTTATTTTATTCATAGTCATTTTTCATAAGCACGTTTCATGCACACATGTATTATTTCCTTTCATTCGATTTTCCGCATTGTACAAAGAGTGGGGAGGTGAGGTTTATGCCTTGGTAAAAAGGAGGGTAACAATTCTATTTTTATATAAACGAGGTTCTCAGGCATATAAGTAAGGAATACGGTAGCAACTCTTCATTTGTCAAAGTAGATAGCTGAATGTTAATTTCTCGCAGTCTTGGTCTAGCGCTGGCAAACTTTCAAGAGTTATATTTTGTTTTTTGGTTGGGCGTTTAATCATTTTAACAATTTCGTTTAGCATTTCATCTCCTGAAGGCCGATAAAAACTCTGACATGTTTTTGAATGATGTCATCGTTTTTTGTCCGAGAATTCTTTAAAATTTTTACCACTTTTCGTACTTTTGATAGCAGATCATTGTATCTAAAAGACTGCGATATGAAGGACTCCATAAACGAGGATTCATTATTAAGATTCATAAGTTAGTATTTCCGAACCAATTCGATTTAGAGTCCTTCAAGAAAAGAGCGTACCAATTCTTAAAAGGCCGGCAACGCACTCGCGAGCCCTCTGGCATTGAGAATGTCCATGGGCGGCGGTATCACTTAACATCAGGTGAGCCTCCTGCCCGTTTGCCCCCTGTTCTATAAAAAAAAAATTCAACGCCATCCTCGTCTTTGTCTGTAGAATTCGTGTCGTCGTTAAATTCAACAGTTTGCAGTCTTTGAGCCAATACCGATAAAGGCAAATCTTCATACTCGTCAACGTTTTCCTCGAAGCCAGCATTGCGTTTGTACATTACGTCCACAATTGAAATTCGAAATTCAAAACTTTCAGACGGGTTTTGTTTAAACTTAACAATCAAATTTAAAATATACGATTATAGAATCTCGTTGCCCTTAAAACCTTCATTAATATTTAATATACTTATTAATTACATAATTACCAAAACGATACCTAAATAGCTAGTATCCGATTTCGATAGCCCGATACAATAATGATGATTATGATTGATATTTAATGCATTCAAACTAATTTTAAATATGTTTGGATTGTATCTGTATACAAGTTGATGTCGTCTAAATATAGCTAAGTTATTAGTAATTATTAGATTTTCTGATGTTTTTTAACTTTTACTTCCTATAAATAACACTAATATACCTAAAATATATATAATAATAAAAAGCCTTTATTCATTCACATCCTTTTAACATATATTTAGCAAAATATATAAATAAAATTTCTACCATACTAAGATGCGGCCCGGACCCTGTCGGGGAGAAAGCCTTCTCCAACTTTTTCCATTTTTTTATATATATATTTTATTTTGTCTCATCGTAATCCCATCGCTCTATTGACCTGCCCTTGCTTCTTTTCCTATTGGCCCAGTCTATTCAGTTGCTGTTTCAGACCATCTGTCATCTGTATAACGGGCTACGTTCTTAAATATAGGCTTCTTTTATTTATATTTTGTGGCGAAATAACTAATTTTCAAGGTATAGGTTGTGAATTTTTAGCCTTAAAAATGGCAAGAATATTTTTCAATCCAACAATTTCCTTATGTTAGTGATTATCTAGGTGATAAAAGGGCCTGGGACTAGTGCTGGGCAGGCTACTTCTAATTAATTTGCTATATTTGTTTTAAATATTGTAGTATTGTTTGATGATTTGCTTTTTCAAAAGAGTACCGAGAGTTTTTTACGCCGGCTTTTTCTCTCGGCCTACACCCTCTGTCTTCTTTGCCGTTGAGTAGGGATGCCTACAGGTTCAAATTGATTGACGTGGAATAAGGGATACCTAGATGATCTTATGTTCCAAAATAAACGTATTTTTTTTTATGCACATAAAATAGTTTTTGGGTTTCTTTTTATCCAAATTATATATAAACCATCCAATTCCCAGCCTCCAACCAGTGGCTGCATTAACATGTACGGATCGATAGGGGGGATCAGCGTACATAGAAATAAATTTTCGGAAGTTACGCTCTTTTCACTCCAACAAAGTGTTAGCTAAGGCCACAGAGGTTGATTACTGATTGGGGAGCAGTGAACTGTTTTGTTGTTTTCCTTTAGAATAGAATAGAAGTTTGCTACACCGGATAAACAATGATAAGTAAGAGGGGAAATTCAACTGTAAGATGTTAGAAAAAAGACTTTACAAAACCGTGTAGATGCAGAAATATTTTAGGTTTTTGCGGTCGCACAAATATGCCGCTCTAGCCTCCAACCAATTCGGCCTGCAGGTCAATCAGCCACTGTTTTATGTCGTCCAGTCTTTGGGCCCGTTTTACACAGAAGGCGTTGAATACGCTCAGTATTCAGTATAACACCTCGTTAAGGTTGCTATTGGCCTTGCCGATAGATTGATGCTTGATTGTGCAGGTATCTTTACCGACAACCGAATTGACGGTTTTAAATCCTTGACTCCGGTATTAGACATAGCACCAATGGTACCCTGAATGTGCTCGCAAAGAACACGCATATCTTAAAACGTCTTTTTGTTTTGTTTTGTCTAACCTATTCTTGCCACTATGAACGATTTGCTACTAACTTCAACGAAAACTACATATGAGTATAATCTAAAATAAGGAAGTTATTATTATTATTAATAAATCTGTATAAATTACATTATTTACATAACTCGATATTGGTTTGGCAACACGTTTATAAAAAGTACGAATTTTTAATCTCTTAAAATATCAATAAGATATTTGGTGAATTGTGAGAAACTATTGGTGCGATTCAACTGTAATATTAAAGATTCATTCTATAGTTATATTTTATAACAAGTTCAGAACTTAGGCGCTTGTAAAATAAGAAGTAAGATAATGACAAGAGTCATAATTAATGATGACCTAGTTATTTCGCAGGCATAGATTAAAGGACAGTTGAATGCCCTCTCTGATAAAGGCTTTGCAGATTTTCGTAAACACTAAAGTTTAATAACTCTTCAGAGTTTAAGAACATCAGGTGAGCCTCCTACTCGTTTGACTCCTGTTCTATAAAAAAAAATTCTAGGACACTTAAGTAATGTTGAAAACATTTTTTTTCTTCTGCGATAATTTTCTATTGCGAATGTTGCGAATATGATACAGGCTTCTTTGTGAGTCCCTTATTAACTAAGTTTCATAAAAATGTACCGATAGTGTTTTGAATATTACCGTGGGAATAACAATAAAAATAATTAAACAATCGTGAACAGTTTCAAATAATATATTAAAATATATGCAAAGATTAATGACACATTTATTGCTCCGCTTATATAAAGTTTATGGTGTTTTTTATATGTATTTTGTTTAACTTTACAGCATGAATACTTGGCGTACTGGGTTCATAAATATAAAAAAAAATTGTTCAGTTCAATTCGACAGATTCTTACAATTAGAATTTAGTCTTAAACGTTATGAAGGATTAAATATAAAATATGGTTTGTTTGACGAACAATTATGACCTCAACACAATTTTGCTGTTGTTTTAAGTTATCGTATATTTTTTATCTCATTTGAATAAATTGAGATCTTTTGACGTATCATGTTTGTAGATATTAAGGTATATTATATGAGTAAATATGAATACAAGTTTAATGTCCAAAGGTTGCTTATTTTATTAGTAGATGTATGTTAAACGAGCATCTTTAAAATAAATAAACAAGTTTAAATTATTTTAATACTTTGATCTTCACTCAACTATTCTTTTGTTATAAAGAATCAAATTATTTGCAAATTGTATATAAAATTGGATTTCTAAATTCTACGAATCATGCGATATTCTATATAGTTTAATTAATTATCTCTGGACGCATCTCACGTTTTAAGCCACATATCTACAAGAGATTGAAAATATATTGACGTTGACAGTCAGTGTAATAAGTTTTCTAGCGTCTCCAAAGTATTTGCAGAAGAGTCTTATAATGTTTGTAGATCTCACAGCAATACCAGTTCAAATGTTATCTCAACCAAGGCTACACTTACTAGGTTACATTATTAAAAAATACACCGATATGAACGCAAGTTTCCCGTTTTCTCTGCTCACGCGCAACATGAACCGCTTCATTTTGTTTAACCGTACTTAGTATTGAATAAACCTCGAGTGAGATGTGCTGCGTGTGATTATTAGTTTGCAATGGAATTTCAATATTATCCAGGGAATTACCAACGGTCGCGAAGGGTTCAGGAGCAACCCTGGTGGGATGAGGAAGACACGCTAACAGACAGACAGATCAATGGTAAACGGTCAAGTTCAATGCTATAATCACGATATTATATCTTACCGTAAACCTTGTAGTAATAAGAAAATAATACATATGTTCGCTTATATATTCGTACTTATTATCGTAAGAATGTAAAGAGACAATTGATAAAATTTAACGATGATTTTTATGCGAGGTAAATGAAATATTATATACAGAATTTATTTGTATTTTATAATTATCTAGAAGAAGAAGAATTAATAAGAATAAATATCTTGAAAATAACAATGATTCACAAATATTGATCACCGGTGGTAAATACAGAGAATTTTGACATTGTGCTTAGGGGAAAAACATTTTCGCCGGTTCGATTTAGGCTTCTTAACTTTAAGTGTTTTAAAACATCCATAATTTCAATTATTCGATACAAATTAATAAAGTTTTATAGCTTTCACGTTAATGAATACGTATTTTTTATATTAAGGGGACAATCAATATGATTTAAAACAATATTTTTTCGATAGTGAAGCGCCTCGTCTAGACGAAACGGGAAACTAGAGAAAGGATGTATCGATTAAAGATAATTTTAGAAAGGCTCATGAACACGGTACTGTGTAATTTCGTTATATAATTTTACTAGTTTTTATTATACTTGCGCGAATAAATATTAATCGTCTGTTTTTATACTTTGACCTTCAGATATATTCTATTCTGATATTATTATTATATTGGACTTTAAATATACTGAACAAGTTAAAAGTGCTTTTTCTATTCTATCCTTTAAATTAGTTAAAAACAATATACATAATATACGCTAATTATTCTTTTAAAATTACACTTGTCTTACAACAAAATATTGGCTTTGGCTTTCGATTTATATCTAAAACCATTTAACAGATATAAACGCAAAGCTATACGATTTACGTATTTTAAATTTTACTGTCTTTTTCGAATTTAAATCGCCTTCGCCTTCTGCGATTATTCAGCTTATTTCTCCATTAAATCAAATTTTTATAGGTAAATATCTTAGGTATTTGACATCAGGTATACATTTAATCAGTCATAACAATGGTTGTTTATTTAATATTTATCTGGTGAACAGGTGATTACCCGCTAGACGTGACCACAGCGTCATCTCCCTGCGAAATGAGTCAATGAACTTGTGTCTGATAACGCCAAATTAACTGGAAAACTCATCCTTGTAGACATAAATTAACGTATCGACTATAAATAATAGATAATAAGCCTAATTATAGATAATTATATGGTGCGTCTCTATTGTGTTTTTCTTTACCAGATACTGTTTTAATAGATACACCAAGACATGATTTGTAGCACGTAGGTATGTAAAGCGTGTACGTTAAAGGACTTTCCCTCAAACTAATTATAATTATAGATATAATATGTACATATTTTTGGTAAAGACAATGCTTACTCCACGTATACTATCGTAGAAAGTACATGTCGTGGCCAAGTAAAGTAGTTCGCCCCATTTTGTTGAAATGACAATTTAATTACAAAAATAACAAAGCTTCTTATCGTTGTCTTAGTTCAAAAACTTGTCCATAGTAACATCTATAATTATTTGAACGGGCTCCAGCTCGGGACTTTATTATTTTTTGTATAAAATTAACTTTATAAGCTTTGTAGAGGCATGAATAAAATTAAGATCGCGTTATTTAGAACTCCGGACAAAGGGCTACTTTGAATATCGATTCGGTAGCTATCGTACCCTGAAGTGACATAGTAAAATTGAGTGGAGGCTATTGGGGTCATCGCCCACTGCAGGTCACTGAATAAGAATGCCAATATTGCAGTACTAATTAATTTCTGATTTTGCATATTATAGACGCCTGCAAATTTTAGTACGCAATAGTATCGGAACATCAAATAGCTTGGAGACTCAAATTATACACTTGCGGCTTTACAAAAAACCAAAAGCTAGAGTAAAAAATAAATTAATAACATATGTTTATTATGATAAACCTTTGAATATTTTTTATGGCCATATGAAATGTACGAATTGTTCCTTATCAAATATGTCATTGAGTTTTTCATATTTTAACAAAGAATTTTTGCCTGGCCCAGTCCTGTTAGTTCAAATATCAGTGCAGCTGTTTTAATTGAATCGCCCGCACGAGCTACGAATTCAATTTCAATCTTTGTTTGCGACAGTTTCATATAATACACTAGGAACAAATCTTGAAATGTAATTATAACTCACGTTTTGCATTGCCTCGCGTTTGTCATATGCCTTTTAAGTACTAATGTATGAGGAAAATGCTATTTTCTTTGACAAGAATGCGTCCTTTTTTAAATGTGAATACTGCAATCACAGTCTTATAATACTCATTACAATTTACAGAATTCAGTTGCATTTGGAAATGTTATTAATTTAATTAATAGGTACGTATATTATTTGGTTTCAAAGATTAGCAATATGTATTTTGTATATTTTCGTATATTTTATTAATATTTTTATGCTCTTGATAAGACTGGCAGTAAATTAAGAGTATTATATATATATATATATAGGTAATATTATATATATATATACTAATATTACCTATGAAAATGATTAATTACATCACATAAAATTTTATGTAAATTACTGACACTCTCATTACTTTAAATTGCAACCACTGTAAGTTTCTTATAGAATCTATCCTGTTATTATATTTAAAAGAGATCTTAAAATCTTATACCAATTTGGCTTGTTTAAGAGATACAAATAATGAACCGCGTAAAGTCAGACGATAAAAGGCACTAGTACCTATATTTGCATTATGACTTTATGTAAACTAGTTATCTGTATGTAACTAATTATATTTGCATATGAAGAGACATTTATTAGCGAAGATATAAAAAAATACGTTAGTAAATATGATAAATAAAATTTTAGATCGAAGTTAAACAAAACCCTGTTAAGATCGTGGCTAGTTGAACGCAAACGAGAAATACCTACGCCTGATCACACAAATAAAGATTTCTTATTTTTGGATGGATTTCACGTTTTTTTTCTATCTTTAACTGGACAAGCTATTGCGTATATTGAAAACAATACAAACGTTATGATATGAACGTTATAAGTTAATACTAGATGACACGGTGAACTTCCTATTACTTAATAACATGATTGTTAAAACAGACCCAAGAGATCAGACCTCCTGCTACTGCTATGAAACATATTCTGCATCTTTTAATATATTATGACAAACAAGTGACAATGTTTTACTTCTAAATACACAAAAGACATCAGATATTTTCCACCTAGGAAAGTTTTTTTTCCCACGTTTAATCCTTCTGAGCGAGAACTAGCGAGACTAAAGAACAGATCATATACATAAGATATATAAACATATACAAATTACTATAGAGTTGCGCTCAAAAATATCTTAGGCGGTTACATTACGATTTTATAAAGTTATCACGACGTTCTACTAAAAATAACATTTATAAATGTATGAGAATTAGATTAACACGTATTAAGCAATGTTAAGTAAACATATAAACAATTTTGGGGCGTGCCATAGTCAAAAATATAATATATTTTTTACTATGCATTTAACGTGGCTAGAGATTATTCTATTCTTAGTAAATTCATATCATTTTCGTTTTCCTATTTGAAGTCTTAGTTGCCGTTTCGCTTCATCGGTTTCCAGGAAAACTGTAAACTTCCGTATTGTGTAATTTAAAATTTTAATACCTCTTAAAATGTTTTCTTTTAAAACGTATAAAAATAAAAATAAATCGGTGATGCTACAACGTCTCAAGTCGGCAGATTTCTTTATCTTTTTCATGATCATTTGTCAATCTAATAGGCAAGTAGGTAGCCTCCTGTGAATGACACACGCCTTTGACTTTTTGGATCTAAGGCAAGCCGTTCCAGTAAGTGTTCGATTTATACAGAAATATATTAAATTTTAACTTTTTATTTTTTTAATTCCCAAGGCTAAGGTACAAGTGCTAATAAGTGCTAGTATTCATTAAAATAATCTTAAGTGTAGAAAGTGTCAATCTAAACACATTTATGACATTATTACATACTAAAACAGTCATATATCATATACAATTTACATATTAATAAAAACTGGTAAAGAGTTTCTTGGCAGTTCTTCTTGTCTACTCCTCGATGTGACATAAATGTTATTATAAATTTTGATTGCTTGTATTGTACTACGAATTAGAGTTGGACTTTTGATCAGTATTTCTTTCCTTTCAGGTAAGTGACAGTCAACTAAGGAGATATGACAGTAACAATGAACCTTCAGGACACGTGAACGTCTGCCAGCTAGGTAGGTCACATTTTACAATACCCCACAATGTGAGAGCCCATAAAGTTTATTGGCAATAACATTGTTATCACTAGGTCACTCGAGGGACAACTTAATTGTTAATCATGGATTCGCCTTATGGCTAAGCCTAGTTTAACGTTATAATAGCCATAAGGTACTATTACGAAGGCGGTTTCTGTTCGCATTTGATATATCTATGATACACTACGAACGAGGTAAACAAGCAGGAGCCTCATTTGATGTTAGGTGATACCGTCGCCCATGGACACTTAATGCCAGAGCGCTCGCGAATGCGTTGCCGGCCTTTTAAGAATTTGTACGCTTTTTTCTTGAAGGACCCTAAGTTGAATTTGTTCGGAAATACTACGGAAGGCAGCAAGTTTCCACATAGTGGTGGTGTGCGGCAAAAACTGTGGTAATATAGTTACGTTTAGGTACATCTATTTTCTTAAATTCTTTGTCTCTTTCACTTCCTCAACAGCGCTTTTTAATAAGGAAAAGTATTTTGACGTCTAACTGTGCTGATCTCTGTACTTAGAGCTTGTATACTTAGTACAATGAGTACTAAAGAAGTAAATAGTCATACTGCTACAGGAACCCCCATGTGTAGTTTAGTCATAGATTTTTATATTATTTCTTGGTGACACGTATTTTTCTATAAACGATCAAAGATTAAAAAATGTCAGGATTTCCTTAATTAGTATAGTCGATATGTCCTTGAAGTTTTGTCCTAAGTCGATGTATAAAAATAATCTTCGTATTAATTTATGTGTGCGTTGGGTTCGCTTCCTGTAAAAAATATTTAAATTCGAATACATAGTAAACTCAACTACTTAAAATATTGCACCTGTGAAAATGTGTTGGCTCCATCACCCACTGACATATAGCCAGGTCAGTTTTATATACAAATATGTTTGTATAATATACAATATATACGAATACTATTAAAAATCCTTTAGTTTTAGCGCTATGCCACATACATATTATATTGTTTAATTATTTGTATAGATAAATGCGTCATTTATTCGTAAGGTGTATCGCCTACGTCACACTAAACACTTCCCGGTCTATAATTGACGATTGGATAATTTTATACCTTATGTTATGCTAGCCTTGAATCTCACCGTCTTCTGCCAAGATACGTATTTAACTTATTAGCGGGTTTCTACTAAATGTTTTAACGCCATTCAAGCAAATCCAACCGCACGTTTCATTAGGGAATTTGCTACGTCAACTGTTATTGTATCTGTAGTACGAGTATGTAACTATTCGCGTAGTAATAAAAATGTAAAATCTGATTAATACTTTGGGATAGTGTGTACCATCCAATACTTCGAGTTTTCTGACTATAAACTCAATTAACAAAAACAATATATGACAGATATAAATGAGGTAACGCAAAATTTATATTTGCTAAGCAAATTTTATCAGGCGCTAATTTTAATCTTATAAAACTCGTCTATTACACTAAACCACAGAAGTGTTGCTTTCGATCATAACGTAAATACAATTTAGCACAGAGACAGATGTTATTACAATGGTGCTAATGATTATTAGTGTGCTTAATGTGGTGTCAATTGATGCTTAAGCCTAGGCTAATATTCAGTGTTGCTTTATTTTTTATTTAACTATGTTAAATAGGAATTATGATAACACTTTTAAGGCTTCAAGTATCAATTGGAGCGGATAACATTTAGCAGGATTGTAAATCGGGTTGGCAACTGACACACGCCTATATCTCTAAGGCTATTTTGAATAAACCCGGGGCTGGTGCTAATTCTATACGCCTTTTGCAAACAATCGAAGGCTGTTTAAAACGTGAAGGCACGGTCAGGAAATTCATGTTATAAAAGTAGATCATAATCGTATTTCTTATGAACGGTTGACCGATTATTTAAGGTAAGGTTAAATTTAAAAGGCTATATCGTTGATAACAACGTGAATAAAAGTTTAATAGTTTTTTTGTGTCTATGGGCCATAGAGGTGAAATTTTACTTATATTCATTATGATTAACTAAAAGCCTTTCGTAGCATATGATGAAAAATCTAAAAAAGCGTTTCTCGCAATACGTGGAGTCACGTAAACAAGATTGATTATTAGAAGTATTTGTGCATTAAAAATATATAAAGTCAATGAAATAGTTATTGCGAAAATTTAAAGTAATAGTAAAACCATCTTATAAGCTATATTACAGGTTCAATGTACAAGAACGTATAACCTAATTTATGCAGACAAAGTCATGGTTATTATTAAAAGGAAATCTATTGGTAGCAACTAGCAGGTGTATCGTAGTGAAGACAACTACTGCAAGCGTAGATAATGGTTTCCGTTTCCGTGTAAATTTAGACATATTGTAAAGCCTTATTTATATCCAGATCGATGAAGGTTTCGCCTCGTTCCGATTTACTGTGCCTTTATACGTTATTATAAATAAAATTTTGACCAAATATTATATCATAATATCACAACTTAGTTTCCAAACATTGTATATACTTTACTTGGATAAGAACTTTGAATAACTTATTGAGGGTAGAAAAAATGACAAAATTCAAAAGAGAACGGAGAACGGGCAGTTAATGTAAAATTGACGTATTTATTTATGAAATGAAGAGGCTATAAAAATATTGATGTATTTGTTTGCTGTAGTGTACATTGTTACCTAAATGAATAAATGATTTTGAATTTGGCATCTACCCTCTTAAACATCATCCTTTATATATATAAGCTATGTATTATTTGGAATAGTTATATTATAAATTATGTATAGTTATTATAGTATTGAAACTGAAATAGAAAATGCCAAATAGATATTATTGATGATTACTTGACCGTATTTTTCGTCTCTTACCTCATTTTACATATCGCCTTCAGAGCAATGAAATATCTTTTCAAAGTACTTACTACATAGTTTTCCTTATCTATATTGACGGAAATCGATGTAATCGTTTCATAATGTATTTGTCAATTTGTTTTATAACAAAATGCTCGACTCGTAGCAAATTTGGCAGAAAAATCAAGCGGACGTTTTGTATGGATTCCCGTAGATTGTGTTACATATAAAATGCTCATTCATGTGTAGTACCACCGATTCTAACATTTAGCTTCTTGATATGTTTTAATTTTCTTCTATATGTTTTATTAAGTTACACTTTTCTGAATATAGAAGTTGCTATGCAGTGTTTTAGTACCAATAAAATACTTATTTATGAACATAGTTTTTATTAATGAACCACAAGGCTAACAGGCTCATCTGATGTTCAGTTACAACGCCTCCCATGGATAATCATTCATCATCAGACATTGTCGTTCCCGAAAATGCGTGGCTAGCCTTTTAACAAGAGTTTGTTGGCCTACCCTAAGTCGAATTGGTTCGGGAATACTTATGTGGGCAACGTTATGGTGGTCTTGTGGGATTTAGCTTTTTTAAATATATAGCATGTACACTATACAGTCATTAAAAACTTAAAATAACTAAACAGTTGTCGGAGATATATATATATTTTTTATGTTTAACCAGTTATGTCCCGCGTTTTATTCTGCGTTAAATTCGACTATCCATAAAAAACAATTAAACTCTCGCCAAATAAACTCTTTTTTATTTGTATTAAGTTAAGAGTAGGTGCAATAAAGTGTGAATAAAGAAGATAAAAGTGTATTTGAACTCGAATAAGCCTTTTATAGAGTGCAGCACTGATGCAGATTCGGGACCTTCAACAATCTTTTGCAAAGTTCAATGGCCGAATGAAAATGACATGGATTGCTTGTTAAATATTGCTTTTTGCAAGTTTACGCGACTATGATACCATTTTCTAATTCTGTCGATTTTATTTCGTTCGTGGTTTATAATGTTTTATTTATTTGTAACATTCTGGCGGCTTGCTATTTAACGAATTTATAATTTAAATAAAATGCTAAGTCTTCTGGATATACAAAGAACTTGAATATTCGTGCAAGAACAAAAACATCCATCACAAATTAACATTAACACACTTTAATGCCCTGACCTCGAGTTTAAAATCTTTGCTCAAGGAAATCGTTAAGATTTTCTAATTTTTACCGTTAAGTATTAATGATTTGACAATCTTCAATACGCTAAATATTTAAAATATTTATTCTTATCGCTTGATTAATATTTTCAAATTATTGAAAAATAATTTGAAGGTTACATATGAAAACAAAGTTGCGTATAATTGTAATCTTTTGTTCTCAACTTCTATAGGCTAAAGTTGTTAAGTATCTTCAAGAGCTTCTAGTGCTGATGAAAACCATTAGATTTATTAGAATATGAAATAGAAGATGCCGTGATAAATTAACGACTAGCTCGGCGACGGTCCTCAATTTGTAATTTCACGCACATTAAATATTCAATTTAATGTATCGTCGACGTGCCGTCGGTATCAACGGTAATATCATCTTATTATAGCACTGAAATTTGTCCATTTCCCCCTGGTTACATTCAATCAAAGATTGTGTTTGTAATTTTCGCGGCGAGCCAGCGATCGTCATCGGCGTTCTGCAGTCGCTGGAGGGCGCCCGTATCGTAAACACGTTGCCGTTGTTCCTATCATTATAATATTACCTTGTCGCGATCTTCCGTCCTCGTCGTACTGACCGGTACGATGACTGACCACACCGCAGACACTCCTCGCTTTCTACGCTCCAACGGTAAAGCGGCCGCGGTCTGAGCCGTTACTGTCATGTTTACATACACCATAAGTTCCTAACTGGCAAAAACTTTGGTGAAGTTTAAAAATACTAAGTGGAAAGTGTTACGATGTGTTCGTGCAGCAAATTTTACGACTTCTGGAAGAACTCGTGTGGCGCAGGTGAGATACGTCGAGGTCTTTTAACTTTTACATTACCTATAAGGTTGCCTCAACTTCTGCTTGTGTACGTCATTAATGGACTTTTTGTAGTTTGCCTTGAGTTTTACGTTATAATTATAAATTATCCGAATACTTGCTGAAATTTTATAAACTTTACGAATGTGTCCAGATGTGTTTTAATTAAACTATATACATTTGCATACCAACAAGGACTACTTGCCTTTTTTTACATTATTTGTAATGTATAGAAAATAATATTGCATTGTCTATTTAGAATCGTAAGAATGCTTTTACCGAAGAGATTGTGGTTCCGCGTTTTAGCAGTCAGGGTCACCAACATGATGAATGAAAACGCTTATATCCGCCTCACGATTAAAATTCTATAATTGAAGAAAAGGTATAATTTTCTATGTGCATACATCACATTACATATCGTACCTTGACACTCTTGCCACACAACGACGAAGCAGTAATCCAATAAGAATTGCAATATTCTGTTTCCCACAAAGACTTATACTTACACAGGTTGTGCAATTTCTGTTTAATTGTTGAATAATTATTGCAAACCGCTGAGGGTAGGTAGTCAAAAACATAACGTTTTTTTTAATTCTTAACTACAGGAATTAAAATGACAATACAATTTTGACGAACAAAGCCAATTTGATGAGACTCGCTATAATGACAGATTAGCTTTATTATGTTTAAAATATATTTTATAAAATTGATGCTGAAATTTAAATAAAAAAATATTCGAATAAAAATATAATACGTAGAAAAGTCGTCAATATTAAGACAATAAAAGTAATTCTAGAAACAGCCTTCGTAATGAGGCACCAAATGTGTTTTGTAATTATCAGTATGACATTTTCAATTAACTTGCTATTGTTTTGTGACGCAGTTTGTGAAAAAACGGTAATTTTCCAAATTTACAATTGGTTTACAGTTAAATGCTATTACATTTTTGATTAAAATTAATTATAAAGACAAAACTTAACTTTCCTAGTTTTATGAAAAGCTTTTCTTCAAATTGATAATAAGCTTTTAGATCTGTTTCAGAACATGGTACATATATATATATATATATATATATAGCTTCTTTAAGAATATGTATTTGTAAAATAACAAGTGTTCTTCCCTATACCCACTATATTAAACCTAGAACTATAAAACAGCTTTAACTGTAATTAAATATATTTTATTTATTATATAAAATAGACAGGGACCTATAAAAGTGATATTTATAATAAACCTCTCTATGGTATGTGAATTTGAAAAAAATGCGGTTTGCGAAAAGTGAAATTATTATAACAGTTATTATTCTGACCTACTCCTTCTGCGTTGAAAGTTGTAAACTTTTCCATGCGTCTATAATTTTCCGATTTTTTTACCACTTTCAATGACCTTGATAGACATTCGCATATATTTGACGTAAGGTAATGGCGTATTTCAATGGGTTATTAAATTAGTTTGACGGTCGGATGCTGGCTTTTTTTCTTTTTAAACGCTAACAATTTAATTGTTACAGAAATACTTGAAAAGATCTTATTAAAAAATTATTCCTCTATGTCTACATTCGAATCTCGTGTGACGTTTACTTTTCTTTTATCGGCTTCAAAAATGGTGCATATTTAAGGAAACAAATGTTTTATAACCAATTATCACGAGTTGAATTATCAAGTCTGTTATGAAATTGTTAATTAAATATTATTCTTTCTTGGCCTTCACTTCGTATTAAATTAAATCAAATTCCTTCATATAACAAAACGCTATTGCAACTTTTTTTATTTAAAATGTGTTTAAAATAGATTTTGTTGAATTGTCAACAAAATTTTTTTCCTTGAAATCCAAAAACCAAATAGATTTTGTTTCATAATTAAAAAATGCAATTTGACCACATCGCACCGGTATTTGTTTAGGTATGTTTCATCTATATTATACAGACAGTATCTGCGGGTTTTGTTCTGTTTAAAAATTAGTTTGGAGATTGATAAGTGTAAGATAAAAAATACATGAAAATCTTTTTCAATTTCTTTGTGGCGGCTTATTTACCAACCAATACGTAATCATCTTTATTTACAATCGTATGTACGAAGGTATTAAGCAAATTATTCCAGAACCAGCATAACACATTAATTAGGTACTTATCAATTATTCACAGCGACTTCCTCAATATTACATATATATTACAATGAATATTACTATCGGAGATCCTATTTACGAAGCTAAATGTAAAATATAAAAGTATGTTTGTATTGACATAAAGGTATATCTTCTATTTCAACACACACCAAAATTATTTACTTACCTTACAAATCGCTGTACTGCGAATACTTTAAATATTGATGGTTGAAATCCTTATTTACTCTTGACTTTTTTACATTGCTCAGGCTCAGACAGTTAACTTCAAAAGAGTCATCCGTTTCACATATTTTTTACGTAATTTTGTAGCATGAGTAATGAATGATAGCATTTAACGGTTTTTTCTTTATGAGGGTTATAATTTTTATCATTATGAGACATTAATAGTTTTAATTAGACGTTATTAGCTTTGTTTACAGAATTATCAATTTCCAGAACAGGTTTGTAATATCGTAATAAGGATATATTTAGCTTTATCCCCCCAGCTTAGCCTGCGTGTATTTTGGCGAGATTTTTTGCGTCTCGACAATAATCGTTTTATTTTAGTCTATTTATATAAAATCGTATTGAACAGCTGAAGCTTCAGTTTTCATAGTTTAGTATATTTTGAGATTTCGTATTCATCGGCTGGGTGACTTTTAAAATAAGTAATGATTATTTTTTATTGAAATGTCGCTGCTTCTGTGCAAAAGTTTGAGAATACCAATGCCGCTAACTACTTTGTTTACCGAAGTATTTTCTACCCATAGGTATCTTGGATTTTATCATTACTAAGTTCACGCAGTCATCTCGGTGATATCCAAGTGTAACAACAATTTACAAATAATTTAAATAATATATATATCATGTAGTATTCGCGATAACGTCTTCGCACGTGGGTTATGCATAAACATATTGATTTAAATTCACGTTTTCATGCAACTCTCATATTATATACTATCAGCAAAAGCGGTTAACCAGCCAAAGACAAATATTATTTGATATTTTTTTTACATTGGTCACGTCGTCTTTTTTGTTAGTTCATTTGTTAACAGTTTTATTTTTTATATTTCGCGACCTAAAAACCTATATCAAAATGTCGCGCGGGTCGCTGGGTTGCACGCGGCCCGCAAGATGGTGCTTAGGGGGTAAGCATATTACCTATGTTAGGGAAAAAGGCCACGCCTCCTAAACGAAAGAGGAAATTTTTAATATGTATCGCAGTATTTTTCGTTTATATGACGAGTGAGCATTCAGTGTGAAAAGCACTTAGTGGTACTGAAAAATAGGAATCACCCTTATATAATTGTTATATATTTGCTGATGGTACAAAGCTGAAACGAATTGGTTTAAGGTATTAAGTACTCAAGTGTAAGACAACGTCACTGAGAAAATTCATTTGTTATGGTTTTGTTGCTCGTGACTAGGATTTGTTGCTAGTAAAACGATATAAATGAACAATCGCTCAGTATTTCTTCAAACAAATTATTAAATTTTACTTGGTGCAACCTAAAACTTTGTCATACTCGTACGTCGTTGGTTATATTTTATTATAGAAGTTTAAATTGATACAAACAATGAGTAATATGTATTGTATAGAATGACGCACCCGATTTCACTAACCAGAGAAAGTCATATGTAGGGTGTAGGTAGAGAGAATTTCGTAAGAGATATAATTTCGAGAAGCAGTTATAAACGTCATTATAATTATTGTTAAATTCATATACAAAATAAAGTTTTAACAATAAATACTGATTGCGGTCATAGCGTGTTCATACATTAATTGTTAGTGATTTTCGGTGATTGAAATAAATTCTTTACAATGGACAATGATGCCATAAAATTTGTTGAAAGATTGTCGTCTTTATTATTTCTGGGAGTTTTAATAAAATTAATTTATAAACTCTTCAATATCTATTTTTTTGGAATATAAATATTCTAAAGTAATGATGTACTGGTGAAGGATACGCAAGAAAGAAGGGTTCATTGTCAGGAAATAGTTTTTGAGTTGGTATGTACCTATAACTTGTAACCTTGTAACGTTGGAGTTCATTTAAAGATAAAACATCTTTGTTTATTCTCAAAAGTGCGCAGTAAATACCATAGCCTGGCTGACAAACACTTGAAGCTTTAGTTATTTATCGCACATAAAAATTAATTTTCCTTTGTTAATACGCTTCTAAAAGCTAAAAGCCAATTGGTCGTCTAATATTCGATCATTAGTATCACGGCAATAATTGTAACCTTTCACATTGTTGACCTATCGTTTGGGAGGGTGTAAGCTTTCATGCCCTGATTTTTGTTAAAAAGAATCGGTAGTTAATGGATTGAAATATGGCGGTTTGATATATGGTGGAAAATCCGTGTAGTGATTTTGAAGACTCTATTTGAAGTCTATTACTTGTGGTTTTGACAATACTTGACTTTTACGTGAAACAAGAACCATTTCAGGTCGGTATAATACCTGAAATGGTTCTTGTGTGAAACGCGTGTTAAAACTAAATGCTACCAAATTTTATCTATATCTACCAACTTCGTATTAAAATGTTCGTTTCTATAATTATACAAAATAAACCCGAAGGCGACGTTATCCGTGTGTTTATTTTCGTTTTGGGTATATGACCTAAAAACTGTCATTGATAATGTTGATCTGGGGAGCGAAAATTTTATTAATATACTGCATTATTCATGAGTGCCTAAAATAATCATTAAAACGGGTTACTTCTTACCATAATCGTAATGTTTATATATGAATTCCTTTTACCACATGACTCGTAGTTTCAAGGTCTGAATATGAAAATGTAAATGGATAATTCAAAATTATTTAAGTGGTATAGTAACCTACTAAAAGGCGACAGACAGTACCTTGTGCAAGGGCTGTTTAAACGCAAAGGAATTAGTCACCCACGTAGTCCTGATGCTTGGCCTAGGTTTTACCAACAAAAAGAAATCCTCTGAGAAATGGCACTCTGTGAAGCCTGTGAAATGCCCTGGAGACTTGAACTTCTAGAAGGCGCTAGGCTTGGTTAGTTATCCAGAGCTTTACGTACAACGTACCTAATGAGTGTCTAAGTGCAGAAGTTGAGGCCACAAAACATATGTACATGTCACAAGCATGCCTAGGACTAATCGAGTCCGAAGCCTTTTTTATTTAAATAGTAGGGGGGCAAACGAGCCTGCGGGACGCCCAAAAAAGGCAGTCATCGCAGCCCATAGACACCCATTTTTAGTAGGTGCGTTGCCGGCCTTTGAGAGAGGAGTACCCTCGAATTTTGAATAGTTGGAGGTCCTATCTCTCAGGGAAGACCTCCACCGGGAGTCGATTCCACAGTTCGCTAGTTCGCAAAAGAAAATGCCATGTGAAACGGACTGTGGAAGATTTCCAGCCATCAAGGTTCTTTAAGCTTATATGTATATTGTTTTTAAAACTTTTGCTGTGCCTCTATAGTATAATTTATTATATGGTGTTCTATTAAATCACGTAAGAGATTGGTTGTTACATTTCCGTGGTGTCTTGAAGTTAATACATCGCGATTCAGGTCAGCCCACGTAGAGCCTACTCATTATTCTACTCATAAAGTGAATCAATCATTGACGTACATGCAGATATATCTAGCAACTTATTTTAATCGTGTTTTTATATGTTTTGGAATATATTATTATATGTGTAGGGGCGAAAACGTTTGTCGATTTTAATTGGTACAAATATTGTATCAAGGAATATAAAATATTAACGATTACGATTTGTTAGCCTATATTTAATTAAAACATAGCTAAAGTATAGAGATTGTTCGTACTATCTTTCCATTAGCTTCCCGTGTTCATTCATGATCCAAATAACTAGGCAACAGATGCATAACCCGCCCAAAATATAAACATTCGGCCGTACATAGTTTAAATATGTTACGTAAAGAAAACCTATTTTCGTCGTGAAGGCTGATTTCGTGGATTCTGTCCGTTGTAATATGTAAATGTCAATTTTATGGGCTGCTGCTTCTATTGTATGATCGTAATTATTACCCTCGGGATTTTTACAGAACTCATTAAGAGTATGAAGGGGATCTTTGGACTTTCGGATTTGGACAACTTTGATGTTTCCCGAATTTTTACATGACAAATCTTTAGGTAAAATTAAAATTAGGTTATTAAATCTATATATTATATGCATTCGCGCACACTTAAAAAGTCCTTTCATATGGTATTGTGATATTATTAATCAATTTATAGTCATAGTATCTACTAGTTATATGAATTCTCTTATACTAATTGTGTAAGGCAATGATTTTTTTAAAGTTAAACTTAAAAAAACAGGTGCCCACTGAAGTATTCGACTTAGGCAACGTGAGTGCCCATGTGCAGCGGTATTAGATACCTAAATCAGATGTTAAATAAAAATAATACAATATTAATATTTTGATACACACACACTAGAACAAGTCATATCCGCCTACAGATTTCCGAGCATGCCTTTTTTAACCTTGGTAAAAATGTAGCTAAAGGTTGCATTATCTACATATACTTCTATATAAACAATTAAATAAACAAGATAGAGGACACAATGTCACCGAACACAAATTTCGTATTCCGTGTGTGATACAATCATATTCTGAATAATTAATTCTAAACGATCGCTTTCTGTTTCCATACCAGACGAGGCACGCTATCAATTAAGGCATTTTATATACATTCACGTCAATATGGTAATGCCTCGCTTTATAAATAAATTGTATGTTAAAGCAGCGACCGCACTGCGCGATTTTCACCGCGGGAACCTACCGTTGCATTGAATGACCAGGGCCTGTTCTGAATCAATATGGATTTTAAGAGAGTCGAATATTGCTAAATTCGCTATTACACCGTGTTTTGATTAGGTATCACAACACTTTGCCTAGGCTTCATTTGTTTTCGTAAAAGGACGCTTGGGACATCAGGTTCGATTGCCGGTTCGTTTGAATTTTTTTGAATTCAATTCCTATGAGCGAGCAACAATTTTTGTTGCATCCGAAATTTTCATTTACTTCCTCCGATGTGTAGTAATGTTTTAGATGTGTAAAGGAAATTATAAAATTATATTCGATTGACCTAAATGTCACGTTTATATATTTGTTTGTGCGAAGTCATTAACACCGCTCAGAAATAGATTGAGCTCTAGAAATTGAAGGTGTCTCGGATATTAGCACATATAGTTACTACAAAGCTATTTCCATCCACGCGGAAGCCGATGCCAATACGGAGCATATTTAGATACAATATTTTAATAAATCTTTTCATTTTTATTTCCGCTGTAGAAATCAGTTTGCGCAACTAAGGTTGAAAATAATAAATAACATTTATAATTTGCATCGTAATTCATAGATCTAATTACATATTTGTATTACGAACACGGACGGGACGAACGAATCGGGACGGCATGAAAGTTTATGCAGACTGTTAAATACAGAAAGTCACATATCTCGTTTTGCGTCATCAACGATACGACTTGTTGCAGCTTATATGTATGGGCAAAGTTCAAAGCAAGAGGTGGGCTGGTAGAAGTAAGAAGTCGTGATTGCAAAGGTACGGGAGTGGATCGGCATCACATCCGCCGAGTAACTGACCTGAAGAAGAAGAAATTGTATTCATTTTATCTGCCTATCAAGAATATGGCATATAAATAAAACATCAGAATGTCGGTACAGTTGGGTTCGAATACAAAGTTGTACTGTCCTTCTTAACGTAAATGGCAGTAAACATACGACTATACTAGATAGTAATCTCAACGGTATAGCACTAATTGGAAAACTTGTGCTACGAAAGTACGCAACAGAAACTTTTATAATGCAAACGAGAGTTAGTCAACTATAAAATTCAACAAATGAGTAGACGTCAAAATAATGATATCTAAAAGAGTACGTGATCTGGCATTGATTTGCGTGCAACTCATTACAGACGTTGTGCTAATTTATTGTCTTACAACAAGCCCGTGTTATTCAGTTTATTTTAAATCCAAATATTTATTAACGTAGTCATAACCGGAAATTGGAGACTTAACCTTCAACTTAACTAATATTGATAGACGAAAACTAAGATTTATGTCATAATTGACCATTTCAGGCTTTTTCTATAATGTAAAAACGTGTATACTTCCTACTAGGATAAATTCTCTTCCGAGGTGACGGGAGCAAAAACTAAGGTGAACTCGTATTCAGATTGTGAAGGAATAATGAAGACGCGGACGTAGCCATGAAGAAAATATAGGGCTAAAAATGTAGGTTACACTTAATAGGAAGCAATGTTATTACCGTGATCGATTCCGCATCGATCACTGTCAACTACTATTATGAATAATACAGGCTGGTTTAATTTACTACTCGACCACACCATGCTTACATATCTTAATTGCCATGTACTCTATGCAATTATACGAACTTAATTTCTGAAACATTATTGATTCGTTTATACGTTCAGTAGTTTACAAATAATTTTTAAAAATTCCTTTATTTCGTTAAAGTTCCTCTTTGTACATACAATCAATTAAAAAAAACCGTTTGCCAATCCCGACAAAGGCCTACTTTAAAACCTTCCAACTTGTGAAGTGTACAAATTAAACCCTAAATATTTTGTTGTATTTCTTAGTTGCGTTCCTTAAAATATACAGTTATCACAAAACCACACAATTTTAGGCGCTTTTTACTATTTTTTACCAAACAGTTTTGTTTATTTGACGTTGCGTGAGGCTTGCTGTGATTAATAATAACGGGTAACTCCCAAGCTAAATAGCAATTTAGTAATATATATAAAGAGTATAAATATGAGTGACTTATGTGAAACATACCAAAGTGGTTTTTCCTTCTAAGAAATTTCATCTTCGCAAAAATTTATTATGAGTCATAAAAGATTCTGATTTTATAACGATTTACCTGGACATACGTGACTCTGTACACGCTATCGTGTATTTACCATCAAACGTAAATTACTTACTGTCTCAAGATCATTCCACCAAGTAAAAGTTGTCTTCTGGCTATTAAGATTTCTTTATTGTCGTGAATCCCTTCGAAAGTAAAACGTTAACTAAAGTCAACTGACTTAAATACGAGTAACAATAGACACATGTAAAAATTTGGTATTCTAACTGTGAAGTTATATAAAAACTGTGTAATGAAAAAAAGAGGTTATGTCATTTGTCAGAGCATAGATGTCAAACAACACAACACAAAACAAAGACAATATCATATTAAACCGCAAACAAGAACTGTTACTAACGGTAATAAGTTATTGTCAATCGTTTTTTATGACTTTTTCAGGATAGACGACCATCTCTTTTATTTTATTTAATAATGTTTAAACTATCTATGAATATTGAAGCTGTTGTCTATGAGAAAAATTGACTCATTCCGAATAGACCGAGGTGAAGGATGCTTTTACTAAGTTTTCCTTCGATTGTAATAAATTCTGCGTTCGTGATAATAATAATTATGCAGGCTGAGGCTACAGATGTGTCAATGTCGCGTTGGATTTCTTCGTGAATATTATTATTTTTTCTTTCCTGCCATATAACAATACTATATTACGTTGTTCGTGCCTCGATTTCAAAGTATGTTTAATATATACTGTTCGATGGTCAATACTTACTCTTATCTACTAGATTTAAGGGCAGAGTCAGGTTTGTGTCAATTGTCAACTGATGCATTGCATTGCCGTTTTCATATAACATTTCTGCTAAAATACTTATACGCAGACATTTGTTAATTCCTACACAATTTAGGGTCAATTTAAATTCTGATTTCAGCTGTATATTGCGGTTTGAACCAGAATAATGCGTCATCGTCGTAAAAATTAAGAAGTCAGTCAGTCATAGAGTAATGTATTGTTTATGTGTACGACAAGCGTCAAGCGTAACGCAGGCGACAATGGAATGCTATATCAGATACGTACTTGAAACTAATGCTTGTAAGCCAGGAAACCATAAAACGATGTAAATTAAGTTCTTAAATATTAGCAGTAATCTGATGAAGTGTTGTGTAATGCATAGATAGTGGAAATACCTAGCATTCGACACCAAGATCTCGCGTAGTGTTATTTGTGACGTCACAAAAGGCTGCGCTGCCACCGGTTTCCAAATAATTATAAGGCTCTACGTTATACCGTTACCGTCATACGTTTCCAGCGTACCCTCTATGTCGGACGTTTCGCTTTAATACCCCTTATCGTTAAAATTTATTGATAACGCGAGTGCATTCGGTTGACGTCATATTAATTCGATTCACCATTCAAGACGCATCGATTTGTTTTTACAATAAAAACATTGTGAGTGAATTTGTTCTTTTGCCAAATTCTTATCGGATATATTGAGACGCAACAGGTAAACAAGTCTAAGTTTTTTACACTTTTATTTATTTAGTTTTGATTTTCAACCGGCTAACGTCTTGTCTGTTGAAAAAATAAAATTCATATAAGAAGCTATTTTGCGTCAGATGTATAAGATGAATGATATCATGTGTATATAACTAGGCTTTATTACATCCCACGCAATAATAAATTGATGGGAAACCTTTCCTAATTGTCATTTGATAGTATTTTATGTCACTGTGGGGAAATTTGATTAGATGGAAAAACCTATAGCTCGTGTACAAACGGTTAAAGATAGTAATTAATTAAAATATATTAAGATGAAATTGTATTACTACGCTACCATAACTCAGGTAGTTCTTAGCTGATTCATAGTATGTTGGATTATGTGTACATGAGTTAAAGAATCCTGGTAAAGTTTTTGTAAAACACATTGGTCATCCCGTGACTATGCTTCTAATGTCGGGACTTGAAAAACCAAAAACAAATATTTTTGCGATTACTTAGTGCGGTTTTGTGCAGTGAAGTATATTTTATGGGTACCAGCCATAACCAACTAGCGCGCATGGTGAATGTCATGAAGGTGGATGAAGCGAGAGAGGTTGGTCAGGACTACGCTTCGGGAATTAGGCGTGATGATAGGAATAAAAGGATGTTTTACGTTTTGAAATTTCAATATAAATTAACCATGAACATTACAAAGCAGTTCACGATGTCTTTGCATTTTCCTGTTGTCATAAGAGGAATGTAATCAAGGAAAAAAAAATTTGTTATGTAATACTGGGATCTGCACTCATGTCAAGGAAACTATATGTTTGAATCGTTAGTAATGTTCTGACGTCAGTATAAATCATTGATTAGTTTACTTAATTGACCGTTAAAATTCAATTACGCACTGTTTGAGAACAGTTATAACGAGGTGCCTAAATTTATCCCGCTTTTACTGTTAGGTAATCCAACAGCTATTTAGCACTTTCAAACAAACAGGCCCTTTTTTGAGTACTTACATATTAACGCCACCGCGGCAAAAATTTAATGGTTAGCAAGTGTGGACAACCTAAACCTTTTTGGCTTCTAAAGTGATTAATAATTTTGGTTAAGTACCCTTTTTTGTAACCCAGCAATGGTTCTCATGCTTAAAGCTAGTGGCTGACCAACATTTATTATAATCATAACCAATAATTATTGTAATCTGCATAAAATTTAACTTTAAATAAATAAATAAAATAAATAAATAAATAGATATTTATTTTGACTGAAAGTACGATAAACGATAGCTTACAAATCAACGTAGCTGCGTCCTACCAATTCTTGTTATTATTGTGTCAGGTCTTGTTTGTAGATTAATCACGAAATGCGATGGAGACACGTATGGACATTTTCCTAATTTTATCAAATGTTTAAGCGTTACTAAAGAATTTAGTGGTGATCATAAAGTGTAAACAATGATTGACAGCCAATGAACCTTAAATTGTCTCACTAAATAATTGCTCTTACGTCTGATTAATCTTTGATAAGTATGGTAATTAAGTGTATTTAAACATATATAGCATGTTTATAGTTGTGATCAGGTGATTGTTTTTTATTTCACAACAGTAAACTATTCATGTAAATGCGAAATCTTTTTAGGAACCTATCAAATGACGGCAGATTAATTAGGAATATCTGCAGCAAGACTTAAGTTTAAATCCACTTCAAAGTTTCTTCAACTTTTCCGTCGAAATCAATGGTATCAGATGGAAATTTACAATCTTACTGACGTGCATTTATTTTTATTCTTAACTAGCAAATATTATCCTTCTTTACAACCGCTATGGCTTCTGGCTGTTTTAGTTTGTCGTAACTTTATCTCAGGCCATTAGTTAGGTAAAATAATGACAAACTCCATATTTGCAGTATTAAGATGTCAACATTAAATCATAAAATTTATTGTATGTAAGATAACTACGGTTTTCCCCGTGTGGGTACTTTTACTAAGTAAGTGAAGTATTAGTATTTAATAATTGTTATTTTCTAGTATTGTTTTTTAGTTTCACAGTCCTTATCATATATTGTATCTAATGCCCTTTTATAAAAAAAATAGTAAACCACTATTTTACTAAATGATTAATTTTTAATTGAAAAATTACGACAAATGAGACGAATTACGTCTCTTTTGTCGTAATTTTTACACCTTTTTGCTGACAATTCTACGGACTACAATAACAAATCAACCAGTTTAACTCGACTTTGTTGCGTGATATTGCACAATCTGGTATATTAAGACCAATTCAAAATGTAAGGTGGCAAAAAGTAATAAAATTGTTTTTTTTTCCATGTCTGTACAATAGTCAGGTCAATGACTGTCCACTGAACCGATGAAACGGGAGGACAGCGTTTGCATCACTTTAATAATATTCAACAGGTACGAATCAAAGTCAAAGTCAAAAGTTATTTATTTAATTTATGAACGTCAAAAAAGAAATATAAATTGAATGCTTCTATTTTTAAATTTCCTGTCAGTTCTCAAATCAAGAACGGAAGAGAAGAACTGGCAATAAACTCTCCTCCACTATTTTCATCGCCAACATTTTTCTTTTTTTCTGCTTTGAATAAAATATGTTTTGATTAATTGCATTTAAATCATCGCACACACATGTGCTTTATTATCGAAGTAGCTTTGAGGAAAATCTTATGTTTTTACATAACAAAAATCCACACGCTTTGCTAAATTTATATCCGGATAGGTGCTAAACCGGTATGCTTGAATTCATTTGTAGTACATAGTCTCATATTCAACTATTATTAAATTTGTATGTGTGCATCTGTTGCATATTCAAGAACAGAAACGTAAAAAAACAATGAATGTTGTTTCATGAGCTGTCAAACCATTAATTCTAGATTCTAGATGAAATTTGCAGTCTTTGACATTGGTAGTTTTACGAACACTGGCTTAAAGGTCTCGTTATCAGGCCATAGAATTATAAAAACAATACGAACGTCATTTTTAAATTTAGAATATATTTCTCAGTTCCTTTGAGTATAGGTATGTTAAACATTAGGAGATTTTGCAACGGATGACGCTTATCATTCGGTCGATTTAAATGTTAATACAAATTATAAAGGTCAAATTATAATCATTAATTAATCTAAATTATAAGGAATACTTTAATAATGTTATCTTCGTATTCTCTTTTACTTACTGTACTCATACTATAGCTATTACTATAGGGACTGATATAGATACTTTTATGTCGTGTGGCTCTGAACTTCCTAATTTTTAAACATAGATTCGTAGAATAAAAGAATATTGAAAGCGGTCATGGCGGTGAGCATGGCGGGAACAACAGACCGGTAACACCGGTTCACTTCCCCAACGTTGATGTTCACACCATTACTAATTTGTGCAAGAACCATTGTTCTCATCAAATGGCCGTATCTGCATCAAGTAGGCCACCGCTCTCCTAATTGGCAGATCTTTTATTGTACTTAATTGGACCAAGCCGTCTCCAGATATAAAGTTTTGAAATCCACTCTAATTGTTTGATTAAGGAACACAACTTCTTATGCGTTTAGTGTAATGCCTGAGGCATTCGAGTAGATATTTTAAAGGCAATTTTTATCATTTTTATATGGGGTAATAACAGTCGACACCATGCCCTGTGAGACATATGTTAGAGGAACAGGAAACCCGCATCCTGGCTGGAACGTCATGTGCCGATGAACTTTTAATTGTATTGGAAATATAGGATACCTAATAAACATCTTGCTGGCGATAGCTATTTGAAATGGAATTGAGTAGCAGTGTCTTCATCAAACAAAATTGGATTTGACAATAATTACTGGTGAAAACCTTCTTTGTTTGCAGCTCTCAGTAAGCTTTTGTGTTTATCTTTATCGGTAGGTGGCGCAGGTTACGTGTTGGGCATTCCGATTTTGTTATTTTAATGAATTTTAATAAGAGGTTCAATTGTATGTATGTTTTAGATGCGTACTGTGTCTTGCGTTGTATTACTTTATAAATAATGTTACTATGAAGCAAAACTCAAATACTAAGCACATGAATATTTTAATAAACTGCTTCATTCACGTTTCTTATATTGGTCTAGACAACGATGCTCTCTTAATACTATTTATTTAGAGTCATCTATTATATTTCGAATGATATATATATTCGGAATAACTACATATAATATATAATACATATATAGTTACGGAATTATGCCCGATTTCCTCTGACTCAAATCAAATCAAAATCAAATAAAAATTTATTTAATCAATTTAGGTGCGACTTAAGGCATGCTTATGAATGTTAAAAACGTTTACAAAATTCGCGAAAGAGCAAAACTACGCCATCATGACTATAATCTTCTCTGTGAGTGCGGTTTGCCTAGGTACATACGAATTATCCTCAATATCTATCTATGTTTTATGTATTAGATGCACTTACATTAGGTATATTATATTATTAATGTATATCAAAGTGCGGCATATGTTAGATATTTGTGGGATTAAATCAATAGCAGTTGAATTCCACAGTTACCTATAAATATAGGAAATATAGTTAGGAACAGGTGTGGTCACGATAATTCAGTACTTGGTAAGATATATGGATATGCTACAATATAAACAACCAGAGGGGTAACTCGGAAAGCTGTAGTCAAGCATAGATGGCCACAGCATCATTCAGCATTATCGTAGTGAACAGAGTTTTTGTTTATTGGTGAAAACCGAAATAGAGGCATTTGACCTGTGGTGTTGGAGGATGAGTTTGCTGATATCATGTACAGAAAAAGACATATTGCTTGGAGAGTACCGAATAGTCTCGACAAACTAGAAACATTAACGAGGAGTGATCGGTGAGTGTCGGTCGCATACCACCCTTTAATCTGAACAAATCGTGACAATTATGCGTCTCAATGTCCTAATGCCCTGGAACAAGCGGAAGCGTATCGGGTAGGGTTCAAGACGGGCACTTCTTTAGTTATGACTAAGAAGATTAAATAATACATTTATACAATAAAAAGAACATTTAAAATTTGTGTGCATATAAGCTGTATGACTTCTATAGTAATTGTTTATGGTGGATATATAATAGAAATTTTTATTCTTTTAGGTAACTTTTTATACATGTCTTATTTATTAAATTATATTAATTCCTTATTTGTAATTGAAAAATAATATATTAATAATAAGTAGAATATTAAATTACTATAATAGTATTAATAATAATTATTATAGTAATTTAATATTCTATTATTAATTGTATACTTATTAATTGTATACTTATTAAAAATATTTTTTATTTAGTACGTATTTCAAAATTGAAACAACTCGCTCAATAACGCGTGTATATAATAATTAAAAATATTCTAACTAATTCTGTTTAAATACTAATAATTCCGACTAAAACTACCTCGATTATGCTCATGTGCAACGTACCATAGATTCGTTCTGCCTAAGGACTTATTAAACTTGAAAAATTACGTAGTTATTCTAGCATAATTAGAATAAAACGTTGGTCATTGATGTCTGCTGGACCCTTCTGCCGCCTTCAGCCAGCATGCATATTCTATGGAATATTTAAACAAGATTTACTATATATAGTTATAACGCCACTTTACATTGTAGGTTAATCCAGTTACCGAATATTATCGCGTTAGCAAAACAGAATGTTACTGGTTGACAAGGAAGCCCCTCAAGCACATTATGAGTGCGGAGTGCCTCTGATGTGTGGGCAGGGGACGACTTAGAAGTGCCACTTGCAAAATTACCAAGCATATACTAATTTAGTCGACCACCATGACTCAAGTCCGTAGCATTATTATGGTTAATAAGTGATACAAAGAAATAAATAGTATTTGTAAATCATTGCTTTGTTCCCGGCACTTGTGGCTTATCTAATCGATGCATCAATATGATCGTCGTACAGGTTTGTTTAATTGTTTTCCTATCCTAATCGGTTATCTCATAAGTATTTTGAAGTGCTTATAAAATACTGGGACTCTATTTTTGTTCTAGTCAGAGTTATATTTAGCTTCTCGAATGAATTGTAATTTTTCTCAATCGTCATCTGACATTATAAAAAGATCAATCTTTATCTCCTGATTTTGTCATATGATAAAATATTTCTGTATCATTCTTATTGTTGACCGTTTAAGACGTATATTAAAAGAATCGGACAAAAATTCATATTATAAAGTAAAAAGAAATGGCGTGGACAATATTACCAATAGGTTTTGAAGACCCATACAGGTCGAGAATGGATTATAGTAAGTTTTTTGTTATAACTCATTTAAATTCTATGATAATTTTCTATTTTTATTTTATATAAATTATTCTATAAAGCATTTCGTCCGTTGGGATATGTCCTTCACCTTTACGTACTCCTCCACATGGGGTGTTTAAACACCGCAAACGTGCCAGCTTTTTTGATTTTGTTTAACAGTATTAAGCTAATCGGTTATCTTAATATGAATGAAAAGAATAATAATTAATAAAGAAAAAATTGGAAAAAAATCTTTTTATAAAAATATTGAAGTCATCTATTCATAGTCATATTTTGTTTTATTTATACAATTTGCGGTTATGCGTGAAGCGACACACTTCAAACTTGACCTACATCCCCTGAGAATCCATTGTCTGCACCTGACCTCGTCACTCTAAAGCGATTTTAAATATCCTTCCCATTATATTTTCATAAAAGCCGTGTTTGCTAAATCTTTTCTTAAATCCTCAAGGCGTTTTTACTTTCTCTACTTTCGACTTGGATCAGTTTGAAGTATCAAATTATAGTGCCGTTACAACGAAACTTAACACGCTAACGAGAAACATGACAAACGTTTTCTTGGTTTTAATTCGAATTCACTTGTTCCACTAAACTATTTTCGATTACTAAACCGGGTTACAGAAAATGCGCGAAATTTATAATTATTCAGATAAGGTTTATTTATAAGCGTTAGGATTTTAAATATGGTATGGTAAATTTATTTAATCGGCTTTTTTATACGGATTCTTTATAATCTTGTCAAGTCAATGCTTATTATTGTTATGAACTATAACTTATGACAAGCTTATACATAAGCCATCATAGGCGTCACTAAAATAGGGTTAGCCGTGTACGATGTTCTGAACAATTTTCCCATATGAACATGTAGACGATTCTAAGTTTCAAATAATCAGTACTCATTTGACCGTTGACCTTTTCCAGGGATGTCCCTAGACGAAGGAAGACAGTCACAACGCCCGTACCGATATGGCATGGTTTTGCTGTGCGCGGGGGCCCTGATCAATTGGTTGGGATTGGCCGAAGACTACGCTGAGCCGGTGCGCTATGTGGGCGTGGCCTGCATCGTCGCGGGAGCTCTGCTCATCTGCGCCGCCATGTGCTGCTGGCTGCAGTCCCCCGCCCGGCAACCACAGAACGACCGCGCTTCGCCTGATACCCATCAAGTGAGTACGCCGCGCTGTCTCAGCTTCACTTATGTTCAATACGAAGATTTAGCATTCAAATATTTTGGTAGGTACCTGCTACTAGGTGATCTAGAAAAGAAATATGTAAACAATGATTGTCATCAGCTTGACTTAACGCATTAGCATTCTTGACAACTGATAACGGTATCTCCTGACAATAATCATTCATAATAAGAAAGAGATAAAAATTTCACAACGATTACAGATTGACGACCCAATCCATGTGATATCGATGCCGGACGAGGAGACGATGCAGCAGAAACCGCCAGATTACGACACGGTCGCCGGGGCTCCGCCCACTTACGACGACGCGATCAAACTTAACCCGGCGCGGTTGCTCCCAGCGAGCAGCAGTCGCGTGGAGCCCCACCGCCCGGCCCCGGAGGCCCCTGTCATCCCTGGCCAACTGGAAGATGTACACTACCCTGTCGCCTCCGCGGGGGTGCCACTGACCCACGGCCAGGTTCCCAAGACGCCCCCGCCCCCCTACAGAGCTCCGAACCCCCCGCCAGCCATCAGATGAAAGGTGCATAACTTAAATCCACTGCTGTTTGTGAGCTGTACATGTGAGTCGCGGCGTTTAAGCGGCGAATAGTTGAAACGTTGCGGTATTATTTTATTATACGAATCCACGTTTATTGTTGAGATTGATGCGTACTTATGTGATATACGTTAATGGTTATTAACTTAATTTACCTACCTGCTGTATATAATGTTAGGATATTATTACTACTAAGAAATTTGTATTTATTTTTTGTATAAAGAAATTTCGTTGTTACGATTTCCAGTAATTGTTACGTGTGACAGTGTATCTTCTTAGACTCGGGCATTGCGCTGTCTGTGGCTTTTCTTGCCCAACCCTCGGTTCACCGTCGATATTATAACTAACGGACTAAAGATGCAGACTTTTATAAATGTGCCATGTCTTAACGCCTCCCACAAGAATTTATCTCATGTATTTACGAATGAAATACTTTTAAGAAATTTTACCTGATATTCTGACCTCGTATGATATCACGAAGAAGTCTATTAGAAGGTTTTCAATCGTAATTTTAAATAATACAATTTGGCACTAAAGTAATAACTAATTTGCTCAATAAGAACGTGGTACTGAAGAATTTGACGAAATTGTATTAATATTGTGATTAACACTAAAGACACGTACGTATCACAGACGACGTAATCTTGTCTAGGCGAAACGAGGCAGGGTAACTCGACACGAATTCGAAATGTGCTAAATTACATTTAAATGCAATATTCTTCATATAAAAGCGTTGCCAATCTTTCGATAACAGTGTTGTGCAATCCATAAAAGATTGCTGTATTTGCGATTTCGAATTCGCCACGGGAATCTTCAAAATCCACTTGTGATATGTTAATAGTTGTATAATTTATTAACTTTAAAAAATTTCAACAGTTCGTTTGTAATCGTTTTTTATAAACGTTGTTCACGTTATCTATAAGCGAAGATTGTTTAAATAAAGGCAATAAACATAATCATTAGAAGTAAGCGTAGACTAAAGAAATTGTTCACTTTAATTTCGATTCTAGTCCTCAAATAACGACTATAATAAAACAATTAACGTGATCGCAAGCATATTGTATTTGTACAGGTTTTCATTGCACAACTCAAAATTACCTATTTGCGAACATTGTTCATGTCGATTTTATTATTTTAGTAATACGAATAGTAATCACGTTTTATAATATCATGTTTATAGGTGCGCAGTTAATACATTTATCGACTCTGCACTATTTTCTATAACTTTGATATGATAATGTTCTGTCATCTATTGCAATATTTCTTTATATGTAATTTACTACTGTTATCTGCCTATTTTTCTGCTCGTCTTATCAATTAAAAGGTACCTCGGAGTTAGTGCTTTATCTATTTGCCGTATATTCCGCCGACGGCAGTTGGTTTAATGTCAAATAGCCAAAGATGTGCGATTCGAATTCCTAAATTTTAGCGTACCTATTAATTTGTATTCCTTTTGCTTTTTATGTCTTCTATGTAATAATTTCCTATTTACAAAAGACACATTGCCATAACTATTGTAAAGTAGCGATTAAAGAATTTAGATTGGGACCAATACTGTTTACACCTTCTTTTATTACAGCTTGATAAAATTATTTTTAGTGTACCTACCCGGTTTCTCTAAAATGTTTCAATGCTGAAGTTGTGCATTTATTATTTGTACATTATACGAAATTTGAGTGTACATAAAAAATAAATGTTGTTCAGAAAGTACAAATCAAGTTTTTAATTTTTTTGTCTTACCCTATACCATACATATATAAACATCCTATAGTATTCCTCCAAGCAGGTGTTTATTTAATTTATGTATATCATCACATCACCCCGAAAGGGTACTTGGAGATCTCGGATCTCGCTTCGCCCACTTTCATGACATTCACTATGCATCGTCGTCGGTGATGGGTACTTTTAAGCTATCCCTTCTTTAGTACATCCTAGATTTTATACAAATGTTTACAACAAGGCCTACCCAAGACTTCACCATCCATGGTTGCCTTGTATATCCTACTTGTTAACCGCTTCTCATTCATCTCTTCTACATGACCAAAACACCCTTTCGTATCTTTCATTAGGTCCTCTTTTAACCTCGCAACGCTCACTCATTTCTACAGCATTTATTCTACTTCCATTCCATTCCTAATAACGTCGGGATAACCACTCCCCTATGAAGGGATCACCAGAATTCACTCGTCTTTCTATATCATTGCCATACTTCCCATCCAAAGTTAACAAAAAACTTAAGTATCGTCTTAAGATATGCAGCATTCTCTAGCATGCTATCACCATTCATAATTATTCCACCTTAATCACGAATTCTGATAATTTTGGATGTATTTGTTCTAGAATTCTTAGCGGCACGCGTTCCAGAAAAATTTATGCTTACATAAATATCTATTGGTTTTGAAGTCTTGACAAAGTCTTCTATAATTACCATATTTTGCTTCCGTTCTATGATCTCCTTAGTAATTCCGATTTTTTAAAGTATCTTTTTTCTACCTCCACTTCCATACACGAGCCTTTATTTCGTTTTTTCGAAGACTACCTTAAGACTACAATGTTTCATATTAAAAATAGGTAAGTATATTAGTTAAGCTCTGTCGTATGAACATATAATATTACGTTGGTAAAAGTTGTAATTAATTATTTGATGCTGTTTCTTTTGAGAAATTGTTTATAGAAATCACTTAATAATAATGAAATTTTATTAATGACAAAAATATGGTTAAGACATAAATGATATATGATTTATTAAATTATTGTACAAAATATGTGCGATGTTATAACTTATTTCATTATTGTGTATGATTTTATTTTTTCTTCTTCTGAACTTCCCCCAATGCACAACTCTTTTGGTGCATAGTAAAATCTTGTCAAGTATTGGCCATATCTTTATTGCTCTATATTTTATTTTAGAAAAAGTATTATAGAATACAGTCTTTCATTTCAAAATAACAGTTTTTTTGTGGCAATAGTTTTAATTTTATACCAGTTTCATGTAAAAGATAACGCAACTACACGCGAGAAAAAATAAACAGAGACATCAAAAGGAAACAAAAGGATAAACAAAACAGATAAATATTAAGTAAAGCCAATAATTAGTTCCGTATGTTACCACAGAACTGTCAAGAGGTTAGATTCGATTGTCATATGTCATAATTTCTAATAAGTCTTAGTCTGTGTGATTCCATTATTCCCAAATCCCAATTTCCATCTAAGAACAAGAACTAAAGGTTCATATTTATATTTAAGATATAAGTACAATTTAGAGGCTAGATAGGTATTAATTGAGTAAAACTTAAAGCATAAACGATTAGATATTACTAGCCAATAATAATTATATTTAAAGTTTTACATGTTAACGATCAATAGTCGAAATAAACTGCAAAAATGCCGGTAGAGTTGAACAGCCTTACGGAAGGATGGTTGGAGCTAGAAAGTGATCCAGGCTTATTTACATTGTTACTAGAGGATTTTGGTGTTAAAGGAGTACAAGTTGAAGAAATCTATGATTTACATAAACCCTTGGAAAGTCCCGTATATGGATTTATATTCCTGTTCCGCTGGATAGAGGAACGTCGATCTAGGCGAAAATTTGTGGAACAAATTGAAAGCTTTGTCCGCGATGAAGAAACCATTAATAACATATTCTTTGCTCAACAAATGGTTCCCAACAGTTGTGCATCTCATGCTCTCTTGTCTATATTATTAAACTGCCCAAACTTACATTTAGGAGAAACTTTAAGTAGGTTAAAGGTAGGCAAATAAATGAAATATATTTGACATTTATTTATTAAATATGTTTTCTTATTAGCTTCTTATTGAGGAAACAGTAATTAAAAGTATTTTTTATTATCTCATGCAATCTCTATCTCTATACAATATAATTTTTTTTACAAGCACCACACCATAGGCATGAACCCAGAAAACAAGGGTTGGGCAATAGGAAACACTCCAGAATTAGCGTGTGCTCACAATTCTCATGCCATTCCATTGGCACGTAAGAAAACTGATAAAAGTGCTGGTGTTTCAACAGGAAGATTTACAGGTAAATTAATTTAAATAAAAAAAGATGGTCTTGCTAGGTACTGGTGTTATTAGCTTATATAATCGTGTCCTATAAGATCTTATGTTTAGGTGTATGAGTGCTAAAATAGTTTTTTAGATTAACATAAGATCTTTTTTTTCATATTCTTTTTTTAGGAGAAGCTTACCATTTTGTAAGCTTTGTACCAATTAATGGCCATTTGTTTGAACTTGACGGCCTAAAACCATACCCAATGGATCACGGTCCTTGGGCAGCTGATGAGGACTGGACAGAGAAATTTAGACGTGTGATGGTTGAAAGACTAGGGCGAGATGCTGGTGAACAAGTTCATGATATAAGGTGAAAATATTTGATAATATGTATATGCATACCTGACTCAGTGATGCTTTATTTAATGTTGCAATGCTAAGGTTCTAGAGAATTATATGCTGTACTAGTTCAAAATCTATAAAAATGCAGGTGAATTAACTATGTAATAATGTAAAATTTACAGATTTAATCTAATGGCTGTTGTACCAGATAGAAGAATTGCTCTCACACAGAAATTAGGTGCACTTGAGATGAATCAAAAAAGGATAAAAGAAGCTATTTCAAAGATTGGAAAACACTTAAGGCATTTACTCACTAAACCTAGGGATTATAATGGTAAATAAAACTTTTCAGCTATTGATAATAATATAAATGATTTATTTATTTGGTGTGCCATATAAATATTCTAAAAGCATTTCTGGTGCAGTAAGATATTTAAAAATAACTGTTTATACAGTTTCAGAAGAGTCTATATCTCCAGACAAAGAGGATTCATCAAGTGAAAACGGTCTACAAGTTTCTGAGGATGCAATAATAAATGCCTTAGATGCCATGGAGGCTCCTTCCTATGATATTGATTTCACACAGCCGATTATTATTGAAATTGGGGTTGTTGATAAACCCCAACAGGATAAAAGTATAAGTTTAGGTAAATGATTTTTATCAACTTATTATATATATTATTGATTTTAATCGAAAACACAAAACAGTTTACTATGCTATAAAAAAGTACAAGTCGTCGGAAATATCTGCGAACCTGGCTTAATGACGTCATACAAACTGGAGAGATAGCAAAAAAATTGAAGATGTAAAAATAAAAAATATTTTATTTGTGTACTTATTTTTATTGCACTATGTATAGTCCTACCCATCTTACATACAGCACTAAATAGGTAGTTTATGTAATATTTCACCAAACAGAGAAACAATAAACACTAAAATGCGATTACGAAAGCAAGAATAATACACGTGCGTCGGCGATTGCGTTGGCAACGGTACTGGATAGGCGAAAACGGGGCGGGGTGCGGGGAAGCGCCAGGGGAAGCGCATTCCAGCGAGGTTCGCAGATATTTCCGACGGCTTGTAACACAAGTTTTTTTCTAAATTTATTTAAACTGAATGATATTAGTTCAACCACATTCAAATTACAGTTATTTTTTATGTTTTTATTAAAACAAATTAATTTTTGTAAGAATTGTTTATATTTAATTAAACAAAAATTTTAGCTGAACCCGTGGAACAAAATGCAAACTTGAAGTTTTTTACAATTAATGGTGAGAATCAAATATTAACAAATGTAAGTTGATTTATTTTTACAAAAGTATGCATTCAAGTGAAAATGTTAATAACTTAATTCGTTGTAATGGTTTTGTAAAAAAATTCATATCCCTGGTTAAGAATTCCTAAATGACCTAGCCCCTGAGATTTGTTTACCTTTAGAAAGGAGAAAATTATATAAGTTTCTCCTTTCTCCAATGACAAAAAGTTGTCTAAAACATTATTTATAATATAATTTACCTAAAAATAATATTATATATATTAAAATTTGCAGCTCCATCCAACATCAACGACAGCTCTAATCCGCAGTAATAACAAACCAATAATCCTTTGCTGTGAGGTTTCACCGGAACAGCCCTACAGATTTCGGAAGATCTTGTTCAGTCACTCAGAGCTCAATATGTTCCTGAATAGCATTGTCTCCGAGATGCAGTCGTGTCAGCTGGCTCTGAACGACGAGAATGATAAGCGGGATATGTATAAGGTATTCAAACGCCTCAAGATATTAACCACCATTAATATTTCAAATACTTTGCCTTCTCACTATTGTCACTTTAAAACTAAATTGATGAATCATGATTTCTTTTGTCTTAATGTAAAACCAAAGTGACGGGTATATGAGTTCTTACTATAACTTTTGTAATGCAGGATATATATACATAGTTCTAAATCGTTCAGGTGGACGACTGCCGTCGAACCCATAACTACGACGAATTCATCTGTACGTTCCTCTCAATGCTGGCGGAAAGGGGCGTTCTCGGGGAATTGGTGAGCGCTCAGCTGGAACGCGGTCGGTCTCCGAGAGTCCGACGCAGACGACCGAGGCCCCGCCCACGGGCGCGCCCGAGACCACGCCCTCGGACTAGGAAATAGTTTTCACGGAGGATAGGAGCGGGCCTCTGGATTTCTTCAAGCGTACAAGATCATCGTTCGGATGAATTGTGTGATTTTTAAGTGTAATAAAGCCTGACTTTATCGCCACTTTATTTTATGAAAATTAAGAATGCGCATCGATTACATTTGTATAAGATTCTTGCAAATTTTTACACATGCTATGTACCGTAATATTAAACGTATACAGTTTACATGTACATTTACAGTATTTTATTATACAGTTTCCTTCTTGAAACAGTCGTGAAGAAAAAGTGAACCCGCCCCAAATACACAAGGTATTTGAGGCGGGTTCACTTTTTGATCCAAAATACGTGAATTTCGAACTAAGCGTGTGTGCCTTGTAATTGCGACCGCGAAGCTCTTCGAGTCTTTCACTTCTAAGCCTCATATTTATGGTAAACATTTGTTGATCAACATTGTTGACGAGCGACAAGAATATTGCCGGTAAATATCTATCAATGTAGGTTGTCCACACGCTAGTTTGTTCAAATCGTGATGGTTTAAAAAGTGTAAAAGATCGTGCACCTCATATCGAACCGACATTGAATTTTCATGTTGAATATTAAGTTTAAATTATTATGTTACTAATTAATTAAGGTAAATTTAAATAATTTTAGTATTTTTCCGGATTCGGGATTAATATGCTCGTAAAAATGGCGTTGTACACTCTGTTACACACGGTATTGCCTCCACAACACGTTGACAAATAAATGTTTGCCATGAGTACGAGCTTCAGTGTATAGCTAGGATAATTAAAACAAGATTAATTTAAAAACGAATTTTATTAGAGTACCACGAACAGCGCTGTTCGTATTTACATGATCGTCATATTGTTAAAGAAATGTAACAACAACAAGATTATTGTAAGTTTAGGCACGTAACGACAACACCTTACAACTAGCCTCGGACCCAGCTTATCTAAGACCACTCAACTGCGAACACCTCACGATGCGCATCGCTATAGTTTCGAACCTTCCTCGGACACTTCACGCTTCAACGGTCCAACCAACAACGCAGTTGGCAGAGTCTCAAATAAGAGAAACACATTTAATAATAATAAAATAACAACCATTTGTGTAAACAAATTAAAATTAATAAAAAACAAAGCATTTTCCTTAATTGGTGATCAATTTTTTGCTTTAAACACACGAAGCATGAAATTCATTAAAAACTCTACATATTGTTGTGATACATAACATTTGTCACAGCACACGAATATATATTATAGACCGTTAATCGATTAATTTAACGTAGTAAAGCGTATCAAATACGGGCGAAAAGCTCCATCGCTTCGTTAAGGCGAGTCACTCGACGATTACACCATATCACAGACTAACAGAAATATTAATAAAAAAACTTATTCTCACTACACGTATGGCACTAACTACGCTAATATCGGAACTAAACGAATCGTTAAGGCAGTATTTGTCTGGTGCTCGCCGCGAGATCACCCCACTCGGCGACGAAACTTTCATCATTACATTTCAATTACAATATAATCGATTCTCTACCAACTATCGGCATCCACACTTCCCCCAAAAACAAATACCATCGCTCGGTTATAACAATTTATTAATTACGTGTAATGATCCAAACTCGTGGCCGCAACACTACCCAAACATTAAGCTGTGACCTAATTTACTCGATGGCATCAATTGTAAGTTACCATAATAGTAATGCCTGCTGTAAATTTTCATTTTCGCATTATCTTTCGCATCAGATAGGTGAGGTAAATAAAGTGGCATCGATGGATATAAAAAAAATTATAGCAAAAAGAGGGTAGGACGCGGCCACGCGCCCACGGACGAGTGAATTTTTGGCATTAGCACCAGTACCGGGTAGCGTTACAGCGACGCGCACTTTCTCGGGATCACAACCGGAACTTATTGCTATTATCACTACATAAAATTGCACTACTGTGTTTCAGTGACTGCGAGGAGGCTATTGATGAACAGACCGAATCTAACGCCCGTGCATCGACACTATTGCACAATGCGATTTATAAAATAACACTTAATTATATTTGATCAAAATAATGTTCTCAAAATTTGTCTAACAAAAAAATCTACATCAAACCTTAGCACACTATTCACTACGGCATACATTCATAGATAATAAGGAACAATATCGTCAATTGCTTGCGCTCGACGAGGACTCGAATTCATCTCCGTTAGATTCTTTTACTGTTCGTAAATACGGGAATCGATTAAAAACACTAAACGCCACCTTGCTGTCGGATGTTTGGCCAAAATTATATAACTCAATTGAGACATGCGTTTATTTTGATTTACAAAAATATGTTTTTCAGATCGAACGGCACATTCAGTCGACAGAAAAATGAAAACAAAAATTTTCGCCTGCATGCGAATACTGATAACAATCACGTGGAGCTACGAGCCATACTTTCGCATTCACACCGCATATTAAAAAAAACAGTCGTTCCTTTACAATATCAAACGTGAAATAGTACAAATTTCATCGAAAAAACAAATATTGCACACTGATGATTTCAATCGACCGAACGAAACGTATGTCGTTTAAAATAGGACATTTTTATGTCCAAAGTGAAACTTACAACAAACAGTAGTCGTGAAGTCGATGAATCTCGTCCCGACACAATGAATACAATAATTCGAGCCTCAAAGCAATATAAAATATAGAGTTAAAATTAACTGTGAACCACACAAATCGCAGTGTCCACCGCTATCCCTCATCGTCAACAGTAACTCAACTCGGATTACATAACATCGGGAAAGAACACGGTCCTATACGTTAAAACCGAAATTGTCGGATTTTCAAGAATACCCTCAAACTTGTAATTTATATTTTAAAAGCTGAAACGGTTCCTCTCTTTCAACTAAAATACTACCAAATTGTGTTTACGTTAGGATAAAACGTATACATGATATTTGTATCCACAAAATGTGGTTTAAAATTGTCAATCACGAATTAGATTTGGAGTCGACACAAATTAAATAGATTAAATACATAGACGCAGGGGGATCTCACCGAGCCGAGTTATTGCTACGAATGGCGATTCAACTGTCGGACGCCTTTGCCTCCGGAGTCTCGTCGGCGAGCTCGTCCAGGCCCGGAATCGGCAGGTCCTTCAACTGCCTCTTCTCTATCTCTGCCTTGAACTGCTCGATTTCTTGAGGGCTGCAGTTCATTTTCGTGATTAATACTATTTCTGCTCAAGTTGGAGGTAGTACAAAAATTCAATTTAAACTGATGTGGTCTACTACCAATGTAAGAGTAAAAATAATACTTAAGCTCCAAAATGATTCACACTTGGGCTTTTTTTTTTATCTAATTTAGATTATTGTTTACATAATAAAAAATAAAGTTTATTAAACCTCTAGTTCCCGAAGGGAACGTTAAGATGTTAAGTTGTCCGATTTATTAAATATTTTTGTATTGTTTTAGTAAAGGTTAACTATTACAATATTACATCGGGGCCGACGAAGCCGCTGGTCGAACGGAATGAAGACTCACCTGATCTGCACGAAGAGGATGCCGTTGATGAGATTGAGCATGTCGATGACGGAGGCCATGGCCGGGGGCTGCACGTGCAGGGGCGGAGGATGCGGGTGGGGATGCTGGAGGGGCTTGAGCTCCGCCAGGCGCTTCTGGACCACCACGGCCTGCTGCGTGAGGTGGCGCAGGCACTCGGACGACTCGCGGGTCTTCTCGTGCTTCTCGCCCAGCTGCGTGAGTCGGTCGGTCAGAACGTGAACACTAGTTTAATCTCGTAGATCAAATCTCTCGCGGAACACTCACCAGAGTCTTGTAAATGGTGTAGGTCTCCTTCTCGTGCGCGAGAGCGGCCCTGAAGTCGGCCAAGCACGAGAGCGTGCGGGCCACGAGATGTCTGGCGACGGCCGCTTTGAGGGACTTGGCGCCGTGCGTCGCGTTCGTCACTCGCAGCGCGCGTTCCGCGAAGCGCAGCGAGAGCTCGTACTCGCCCACCGCGTGCAGGATTAGGGCGATGTTGCTCTGGGGTAGCGGAGACAGTTAAAACCATAATTGATTTATTTGGAAGAGTGATCGTTGCGTCAGTAAATGAGGCTATGATACTCACGTCGAGCAGAGCCATCTCCGGGTGGTTCTCTCCGCAGATGAGCAGGGCCAAATAACGAGCTCGGTAGAGCAACTTCAGGGCGGTGCTCACTTGTCCGTTCGCGAAGCAATACAAAGCCAGATGGGACTGCAATTTCAAAAATTCATAAGTGATTGTAAAACGAGATAAATCATATATTTTAAGAACAAAGTTATGTGAAGGAATATTAGATTCAATAACATTTTAATTCTTATTAAATTTGAACATCCTCCCTGCCTCAAATTAGTTTTAAAACGCCACTCACATATTCGGTGATCGTGTAAGGGTGATCGATCCCGTTGACCCGTTCCGACATCAAGACGGCCTTCTGCTGATAGGCCATGGCGTCCCTGTGTTCGCCGGTAACGTAGCAGAGTCTCGCAACCATACGAAGGCATTGCGCAATCTCCCCGTGCATGGCCCCGTACACGTTGTTGAGCAGGTTCAGGGCTTCCGCGATCAGCTCGTGGCCCTCGGACACGGCTCCGGCTTGGATCTTGTTCTGCCCGGTGGTGTAGAAGTTGTACGCGTCCGAGGCCTGTTTGAAGCAAAGAAAATCTAGGAGTTGTGGTCGCCAGATCTCTTAAAGTTGAACACGCAAGTTCATAAGTAAAGATACAATTTTCTTCTTTTTTCTATTTTTGATAAAGTTCCAGATCCTTTCGGCCTTACCGACAATGTAACAATTAATTCAACCTATAAATTCAAATCAAATAAATATATGTATATTTTAACGATTGTTTACAAGCATGCACGACGCCTTATAAAAGCGTTTTAGCGAATTCATGAATGTTTAATTATAATTTTCATAGCCAATTAAATAAATAATATGAGCTGTTCAAGTATGAAGAAAGCAGTTGGGGGTGTTGTCTCTGGCTTCTTTAAACATATTATCCACATATTGTCTATGATTGTAAACGAAATGAATTTCCGAGAAATTAATAGATTTATGTATTATTCTTTTTGAGAGCTTTGCTTTTGGATAAACTGCAATAAATCTGCTTTAACGTTATACTGAACGACCCATACTTAAAAGAATAAAAAATAATATTTTGTATACAGTCTACAACCACTAGAGATAATCATTTGTCACATTAGGAAAAAGAGAAACAAAGCGAAGTGAGAACGGAAACTCACCCTGGGATTGATGTGCTTCACCACCGGGAATATGTTCATGATGTCTGCGGACGTGAAGGTTGTCTTGTTTTTGTTATCGAAGTCGTATTCTCTGAGCATAATCTGGAGACCCACTTTGAGGGCGAACGACCTGGAAGAGACAGGGATGAACAATTATTTATTTGAATAAAGATCTCAACGAGACACTTTTATATTACCAATTGTGTGACATACCTGAGGAGTGATATTTTCTGGAATCCATATTTCTGAATGACCGCTTCCATGCTTTCGGCGTTTAATTCGAAACCCCAGTAGGCCTGTAAGCAGATGATAAATATTGAAACAGCGGTTAAGGAATGAAGAGAGATCATCGCTATCGTGGCTAACCTTGAGTTCCTGCTGGATCTGCGCGAAGAGGTGCGCGGGGGTGAGGGCGTGCCAGTGCGGCGCCGGGGAGGGCGTGGCGGCGCGGTGGCGGTGGCGGGCACGGCGCCGTGGCCGGGTGGAGCGGGGGCAGGGGCAATCGGGGGGCGAAAGCGCGGGACTGGGGCAGGCGCCCACCAGGCAGTTCAGGAAGTGCGCCACGCACGCACCCGTCGACATGGCCTCGCAGCCCTGTTAATGAGAATATTGGAAAATCATAATTTACTCAATAAATCGATGTAATTGGCGTTTAAAGAGCACAATATCATAACAGACCTGCAAGTACGTGGTGTAAATATGCTTGGCGGCGCGCAGGATGAGCTCGGCGAGGGCGATGGCGTGCAGGTAGGCCAGCGAGGCGTGGGGGCGAAGCGCCATCGTCACTCGGCCCAAGTAGCGCACGTTGATGCCGCGGGCGTGGAGGGCTTCCGTCAGCCCCGCTCCGTCCATGGGGGCCGAGGAGTGCTCCAGACACTCGCGCACCTGGAATAAAACCATCAATAAACTGATGCCACTGTCTTTTTAACCCATATTTTATGTCAAATATATAAAAAAGTTTGTATTATTCTCAAATCTGTTTAAAACAAATATAAAACGTACAAATGCCGGTATCTGAGTCGTGAGGAGGAAAGCCGCAGCCTCCTTGACCAGATGCCGCTGCTTAGCGAGTAGTTCGGGCGTAGCCGCGTGTTTGATCCCCGCGGAATACACATCGGGGTTGAACCGGACATCGAACTCGGATTCCTTGAGTGAAGCCACGGCGCGGGCAGCCGCCGCCACCACTGCACGGGATCTTTCACCGGCTAAAACGAATATTTTTCAAAATTCGTATAATTCTCATAAACTTAGAATTAACATGTTTGTATCAAAATTTAACCAAATCCGTTTAGCAATGGCAAGTTGTTAAGATTCATTAATTGCTTTATTTTTTGATATCCTTGATTATTTATAGTATGTAATTGCTATAATTATGTAACACATATATACAATCGCTAGACAATTTCAAACTGAAGGGACCTACCAAGAGTTAAATAACCATGAAGGGGACTCAAGTAAAAATGATCAAAAGTCGTGATTATTATTAAATAATATAGTTATGCATTAAGAAATATTTACAAATGTTTTTATCGAAAAGTCCGTTATCTCTTTTGAGTGAGCAAATTCAGTCTTCTATAACTGTCTAATAAATTTTAAAAACAATTGACAAGACAAATACTATTCCTTCGACTTAAAATTACCGAAAGGACCAATTAACATTAGTTTCGGTCAATTTATCTAGTATTTGTCAAAATGGGGAAAATATGTCAAACTATAGTCGACCGGAAAAGTCAAGGTGAGAAATATATCAATACAAGAATACATTGAATCTAAAAAAGATAAAAATAACAAAACTTACAGTCACTCTCCTGCTTGTCCCCACCCGAAAACGAATCGGTTATACTTTCAACAATCTTCTTCGCGACATCTGTATCGATCTCCGACAAAGTCTCATCCAGCAACTCTGAACTCTCCGTTTCCTTCTCCTCCTTTTCTGCCTTCTCTACCTTTTCCTCTTTCTTTTTCTTGTCCTTCTTCTTCTCCTTCTCTTGACCCTTGCCATCTTTTTTCTCAGTCTCATTCTCTTTCTTATCAGCGTTAGCCTCGATTGACTTTTGTTCGGTCGCTTTGCGTTTCGCACTCAGCTGTTGCAAGTGGAACGCCGCGTAACGTATGAACATAAAGTAACGAGCCCTGAAAATCACAATTATTTTATTTCACTCACAAAAGATAAGCCAACAACACACACATAGACACATCAAAATACTAGTTTTAACCTGAAGGCTGAAAATTGGAGAAAGACGGAAGACAGAGGTAAAAAGGAAAATCAAATCAGAGATACTCACTCGACAAAACTATCAACTAACTCCTGTCGGAGGCAACACAGTTTGTGCTTATGAATTATTGGGAAGCCCATGGATTTGATATCTTCTCTCAGCTCATCATCGTCCACTGCAAAGGTTAAGAATAAATGAGCTTTACCTGGAGCTTTAAAATTTAAATAGCACAACCTTTTTAGGTTTGGGCCTCAGATTTCTGTATCTGTTCACTGATCATTACTAATAGGCAAGTATCAACCTTCTTTGCCTGACACACGCCGTTGTCTTACGATGTTTTCTTCTGATGATGGGGATCGATCCTACGACCCCATAGGCAAACATTATTCTATTGACGTTTTGCCGTATTTTAATACAACGATACGTACACTGCAAGAAATTGACGTCAGGCGGGAACGTCCTCAGCAGGTCGAGGATGTAATGTCGCCCGTCGTTCCCGATGATGCCTTTGCACTCCACGCTCGAGCATAGCTCAACCGTGTCGCCGTTGGCGCTGATCACCGAGTGCGGCATGATCTTCAACTGCTGGCCGGCTTTGCTCAACTATAAGAAGGTTATTATATATTTAATGCCTGTACCGCAATATGTGTGATTTGAAATATTTTTTGTATATAGAAAAGGTAAACGGGCAGGAGGTTCGCCTGAGGTTGAGTTATACCGACGCCCATGGACACTCACATAGCAAGAAGAATCGCAAGTGCGTTACCAGCTTTTTTAGGAATTGGTACGCTCTTTTCTTGACCCAAACTGGAGACGATTTTTAAAATCTTTAGAAAACCAATTTGTCTTTGCAACCACAAAAATCCCATAAAAAACTTAATTGATTAGTGATGACAATTTGTAATAATAATATTCAATAGGATTAAAACACGATCGAGGCATAGTTTTGTTATAACTAGGGGTCCAAAATAAAAACTCACCAATTCCATATACTTCGGGTGCGACAAGACCGTCGTCCCGAAGTCGATGCTGCCGTAGACCACACTCTGCTCTTGCTCTTTTTCAAGAATACCGGGAATGATGGATTGCGCCGTCACCCTGTAGCCTCGGTAGTCTACCACGACGGTGCCCAACGTGTGGAGTCCGTTGGTGTCCACGGCGCTGTATACGCGGACTCCTTGCAGGTCATTACGCTGTAAAGTTCAATACATTTAATATATACGCAAGTGATTTTTACCAAACTCACCAAGAGGGCAAAGGCTTTATTATTTCAATGGCACTGCTCACTAAATATGATTTGGTTTAATATTATATAAGTTTGAAGTAGTTAATTCTCATCAAAAACATACATATCACATGAGAAAAATGTTAGTGCATCTTCCAAAAAACTTCCCTGGTCGAAACGGGAAGTTTTTTGGAAGATGCACCAACAATAACAAACTTTGTGCCAATGTTTACCTAATCGGTGCCAAAGTTCTGTCAAAAATGGAAATAATGATGAAAACAAAAGTACTGATCAGTTTTTAATGAGTGATATATCAATTTAAAGTACATAAATTCATGAATATAAATAATATAAAATTATTCAAAACGACCTCCTCTATTTTTAATACAGGCCCTTAAGCGCCGCGGCCAATCGTCTATGGGTTTTTTTTTCAATGTCCACTCCATGCTGAATTGTTTTTTCTTTTAAAACAATAGTCAAACATTCAAAAATAGAATGAAATATTTTTTTTATAAATTCATGTTCGAAATTTAAAAATAATTAGCCAGGCACAGAACTTTGGGACTACGTAGTTCGTTAGTGTTTTTTTTATTAAGTTTAGTTTTAGACAGGAAACACCTACCGGCGCAACAAAGGCGGCCGCGTCTCCTCCGAGGTCCTTATAATGGTCACGAACGTCGAATCCGAGGGAGAAGAATATATTGTTCCATATGAACATTTGCATCTTCGGCTCTTCCCCCGGGTTGATGGCCATCACGTTACCGTCCACCACCGCCATCGCCCCTCGAGTGGCTGCAGCCACGAAGTCGCTGTGCACCTAAACAAATATACGGTTTATTAATCTGTACTAGGAAAATGTTATCTATGCAACTGAATGTCAACATGAAAATAAATTAGTATAGCGATTTCTGGGTTTATCCCGTTACGAACCTTGAAAATGGCCCGTTCACGAAGTAATCTCTCGGGAAGAGTGGCGCGAGGCAATTCGCGTGTCGTTTGCAGCTCTTCGTTCCAATCGCGAGTCTGCCCCGGGATGTGCTCTTCGTATCCCAGTTTGGAAGAGAACGCTACACACACGAAAACCGAGAGATCAACCACATGTCACACACATGTACATGTATTGCAATTAGAATAGTAATTATTAGTACATTTAGTTTGCAAAAAATAGTATAAAGGAAGAAAGCGTTAATAAATAAGGAAAACTGTTAAAATAATTCGTGAAATCTCTTAGTCTTTAATTAAAAATGATTATTGTACAGAAATCATTTTGTAGTATTGGTTAAGATTGACGTGTAAGAATTTGGATTAGTCAAGTCCATATATGTATACCTAAATCAATTTTTTTTTTGTTTTTTTTATGGAACAGGGGGCAAAGGGGCAGGGGTTTATCTGATGTTAAGTAATACCGCCGCACTCTCAATGCCAGAGGGCTCGCTAGTACTTTGCCGGCCTTTGATGAATTGGAACGCTCTTTTCGTTAAGTCGAATTGGTTTATTTGAAGAGCTCTACCTAAGTAATAAGAAGCGCTCAGTCGTGGAACAGCGGACGACGAGGTGATACGGGTGGAATTTCGTATTCTGCCTCAACGTCCGATGACGAAATTCAGCTTATTAATCTGAACAACTCGTGTTTAATTTGTTTTAAATAAATATTTTAGTAATATTAAATAAGGATTTAAAACTGATAAATGTTAATAACAGCAAACACGTATTTACATAAAATTCTAAAGATTAATCAAGATTACAGTTAAACCATAAAATATTTTCCATTGAACTACTTTCAAAGTCCGGTGAACATGCACCGGACCTTAACGATCCTAGGTTAATTATACACATTCATTTAAATAATGGCAAGAGTCATTTAATTGCGTCTCATTATGACGGTATCATTTCATGATTATATTTTTTATAGAATAATAATTGTATCAATATTACTTTACTTTTATATCGACCATTAATATGTTATTCAAAAATAGCCTGCACTATCAGTTACGTAGCTTGGGAAAGACAAAAATTTAATTAAATAATGAAGTTATTATAAAAATGATCTAAGTTCTAAATGTGTTTATTTTATAGAACATATTGAAGACATTCAATGCCAGAGGGCTCGCGTAATTTAAAAGCAACTACAGTCAAAGCTGTCAACGACGGAATAAATTAGTAAAAATTTATCGGAATCTCCAAAAAATAAAAGAAGTATTCATGTTTTTTTAATTAAAAAATCAGTAAATTATCAATTCTCTTATTAATCAGCGAATTAATAAATTATATTAGATTAAAACTTAAGCAATCAAATATTTTTCTAAATTTTCAATGGTAAGATTGTGTCACAACTTGTGATTATCAATTTGCCCCTTGTATATATTGTATATATATCGTTATAGCAGATAAAAATAATACTATTTCGGATTTAAGATCCTCATTATTTGCTGTAATGAGTACAGGAAACTGTTAATTTGTTTTTATGAAAGGCACCTTAACACAACACTGCAGTGTCTAACGTAATAAAGGCGTTATTTCAAGTCCATTGTATATATTGCTATATACTGTGTGGTCAAAGTACTCACTATCCTCGGCACGGATGGCGTCTACGGTGTGGTCGAGCATGGGCGACGCCCATTGGTATACTTGATAGGGCGTGGCCACCCTCTCGAATGGGTGCTTTTGCATTCGTTTCTTCTGAACGAGGGCGAAGTTCCTCTTGAACGCCGGAGACACGATGTTGAGCAGCTCTATTAGCGAGTGGCACAGCAGGGACGGCGTGGACGGACGAGGATTGAACACTTCTTCGGTGGATCTGAAACGCACGTTGCTCATAATGGTATCTCAAAATCCAAAATGTTTTACCAAATTTATTACAATTAAAAATTATCATGAACAAACTTGGGGTCTTCAGTTTTAAGACCACTCAATATAATACAAATTCTTCTTTAATAGACTTCCAGAATGTGTAATGCATCCTTTTAGGACTCTTTTAAAAGCCAGTTGGATCATCAGTTTCTTAAGTTTATATTCGTAATAATAATATATATTAAAACTTAAGTTACATTGCACTATTTAATTTTACAATAGCTTGTAATAAAATAATTACTGGTTTAAGTAGAATCCCCTGGGACAAGCTGTGATGTGGAACTGCCGGTCTTCGAGGGTCATCACATGAAGATAGAGCAGATCTCCACACATCTTTCTAGGACCCGGAGGGGGATTCCATCCTGACGTTGTCAGAACCTATATAATAATAAAAATACTCATTGATAATTTTGATATTTCTTAAGCTGTTTAAGTCATTTACACCAATTCCTTTTCTTCTTCCTAAAACTCAAAACAATCTGTGGAGGTGTCCTACCTTAAGGCACTGCGGGGCTTTGTTTTCCTTGCTGAGTCCGGGATGCAAAGGCAGTAAAGGCCTCTCGGTTGAACCTGGCATTATATAGTCTGGGGGCGTACAGTCCACACTTTCAGGCCGAGATTTCTTCTTTTCTGCAATACCAATTACTTTATTTTATTTAATTTCTTAATCAGATTTCATCCAGTATCCTTTAGAATAATGAAATTCAGATATCAATTTGTTTATTATCAATATTTACTTGTTCTATAGAATTAGTAGTATAGTTATTAGAAAAATCATGGATTTTATAAATAGGTTCACAGTGAGATCACGTTTACAAAACTGTACCTAAAATATCTCCCTGAGTGACGACATTTAAAAATGCCAAAGAACTGCATTCCTGGCCAGCATAAGAATCCACATAATCTATCGACTTCAATAGATCTCTCACGTGGCGAACGTGGATTCGAGCCTCGCGCATTGTATACGGTTCTTCCACGACCTGAAAGGCAATATAAATGCTGAATCTCACCACCAAGTTTATTTCAGAAAAACCAAGAATCAGCAAGAAGCGTTAAATTAATTCAATATTTTGCCATCTGAGCCACTTTGTGCGGTCTAATAATTTTAAAGTATAACTCAAATTCTATTTTAATGTGATCATAACAATTTCTCTTGATTGCAATGTTACTATTATTAATAGCCATAAGTAACTTTTCATTATCATGATATTAGCCTAAAAAGTATGAACCCAAAATGGATTGATAAAGGATAATCTGCGATATATTTTAATAACCAGCGGTAACATTTTCGACAAAAACTTTAAGACACTATAAAATATTTACTTAATAATTATTCTTAAAATTAAATACAAATTTCATTTTCTGAAAAATTAGTCACCTTAATAACAGAACCATCCTTCAAGCCTTCAATATTTTTCAATTCAGCGAAATTATCCAATGTGACGCCATCTAATTGAAGCGAAAAGCAGGTGCGATGGCATGTATCTTCTCTATCCATTAAGACTTGGTGGATTTCTTGCACAAGCTCCATACTGGACACCTGAAAGTTAAATTTTAAAGGTTATTAGTTGAAAATATGTTCGGTATGAGGGCCACCAAAGATCTTGTCTACTAAAAAATATTATGAAGGGATTAAATATAAACTCTAAGACTACCACGCTTCACTTGGAATTCTCTAATTATTTCTTAGAATTGTTTAAATGCAAATTAAACTATATTGAATGGCTTAAAATTTAAATGTTATATACAGAAAATACGTACCGTTAAAGTATTAACATACCTGAATATCAAGCGGTTCAGCGCCAGGGCTCATAATTTTGACAGTGAAACCCATATCTTGAATAAACACCACCTCTGCATCTCCTTTCTTCTCATCGCCATCTTCACTTGGTGACGATTCCCTTTCCTTTTCACCGTTGACCATTTTTTGCGCTTCACCGTTGCCTTTATCTGTATCCGCTTTTACATCTTTGTCTTTTTTGTCATTTCCACATTTTTCAGATGGTTCATTTCCCGAATTGCCGAGTGGGCTATCGACTTCCTTTTTAATACCATTTTCTGAATGGTTTAGCACTACATCCGATATAACATTTTCTTCCGACTTACTAGAATTAGTTTCATCCAAATCACTGTTAGAAATACCATTAGAAACTATTTTAGTATTATTATTGCTAATATCACAATGTGGATTATTTTGTGTTCCATTTGTTATTGGTTCTTTGGTACCTAATTTATCTTTTTTACAAATATTATCATTTGATATTGTCTTCTCGCCATTGACTTTGGTCGCATTGTGGGAATCTCCCTGTGTTGGTTTCTCGTTCTTGATTTTAGATTTCTGGCATTCTAGAAAAAGGACGTACTTTATTAAATCATTTGTATATTTATGTGGGATATCCTCTATTCTATTCTCGTTTAAAAATATTTTCTTAGTCTACATTTTTATATGATTAATTATATTAAAAAGCATTAAACATTTGAAAGTCAAGATATTTATTACATTTATATAACCGTTAAAGCCATACACATCGGCAGGCTCGGCTGGTACCTTTGAAATTTATTTATAAATAGCGTGAATTTTAACAGACCTTCATTATTCGGGAATTGTAAAGGTGCATTACTGGAAGTTGGTGATAGGGCTTTCTTAGTGGCGGCGGCATAGGACACGCGTGGGGTTGCAACTCCACCTCCCTCATCATCGGCACGACCATTCGGCGTGTTAGCGTGACCATTACTACATACAGCCTTTGTGCTTGACTCCTTAGTCATTTTTGTTGACTGCTTTTCAGATTTATCTGTTGAAAAAAAGATTGGTCAAAATGACGCTGCGAGATATACATATGCTCGTTTAACGCCTAATCATTACGTCGTGAATATCACAATACATAAAAAAATAGTGACTTAAGATGAGATGTCACGTAATAAGCAAATAAATATTATAGCAACTGGAATACTCAAACAGGCTTATCTTTAATTCATTTATATTAAATTTGATAAAAAAAATACTAAACAATATAAAAATGATATGTTTAAAATCCTAAAAATTACCGCCGACTAAATAAAGTTTGAGTTAACTTGGTAGCTACAATGTTCGATCAAACGAATGTACTGCTCATAGCCGCATGCATACATATGAATATTAATGGTCGGTTCATAATACGCATGGGTAATGGGTGCCTTAGGGAAATCGAACACGCACGTCTCGTCCCGTGACTACTGAACACGTGGTCTGCGCTGGCGCAACGCCAACTATCTCCAGCGGAGAGTCAATAATAGACGGCAACGAGATGCCGCCAACAATAGACGCTACAGAAACTAAACTAACATTAGTTTAGACTTGTTATAGAATATTATTTTATTTAAACCAATTGTAACTTCATGCTTAGTCGGTAGGTGCATATTTGTGTATTTCTCTGTTTCATTATACAACTTATATTTTGCTAAATTCCTTAACCACTTATTTTTTGGGTGAACCTTCTTAAAATTGTAATAAAACAAAAAGAAAAGACATAAAATCACGATAAAGCTCATCACAGACGTTATATTTCATATGGAAATTTCAAGCTGGTCAAAGTACAATGTTCTGTTATCAAGTGGAACAAGATATTATGGTATGAAGACAAGTATTTAGCGCAATGATTATTTGCGTAACATAACGACTCGCCAACCATACACCAGAGACGTTACGATACATGAAGACCCCTATCACATAATACCTTAAGGATGTGTGTGTGACCTATATCAGCCTGCAGCTTCGTAGGTGTGTATGATAAGACTAAAACAAACGAATTCTTAATAAGATAATTATACAGCATAAAGTACAATTTTTTAAACTGCGTAAGTGACACACTGATAAAGCTCCGGAAAGATACGAGCTGAAATGTTGATTTTATCTGTGTTGCCTTTACCAAACAAGATAAGGGGCAAGACGCCTGCGCCTCAAGATACCTACTAAATCAAAATTTTCGATAAACAGCCGTTGACACGATTTTTTCTAGCGTGTGAACGCTATCTATCAGCGTACGATTTTAAAATAATATGAGTTTGTGGCACGTCTAGCTCCTCGTTTCTGGCTTTAAGCCTCTACGTCTGTTTCCTTCTTATAGTCGAGTCGACAGATTTCCAAATTATTTTAGTCTGACAGAACAACAATCCGTTGTGCGAACATCACATTTGGCTCTTTGATTGAAAGTCTTCGTCTGGCAGGCAACAGCGTATTAATATTTATACTTGTAATAAGATAGCGATGTTTTCCACCTATAACTTACCGCATCTAGACCACAAAATTATAATACAGTTTCTTTAGATTAAGATAACTTATGTTGTAGAGGTTATGATGAAGTTCACAGAAGACATAATGCAAGCATTGACGTCAAAACACGAGCCATTGATTTAAAATTTAGATAAACAGCAATTGTCGACTACGACGGGCTGAACAAGAGACCAATCAATGAATTATGCAAGAGAAACGACTATTGTCACGCAGCGATGAACACAGAAAACTTAACCTCTAACAACTTATGGAAAATTATTCCCTTGACCTTTCATTCGGAATCTTCGAAGAATTGCACTATGCATATTATGATTTACTTAAATTGCTTAGAACTATTATGCGGTAGTACAATTTTGACACGACTGACATTTTGAATAACTCATTGCTGATGTCATATTTATTAAATTATCATAAACATCGATTTCATTTAAGTTTCTAATGCTGTATTTTTCTGAAACAAACCTATAATATGTAACAGATTCAGTATAATTCATTGTCCGCTGAAGTTGGAATAATGTTTAGTTTAGGAACTAGATATAGATAAATACGTTTGACGAGTATTTATAATTAGGTGTACATATTATGCAACCGTAAAACAAGTCATTTATCGCTTACGCCTAGCAGCATCAACAATGACTACAACAAATTTATATTATACCAACTCATTGATACATGACGTACTGGTTACTAATAAGATCTCCTGTAAACAAATTCTGAAACGCTACGCTAAGGTCATTGCTGCAATAATGCATGGCAACTAACTGAATCATGTTACGTAATAATACATTGGCTGTTAGCCGACGCTTGCATTTAAAAGTAAATTCAACGCAATTATATCGAATGAATGAAACTTTTCAAGTTCACATATCTTTTGTGAAAATCTCTTGGGTTTCCTATTTCGTAAACCCATTATCCTAAAAATAATTTTTTTGTCAACAAAAAGAAGGGACGGAATATTTTTCATTTCAGAAACATAGATAACGCTACAGCGCGATATGTGGAATAGGTAACTTCAATGTACAGTAATAATTACATTGCGAGAAAGTCGAGAGAGTATTAACTATGATATGATACAAGCAGAGAGATTTAGACCAAACTTGCATTTGCATTAACTTTCAAAAAGTCTTTAATTTTTCTAAACATTTGTTATATCGTTCATATTTGTTATATCTATTGAGAGATTTAAATATATAACCTAAACGAGGGTCGTTTAGTTTATATAATAAAAAATACCTTGTTTAATTTACAACGTACAAAACTCTATGACCGCATTTAACACTCAAGTAATTTTAATTGATAACATCCTCTTCCGGTGAACTATGGGTGGTTGAACGATTAAAAACCCCAGTAGAGCGTTAAATATGTCTAGTGCGATAGTGTTTTGGAGACTTCAGGAAACTTGAAACGAAGACGCTCTTAATAAACCTAAACACAGTGAACTCTTTTTAGGTCAGTTTAAAATACAAAATGTGGATTTTCTATTAAATTAGTGTATCACGACGCGGGTCCATTAGCACATGAATTGTAAACATTACAATATATAAGTACATAGGACTTGACACTTATTCTATAATTTAAAAATTGCAATAGTCTATAATTATTATGAAATTGAATACATACAAAACATAGTGCAGAAATATTAAATGTTATTTTTCCTTGTAACTAATACATCTACTACCACTGGATAATCGAATCGTTTCAGCTATTTAAGCAGATAGCAAATGGCATTCAGAAATAGATTTTGATTAAAATATTTAATTAATGTATGGTGTCTACGTGCTACGATGTTCTTGACATATTGCAGCAATGTTTCCATGTGAGAAACTAACAACCTGCCTTGATACAGTTTTTTATCATTACAAAAAATAAATCACACCTTATCAGTTTCGACTTATCGTTCAGTATCAATCAAGAACCAGTAATAAGTCAGCAAGTGACCTACAAAGTAGCCATAAAAAATTAATAACTTTGTTCTTTACTATCATCATGGCCGTCGTTTGCAAGTACCAAGGACTACTTTTATAAAGCATGAGTCAATTTGATTTCCGATGAAAAATTCATGTTACAGTACATCGACAAGAAAAATTACAAATCATGCTCCGTAAATATTATAAATAAGATTATATAAATAGTATGTTGGACTAATACGAAAGGCTTTTGGGATACATATATTTAAAATTATCAGTATGTTGACAAAATAACAGGTTTTCCAACCGCTTCCCCGCTATTTACGTAAATCATTATGGATTCCAGGCAATGTCGAGTAGTGACTCAAATTTATCGTCAAAGTCTTATAACAATACATTGCATACAATTCTTGAACTACGTTTTTTAGGTCTGTGCCTAAAATACTACCAAATAATAATGACACTTGGAATTTGTACAAAATACGTGTACGAAATAAGGTCCCGCACCACGTCGGGGATATTGTGAAATTTATATAAAAAGAAACATGAAATAGGACTCAATAAACTAAACCAGCGACAAAACATCAGGTTTCCTTCAGTATTCGTCAATCACACGGTACAAAAAAACTCATATGACTGTTACAAGAAAACGTATGTTACCAGGGATTAAGTATTGTAATAGAAATATGTACTACGGTATTTAAAAATACACGCGTCCTACCATGGAAAAAAGACGATTCGGGGACAAAAAAGTTGGGGCATTTTTTCGTACAACCGTGTCATCGTCATCAATCACGTGGCACTAATAATAATACTAAACTACTATGAACAATATCATATAGCTTATTATTATTGGAACAGATGACTATTACAGAATGGCTACATTAAAGCAATAAAATATATTTTTACTTTTAATTTAAAATCAATTTAATTTAAAAGTAAAAATGTATTTTATTGCACAATTTAATTTGTCAAGATTATTTGTTTAATTGTGGAAAAACTATATAATGATTTTTATATTTCTGTTGCTTTATGAATAGCCTGATGGACAGTATTCAAGTGTACATTACTGTAAAAATTGCACTGGAAGAATGGATAATTTTGTAGTTACATTCTTTGTAATTAATCAAAGATCACTAGATCACTGATCAGCAGAATCAGCTGTCAATTGAAACTATGTAAATATTAGAACATAATCACTACATAGTATAAAACAAAGTCGCTTTCTCTGTCCCTATGTCCCTTTGTATGCTTAAATCTTTGAAACTACGCAACGGATTTTGATGCGGTTTTTTTTAATAGATAGAGTGATTCAAGAGGAAGGTTTATATTTATAATAACATCCATTTAATAGTGGAGAAGTACTGTTATTTTTGAGGTTTCTAATGTGATGTCGTAAATAATTACATTTTTTCCGCTTACATTGCAAACGCAGGCTGAACCCTACGAGTTTTATGAAAATAATGTACTAAGTATTGTACACATTGAAAAGGTCAACAGAAAAGTCCATGATCGTATATGTCTATCTCTCATGGATAACCCACAATAACTTTTTTTTGTCATTTACTTTTTACGACAAATAATGGCTAATTTTCGAAGCGATTTTAACCAATACAGCATTACTCCTTAACCAATTAAATACCTTGAATACATTGTTCATTCAATATAGATCTATACAGCCCATTACAGCTTATTTAGCAGCGATCGAACGCGGTTATTATCGGAGCTTTCCAGCGACGGAAATAACAATACATAATAAAAACCTGCTTTTCATCAGCATTGCACCCGTGCGAAGCTGGGGCGGGTACTAGTTATAAATAAATCTAACTAATTTTTTTATTTTAAAACCTATAACAATCCAGTATAACTTATACTTTTTTTTATCTTAATATAAGATATTGAATAAAATAAACTTCTAACAAAAAATTACCATACTTTCACATGTAAAATATGTGTAATAATACTTTATTCTACTAAAACTATATTAACATACCTAATGAAGAATAATTTTATATGAAAATTATCCTCTTGGTATGTGATTAATTTAATTTCCCTATAAGAGTTTTTAGTTGTGGGATAAAGCTGTATTTTGAGGACCAATATAGTAGATAAAGATATTTTATCTGACCAAGTACATAATATAAAAGTATGGGACATATTTAGTAAAAGTCACAGAAATATAATTTTACCTCCACATGATGGACACATGTTTAATATCTCATTAGGATCAGACAAAAAATAATGTCAAGCAACACATGATGAATTACTTTTTTTGATTCTCTTTATGAAACTTTATACATTAATTTCCTATACATGTAGTGTAATATGTATATTTAGGTACATATAGAAAAGTGGTATCTATTTCAGGTAGAAATTTAAAATAAAAGTATTTTACATGAAATTGTACTGTGTTTCACATTTTTATAAAATAAAGGGTTAATACTGTACCACCATATTGTATTGTAAAGCACAATTAGGAAAATATCATTAAATCTGGAGATATATATTTCTTTTTTTTTATGTATATAAGTTTACATTATGTTACCTATATGAATAAATGAGTTTGAATTTGAATTTATAAAATATATGTAAATGTAGGACAAGGTAAAACCTATACTACACCTAGAAAATCTTTTAGAGATTATTATTTTTTTCTTTTTAATTAATTTCATTAAGATTAGGACAATGATAATGTTCATGTATGCTCCAAATAAGTGTTACATAAATAGTTAAGATAACCCTAGCCCAAAGAGTAACTATTTGAATTTTATTACTAACTAATTTATGCAATACACATGTTGTTTCTGTATCTATAAAATTGTCAATTTCATAAAATATTAAGCTAACCAACTCATGTAGTCTAGACTTATTATAGAATATGTATCATATGTATTTCTCAAATTTTTTTAAAGAATTTCTAACTAGACACTTATCAGTTAAAACACCAATAAGATTTAAACTCAAAAACATCTCCTTAAACACCAAATTAACTTAATATTATGTATAAGACACACACATCCTCCCCAAAAACAACTTCTTCCAGTCCTCTCAGTATGACCTCTGATCTTTGACTACCTATTAGAAATTATTTCCGAGCTTCAAGGGCTCTTTCTACATATTATTGATTTTATTTAATATTAGATTACAACAAAAAAATTCAAAATGTAGAATAATTTTACATTACCTTTAGCAATATAAATTAATGTTGTGTAATGTTGGATAAAATTTTGTAAATCATGGCGTATCTTAAAAATTTAAAATTAAAGTTAGTTACATTTTTTGGGAAATTCACATCTTATTGAATTTACCGCAATAAAATTCTATGTTTTTAAATTACGGACTACAATTGCAAATAATTTTTTTATAGTTTTATCACATGTGTACAAGTCACATGACTTATAATATAATTGAAATCCTTGTACGTTAATATTTAAGAATAAAATTAACTTAGTACCTTAGAGCGATGTTACATAACTTGGGAAGACAGAAAACTTTACCTTTGTTCACATTCTCGGCAGCACTTTTACCGTTCACTTTGTTATTAACTGGACATTTTTTCACTTTAAGAGAGGCAAGTCTCGAAGCATTGTCGTCATTCACTTCACCACCAAGAGCCATAACAACACGAGGAATTAATCCGGCATCGACTGTCCGCGACCAGACTCAGCTGCAAGAGCACATGCGGAACAGATAAAGCTGAATTTCGCTTAACAGAATTTTATTTTTCTAGATCAACTGTTCAAACATCTTCTGTTATGTCAGATATTTAAAATGACACATTATCTGCGAAATCCAGATGATTATAACCGACGTATAGCTTTTACAGATAATAAAAGCTTGATCTTCCATCCGGAACTGATGACAGACAAGCGACGTAATTACCTACACATATAAATCAGGTATAATATCTTGAGAGATATTACCAAATATTTATATTTTAAAATATTAATCATGACGACAAAAATAAAGTTAAAAGTCAACATTTATCGCTAATGTTTGCGTCGTAAAAAATAGATTACTTAAACTAATCTGAATTAAACTGTTGAACTTGAGAAAACTTTAGTTTGTTATTAAATCATTTTTTTTATGATCACTTTCAAAAACGGCTCCCTTGTTTAATGCTCAAAAAGTTTGCCGGTATCTATATAGGACTAGAATCTCAATTCTCACTATTAACAATGTGTTTCCACCTTAGACATGACACACTTTGTATTAGTTGATTTTTCGATATAAAGATGGCGAAAGAAAATAAAAGACCAAGATATATGCTTAAGTTCTTTTTCTAAGCCTATATTATACCACATTCCTTTATAATCGGATGTCATGAAGTAACGATTAAAATAATATCGTAGCCGCAAAATCTGAGTGAATTGTGGTCATTTAACATGACAATTCACAGATAACATGAACTTTTTTTTAATGACGTTATAAATAAGCTCTTCCTGTGGTTTTGTGAAGTCGGCTACAAATCAAATAGCCCAGATATACAAACTGTAGTCTTTACTCTTTAGTCATCTTTGATCTTAGTATACTCTATGTTAAAAATAAAGATCAATTTAATGGGAAAATCGGACATAAATTTTGTATTACAGTCAATTTTGAATAGATTTAGTTATTATTAAAATATTCTTAATTTTAAGAATATGAACTACATTTAATAATTCTATTTAGAAAAATTAAAAATATAAAAAAGCCTACTTTTCTATTTAGCTACTATTCAACAAAACTGGCGTCCGAAAATTTTCCGAAGGTAATGAATACATTTTATAAACTGTTTTCGATAAAAAACCGTCACGAATCCGTAATTACAAGCTATGACTCTTTGCAGAAAATGCTTGATGGGTGGTACTGCCGCTCAATAGCCAATATGCAAGCTAATGAAGAAGCAAGTGTAAATAGTGCAGTAGCTGATGCTTCTCAAGCAGAATTAAATAAAGACTATTCTAGTGACAGTAGCAGTGATCCTGAAAACGAACCTAATTATAGAGCTCAATACTTAACTCTTAAAAAGAAATTAAAATATCTAATATATGTATGTATGTTTTTGGCCCAATCTATATTTTTAGCATTCACTGATTTTGTTTTAAACCATACCTGTTAATATTTTACAGGAAAATGAATGTTTTCAAGATGCCCTGCGATCAAGTCAAAAACGATTGTTAAAGGTAACAAGAGATCGGTCTTTTCTATTAGACAGATTATTACAGTATGAAAAGCCAGACAGTAGTTCATCAGAAAGTGAAGATACCGAATCTTCAGATGATACAAGTTGTACTAACACAGATGGATCAAAAAGGTAAAAGTTTAATGTTATGAATAATAATCATGTATTTACTACCAAGTATAATCTAGTAAGTCTAAATATAAATTTTAAATTCTAGGAAGAAAATGGAAGCAAATATAAGTCAAGCTCCTGTAACAGCACCATCACCAATTAACAAAAGTATCAATAGTAATATCAAAAGGAAAAGAGCTGTCTCTAAAAAAACTACAAATATCAATAATCCTGTAAGACAAAAATGATATGCCTAAGAAATGTTTTAACTGATGATAGGTGGTAAAACTATGAAGTTACTTCTAGTCTTTGAGGTTTATGTCTGATTAGTGAAATATATTCTTTAGTATTAGACTCCTAAGTATTTATGTATTCCAAGAATACCAATTTTGTTATAGTTTTAACTAGTGCGTATTTTTAAAAGCAAAATGCTTCATGTTAATATTTCCATTAAATGAGTCAAAATGATTGTTACCTATTTATTAAAAATTTTGTTATTTTTTGCTACTCAAAGATATATTTTAACCCTTTTACGTTTTCATTTTGTTTCTTGTTCTAAAAAAAAATTATAGTTCAATTTTACATGCACGCTTTGGTAGTTTTTATTACTTATGTTTCATGACACAGTTTTATATGTATCTATCACTGATCAAAGAATACATTTCATAGGTATAACACCATTGTTGCTGTTGCATGATTTGAAGGTTTCTTTTAAGTAAATTTAGAGTGACTAGAATCTATGGCCAAAATTACATGGTAGATGAATTGATTTTATATCATACTTTACATAAATAAGCTACATCCATTATTTGGTACTTATGACATTGTTTCAGCATCAAGGTAATTCTAATATGATGGCTAAGGCATCACCTGGACTTGGATTTGGCCTTACTAACAGTGATGGTCATATGACACCTGAAGAAGTGGAACGTCACTTACAATCACGTCAAACATTCCTGAAACTTTTGCCTGAGCGTGCTCCACCTACAGTGCCAACAGAAATGTTTAGCAATGATCCTTCACTAGACAGGTAAAGAAAACTTATCATTGGAAATTTTCTTTATAAATTTAAGTGTGATAATATGGTAAATTGTTTCAGTGAATCTAATGATGTATTGGAAACATCACCAATTGTTGAAGAATGGTTTGATTAACATTATATTATAAATTCGATGAAAATTGTTTTTCTTCGAATTAAACTACTACAATCAATAAAAATCTACATTAGACTTGTATACAATGATAGAAACTTATTAACATTGTACTACTCCATGTTAACAATGTTAACTCTGTCCAGTATAAGATTAAGATCTAATAACTGTAGAGTAAAATAAAAATTAAAGAATCCATTGTGTATTTGATTAAATATTTTATTGAGACAATATATTTTAATAGATATAACATGATTTCAAAGCCCAAGAAGATAACCATATTTTGTCTTTTGCAACTGTAGGTTTAAACATTATTCTAAATGTACATAAATCACAAACTTATCTATGTATTTGCAGTAAGCGCACCAAATATGTCTCTAATATGATAGTGATGTGCTTAATATTTCATATGTACATTCATTATGTAGGAGTAAACACAAGATCAAGTTTCAACAAATCTATCATGCCACTCATATTAGCATTCTACACAATTTTATAACAACACATAATATGTTATTTAACTACAATTTTCTAAGCATTATAATAGTAAGAATCAGTAATCTATTAAAAATAACTCTTATATGAGATTCCTTAATACAGAACATTTAATTATTGAATTAACACACAAAAGTATTTTAAAAGTAAATTAATAACTGCCCAAGTCTTGTTATTATAATAAAATAAGGTATGCATACTTGGTTATCATTACTTTAAAATCCAAAACGCTGTACTATTAAACTACACAAAATACATTATTACTAATTAAATAAGTGTCCAAGTAACAACTATTGATGACCTACAATAAATATTTCAAGCTTTCTACAATGTTGCACACATACTTTTATCATATAAACTATCTGAGATGCTTTTATTTGATTTTTTATAAAGACAATTTAACATTTAGCTACTTTAAATGACTACAAAAAAGAAGTATGGAAAATTGTTGTCTTAAACACACAAATTTATAATTTTACCTCCTACATAAATAAATACATAACTGAAAAGATAAATTATGGGAATGTCTTTGAGCATTTTTAACACAATTAAGCATACTATTTAACAATTTGTAAAACACTAAATTTTTATACACCTATGATAATTAACAGTTATTTTTGGGTTCAAGTATAGAAGAATATTTTTAAATAATAATGTAAAAATACTTTTAAGTAGTGGTTAATAATTTTGCCATAATTCTAAGTTTTAGGAGGTTAAAGCAAAAATATTGTTGTTCCCCATTATCTATTATGGTGTCTTGTAGTATATGTTTTAATTGATAATCCTTAAATTATTAGGAATAAGTATGTGACTTGTAGGGACTGTTTTCCAAAAAAATTTTACTACTCAGTATTACTCTACAGTATTTTGAAAGATATGATGCCAACTTTATACATATTTTTCATTAATTAAAAAACGTTGTGTATTTTGTCTGTAGTTGTATCTCAAAAAAGGAATTAGCATTGGCATGTAACTTGAAAAAATTTCCGGTAGTTGGGGAAAATTTGCGCACCTTATTAAAGAAATAGCATTACAAATCTCTGAAACTCTTTCCAAGTTATGGGCTGTGATTAATAAATTAACCGGTTTTGTACCAATATGCTAAAGCCTTTAGATATTATAAATAAATGCCAAAAAGCATATTTCTTGATTTCTAAAATAATATAAGTTTGATAATACTTACAAAGACACTAAGAAAACAATACATGGATATTCATAATAGAATATTATAAAGATCGATACAATAATTTACAACATAAAAACTACATTAAAAAAATTTCAAATATATTATTTTTTAATTTATGTACTTTATGTATGATTTTTCCAGTGTAAAACGAAAAATATACATATAAAACAATTTAATATAACATGCATATATGTATTTTTATTTATACATTACCAGTAAAAAACTCAGTACTGAGAAGGCTTCAAAGTAAGCATTTTAAACTACAATGGCATTGCACCAATAACATTATACATGAGTAATTCTGAAGTACCTATGTTATACTTTGATAATTTAGAACTGATCTGCCAACAGATTACAGACTTCTTGAGAAACTGTTTCTTTGCTTGATCTCACAGTTAATCTATACATTTGAGCTTGCTTATTTGGTTCTAATCTCATAAGGCAACCAACTTGTTGAAGTCGTGTATGGACAATCCCAGCACACACAAAATTGTCAGGGTTGGGATCAATACCATCTAATATCTGCATACCAAAACCAGCTAATTTGGTATGAGTTGCATGTAAATCAATGGAACCTTGTGCCTTGAATATCTTTTGAGCTCGTTGTTGTTCACCACCTAAATTCTTCCATCGCGCAAAAAATGATTCACCATTCATTTCAGTTGGTTCAAAAAATTTGTTCAAAGTGAGCGGAAGTTTCATGGAAATTTTTTGTGGAACATTATTGTAAACAAAAGTTACAGACATGCTTGGTGAATCTGCAAAATCTTCAATACATTCAGCTGTAAGCATCTGTTGAATTTGGGCACCTGCTTCTAAAACTGGCTCCATTGGTCTCATTTGCACATTAAGTTTGTGCAAATCTGTCCAAATCAATTCTGGGTGAACATTTTGAATGGGGAACTGTGTCTTATTTCCATAGAATAAACCAATTCTACCAAGATTTTGTCTATATTCACTCTTGACTCCAATTTGAATTAAATCATTTTCAAATAGAACCCCATTGTTTTTGAATAAAAACTTTTTAATATTATTTTGTTGTACTGTAGTAGGACTAATTTTTGGTGCAGTATAAAGGTCTCCTAAAACATCCAGTAGACCATTGCCTGTATTGTTGGCAGAACTTCCTGGAGGAGTTGTAAGTCCCAAAAGATCTGTACTGACACTATTTGAGTTTGTAGAATTATTAATAATTGGAGCTGGTATTGAAACTGGTTGTGGGCTCTTGGACTCTCTAATATCATCAGGAATACGACCAGGCTTTTTCTTTTTCAAAACAGCTAATATTGATGACTCTCTTTCTGGAAATGCTGGCATTTCTTCTAGTACTGTGGCTAAAACATCAGAACTCGCCACAATACTCAACTGTAAATATTCTGAAGCACGCTGTTGTAATTCTACATCTGCAGAGCGTAAATTAGAATCAGCACGAAATACTTCCTGGACCCTTACTTTTATTTCTGGGAAAAGATTCACCAGTTTTATATATGTTGATAAAAGTAAAGCTCTAGTAGCTGCGGAACACAAGTGGTACTTAGAATGAAGAAGTTCAAATTGTACTTGTGGTGATGATCTGGTATCACCAGCTATTAAATTTCCAAATTCTCCCAAGATATATCCCCCAACTTTCACCATATTCTCATGACATGTAGGTGCTTGCAAAGCTTCAAAAACAGTTTTAGCTGCGTAGCCCTGCACTTCTTCTCTATTAATTACAATTTGTATAACTCTGTACCACACCTCTTCAGATACATAATCACCTGCAATTCTGATAAGGTTCAAGATAACATCCACATACCATGTAAAATCTGTAGCATATTTTTCTGCTAAAATAGCAACTTTTAAAACCATTTCCTCTCTGATGGAATAATCTGCAGTTTCAAGATAAGCAAGCATTTCTTGAACAATTTCTTCAGCATTTGTTTTATCACACATAGCATAAAGTAAGTCAACTGCCTGTTGACGAACTGACACATCTTTTTCCATTTTCATTGAAAGTATGACAACTTCTTGATGTTTTTTTACAGCTTCATGTGAGAATTCTGATGTAGCCAAGTGGCACATTGATTCAAGAGCCAAGTAACGTAGATTAGTCTCCCGGTTACTCAAAAACTGTCCAAGTTGATTACATGCACGCACCAGTAAATTGGGCTCACTATCATTGTGAATAATCAAGCTTATAGCTTCAAAGAGTACAGCATTTTTTGCATTTGAATGTTGTACTTTTTTAGATTTTGGTGGTTCCTGTGCTTTATTAAAAATGGTTTCTAAACATTCAGATAATCTACCTCTCACTCCTGGCTCTTCGGAAGGGGGTGTATAATTTTGAAGAAGCCTTAATAATTTCACTGACAGCCAAGGAGCTGGCACAAAATAGTATGTATAATCTTGTAAGTCAGTATAACTTGCAGTGACAATTCTACTCAATCTTGCGACAGCCAGTGTGACACATCCTTTGTACTCTTCAGGATTTTTCTTAACTAAAGCATCAATAAGTGATGTAGCTGCAGTTACTACACCCATATGAGGATCATTTAATAAGTGTATTATTCTAGAGGTCCATTCACCCCCTGGTATAATTTCTGGTGACTTTCGAAAAAGCCTGAGAAGGCATAGTGCAGCCGACTGCTTCACTACATCCATAGTGTCACCAGAAACAAGTAATTTGGGAATCTCAGTACCAAATGCCTCTGCCATCTCTTTGCTGCCAATATTAGCAATGCACTGAAGTGCCAGGTTGACGTGAATAGGGTTTCGAGATTGCAAGTCATTTTTAATACTCTGTATGATAAGTTTGATAAGATCACTATTAGTATTGACCAAGACAGATATAAATAAGTAGCCTATTTGCTTTTCTGAATATTTGTTAGAAGATAGTAAGTTAACTGCTTCCATGTGACCAAAGTCAATATCATGACCAAGTAGAAATATAAAAAGAAGCTTACATACATACTTTTTTTTCTGGTATCCATCCAGAGTCTTATCGCCTTTGAACTTACTTCTTATGTTAGCTAGCTCTTTGTTTATTCTCTTTATCTCGGCTTCTTTACTTTTGCAGTTTCTTATATCTGATATGAAGACTGCCAGTCCTCGCATACCATCTCCCCTGACGGCAGGCATATTGCCAAGTGACTTATCGAACACCAGTTTTATGCCTTTTTGAACCCTTTAATCAAGAATATGTAACGTTAATTGTTTAAACGATTAAAATTAAATTGAAAACGTTTATAAACTTGTAATAACAGAAACAGGCAATTCCGAAAAACTAGTAAGATTTATTAATCACTACTACCTCCGAGCTTTCTTCTACAACGCCTTCCCACATTATCTATGAGAGAAAGAAATGTCAAAACTCACTGAACTTTTGTTTATGGATCAATAAATTAGGAATGGTGTACACATATTCAGAAACAAAAAAATTAATAAATACAGTTTTCAATTTTATTTACAATAACCTAACGTTTTACAGAGTAATTAAAATATTATTAAAATTTTATAGAAGCAATATAAAGCTATTGTATATAGTATAATTATTGATCTACATTTCAAAACACACATGTTAATACATGGAACCATTTAATTTAATTTAATATATTATTTCTTGCCCTTTTTACTACTTTTGCTACTGTACCTACACTTGCATTAGCAGTGTTAAATTTTTCGTTTCAGTCTTATAGTTACCATTTAGATTAAAATCAGAATAAAAGTGGACTTAGTATTAAAAAAAAAAATTATTTACTGTGGTTTAAACGTGATCAACCTTTGACGTAATGTAACTACTGACTGCTTGATGCTTCTCTACTTTTCAATTTTGATTATTCAATCGAATGGCTTAGTGATTGTGCGCACTTCACCTTAATATGCTATTATTGATAGTTGATACTGATTAGAATTGACTATTGTTATGTGATTTTAAACGATTTTAATGATATGGGCTTCTTTACAAATTTTTCTTTGTGATAAGTCTAATACAACCAAGCAAGGCTATCCTGCAAGTGAATGATGCATTCTATATTTTGGACAGGCAGAGTGTTATCACGTGCTATAAGAAATGGACTTTCCAATTTATCAAGTGCAGCTGAATTAAATGTTTCCAAAAAGAAACATCCATATTTAGTGTCAGTGGTTTGTGGTTTTCCTAAAGATATTGCGAATGGGAGGTCTCATAAAGGACAGTTTGGCGACGATGCCTGGTTCTCCACTACCTTCAACAATGCTGATGTCATTGGTATTTTATAACAACTATTATTCAATCAGAAACTTAGATTTTAATAGCTAGTACATTGGTAGATACCAAGCTTAGGTTGTACAGGTCTTATGTACAATATACGAAACTAATTGATTGTACTTACCATAAAATACTTATCTAAAGTAAGTAAAGAATTGGTACAGCAATCATGTTATTATTGATATTTTAAAGGTGTCGCTGATGGTGTGGGAGGCTGGAGGGCATATGGCATTGATCCTGGAGAATTCTCCTCTTACCTTATGAAAACTTGTGAGAGACTTGTGAGGATGGGACATTTCAAGTTATCAGAACCAGGAGACCTTTTAGCAAAGTCATACTATGAATTGTTAGAACACAAGAAACCAATTTTAGGTAAACAAAAACATAATTATAATTGGTTGAATTAAGTTCATGCTTATGAGAAAAATTACCATTTAGATGTGTTTTGATATTTCAAGATTTATAAAAACTCAATAATATGTTATTTATCAATATATAATTATAGAAATTAGCTTTTATAAAAAGAACCAATATATAATGGTTTAATTTCATTTACAGGAAGTAGCACAGCCTGTGTAATGATACTTGACCGCAATGAGAGTATAATGCGAGCAGCAAATATCGGTGATAGTGGATATATGGTGGTGAGAGGGAACCGCATAGTACACAGGTCACATGAACAACAGCACTATTTTAATACACCATACCAACTAAGTCTGCCACCACCAGGACATGATAGGAATGTGTTAAGTGATAGGTCAGTATTTATTTTGATTGGAAAGTACAGATTCTAAGACTAAACTGATTACAATCTGACATCAGTAAATATGACTAGATTCCGTATGGGTTTATATTTATAGTTAATATATAAGCAATTTTTAAATATGCAATATAGTAGGTAAATAAAAAATGGTAAGTTAGTTAAAGGCGGTTAGGTAAAAGTGTTAAGTAAAGAAACCGTAAGATACTTTTCAATGCATGCTTTATAAAATTTTACAAATTTCACTGTTACTATAATGCAACAATTTTATATAGCTAAGTACATATTTTATTTTTAAATTCCTTTATATTATTTTTAATAATGTCTTACTGTAAAGATTAAATAGTTCCTTATTTTAAGTAAAAAAATAATAACTGAAATCCAGTCAGATGATTCTATCAGGGATGAGATATAGGTTTTGATTATTGACAACTTGTTATCTAACACAGACATTGGAATAGCAAAAGGTTAGAAATAGATGATAATAATACAAGTAAACATCATTCAAGGTTTTTGAAATAATATAATTAGCTGTTTGCAATATGAAACAACATTTTAAAAATAATAAATACACATGGTAGTCAAATCGTAAGAAAATCTAGAAATGAAGTTATCTAGAAATAAAAAACCAACCTATAAATGTAAATTTCTGTGTTTGTTTACTATTGCATGGTCAGTAATTAGATTTTGAACAGTCTACAGATTTGTTACAAAATTCTTCCGTAATATTAATATTAATATTTATTTACACTGTACCAAGTTAAGAATTGTTATTGTGTTTTATAGTCCATATATCAAGAACTAGACAGTATGTTGTGGCAGAATAAGTAAAATAATAATTGTGTATCTTTTTTCATGAATAAATAATATAATATTCATAATGAAACAGATTATTTTAAACAAAAGCATAAAGCTTTTAGTTCAAAATAATATATATGTAAATTTACTTATGATACGGTCACGATCTTAACATATTTATACTACAATCCTACGTTGTTTTGTTAATTATATCTTGTTTATTTTTGCTTCACTAAATCATTTTCGATTTTAAACATTTACAAAAAATTTGCACCTTTAAGAATATTTAGGCCCAAAGTAGTGATTTTTAAAGAAGATTAATTCAAGTTTAAACCTTCCCACGGGTCATAAGACTTGTCGCGTATCGAACCCATTGGTCATGTGCTCGTCGAAAGCACTGTTGTTGTTTCTGAGCAGTCTAATATTAGAGTTTTTAGCTCATTGGACATATGCCAGCCCACACTCACGTGCATAGTGTAATTCGTAAAATAGGATTATTGTGTATATTTAAAAACAAACGAAACAGAATCTTATTTAAGAATGTCAAGGCGTTGTAAGGTTTGGCGTAGGATATGTATATCGGTTTGATATGTCTGTGTCGAGACATTAAACTATTTCGAAAATTTATATACTCAGTAAAAATAATAATAATATTTTTTTATGCGTATTTGATTTCCCGGGTTACTCGAGCGCGTCAAAATTCAAATTCAAAATTGAATTTCACAATGCAATAGTTCCCAAATAGGTAAGACGCTTTAGTTACTGCAAATTTTCATCTCCGATTTTTGTTTCGGGCTACTATTTAGTTTTTTTTAATTATTGACGCACTAACTAAAGGAACTCAGGATCTAAATTATTATTTATATTATTACTGCTACTTCGCGCGATTTGATTGAAGTTAGTTGTAAAAAATGTATGCTAAAATTACAGGCCGGAATCAGCCGAAACTGCCGAGTTCAAAGTAGAATGCGGGGACGTAATTCTTGTAGCGACCGATGGAGTATTTGACAACGTGCCAGTAACAGTGTTGGTGGCCGAGATGCGTAGAGCGCAGGGCATGGACAACGATTCCCAGAAGTTACAGGCCGTGGCGAACTCCATTGCTTGGATGGCGCGCAATCTCTCCTTCGATGGCTGTTATATGTCGCCGTTCGCCAAGAGCGCGCGCCAGAATGGCATAGATGCCATAGGTGAGCCTTCAAACGTTTATAGCTATTAATATTATACTAAACAGTGTTGGCCTAATAGTTTCAGCGTGCGACTCTCATCTCTGAAGGCGTAGTTTCGATCCCCGGCTGTGCATCAATAGATTTTCTGTCTAAGCGCGCATTTAACATTTGCTCGAACGTTGGCGGAATACATCGTGAGGACACCTTAATGACGACGGACTCTGTCAAGCACAGAAGGGTGATGACCTACTAGCGTAATATATTGACAAATGATACAGAAATCAGAGGCCCAAACCTAAAAAGGTTGTAGCACCACTGATCGAATTTTTATTTTTTAATCGAAAACTAATCGACGTAGTTCGCCCTAATAATAATATTCTGGTGCGGTAGAACATTTAAATAGAAGGGCTTATATACTTAAGAATTATTCCAATTTATTTATTTACATAAACATTATAAAACAATGTGTAGCCTAAATAAAAAAAAACACACACATCAATTACATAAGAACTTAAGCAATATATCAAAGGAGAAAACTAAAGAAACGACCACAAAATAAACAAAAATAAAATAAAAATTAATAATTAATAATAACTAAAACTAAAAGATAAAAATAACAGTAATAAGAAAGAAAAACAAAGTAACGGCAAGTTGGTAGACTTGAAAAACACATCAATGTTTGTAAAAAAGTTGTAAGAGCGAGATAGCCTATTCACTGGACCATTGCTATCACGTAATACGTATACATTAACGACGTTATGTGTAATATTTAAACCTTAGATATTACTTATTTTTTTGTGATTGCCTAAACCATATTTGAAAGTGCTATGAAAGTATGTGTAAAATATTCAAAACAATTCGACTTAGGGTCCTTTAAGGAAAGAGCCTACCAATTTTTTTCTGGTAAGCATTAGTTTTTTTCTTTTTTACGACTGAGACGTAAACTAGCTGCTGTTGTCTCTGGCAGAATGACCAGGGCTGTTGCACATTCTGCTCCTCAGCATTATGCTGAGCCAAGGATAATTAGAACCACAGCACACTCACACACTCAAAACGTACATTATCCTTTAAAAGAAAAAAAAATAGTTTTTCTCATAATTTTTTTGTGTTTCTGCGTGTGTTTTGTTAGTAATAAATGTTATGTGTAATTCTTAAGAGGCAGGCAAAGTAATTGCGAACCTTCTGGCAGTGTGTGTTTCTATGGGCGGCGGCCGGCGGTGTCACTTAACATCAGGTGAACCTCCTGCCTGTTCCTATTGCACAATAAAAAATTGTAAAGTACATAATTTTATTTGGGCACTGATAGTAAATTTAGTTTTATAGTGGAAGAATAAGTGAATTTTGATTGGAAGAATATTTTGTCACATTTAACACAAAGTGTGCCAAGAATGATAAGGAAAACACATTCAAAGGTTTATTGTCCGTTTATAATAAGGGGTTAAGTTGTCTTATTTCATAATAAGAACATAATAAAAAGTCTAAATATGTTAATTTTGAGCACATAATAAAACATATTCAAAGAATAAACATGACTTACAAAGTGTTTACATTAAAATAGTTAGTAATATATTTTTAAAAAATTATTTATTTTTAAAAACTTACCAATTCTTATTTGTGCGGCTTGTAATTATTTCTGTATACTAAAATATATCAAAGTTGGATATGAATTTAGCCACAAAACCTTTGCATTTAAATGTTATTATAATGTCATCATTATACTAACATTTAAATGCAAAGATTTCGTTTCACAAAAAAAATATTACTATTCATGTAATAGTCGGGTCTGTATTTAAAAACAATTCTTTTTTTCAGGTGGAAAACCAGATGATATAACAGTGCTTCTAGCAATAGTGGCGCTATGAAGTCATCGTTTGACTGTTTTAGTTTAGATTTTATTTGTTTTGAATAGTCCTATCTTCCAAATTAAAATCAACACCAATTATTTAAGCAAATTAGTTATCTTTTTATGTTTTGGAATATTTAATTTCACAAAATTAAAGACATGCTTGGAATACATTGGTCATTTGTGATAAATGTAATATAGTGTAATAGTGAATCTGGTATGCTTTATTTAAAATACAATGCGTGTATTTTTTAATTTAAGATTTTGTAGCAGGTGCTTTTACCAAAAAAAAAGGTTATGATCAGCATCTGAAAAGTATTTCTATCGAGTCCCCTGTAGACTTGTATGAAATATTACTTGGAAAGTCAATTGTATGATACATTTAAAATAGTAAAATGTTTGCATTTGATAACATTAAAGGGTGAATGCAATATGCAGATTTAAAAAGTTGTGATGTTAATATTGTTTGATTGAAGACTGATTCTAGTATAAATGTATTGTTTTGTAAATAACTGGAATGGTGTGTCTATTTAATTTTTATAACCTTTTACCTTCAAACTAACTTTAATTTTTTTCTATTAAAATACTGATACATTTTATTCTATTAGTTTATCCGTTCTTTCTACATTTTGTAAAATACTAGTTACTGTCCAGGTATACCAAAAAATGGACCTTTCATAAATTTATAGTTGTGTACTTAGTGGCCATTGAAGAAATGATAAAACTTAAAATATCTATAAAACATACAATGTTATTTATAAAGTTTAGTGTGGATCTGTGCAGAAATTCTGACTTATTTTTTATCTTTTATAATCTATTTAGAAAAATTGTGAATCAGTTTGAGGTACAGTTGACCACTGTGAAAGTTTTTGTATAAGAAACCTACTTACTTGACCTAATGTTTTCTTTTTGTAATTTTTGATAGTCATATGTATGATTAATTGTAAATTATGTAGAAGAATTGGTAATAAATTAAGACAAATAAACTTTAATATTGTTTTAATTATCTAAAAAACAAATAGTACTGAATTGAAATTATGTTAAACACATTTTGTAATATATATTATTTATTTCATGTAAAATTACAGTTATTCTTATGCACAATGATGCGTACCATGAAAAAAATATCATCTTGAAAACTATTTTTGTGCTAATAAACCACACTCCATATTTGTATAATATAATTTTATTTATTTTTGGCTAAACTTGTACTTGACTTAGTCATTATTCATAATGCATCACCTTCATTGCCGTTTTGCTCCTGTTGACGACGCCAATTGAAACCCCCTGGCCTCACATTTGCTAATTCTGGTAATGGTTCATATTCTGTCTCTGGTTCTGGATCAAACAATATTTTGCTGAAATTATAAAAAACAAACTTTAGTCAAATTAATATTTATTTATGAAAGTATGGTTGCAATAGTTTCAATAATTTTATCAAAATTTGCTTATATTGAATCACTTGTACGATGTTGGAAAACATGTGTACATTATGAAGTAGTGCTTTTTTGAACACTGAACTTTTAAGCCATAATTTTTTTAATAATATTTCTATTGTTAGCTGTACTACAGGGCTATTGCTGATATTGTTACCAACCCACTTATTTAAACAGTAAACATTGCAAAGCTATTTACTAACAGGAATTGCGGTGTCTTCAAAAGCTTCTGTCCTCTAGCCTGTCTAGGCCAGACATCTTCTAGAAAGAAATATATGTGTCCAATAGCCATGCCCACTAAATCCACGGATATTGAATTACCCAAAAGTACAGAAAATCCAAGTAAAACAAATGGCAAGTATGGTGCCTGCAAAGGAAATAAAGTGAGTCATTAAGAATTATATATGTGCAATTAAAGTTACCATAAAATATATACCTGGAAGTTCATCAGTCCAAAGAAGTTCATACGTATAAATACGTTTCGACGAGACCACACATATACAATCATTATAGTGAAAGCTTGTCCTAAGAATAATAAGTTATTAATAAAAAATGCACAAAGCTGGAAAGCTGTTAAGGAATAATATGGAATATATGAAATACAGTATAATGTAAGTTGTACAAATTGTGATGTACAGCTGTAATAGTCATATAATTTTATTCAAATGATGGAAATAAAGAGTCTTGCCTTTCCAAGCCTAAACCAAGTTAAGTAAAATATGAAATATAAAAGGATACAATCATTAACACAGCACCAAAAATAAACATAACAACAAAATCAGCTGTTCTTCCTCTAAATGAGCCTTCTTCTAACATTCTACAATATCTATAGGTAAATATCATATTGAATAAGAAATTAAATCCTAAATTTCCAAAGAAAAGGAATGTTGTTAAAAATCTCCATATTTGGTATCTTGTCAAAATCAGTGTGGGGTTAAAATACAGTTGAAATGGTGATACTAGGTCTAGTTGCTGAAAAATAATATTAATGCAGAGTTAGTAATTTCAACCATTGTCATTGTAATTTTGCTACATAAGAAACTTAAATTTCTTAAGCATCAGACCAAAAGATTACATATTTTTAGTAGTTGGCATAGGATACTTTTTTCCATAGATGGTTTCAGAAAATTGAAAATACGTTTAAATTTTTATTATCTTAGGCAATTAAGAATACTTACCACAGCCAATGTAGTGATGACACAAGCTGTAGTATAAGCCCTAGTAACAGGAGGTATGAGCATATATTCTTGCAAGAGGGATTGATATGCCATTTTTTTAAAAATATCAGTTTTGTAACATAATAAAAAAACAAGAAATTTATAAACACACTCTATTGGGCCACATCAGTGTAAACACCGTAGTGACAAAAAGAGATTACACATAGTTAAACACGTAATAATTCCTGAATTTATTGCTATATTCTAAAAAGCATTGTATTAAATGTACTTGATTTATATGTTGTTAGATAAATTCGTACACACTAGGCATTATAGATAAATTGGCCACAAAACTTGAATCAGTAATTTTCTCATCTATCGCACAGATGAAGTATGACTATGTAACAACTAACAACTCACAAAATTAAAGTCAATTGTCACGTATAACGCAACGAGGAAGCACCAGTAGATTGGATTTATACAATAATCATTGCGAAAGTGAGACAGCGATACAGAATTAGAAATTTAAAGGAAGAGTATTCGAGTTAAAAATGTATGTGACTTACAAGTAACAATTTACATATAATTAGAAATAGAAAAATTACGTAAACATAATTTTACTAGGATAGAACATACGCACAATGTTAATGCTTGGAACTAACACAGGCTGCAATTTCCCTGTACTAGACTATCTAAAATTAGTAATTCTTTTTCGCGAAAAGGGATCTTTAATAAAATCCCAGAGGCTCTTTATCTCTGCTTTTTATTAAATTTAAGAAATGTATTAAAGAAAATCTATGTAAAACGGCTTACTATAAAGTTAGCGATTGTCTATTTGTAAAAGGGCCTGGGATTAGTGCTAGACATGCTACTTCTAATTAATTTGCTATATTTCTTTTAAAATAAGTGTTGTTTGACGATTTGCTTTTTTAGAGAGTACTGAGAGATTTTTTACGCCGATTTTTCTCTAGGCCTACTACACCCTCTGATCTTTGCCGATGAGTAGGGATGCTTCCAAGTTCAAACTTAATGACGTGGTATAAGTGATAACTGTCTGTCTTATGTTCCATTATATTCCATTTTTTATTTTAATAATATAATGCTTTAAGTTTATATTACTTATTAAAAATATCAAACAATCCGTTATAAACATAATACAATTTAAGCTTTATCTTTCTTAGGTGTTAAGGACACCATTCGCCCATAATTTCCGTTACGTTATTAATTCCTGTATATTTATTATGATTTTCAATCATTTACAAATTCTATAAAAAAACATTTACCAACCACTTTATCATGATAAGAAAATGCGCGTCCAGAACAGTTCAGTGGTGAACAACAAAGAAAGACGGTAAAATGACAATTCTGAAAAGATTGAAACTACAAAAGACCATTTTTTGTAAGGACTAAGAACCAATTAACTTACGTATCACGATATATTTAATAGGAATGGTATCCTAAAGTAATGTAATTGGCTGTAGTACCATATTACATTACTCGTAATTTGATTGATATGCGCCAGACTAAGCCGGTTTGAGGTGGGCGAAAAGCTTTGGCCGACCCTTTTGGTCTTTAGACAAATACAAAAACAGTATTTTCATTTTTCACGTAATCGGTAAACTCTACCATATTAACATAAATATAAAATGAACATTTATTTCAACAAGTGAGCCGCCTAGTTATTATACAATACCAAAACAAATGAAGAACATAAGTTAGTATCTACTTGATCCGTCATAGACTAGAAAAATAATGTACATATGTTGTTCATCCACTAAACAATATTGATCCTTAATTCTATTTATTATGAACAGTATAAATAGCTATTATTGAAGGATTTCGATTATTTCGCTCAAAGGAGGTACCTAAGCTAAAATGGAAAATAAAGAAGGAATGGATCATTTAGTGGCACTAAAAGTAATGAGGCTTACAAAACCAGCCCTCATGAGCCCTAAAATAGTAACATGTGATTTTAAAGACCTACCAGGAAATATACTGAATAACTACTTAAAAGATGATGCAACATCTGTTGTTGGCATGGAGACACTTGCTGCTGGACAATTTTTACTGCTTCCTCAAAGTTTTGGTAATATTTACTTAGGAGAAACTTTCTCATGTTATGTGTGTGTGCACAATGAGACAAATCAACCTGTTCAAAGTGTATCTATCAAAGCAGATTTACAAACCAGTTCACAGAGAATTCCACTTTCAACACAACAGCACCAATCCTCTGTAATGCTAGATGTGGATGAAACATTAGGTGATGTTATACACCATGAAGTAAAGGATTTGGGAACCCACATCTTAGTCTGTGAAGTAACATATATGTCAAATTATAACACTCTTGCATCTTTTAGAAAGTTCTTCAAATTTGAAGTAATGAAACCTTTAGATGTTAAAACCAAGTTTTACAATGCTGAATCAGATGAAGTTTTTCTTGAAGCTCAAGTTCAAAATATAACATCAGGCGCAATAATACTTGAGCAAGTTTCTCTTGAAAGTTCTCAGCAGTTTATAGTTAAATCTTTGAACGAAACATCTGATGGAAAGTCAGTTTTTGGTGATGTCACTTTACTGCAAACTCAAGAAAGCTGTCAGTATCTTTATTGTCTATCTCCTAAACCTAATATTGCTTCAGATATTAAATTAATAGCAGCTGCCAAAAATATTGGAAAGCTTGATATTGTGTGGAGATCTAATTTGGGGGAGAAAGGAAGATTGCAAACTAGTCAGTTACAGAGAATGACACCTGAATATGGAGATATTAGAGTGACCTATGAAAATCTGCCTAGTAAAGTACCAGTTGAAAAGCCATTCAACATTAAATGCAAAATTGTTAATGCTAGTGAAAGAACACTAGATTTGATTTTAAAGCTGCGATCTCATCAAGATTCTAGCTTGATTTGGTGTGGAATATCAAATAGAAAGTTAGGACCATTAGAACCTGGAGGTAAAACCTATATTAACTTAACTGCTGTACCTGTTAACACAGGCCTACATAGTATTACAGGAATATCATTAATGGATTTATTTATAAAACGGACCTATGACTATGATGATTTAGGATCAGTATATATATTTTAATATTTTGTTTTGGATTACATATATACAAAATTTATTTAAAATTATCAAATTGTATAATAATTAAACATTAGGTAAAATACCAGTTATTAGCACTATTTAATTTTCAATAAAGAGGAATTCTCATCATTAATTATTTTATTTAAGTTTTTTGAATACATACATACTTTTTTCTGGTACTAAACTCAGTAACTCAGTATTTTTACTGCTGGACTAATCTTTATGTCTTCTTGTGACTATTTTTTATATCTTTATTAATCTATAAACTACTTTTATTAAATCCCTAAATTAATAAAGAAGATTTTTAAGTAAATAAATATTACTGAAGTAGAGCATGTTAAGGTCTTGCTACTGTCATGATTTGTTTTTACATGCCCATGTACCTGGTGTCTCAAATCAACTTAGACTAATGAATTAAATATTTTTAATAATTTTACCAACATAGTTATAAGTTTTACTATACTAACTATGGACTTATTAATTGGTCTGAAATAAATGATTTTATTTTATTTATTTATTTATTTATCTATTCGGTGTCGTATCTAAATCATCTTTGGCTTGCTATCTGCCAAGCAGTTACCAATTTAAGTTGGAAGAAGTAATCGTATAATTATTGATGGCGCGAAAATAGAATTGTTGGCTATAGAGCGGGTAAACCACTTTGCGATTTACGGAACACACACTTATTTAAAAAAATTAAAAAGAGTTTACTATGTACAATCTAAGCAAAATTTTGATACCAATAAATTTTTGACCGATACACTGATGTTATCAATTGTCATTTAACAGGATATATAACTAATAAAGACGTGGCTTCGGCCTTTAAAACTACCAAAATTTTCCAATTATTACCAAAAATAAGACTTGGCTGTGTGGACTAAAGTCTTTTGCCTTTCCCATTAGGGATAAATTGAAGAAAAAAAATTGAAGATATATAACTAATGACAATTGACAACTCTTATCGTGAAATGATTGGTATATGGGATTGGCTTGCTAATTGCTATTTGATTCTTGATTCTTGTTCATTATTTTGATCCATTAAAATATATAGTAACTACCGATTTAATACCACAACGCTTTATTATAGCGCTGGTGAGACTTTAAAATTAATAAACTCTCCTGTTAATATGGTTCTAACAAAAGAATACAGGATTTGCATGCCAATTACTGTAGAAGAGGTAAAATAATAGTACTTTTAATTCAAAGGTATCTTTCTAGTTAAAGTATTAATGCCTTATAATTCTCTTGTTTCGAATTCTAGTATCGTATAGGACAATTGTATATGATAGCTCGTCATAGTTACGAACAATCTACAACTGGCGAAGGAGTGGAGGTTATAGCTAATGAAGAAGTAACTGATGAAGTAAACGGTGTTGGACAATTTACTGAGAAACGAATACATCTTTCAAGGTAAACATGGCCTTTTGATTTATATAATTATTCCTAGGCTCTTTTTATTCTCTATTGTACTGGAGTTCAGATAATGCTTTCAATATTTTCACTTTAGTATGTTTTGATATCACTTTCAGTCACTTACCATATTGGATACAGAATATTATACCCCGTGTATTTTATGTAACCGAAAAAGCATGGAACTATTACCCATACACAATAACAGGTAAAAATTCTTACTCTAATTTACATATAACAGATTTCCTGTTCTAACTTCTATTAATTATCCTTTAACACTAGAAAGACGGGAGCAGTCATTTGACTGCAATTTGAATTTAAATGTTGAATAATTCACAAACCATTTGACTTAACGTATTGAAACTTTGTGACTTTTATTAATATTAGTAGTTAAATGAAACTATGTATGAAAATAACTCGCATCGCTTTTGTTTATTATTTAAAATCTAGATATACCGACAAAGACGGCGGCAGTCATTTGACGGCTGAGATCCGATAAGTGTTTATAATTATAATGTGAGAGAGTAGAACATAAATTAGGTACGTTTATCAGTTGTTTGTAGTTTGTTAGTCAAAGAAGTCAGTATAGTATCGACTGCCCGTGAATTTAGTTGAAATTATTGTAAGTAATTTGTGAAAAATGTCTCGAAGGCTTCAAGATGAAGAAATACTTTCAATCTTGCAAAATATTCGTGAAGATGAATCGGACTGTGGCTCTGAAAGCGCAGACAGTGACGATGATTGTGCGGTATCTCTTTTCAGTCCGAGTTCCTCTACGGAAGAAAGTGACCTGGAAGATCAGGTACCTCTTACAACTCTACAAAACGTTCACAGTTCAAGTTCTCGTGGCCGTGGTCGTAGCTATGCTCGTGGTCAAGGACGTGGTAGGACTCATAGTTCAGATGATTCTGAGCTTCAAGGTCTTATCACCTCTACCGACGGTACGTCGTGGTCACTTCAAGTGGAGTCAACTCAAAGTGGTCGCCGAGCACGGCACAATATCATAACTGAGCAAGCAGGGCCTACCTCATATGCAAGAAGAAATTTCAAGGGAAGTATATCAGATTCGTGGAGGCTTGTGATTGATGAATCTATATTGAGACATATTCAGAAATGTACTCAAGAAGAAGCTAATAGGCAACTAGGCCACAACAATTGGATACTAACTTTGGAACAGCTGGAAAGTTTTATCGCTCTTTGCTATGCTCGAGGTGCCTACGGTGCAAAAAATATTCCAGTAAATAAGCTATGGAGTAAAACTTGGGGAGTAATTTTTTTTTCAAAAGTTATGCCTCGTGACAGATACAAAGAAATTATGAAGTTTTTGCGATTTGATCACAGATCTGAAAGAAGTTCACGACTGCAACAAGACAAATTTGCACTAATATCAGACTTTTGGAAGAAATTTATTGAGAACTGCTTATCTTGCTACAAGCCAGGAGAAAACATTACGGTAGACGAACAACTGTTTTCTACTAAGGTTAGATGCAGGTTTCTTCAATACATTGCTAACAAGCCTGATAAGTTTGGAATAAAATTTTGGCTTTGTGTCGATGTGGATTCAAAGTTTGTGCTCAACGGCTTTCCTTATTTAGGAAAGGATGAAAGCAGGCCACAAAACCAAAGCCTTGGTGAATCCGTTGTTATGCGTCTCGTGGAACCTTTTGCAAATACTGGCCGAAATATTACTACTGACAACTTCTTTACATCGATAAGCTTGGCAAATAACTTGCTCGCAAAACGCACTGCGATTGTAGGAACTATGAACAGGGCACGACGAGAGATTCCACCTTACGTCAAATCACTTCATATGACTTTATTTGAAACAAAAATCCTGAAATCCGATAGATGCACACTCACAATTTATCAAGGTAAACGAAACAAGAACGTGTTATTGCTTAGCACGTTACATAACAATGTTGAAATAGACTCCAATCACCCTAAGAAAAAGCCAGAAACTGTGACTTTTTACAATGCTACCAAGTACGGCGTGGATGTGGCTGACCAGATGGCAAAAAATTATAGTGTCAAATCGGCATCTCGAAGGTGGCCCGTACAGGTTTTTTTCAATATACTAGACCTAGCAGGGATAAATTCTTTCATTTTGTATAAAAAATGTCAGGTACCAACATAAAACGAAGGAATTTCATACTGAGCAAGTGAACTTTGCGGCAAAGTAGAAATTGATGCCGGACTTTCTGGAACCCAACAATTGCCTGAAGTGTCTATACCTTCTACTTCTCAATCTTCTACTCAAAATCCGGAAACTCGGAAAAGGCGAGAATGTTATGTACAAAAGTGCAAAAATAAAACTAATAAAGTCTGCGACACTTGTAAAAAGCCACTTTGCGGCTCTTGTAATGTAAACAAAATGTTAAAATGTAAAATATGTGTATAAATATTATAATTAATCATACATCAAACCCTGTGTTATTACTATAGTTACCATTTTTAACAGCTAAAATAATAAAAAAAAGATTTAATATATTGGAGGAGTCATTTGACCGGTCGCCGTCTTTGTAGGTAGATAGATTTTCCCGTCTTTCTAGTGTTAATAATGACAACTTTAGTAGATTGTTATTATGTTACTAATGTAAGTTTTTTTTTCATATTCAACCACCCAGAGTACACTGTAAGTAGCTGTATATCAGTATTTATTGCATATTCACATAATTTTTTTAAATTATCACTAACTAGCTTCTATGTTTTAGTGCTCTTTTATCCCAAAATTTTCAGTATCTATACAAACTAGATATGAGGACAATAATGGAACAACTGAAAATGTAAGATTAAAATATATTAAGTAAATAATATAATAAATAATAATAAATAAAGAATTAATATATTGAAAGACTCATTTTAAAATATCTTAAAGCTAAAAGTCAAAATTTTATAGATAGATTTTCTATTGCAATTAGGCTGTCATCAAATATAAAAATATTTAAGGTTTTTGTAACTTGGCTATTCATATGTTACAGTGCTTATGCCTTTCTGAGGAAGAAATTGAACAAAGGCAAGTTGATTTTCTTGATATTGGATATGATGAAATCAAACCCCATCATTATAAGGAAACTGAAGATCCTAAACTTTTTAAGTCTGAAAAAACTGGCCGTGGACCTTTGACTGAGGGCTGGCGTGATTCACATAAACCCATCATGTGTTGCTATAAGTTGGTAAATGCAAAGTTTGAAGTATGGGGACTGCAGACAAAAGTTGAAGATTATGTACAAAGTGTAAGTATGAAAATTATGTTACATGTAAAATAGGATTAGTCTATTAAACAAGCATAAAATAATAAATCTTATACCAATCACTTATCCATTGTAAGGATTTTGGTAAAATAGAATTTTATAACATATATATATTCTCTCTTATAAAATTCTGAGTATGTATTCTAATATTTTCAGGCAATCCGTGAAATTCTTTTACTTGGTCATCGTCAGGCATTCACATGGATGGATGAATGGTTCAACATGACCCTTGAAGATGTGAGAAATTATGAAAAGGACATGCAGGCCAAAACTAATATCAAGGTATAATTGGTTATTTTATCACCAGTTGCAAAATACCTTAAATATTAATAAGTTATATTGTTAAGATTAACCAAAATTTTATATATATTATATTATTGGAGGAGTCTTCTATATAATTGCTCTTTCGCGAATTTTGTAAACGTTTTTGACATTCATAAGCATGCGTTAAGTCGCATCTAAACTGAATAAATAAATTTTGATTTGATTTGATTTGATTTAATTTTTCCATTATAAATTTTTCGTTAATCTTAAGTTCTTGACAACATGCAATAAATTATACTATATACCTTGTGTGTTGTCTTGGGTATGATTTTTTCTGAATATGTTTTTATAGGTAAAGACTGCTCTTGAGAATGCAGAGGGTGAAAGCCAATCTCCACCTCCTACCCCAAAATCGCCAAAATCACCAAAATCTCCGAAAACCCCATCAGCATCCGGTACACCCACAGAGACAAAGTCTTGGTTTTCGTGGTCCTAAAGTGTGCACAAAAATTAAAAAACAAAACCTACCACTCAGAAACAGGGTTAAATTAAGTCATAAACTAATATAATTTTTGTTTAAATAGTCTCTTGTCAGTCACACACACCTTCTTAGATATATATATGTGGGTTGACTTAAAAGTTAAATCTTTAAGCTATGAATGTTCCTGCTAATTCTGATTTAGATATTGAATTGAGCAGATTTTGTATAAGATTATCCAGAGTTAATACAGAATAACCTAATTTATCACAATTTTGCAATTATTTATTTTACATTATAATTATTTGGTCCTTTGTAAACCTTGCTGCACATTGAGACTTGAGAAATATTTCAATTTCAAAAATTGTGATAAAGAAAAAAAAATGGAATGCGGCAAAAGTGTGTTTTCTTTTAAATAGTTTATAAATATGAAAATATGGCTGAATTAAAACATTAAACATATTGACTTGAATCACATATTTTATAATACATCTAGATCCAGGATAGAATTAGTTAATTTGTGTTTTGATCAATTCACTGATTGAGTCATTCTTGCAAATATGCAATATTGATTATTTCCGACACAAAGATTGCTCTTCTGGGATATCTGTAGTTCATATCTAAAATCAAAACTTATATTCATTGTGACTTGCATTTTGGCCTAATTGTCATTTACACATTAAATATTATATATAAATAATCTCACAAAAAATAATAATATGAATAGTTTGACACTAGAGTCAGGCTTTCAGGTAATATATACTATTTAAATTAATTTATAAAGTGGTAAAATGTAAAATATCGCCCCCGGCTTAGTGGTTAACTTATGTGAATTCTTAATTGTAGATTAGACTTATTTAATATAAATCAAGTTTCTGATGAAACAATGTTACCGGTTGGTAGGCTTGGGACTTCAACCAATCGTTATGAAGGATTTTCGCAGTCATATGTTTAGTAAGCAATACTCTAGCTAGATAATTACTATTGTTGTTGCTTTGTGGCCTAATATAAGTATTAATATTTATAGATTTATAGTAGATTATTTGTTTCTTGTTTTATTGATATTAACATTCCAATATATTATACAATACACAGCCAAATCAAACTAAAATCTAATCAATAATATTTTTCTTTACTAAAAATTACGACTTACAAGCTGCAATTAAAATGTCTAATTATTTTAAAAGTGATAATGTCAAACCATTTAATAGCTGCTTGAAGATTTTAGTACTCACGAAAGTATTGTATGAATAGTTCTGTCATGATTTTTATGTTTTATAAGTAGGTGATCGAACAAATGTACAAATAATTAATATTTAATGTTGTTACGTGTGCAATTTAGTTGTTATTAAGCAATAATTATTAAATAATAGTACTGGCACAAATAGCTGCCATGTTTTTACCTTTGAGCTTTTAAAAGTTTATATTGTGTTTTTTTGAATGCACGAATATTGTTGATGTACGAGTTAAAAAAAAAAATGCTAAGATGTAATCAGTGGCATTTGCTGTTACAAATGGGTGTTTTTTAATGAAAAACCATAGAAAAAATTAAAATTATCAAATATGTCTGCTTTCATATCATATTAATTGTAATAAATATTTGATGTATATTGTTGTTTTTTTCGCCCGTCTTTGTCTAGCAATTACGCTTAACATACATATACCGATTATATTTTTTTTATTATAAAAAAAATTGTACAACGATTAAAGTACGACTACTTAGTTTTAACAAACGAAACAAATTCAACACTAATTTAGCTTATAAGAAATTTTTGCCAGTTAACCTAGTAAGATGATATAATGTTAGATGTAGCCTTTCGCCGTACAAGTTCTTAAAACTATAACGGCAAAAAGGTAATTTATTATATTAAACTCTTTTGCATATCCGGGCTCCTAAGAAAAATTACGTTCTAAAGCAAAATCCGTTTATTAAATTGAATTCCATTGTCTATTATCTGATCATACAGAGATTAGGCAGTGGATCAACAGTTTAAAAAATATTTACTGATATTTACGTCGTCAAACAATACGTTTTACATTTTCTGTCGTTATAAATTTTCATCAAATTCTAAGAACGATATATGTATATACGTAATACGGTATTCATAATGTTTATAATACTTACGCTAACCAATCCTAAAAATTCTTAATAAATACGAATACATGAATAGCTTCATGAAATATGAAATATTGCATTTATGACCTCAGACATACAGGCTAACTTACTCCTAATATATTTGCTATTTTCAATACTTAATCTTAGTAGTAATTTTCCTTACACACACGCATTATCCATGTTAAATGAGCACCGGTACTAACGTAAACACCGGGTTTCCCAGGAATGTTGCAGCCAAGACCATAACTACTTAAGCCTTGGATATAGCCTGAACATATGAGTGGTCCTCCCGAATCGCCCTATAAATAAATTTAGAATTAAGACGATATTTTCATATCTATACGTTAATTAATGTAGCCTTCGATTCCCTTATGCCTTTAAATAGACGAAAACCGATCGTCGTTGGTGATATTTTATATTATCTCTGAGCACTAACGAAGCTATTTTAAATATTTCTATAGTAAAGCACATTCTCTTAACAGAATCTGAAATGATTAAACTTCAATCAAGGTTCGAAAATCGGTAATTTTTTTACTCGCTTTCAACACGAGTTTCGAGTTACCTTTGTCGTGTACCTTGTTGTTTATCGAACCTCATTGTGTACAAATAAAAATAATTAGCAGAACAAACAAATCGATCCATGGATTGTTGGAAGGCATTTTAAATAAGTGTTTATTATAAATTTTTGGAGTTGGAAATTATAATGAGCAACTAAGTAAACTTATTTCAGTTTCGGAAATCGTACAAGATGAGCATAAAGATTTAAAATCACCTGGCAAGCGTCTACGCCATCTCCAATAGCGCAAATCATGCCGGCCTCGGGTTGTGGGGCGATGTATGGCCCGAGAGACGACGAGCATTCGTCTAATGAAATAAGTTTTACTTCTGCTGACTGCAAAGTTTCCGTTGTTCCTTTGTTCTCTACGTCTTTGTATCCGTACCCGTATATTGTGCACTTTCCTGCGAAGTTCTAAGTTTTCGTAAGAGGTTATAATAAATATAATAGATAATTATTATGTCCGTAGATATATATATGTTTGTTAATAAAATTGCAAATACTGTATATATGAATGTTTTGATTAATCATTAATACATAAATAATCACCAAAATAATACACAAAAATGTAGCATTATACAAAATTGAGTTACTATTTTGAGATTTGAAAATCTATTGTGAAATATTTAATTAATGCTTTTTGTCGACAACTATATATAATGGTACCAAATTAAATTTCCTCTGATGTGTCTAATTTCAGAGAAATGCTGAATAAACTTTTGAAACGACACCGGTTGAGTAATTATTGCAATTGACCGAAACCAAAAGTGTACTGTGACTGATCTAAAAATAATCTTATGTATTTACAGAAACCCAAATGACATTCTTTTAAAAGCTAAACAATTCATACAGTTTGATACCTACTTTGCTTTCTTAATTGATATCTTTGGCATGTTCTCAAGAATTGGGATAATAATAGCGTGTTTAAATTGACAGTGCTGATTGCGTGAAGGCAACATTTTTGTCAGTTCATTCACAGTTACCTGATACACCGAAAGAGGAGTTAGGTAATATCGTCGCGTTGAACGATGTGAAATTGAGCTTTATTTGTAGGACGGCTATATCGTGTACGTGAGAGGATCTGAAACCATATAACTTAGGTTAAAGTGCGGCTTTAATATAGGCAAGGGATTTGGGACGAAAACAAGCGTGGAATAATGAAATCATTTACGTATTAGAAAAATATTAGGATTTCTCAACTAAAATACGTCGCGCGTTCTACATTACTTTTATTTTCTGTGAATTATTAAAACAAATGGACATTAGTAATTATTGTAGGAGATCTCAAAGTCGTTGAACTTGAGTTAACAGTTACTTGTGTCATTAAGTAAATTTTAAAATGAAAGTTAATGAAAGTCTATAACTACTCTGTGCCTTTGAAAATGAGTCGTATATTTAGATAAAACTTAATCGAAAACACCGACAATCTACAGGCAGGTGTATTTTTTTAAAATTCTCTATGAATAAAACGCCTAAGACACCTAATTAATTAAAATTAACGCATTAAGGGACTTCTTTAAATAATATATTTTAGTTATTATAGTTTAAGGTTAGTTTATGTTTTATATGTGTAAAGGAAATTAAAAGTATATATTTTATCAATAATTATTTTTAAATATTAACAGTTACTTCAACCAAATGAACAGTAAGTATATTTTATGAATTATACTTCCGTCAATTGATGTGAAAAACACTCACGGTTCATATAAGTCGTGTCTAGTAATTTTCAGTACCGGAGTTTTAGGTACACCTTGAGTACTAAAACAGAAATTATTCAATTGTATGAAGTAATAGTCCGGTTCATTTTGAACGCAATGTGCCGCGGTAATGGCGTTGTTGTGCGATAATATTGTCGCACCACATAAATGACGAGAATTTGACGAATTCCTCAGAGATGCCGCCCGGAGTTGAGTGCCTTGAAGAACATTGTTTATAAGTATTGGTTACCCGACTTGGCTCCACATAGTTTATTACGTTCAAAAGGCATTAAGCAGTTTAGTCAGGTTTACTTTCAAAGTATCACGAGAATGATAAGGGCATGAAATACCTTTCCGAGGTCAGTAATCGTTTATGAATAACATAGTCTACATACAAAAATGTTAAAACGTTTGGCCTAATCTTAACGCTCAGGTTCTGCGTTTGAATCAAAGCTGTGCTCCAAGATGCGCTGAACTTTATCTGCGTCTTAGATCAAACAAATGCAACGGTCCCTTGGTTCAAGTCAACCCGATAACTTGCTTACCTATTAAGGAAAACCGGCACAGTAAGGCTTCGAGCATAGGCTGTCGTTTGTGGCGTCGTTTAATTATGTAAACGATAAATTATTTCCTATCTATGGTTGGCACAAAAATACAAAGCACAATTTCACAATTATGTTTTCAGTATTGCATAAAAAAGATACCACAAGCGACGTCTTCTCCCCCAACTACGCGTTTAATCCTTCTACATTCAGAACACGTTACGATTAATATATATAAATAGCAGAGCATTTTATTGCGAAACATATTCACGCGATTATTATCACTTACTGTCTAAACACTAATAAAATGTCCATAACTCTTCCGCAAATATTTATTATATTTGACGTATTTGTGAACAGGTGGTTTGTGAAAATATTTCTCGGGCAACAATGTGTGGGTGCCGGTTGTCCTGACTTCGAATCCGGCCAAATAAATCTATTTATATATTAAATAGCAAACAGCAATACCTTAAAAGAAATATAAGTTATTCTAGTGAACATTTAAACAATATTAATACGTACGTTCGTTTTACTTACGACATTCTGTGGCTAAGTGAATAACACAGCAGATGTTTGTATAGAGGTATAATGATATTTGTTCATGAACCACCGAAATGATCAATGGTTATCATCCGTTTTTAAAGTTTCTTAAACGTATTCCATAAAACTGACACGAACAGTTCTAGCGCCATTTTTTAAAATTATTTTTGGATATGTAAATTATATATGGGTTTTCCTGTTGAGATTTGCGTATAATAATCGTAAATATGGTTTAAAATTAATTGTATTTTTCCTTGCATTCGTTTTGTGCGTTAATGTGGCTGTATTATATTAAAGGAAGCGGCCATAATTCGACTTAAGCTCAAAGGTTGAATTCACTAGGTTTTAATTATTAAGTTTTAGAGCACACACCTATAGTCTCTGAGAGATATAAGGCCACCGTATAAATCCCTAACACGATTATACATAGAAGTTGCTTCATATTAGTTTACCTTTTGATACAGCTAAGATACTTATTATTTTTATATACATATATGTATCAATTTTTTTTCTTTATTTATTGATAATTCAATTTTTTAACACCGGAAAATAAAACGCTTCAGGCTCTTTCTAATTATGTTAAAATATGCTTTGTTTGAGGATAAGGTAGATATTTATAAATAATGTTTTCTTTGAATCTCAACTTCCAGATGATCAATGAGATAGATGATTTATAATTTCAAATGTTCAGACTGCAGTAACTAGATTAACATTTCACATTTAATTATCTAAGTACTAATAGTAATATAAGATAATAAAACAATTTCCTATGCCGATAAGATTGTTCACACTTAAACAAAATTTCTTACTAATTGATTTAGGATTCAGCGTAAAACATGTTTCATTATAACAAGACAGGGCAGTGATAGATGTCACTAGAAATTAATCTTAGTCGCACGCAGCGTTTAGCAAGACTAAAATAAACGTTCTATAATTACTTAGTGTTATTGTTGTGTTACAAATGATGCCAAAACATAGGGACAACAGACAGGTGGGAACGAAAAGCGGGTAAAGGAATGTGTTCACTGTTCATTAGTAATACGTACCAATCATACGACTTATTACTAACTTAATAATTAGATATTAAACTAGAAATTACAAACTATGGACCAAGGTATAACTGTAAGTATATTTCAATATAACTTATCAACCGCGTATTAATAAGCAAATTCGTCGGCATTATCTAGTTTTGAACTGTAACTGTAAGCGAGGCAGTGACAAATGAACAATGTATTGTGAATACGACTCCTAAGCGCGTTTATGTAACGCGAAGGCGCGAACGTGAGGCGTGAAGCGGGTGCAAGCGGCGTCGGGCGTGCGGCAGTCTTTGCCAACCAGCAGGCACCGCGCACCGCGCCAGACACCAAACGCCATGGATCGCGCGAGCGGCGATTCTCCGCCCGCCCCGAGCTCCCCGCCCGCCCAATCTGGCTTTGGCGCCTTCTGCAGCGCGATCTCTGAAACGTTCTCGGTACGTAACGAGTACCTACACGCACACACAAACACGACACAATATTGGCGCCACAATTCAATTTCATTTAGGAATATATAAAACGCAATAAAATTTGTCTATCATTATCTATTCTTAAAGAACGAAGTTTGCTTTAGGCCTCTTTAGATAGAATGGCACAGAAAAGTCACCAAGGGAAGAAAACATAAACAATTTATTATTAGAGCGCTCGTTCGGACCGGGTCGTATGGCCGTGATTTGTCCGATGGCTATGATATACAGAAATACTCGCGCAATAAACGAATAGCCAACGCGTACAAAGGCCGCGCGACATCAGACATTCAAACGAACTGTGGAAGTCGATTATCACGGCACCGAGCCATCTCAGCCAACGCGTCAACATCGGCATCTTAATTCCATTCATCAAAAAATAGGTATCTATTTCTTTTGAACTTCTATTATTCTCTTCTGCTTCTATATTCTATTTAACATAATATACATATTTCAAGTGCGGTGACGGTGCACGTGTGATAGTGAGAAGTGACGAGTGGCAAAAGTGAATTAAGTTTATCTAAGGTCAAGTGTTGCTGGGTGAATTAACAAAAAAATTATAAGTATTAGGTATTTGTGTCGAACATGCTATTACTAAAAATGTTTTACTAAAATACTGTATATTTTGATCAACTAAAACCCCAAAAAAGTAATAAAAAAATTATTATTTTAATTGAATCAGCTTAATCTAATAAATGTTTATTATTATATTATATTTCTCTTAATCCATTTTGAAGAAACTTTTAAAAATGCGGTTGATATTACATTTTTTACCTAAACAAATATAAATCACATCTGCGGATATTCAGAAAGGTGTCGCCAAAGCTATATAGAGTATTAAACACTAAACAATTTGAAAATTCATAAATTTAAATTAAAAAATTACTTTAATTTTCGGCAAGATCCTATTGCGGGTCACTGCGTAGGTCGTAGCACTGTCTACGCGGCTACATATAAAATAGACGGTAAATTAGTTGCTACGAACGAGCCTACGATGTTCATTTGGTTTGTGTTTATTATATAGGTACTGTTGGCGACTCATAAATAGAAATATAAATAAATTATAAGATAGGTTAGAAAATTGTAACTCTATAAATAGAAATTAAGTATGAGTGTTACGAGTTATAAGTTAGACAAAATATTTACACATAATGTAAGTGAGAAATATTGGTAAATTATGAATGTAAATTTATTAAATAAATAAATATAATGCTTCGTCGAATAAAAGGGTCACACAGCTCTCGTCGCGGTATACCGGCGCAAATATATGTAAGCGTAGCTCTCGTCGCGGTATACTTGTGTGGTACTTAAGCCCGGCGAGATCTAGTCTCGGCAGTCTCGGCAGTCTCGGGAGTCTCGGCAGTCTCGGAAGTCTCGGTTCAGTCTCGGTTCAGACTTGACACGGTGCAGACACGCGTAGAGACTCGGGCTCTTTCCTCTATCCCGTGACAACGAGCTGTGATCCACAAAGAATCGGCGAAGCAAGAAATAAGAACAAGGCGCAGTTTCACTTCAAGACAACACCTACAATTACGCACTAGCAGGGGTGCGTGGGTCGAGGCGGTACCAGCGTTACGTCGAGCCGTCTTGACAAAAGTGTACGAAGTCAAACCCCACCGGTACACAAAGCCGCACCGAGGTTACTTAGGTTACCGCACGGGTGTTATCAAACGAACACACTTAAACGTACTATACCGTGCAGGCCTGAGTATATCTGAGGTGTCGTGGGGGTTGGCGCAAACAATAGTGGTCCTTCGAAAGCCGGATCCTGCAACAATAGTGGTCCTTCGAAAGCCGGATCCTGCAAAAATAGTGGAGTGAATCAAGAAGTGAATATTGCAAGAAGAAAATGCCAGTCACAAGATCACAGAACGGGATGCAGCGAGGGGAATCGACGTTGACTGTTACCTCCGCCACTACGTCAGAAGTCCGGACTACAGGCGAAGAGATAACGATCGAGCAGTCCACGTCGACGAGCGCAGCCAGCCACTCAGAGCAAGCATTGACTCTGACACCAGCGGGTTATACCCGGCGGGCCGCATCTAGAGCCGTATCAAAAGCCAGCTCAAGAAGACTAGCCGAGGCCAGAGAAGAGTTGGCTCGCTGCGAACTGCGGGAAGCGCAGGCAGCAGCACGCCTGGCCAGATTACGATTAGAAGCAGAAACGGAAGAGGAAGACTCCGTTATAGAAACCGTCAACGATGACCATGAAGAAAAGGTAGCAAACTGGATGCGCTCATCGGCACAAAAGCCAGAAGAAATTGAAACAAAAAGCGACATTCGAGCAATAGCCGACGCAATAAAGGAAGTCATGACGAACCATGTAGCGCCGCAACCGAAATACTTTCAAGAGCTGCCGATATTTGAAGGGGACAGCTCCGAATGGACGGCGTTCCGGGTCGTATACGAAAATACATCTCCGATGTTCTCTGACATTCAGAATATGGCGCGGCTACGTAAAGCGATTAAAGGCACGGCGAGAGAGAGTATTAAGAGCCTCTTGTACTCAGAAGCGACGCCGGAAGAAGTAATTAACGCTTTACGCCGAAGATTTGGTAGACCCGACGCATTGGTGCTAGCCGAACTGGAGAAATTAAAGGCGCTTCACAGAACGACGGAAAGTCCCAGGGACATATGCGTTTTTGCGAGCCAAATAAACAACAGTGTGGCCGCCATAAAAGGATTGAAGAGACCGCAATACCTCTACTCACCTGAAATCGTGAAAATTATCATAGAGAAGATGCCTCCAATTCTGAGGTTCAGATGGTACGACTACACGGCTGCGAGGGAAGAGGAATCGTTCTCTGATATTCAAACAATAAGCAACTTCCTCAATTTAGAAGCGGATAAATGCGGCGCATTCGCGGTACTCGAAGAGAGCAAAAGTGTACGACCGAGCGCAACGATAAGGAGACCGGTGAAGCAAACTACTTTTAGTATTGCTGAAAAGAGTAGACTAGAAGAAATCAAGTGCCCAGACTCTGAAGGCAACCATAAGCTCAAAGACTGCCAAAGATTTCTGAATGCGGCAGTTAACGAGAGATGGGAAACAGTTAAGAGACTTAAGGTCTGCTTCAAGTGTCTCACTGGGAAACACCGGAAAGAAAAATGCCGAAGACCACCGTGCAAGTTGTGTCGAAGATGGCATCATAGCTTATTACATGTGACATCTGAGAGCGAACAATGTCACGAAGAGGCAGCGACCGAGACAGCGACGGTCAATACAATTAGCACACCGAAAGCTATACTTAAGATGTTCAAGGTGGAGATATACGGACCGGCTGGGAGCAAACAGATACTGGCGCTGCTAGATGAAGGCTCAACGGTGACACTGCTCGACGAAAGTGTGGCTTCAAGCATCGGCATAAAGGGTCCTCGCGAAACCTTAAACATAGAAACTATCGGCGGAGGCCAAATGAAAAATCACGACTCCATGATTTTAGATATCGAAGTGAAAGGGATCAAGCAAGATCAGAAGAGCACACTGAAGCGGGTTAGAACTATCAAGGAGCTCAAATTAACCCCACAACTCGTCGATAAAAGCCGACTTAAGAAGTGTCATCATTTGCGGGGTTTACTGCAAGACGTGTGCTACAAAGCTGAGGCACCGAAGCTGCTCATTGGCCAAGACAATTGGGAACACATTGTCTCGTTAAAAATACGACGTGGAAAGCCAGGGCAGCCGGTGGCGTCAAGAACAAAGTTAGGGTGGGTTATCCATGGCTCCGATAGCAGCGGCGTGTCACCGATCAATTATGTGAACACATGTGCACACGTAAGCGTCGTCGAAGACAAAATTAATCAGCCAGTGAGGGAACTTCTCAATATTGAGTCTTTGGGGGTTCAGCCGAAGAAGCCTTCAACGGCTATAGAACAGCAAGCTCTACAAATATTGGAAATAAATAGTCAACAATTGGAAGATGACAGATCCGAGGTCGGACTGTTGTCGAAAAGGAAAGACATACAACTTCGAAACAATTTCTCAGCAGCCTTCAACAGATTTCAAGGAATAGAAAAGAAACTGTGTGAGGACACTAAGTTTAAAAATGAATATAGCACGCAAATAGATCTGTTGAAAAGCAACTACGCTGAAGAAGTAACAGCCGACTGCACATCGAACAAAAAGTGGTACCTGCCTCACTTCCCAGTGAGGAAAAAGCTAAGTATTGTCTTCGACGGTGCAGCCAATCACAACGCAGTTAGCCTCAACGACGTTCTGCTGTCCGGACCGGACTTACTACATTCAATATTTGGAGTGTTACTGCGAGTACGTCAAGGTCTCGGATCGATAGCGGCCGATATAAAAGAAATGTTTCTGCATGTGAAAATATGTGAAGAAGACAGAAACAGTTTCAGTTTCCTTTGGCGAAAAGACAAGGAAGCGGTAGTGAAGGATTACAGAATGTTATTAGTGATTTTTGGAGCCGCATCGTCGCCTTGCACCGCGATTTATATAAAAAACAACAACGCAAAGGCCTTCTTTCATAAATGCACCGAAGCTCGGAAAAGCTACCTAGAGCATATCGGTAGAATAAAAGACAATCGGCTGCCGCGATGTATGTCACTATTCTGCACTGAGGGGGAGCTGCATACTGTCGCAGACGCAAGTGAGTCAGCGTATGCAGCCGCAACTGGAGGTAATGGAAAATACTCAGTAAACCTCGTGGATGCCAAGTCGAGAGTAAAGTCTCGGAAATCAATATCTACGCCGAGACTTGAACTGCAGGCAACCTTGTTGGGGACAGAACACATAGACAATTCTAGACCAATAACGAACCTAGCTGACAATTCGGAAGAGGAGGCGCTAAAACCAAACTACTTTCTCATTTGACGATCCAGTGGAGCTGCGCGCATACGACATTTTCCTGATGCAAAGCTGGTGGGCAGAAAAGATTTGAAGTCCGTCCAACGACCCTCTGATCACTTTCGGAAGAGATTGCTACGGGAGTACTTGCCTAAACTACTGCCCAGGAAAACGACTAGACTACAGAAAGGCGAGCAGCTGCAACCAGGCGACGTGGTTTTTATCGTAAAACGCACGCTACCACGATGCACTTGGCCGAGGGGAATCATCGAAACTACATACCCCGGGCCCAACGAAATAACCAGAATCATGGACGTCGCAACCAAAGGGGGAGTGTTACGAAGACCATCGTCGAGGATCCTGATCTTGGTGCCTGCGGAGTCGCCGTGCAGGAACGACGGTGCTACGCACGAGGGGGAGAATGTTGGCGACTCATAAATAGAAATATAAATAAATTATAAGATAGGTTAGAAAATTGTAACTCTATAAATAGAAATTAAGTATGAGTGTTACGAGTTATAAGTTAGACAAAATATTTACACATAATGTAAGTGAGAAATATTGGTAAATTATGAATGTAAATTTATTAAATAAATAAATATAATGCTTCGTCGAATAAAAGGGTCACACAGCTCTCGTCGCGGTATACCGGCGCAAATATATGTAAGCGTAGCTCTCGTCGCGGTATACTTGTGTGGTACTTAAGCCCGGCGAGATCTAGTCTCGGCAGTCTCGGCAGTCTCGGGAGTCTCGGCAGTCTCGGAAGTCTCGGTTCAGTCTCGGTTCAGACTTGACACGGTGCAGACACGCGTAGAGACTCGGGCTCTTTCCTCTATCCCGTGACAACGAGCTGTGATCCACAAAGAATCGGCGAAGCAAGAAATAAGAACAAGGCGCAGTTTCACTTCAAGACAACACCTACAATTACGCACTAGCAGGGGTGCGTGGGTCGAGGCGGTACCAGCGTTACGTCGAGCCGTCTTGACAAAAGTGTACGAAGTCAAACCCCACCGGTACACAAAGCCGCACCGAGGTTACTTTGGTTACTGCACGGGTGTTATCAAACGAACACGCTTAAACGTACTATACCGTGCAGGCCTGAGTATATCTGAGGTGTCGTGGGGGTTGGCGCAAACAGGTACATACTTATGTAGTTTGTTAGTAAAATATTATTTTTCTTATAAAACATTAAGAAAGGTAAACGATTCGGTAAACGTTTAAACGACGGATAAATAAAGATTTTAATATTTTTTTAACCTTGGGTTCTTACTTCCGTAATCTGGAAATAAATTCGCATACAGAAGCTTAATTATGTATTTATTTATTTCTCCTTTCTAACTTGTCAATCCACAGTAAATTAGGTAATAGAAAAGATTGGTAATTTATCACAAATTTATATTTACTAATTCAAGTATTACGTAAGTATTATACTTGGGGTTCTTTGATTTTCTTATTTGGTAATTACATCAACAGTAATCATTAACTTAATAATTTTTAATACATTCAAGTTGAATGCGAAGGCGGAATTTTTAAATCACTTTCATGGATATATGTTTACCTCAGTACCTCAGTTTGTTCCAGTTCCTAAAACTATCATACTATTTTAATTAAAGACAAATTCTCATTACAATTATTGAAGTTTGAAATGCAAATCAGTAAAACGGAATTCTTGTCGTCAAGACTTGTGAAAAGAAACACTACATCTTTTTTCTTAGTCACAAGAATAATAAAAAAACAAAGCAAAATGAACAACTAAATTCGTGGTATTAATGTTTGTACATGTGTTCACCGCGTATTTAAGTGACGCCATTCATAATGGGTGTACTTTGTATGTAAATAGTGGGGACAGGGTGCAAGGTTAACTTTTACATCGAATGGTTCGACCGCATCGATCGAACGCGTTGGCATTGCCCTCTTTCCCAAGATTAAAATTCCATTGTACCGAACAAGCCTAAGATATTTCGCCAATATTCGTTTATTACCTATATTCGGTCTCACTATCGCGTCATTTAGTTGATCCTAGTCCCAAATTGCATAACACGTAACACGAAACACGTTTCTGCATAGGTTTCATTAGACTCGTTGATCAGGATATTTGCTTATATTGCTTACAACTTGTTTAACAACCCGAAACAATACTTTTTTGTCATGCAAGTGGCATACAAAGTAAAAGAAAGCTGGGAATAAATATTGAGGAACCATTTATGTTTGTTTATTTAAGAGAACCGTTAAATCAGAAAATAATTACCAATTACCTCATTGTTTTTCCTACAATTTGATATTGTTCCAATTTTTTAATTCCTAGGAATCGAATAAAATACGCGATGAGTAATGAACAATTGAAAAAAGATTCGTGAGAAACGTCTCTGGACAGTATAGTACTCACCTACACATACATCGGTTCGTTTAAGATGTTATTTATATAATAGGCTATGCGATTAGTCCAGTCGATCCATTTGAAATTTAAAGAGTTTAAAAGATCAGTGATGTACTCCAATCATAAATGGTTTAAAAGCATTCGGGATTCATTGCTGCGTTTTCAATATGTAGGTAAGATTATTATAATAAAGTTATCACTAGTTCCATTTGCCAAACAAGAATTTTTTTATCAGTAATGAAATAAAAATCATCAACTAAGTTAGCAAGTTTCTTCTTTTGAGCTTTTGATGCGGAATATTATATGTCTATTTCTAATTGCTAACAATAGAACTGTTATAAAAACTACTTTGCGATGAATTTTCTCAATTCGCGTTTAATCTTAATAAATACCGGGTGTAATAACATATACTATATAATAGGTACGAAAAACGAATAAAAATAAGATATAATCTGCCTTCCTGGCTTATATGTACACATAACCTAGAGGGCATAGGCTCGACTCCCGGCGATAATTTTTTTTCCTTAGTAGGAACCTAATTGCTTTAAAATTGATTATTGAGCAAAAACATTTTTTAGTTTAATTGTCCAACTAACTCCTCTTTTTATTATGTCACATTACTGTCTGTAACTGCTAACACAAAAACATAACTTTTAAGATCGCACGGAATCGTTTTAAAATTATTATCATTTAATAACGGTTCAACAAATTATTAGTACATTTTATATGTATTTAAACCTTAACTTAGCCTTTTTACGTTTAACATAGTTTTTCATCTGTCTCATGTCAGTGAAAAAAGAAAACGCAATTTGACAGAAATAGACGAACGCGTGTTTAGATGATACTGCTCATATGTAACGTTTATTTGTTGTGTATTGTCATGTTTATTTAAATCTTTAATGAGAATAATTTAATGAGATGGCAAAAACCTCTGTACTACTTTTAATACTCGGAATTATTGTAAAAATATTTTTATCCGGTTCCACTTGGAAAGATGCCAGTTAGCACAGATTAGGTAGCTATGTTCGCCACAAATGACAGACTCTAATTGCCATCTTAATACTCATATAACAATATGATTGATAAGAAATATGGATAAAAATTATATTTGTAAAAATAACCAAAGTATGCTTTTCAAATTGTAATATTATATATTACAACACCATTTATAAATATTTAAACACGTAAACCTAAAGTAGAAATTTTAGCAAGCAGTTTTCTTAAACCGCACAAGCTTGTGTGTAAGCCTTACATGTTCCATAATAAAAATTGCGTCCTCTATCAAATGTTCTGTTTGGCCATCAAATTGTAACATTTCAATGGATTATATATTAAATTACAGTTTTAAAAGTATCAAAATAGGCAAGTAGAATCTCCCTTCTGTGCCCACAGATGTCGTCCATTTTAGTTCAAAGTAAATGCTTGCCCCAAAATGCTTTCCTTAATTGTTTAAGCAAAATGGCGGTACACCGCGTTTGTCCGGTATACGTAAGGACTTCAAACATACGAAGTTAGGGTTGAGAGTCGCATACTTTAGTACAGGGCTACTAATTAATAATTAATAAAAAAATTACAATGTTCAGTTTATTATTGCCGATATTTGAGCTATTAACATATTTGAAAATTTACCTGATACTTGCTAAATAGCATCTAATGAGATAATTATTATTTGTTTCGTTTCAGGGAATGGCTACCACATCCCGAACTCGAAGAAAGGTAAATCCTACTAAGACCATTAGATTTGCTTTTTTTTCTGCGATGTCTATGAAAATATTGGGCACAGCTTATTAGAACAACAGTATTACTAGCGGTTTTGGACGTGTTAATGGGTCGTAGCATTATATAATATGCCAAAAGCCTTCCGCATAAATAGAACTCTCCCACGTAAATGAATTTAACCCTACTAATATTAGAATAACTAATAACTAATACTAGAAGGTCTCTAGGTACAAATCGATTTAAAGTGCAACTAAGGAAAGTTTATCTCATGCCTGTATTGTAATGATGCGATGTGATAAGTGATATCAAATTAAAAGTTTTAACAGAGTTATTCTTAAATAAGAACTGTTGGTTTTAAGTTATTTTACGTGAAAATAAATGCAGAGAGAACCAAGGAAACGGTATCCCAAATTATTTAAAACTTTAATTTTTAGATTTACCTTACTAACTTTCGTTGATACGATTTATGTACTTAACAATCGTTACATATATATTATATATACACAAACCTCACGTGTTTATATTTGGCAACACGACAGCGGAATGCACAGGCATTAATACAATGTAGGCGTATAAGTACACTTTGGTATAAATTTTTGTGACTGCGGTCCTTCGCATAATGGTAAACCATTATTATTTGAATGAAATATATCATAATTTTATACATAACGTGCTATTTTGTTATTGATAAAAACTTGCTACCTCTAAGCATGAAGATAGTTATTGTTGATAGTGTTTTTTTACTGTCTACTAAACTAAACGTACCGACACATAAATACACATGTTAAAGTTTCCAAAAAAACTTTCGTTTTACCAGATAAACACAAGTCCATTGGATTAGTATTGAGTACATAAAGGATTTTTCTTTGATATATAAACATTTACAGTTTTTTTTTAATTCGTGTCGTCTATTGTCAGACTTCTAGCTAGCTAACTTCTAGTACCATTATAAAGTAATCTATATAAAAGTTTTTAGTGACATCGCCTGCATCACCAATTTAGCCCAGTAATAAAATTGATACATTTAATGAGCTACTGTAAAACAATGCATATAACTTTGTAAAGTTAATGAAGAATATTATCGTTAATAATTGTTTAATAGAATTTGGTCACAATATTTACTTAAGAATTATGTTAGTATTTTAATTATAATTTTAAAGTACTGCCAAGCGTACAATTTTATCCACAACAATTTCTTTTGAAACGCGAATGCAATTCTGTGGTACGCCCCTTTACCTTTTAACGTTTTATTAAAAAAATCTTCGAGGCTAGACTTTAATTCTGTCATAAAAGTGAATTTCTTTTTCAAAAACTTTTTAATCTCAGTTTTATTTACGTTCACATTTTACGGTTTTTCGTGAAGCCACGGTTTACGGACATAACTGTCAGCGTAAAATGTAACCTCGGAACATTGAAGTGTTTAGCAACGAATTGATGAATGTTTTCTTTGAAGATGGTATAAGACGTTTACATTTGTTTTATGTGCCTTTCAAATAAGAATAATTACCAAAAGGCAGCATGAAAAACTGTATTTTTAGTTCTGATTACTGCTTTAATGAATTGCTTAGACGTGCAAGTTTTGCGTATACAGTTTATGTTATTGTCTTGGTTATTCCGATGTTTCTTGACCTGTATAGGGTATTAGTCAGATTCGATTCGCGATAATCGGACGCGCTCGAGTATTTCTGATGATTAATTTTTTTACTAATCTGATTCTTATCCTTGACGGACGCCCATATACATATATGGGACTCATATATGGTAGAGGAGCTTAACCATATACAAGGTATCCCCCTATATATTATTCTGCCACGCTGTATTAAATCTCGAAATCCCCTCTTGGGCTCCCTTACTATTAGGCAGGGACGTTTTTGAATAATAACTTTTAAAAACGTTGATTTTAAAAATTTTGACTCTGACTTAAGGTCTATCTTTTAGCCACAAAAACTGTCCGATTATTTATCTATAGTTATTTTTTATTTGTATCGATATGCCATTGCTTTCGTTGATGCTGTGCCAAACGCGACATTGGCTATTTCGACGCAAAATCACTGAATTATAAATCCCTTTTGGCTCCCTTTTCAATGGTGCTGGACTGGTATCTATAATATGTTGTAATCCTTCAGGTTCTTGGCACATACCTTGGCAAACACTTAATTGTAGGTGTTGACAAATTTAAATGTTTTACTAAAATATCGATGGTTAACTTGCATTAAAATATTTTATTGAATTATGCATTGAACTGCAAATTTATTATGCGCAAAAGAGCACAGATGAGTTTTTTATAAATATTATAATTATTTACTTAAATCTTTACTTTATAATTAATTATACGCGTCTATTGTTTGTAATTTTTAGCAAAAATAGTAATTGTATTTGTGTATGTTATTTTATAATAAGTATTTACTGTGTTTGACGTTTTTGTTTTAATGTGTATTCCGTTTCTGGCTGCGTTGTGTAATTGTATAGCTATATAACTAGCAATTGAAATACAAAAAAATAAACAAATAAATTGGAACCAGGATAAAACTTATTTTGTCGTGTTGCTTGTCATTTGGGTTACACATTAAGCCGGTCGGTATTATATCGTCTCACGAACTTATGTAATATATATATTTATTTACCGTAGAGTAACTTATAAAAAAGATTGAAATATTTAATGTAAAATTATATATATATAATGTATATATATACCTTAGATGGATATAGGTAAGTATATTGAAAAAATAACACCGATTAAAAAAACTGTTTTTGGTAGGAATCCTATATTATACATCTCTCCTACAGAATCCTCCTGCTATATAGCACGCATATGCGTGGATCACTTATTCAAAAACGACTGAACCAGTAATGATGAAACTAGGAATGTGTGGATATGTTGAAATATACGTAGTATAAAAAATACGTTGAAATTTAGCACATTTGCTTGAAAGCCTCAAAAGATTGTCATACTTAAATATTCATTTCACAACAATATCAAATACGAATATGTCCTCGTTTTTTGAAATCGGTTAAAGAGTCTAGCGCTAGCCAAATAGTAATAAATCATTGTAGCTATTAAACGTATAATTATTATTTTATGTACGCGAGTAATTATGGTTTGAATCACTAAACGCATATTTTCTTTCAGAAACTATTAATGTTTGCCTTATATAAAATAACATAACCTTTATTCAAGTACTACATAATTAGGATTACAATAAGTCCATGTCACTTTGTTTAAAACAAAACAATCTCCGACGGAGGAAGATCTCCTCCAAATTCTAGTTGTCTCAGCCTCGCCATCTCTGTAATTCCATCTTCCCGTTTCTAGTGGGTGTCTTCTTCTTTTTTATCTTTTTTCTTCACACTGAGCCGTTCCTAGTAAGAGTATTGACCAATCTGTCATCCCAAATCCAAGCCATGACTACTTGAATGTGTTTCGACGCGATATTTTTGTAAGAATTCGTATTTTAAAGTTTCAATCCAAGAAGTTTTGCCTTGTAAATTAAAATGAAAAAAAAAACACGAATTTTGGATATGAATTATAATGATCAAAATTATTGCTATTCATACATTGCACTGATCAATATGTTGATAAGCAGTGATAACATTCTACGGTTGATAAAACTGGTCACTTAACGTTTTGTATTTGTAAATCGTGTTTGTTTACTTTACATTTATGAGTCTTACAAAAGTGTTATGTATGTCTGACGATTGTGTGTTGCAGCAGGACGATGATAAGAAAAAGAAAAAGTCACCGGTGGACGACCGCCCTACGGTACCAGCGCCCAGCGAAGCGATGCTCAAAAGTAAGTACAATTAATATTTACCATTCTTCACCTTAAAGGAGATAATAAGAAAGAAGATAAATCAAGAAAAATTAAGATGGATATCTGTGTCTTTTTCCGGTTCGTCTCTTGATGATATTGATAAACTATGTTTAGGGCCGGATTTAGAGGTATGGAAGCCTTGGGGCAAGCCACTGAACTCAAATTATTAAAATTAACCAAGTAAATTATTTTAGTCTTTAAGAGACATAACATATTTCTTCTACAAAGGTAAAACAGCGAAAAAGATATCAAAAGAAAAGTTTTTTACTAGTCGGAATTTAAATCATTTTTTGTTTTCCGAAGTTTCTTTTGTGGGTGCCCCTTTTTGTGGACGCCCCGTTACAGTGTGAGTATATTAAGGATTTATTAGGTACAACGTTTAACCCTAAATGGCTACGATGAATAATTAAAAGTCCAAAGTAATTTTATAATATTAAAAGAAACCTATTCCGTTATTTGCTGCAATTGATTAACCTTGAATTAAGGAACCCTCGATTATCTTATCATCAAGAAGTCCAAAGAAACTTGATGGAACGAGTTCGTTTAATTGATAGGAATAAATGATTCACCCCGTAATACGTATTTCTGGTGTAACTTCCTTCTTCTTTTTTTTAGAAAAAAGAAAGAGAATAAGATTTATACGACCCAAAAATCTCTTTTGGATTTTATTATATATTTCTTTAACTGAGAAAAAACACAAGGTATTTTATTTGCCAGCGTTATACTTTGGTATGGTTCAATTATAATGGTAAAAAATATAGTGGTAAAAAGTTAAATTAAGACACAAAAGTTTGTTTTTTATTGTAAAACAATAATTTTCACTGTTATGTGTGGTGAAGTGCGAAGTGTAATTCTTATTTTTCTTCAGTATCGTGTAGTACTAATGCTATAGAATATAAATCTATTGAACGGAAATAAGCGGAAAACTACTATAACCTAAAAGGTCATTAATAGAAAATGTTTCAGTCATTAATCCCTAGTCATAATTCACTATTACCGACAGCAGACATTTTTCGTGACAGACTCAATTTTAAGGTTCGGAATGGAATTTTATCTATGTTTGCAGAAACATTAATAACTTTATGGTGACTTACGCTCTCATCAACCTGATAAATGATAACGAAAGATTTTATCGTTCTTTGTTCATGTATTAATTTATGGTACATGCAATACCTGTTAAATTTCTTGATTATTTCAACTTCTAATAGATCTACCATTCGTATCGTGTGGTACTTTATCTACCTTAATAATCATTGTATGGCTGTGCTAAGCGGCAAGCTTTTTAATAAAAAAATAAACATTCTTTAATTTGTGTAAAGTTTTTCTACAAAGTGATGTACATATCTTTATTAGTTATTTTTAAATTATGTTCAGAAAATTAGCGCATATTAACAGAACAAGAAATTATTGAGGATTAAGCGGGAATCTTTTTTGATTGTTTGGATGTTTCCCAGTTACATTTGTTTACAAAGGAGCTCCATTAGAATGTTGACAGAATTAGATGTTTATGTGAACCGAATTGGATATTTTTCATTGTAATATTGGAGAAATCGAACCATGATGAAGATCGTTGTACCTATGTAATTTTAATATGTATTTTAAGCAACGTTGTTTGATTATAGAGATGAGAAATAAAGTGAATGACCGTTGGCAAAAATACGAAACCCCTATAAAAAGTGTTCTCCAATTCTAATTCTTAAGATTCCACATTGTTATTTAAGTTTGCATTTGATAATTTTAGAAAAGCTATAAACGTCCAAGAATAATACTAAAATTTACTGGTCATTACAAATACGCGGAGGAATATTTGGCGTGAAGAAAATTACAAGCATTAATGTATGACGCCGTAGAAAATTTCCTCGAATACGTAAAATAACAATGTAGTGTTAATGAAAACTGCGGAATGACTGAAACAGAGAATTATCATTATAAGTAGTGCTATTTCATTGCGGTTTAGACTAGACATCTAAACTATTTAGCAAAAAACTTATAAACAAATAGTGTACATAAGTACGTTACAATGTAAGTAAGATAATACGTCGCCGAACATTTAATATTTTTTTATTTTATTTATTTATTTCAAACATACACATTATCTTTACAGCCTATGCCAATACGACAATGTGGAGAAACATTTAATAAAAATATAATAATGTACATAAAAATTAGACACATAATTTACACAATATCGCTACTGTGAATTCACTCTGCGAACATATAAATATGTCGATAGTATCGGAGACAGCATTTAGTAAGCGCAACGTCCTGGATAACGGGGATCTGTGCAACAGACTAGTTCTTGCCTTTGGTATCGCAAATAACCTTCGCTGTCGCCGTCGCACATATCCCATAGGTACTAAGAAGCCCAGTTCCTGGAGTACACTCGGGTTACACACTATCCCCCTCAAGACTTTCAGTACGTAGTAGGCCAAATGTAAGTCCCGTCTGGTTTCCAATTTGTTGTACCCCATCATCCCTAATACAAATAATGTTGGGTACATTAAAGGATAGTAAGGATAGACGCCATACAGTCTGTTATAGAAGTGACGTGCAAATTTATTCTGTATGCGCACCAACATAAGACAGTATTTAGCTTCATGCGGAGCCCAAACAGACGAGTTACACTCCAACATACTTCTAACCAGAGCGTTGTACAAGCTTGAGATGGCTTTAATATTACTGAACGTTGTTGCCCTTCGAAGCACGAATCCCATCCTTGCGTAATATGTTTTAATTATATTAAACATATACTTATATTCAATAATATATGTACTTTCTTTTGTATTTATCGTACGAGGAAGTACTAATTACGCACATACAATAGATAATCCCTTTGATCCCAAGGTGATAGATTTAAGGAACTAAATATTATGACATTATCCGGTCAATATATTCTTGAAGCCTTGTTGTATGTACAAAAAAAACTTAAACGATTTTAAAACAAATGGTGACTTTCACCAGTATAATACGCGTAATAGAACTAATTTGAGTGTGCGACCAACCAGGCTCCAGAAGATAAACCACTCCTTATATGGAAATTGTATTCGTTTTTACAACAAACTCCCAAGCGAAATTAGAGAACTATCACTAAATAAATTCAAAGCCCTTGTTAAAAGTAAATTAATAATAAAGCCTTTTATAAATGTGACGAATACTTAAATTATCCTAATTCTTGGGATTGATTTGTTCCAGTTCAAACAATTTGTATTAAAAACTTGGCGATTGAAAAGAGTGGCGGAAAGTTTCTTGCCAGTTCTTCTTACCCGCTCTACGCCCTTGACTTGCGAACTGGTTGTAAATGTAAATTTACAATTAATTTAGTTTGTTTTTCTTGACGCACATAAGTGTACATGTTTACCTATATGAATAAAGATATTTTTGATTTGATTTGATATTTAGACTATATCAAGTACGGCGCATATTTTTTACACGAAAAGTATTTTCATAATGGGTGCACGATTCTTTTCAAATCTCTATTGATTTAAAAGTTCCATCTCTGTATTTTCTATACTCTCTGAACAACCAAACAATGTCTGTCTGACAATCAACCACTAATGGTTGTACTGCATATCGCTTTTAGTGTTACTAAACCTGACTAGATAACAAGACGAAATGCCTACGTAGAGATTTTAATCTTGTGTAAATATGTCAACGTTATAAGACGAGGTAAAATTTCATTTTCTTAAAAACATCGTCAGTATGTAGAATGAAGTGCTTGTGAATCTGGGAAATTTAGCGACTATGTCAGTAAAAAAAGATAATGATTTCTGTAAGTTTCAACGAGAAATGCAAATATAATTTTGGCTACTAATATTATAAAGATTAAATTGTGCTTGTTATGCTTAGTAACTAAAACAATTCTGTTTCAGTGATCATGTTAAGTTCTTTTAATCTAGGACAACACTTTCAGCAGAATTTCCAAATTCCGTCTGCAAAAAAAAACCAACCTAGGAGATCAGACACCTGTCATTCAAATAACCTAACCTAGACCTGATTATATTCTGTAGTTTAAAAGCATTGATATGTGATGTGCATATGTCCAGAAAAAATATATTCCTATTTTATTTTTTGTAACATATTAACCATTATTGTCATATATTCAAGAAAAGATAGCTTCTAACACATCTGTAGACTGGTGAACTTCGATAAATGAATAAACAAACAAATTAACAAATTAGGAGGATGTTGATATTTTCCACCACAGGATGTGTGGAAATCTTTGAAGCGGGAAGACTGACTTTGTTTAGCAGTAACTTTTTAGTGTTTCTTGAAACATTAATTGTCGTTTGTTTAATGTTAAAATTCAGTTTTCTTCTTTTTCTTTAACTCTTCCAAAAATTATGTTTTTCGTTTTCTGCTTAATATGCATATTGTTTATTTTTGTAATCTATTTTGTATACAGTTTAAGTGTTTTGTTTTATAATATGTACGTTATTTGTAAGATTACTAAAAAATAAACACTTTCTTATTTTAAGGTAATAAAAATTTAAATAATATACGAGTGACTCCCGTGTAAAGATGAATTTTCTGAACGTTTTTGAATGACTTTTGAACACATTTCTTCAGTTGTAAACTAGGTACATGTGTGGCATCGCCATTTATTCCCAATCCTTTAATTTGTTCTATGAATATAAATTAAATAACTGCAGTGGTTTAATTATGGGATTTTTAAGCCGAAGGGAAATTCAGTTTATTTGCTGCTCTCAACAAAAAGAAAGGAGAGAACAAACGCAATATGTTGTTTTATGCGATTTTTATTCAGAGCTGTTTGCCAGGAACCTATATTTTTTTTAAGAAGATAAATTTTGTTTTTCGTAGACCTCCGGACAGCGTTCGGCCTGCTGGATCGGGATAGCGACGGTCACGTGACACCGGCAGAGCTTCAGTATATGCTGCAAAAGCTGGGCATCGAAGTTAGTGATGACTTAATAGCGGAACTTATTAAGGACGCCAGTAAAACTGGTAAGTGTCCATATGTATATAACATGTTTTATCATAATGTTTAAATTATCTTTTATATTTGAAAAAACACTTTTTTACCAGATCGAAGCTATGTATTATTGTAAACTTATAATCATTTAACATAATTTTAAATTTATCCGACGTGAAGAACTTCATCTTTTAGCCGATATCAACTCCGGGGAAATAAATACATATAATACAACTTTTTTGACTTTCAACACCTTTTGTCTTAAATTGCTAAATAACTATAAGTTTACAATAATACATAGCTACAATCCGGTAAAAAAGTGTTTTCTATATATGTTTAAAAGCTATGTTAATAAAAGAATACAATTTTATATTATTTACAAAAACCATTTTCAGGTTTTTTATATTTATAAGCAGACGTCCTGTATATAGGTCTTGAATATAAAAAAACACCAAACAGCAAAGTCCATGAAACCTCGAGAATCACAAATATATCTTCTGTCTATATTATGTTTGTCAGTTATATAAATTATTCATAGTTTAAACCTTCCCTCAACTTTCACAAATATTTCCAGGTTCTTAAAAAAATCGCTATTCTCGATTTTACCGAGACAAACGGACATCAAACCCAGGGCGAACGTATTTTCTTAAACATTAAGTTCGAAACGTAGCTTATAATTTTGTCCCGCGGTTAATCTATTATCTATGATTAATCGGCTACCGATGAGCTACTGGCCAAAATGTGATAACAGTTTAAAATAAATGTCCTCGTAAAGTTCCTACAGAGCATCGCCCACTTTGCACTTCGATTTGAAGTCTTGCCAAAAATGACTACAGTAGCTTGTTAGTTTTTATTCATATACAGATAAAATAGGTCATACGAGCTTTTCATAAAAATCTTGCGACAAAAATATTTAATTTGGCCTCAAAGCTTTGACTCCAACGTTGTTGCTGAATTACAAGTCTTTATTTTAATGATTCACAAATTGATATTAGTTAAAGTATAGTAAACTTAATACTTAACATATACATAACGTATTATCAAATCTAATGTTAAGGAGCCAATAAGTTTTAAATTTGGTCTTAAGTTGTCTTAAGTCTTAAGCTGGGAAATTCTTGCAATTCCTTAATAATGTTTCTATATTTTTCTTTACATCCTAATTATAACAAAATTTGTATTTCAAAATGCAAATAAATTTATCGGTACCGATGATGTTGATAGGTCGGGACGGCTGAAAGATTTGTCAGCAGGAGGTATTGTGGAATGGAGCACGCCCTTACATTCTCGTGGGAACAACACGAAAATACATAGTCGAAATAACTAACATAATATTGTTCTGTTACCATAAACAAAATTGAAATTGAAATATTAGAACAAGAAAACAATTAATATAAAAACACCGTGGAAGTGTCGTTAAAAGCACAGCTATGACATTTAATTGTATTGTGTTTCGTATTCGATAAAGATTTCGATAAAGACAAACAAACGATCGCCAAACAACTAGAATAAATATTTTGGGAACATTGGCATGGTAGCAGTAGGCTTTAAAATGGCGTGTTGGGCCCACTTCCGGCGACGTCGTGCCCTGCAAGCCTACCTTTACAATTCACACTTGTAAATTTCGCCTTGTTTCACATTCAAATGGAATTGCTTTGAGACATTTTGATTGTTATACCTCCATTTTTCGTATAGTCTGATTTGCATGTAGACAGATTCTTCATTCATTCTGTAATCGCCAAGTACAAAAGTAGTGTACGTGTCTATATCGTACACTACTTAGGTAGTGCCTATTTTGAAAGGTGTTATTTTGATATTATATTAACATTTTAGTAAATAAACTTTAAACGGCACAAAAAAATAATAATGTAAAAACTAGTCTGGGTAAACTTTTTTTTATTAAAAAGGTCTCTGTGACTGACACAAGTTGTTGATTTATGGTTTCGTCTCAAACTTGTTTGTTCATTATACAAGCTAATGTAATTTGCGCACATAGATAAATTGCCTTTGGTGCACTGCATGATGGCTGAGAGTCGCATTTTAGCTTCTAGGCTAACACTGCCCTAATTATCACTGAAGAACATTTACTAGATCCGACAACGACAGCTACAATCCTCCTTTCTCGTTCTTAAGACACAGAAGATAAAAACATTTGCGCAAATAAATATACAAAATTAAAAGCTCCCCTCTGAAATCTTCATCTACGCACGCTTTATTTTTGTTTCTTAACATTTTTCAATCATATTATAAGAAAGCTTAAAAAAAAATATTTGGAATTTAAGTAACTAAGTTATAAAAATTCTGCAACAACCGTGAAGATTTCCTTCAAAAGCGATAACGGCCCTAGTTGCACCTTTTTTTAACTGTACTTTATATAGTTAATAAATAAATAAACGAAAAGGTAGTGTAATATACTATAGAGCTATCGACTTTCCTTTTTTTATATTTATTGTTCTAATTAACCTTCACAAAACGTTTCAATTAAGCGTCTTTTTAATCACAAGTCCTTGATCTTGTTATAAATCATGACGTGGTATAAAGCACCTGCGATGGATAAAAATACGTAGCCGTAGCACGCAACGACTTACTGCGCTGTAACTGGTAATCACTAGATTCGCTATCTTACATCAATGCCATTACCTACTTACATATATCAATTTAATCACGGCATCGTTCTTCATTCTATGTAGAGAATTTTGTAATCTAGTCCATTAAAATTACACGATTTATCTTATGTGAAGCCTTTCCCTTTAAGTACAACCTTATTATTTATTAACAATATTGATAAAATTATACAAACGGCCCATGTAATGGCCTTTGGCTCTTTGTCTTCTACCTGAAGCTGACTTTCTTCATCGGACCATGGTGGAACCATCTGCCGACTGAAGTATTTCCAAAGCATTTCGACTTAGGGTCCATAAAGGATAAGCGTTCCAATTCTTTAAAGGCTGGCAGCGCGCTTCATGCTTTCTGGCATTGTAAATGTTCATGGGCGGTATCACAACGTCAGGTGATTCCCTGTCTATTTGCCGCCTTAAACGCAGTAGACTGTACTATTACGATTATGCATATTTAAGTAAGATATAGATATCAAAAAAAAATTAGTTCGTTTTCACCGAAAAATGGCTACAATTAAACCCAATGGGTCCATATAGACGCGTAGGATCTTAAGGCTTCCGGAAGCCGGAGAGGTTTAATTTTATTACATTACGGAAAAATGTACACTGACTTGGCTTTATTGTTCAAAATCTCAAAAAACTGCAAATTTCATGTCATGAACCTTAGACAATATTTAATAATAGATTAATCATAGATTAATAAATATTTGTATACATTACAGGAAACGGATTAATAGATGAGAACGACTTTATGCAATGGGTGACGAAAATACAGGCAATACAAGGAATGGATGTTAGTTCTAGTGGCGGTGATTCAGAAGAGGAAATCACCAAGGATCTACTAGCAGCCTTCAAGTATGTATTAAAAACAAAATATTCCAACGAAAGTTGTAAATAATAAAAAAACACGTAAACGCCCCGCAACCGTTGGTTGTAGTTACAGTAGGCAATTGGGTACCATCTATTTCCATAATTTTGATCTTTTTTTATTATGTAATACAGGAGCAAACGCAAAGCAAACACCGGCAAGAGGCTCACCTATTATGTTAAGTAATGCCGCTGCCCATGGACACTCAAATTGCCAAAAGGATTGCAAGTGCGTTGCCGGCCTTTCAAGAATTTGTAAGCTCTTTTCTTGAAGGACCCTAAGTCGAATTGGTTCAGAAATACAGCTGCAGATCTAATATCTTTCAAAACTAGAACAAAATGTAATTAAAAGATAATTATAACAATTCAGAATAATTTACATACAGCGTAAACATTTCGATTTACAGAGTGTTTGACCGGGATGACAACGGCTATATAACTCGAGATGAGTTAAGGACAGCGTTGGAGATAATCGGCGAGCCCGTAACCGACGCGCAGCTTAACCAGGTGCTTGCATTGGGAGACATCGATCATGACGGGAGAATTGATTATGAGGGTATGTTTGCTATAATTAAAGATATTGTCTAGGCTTAGATTGTATGCAAGCCTTGAAGTTTAGCTTAAATTTATACTCATAGATATACATACATATACAATATCGCGGGATTTTACTCAAATGTTATAAAGAATATTAACACAACATTGGATAATGAATTGCTACATATATACTTTAGTATATTTTTGAAGTAAAACTTCTTTATCGGCGTAGGAAAAAAATTAACCGTCACATCTTTCGGTTGAGCGTCACATTTTTCTGTTGCGCGCCATATTTTTCTTGTCACTATCACGGTTGATTAGAAGAGATTCGAAGCCACTCATAACAAAATATAGTAGATAGATGTAATATAGGAGATAGTAATAATTCTATAACAATTAATGAAATTGTATTTCTAATTCTGTAACAATAAAAAGTATATAATATATTTTAGAATTTATATTTAGATTTTTTTTAATTTTATTTAATCAATTTCTCTAAAGTTGCATATCGTAGATTATTTTTCGAAAAATAAGGTCATAAAGAATTTTCACTTCTAATGTGTGTACACTAGTACACGCACAGATTTTTTTATTTCTCCGCTTTTTTACTATCAGACTAATTAGTATTAGTTGAAGGTGCCCGATCATTGTGATATGTATCTCTAATGTTTACACCTAAAAGAAAATGTACAGTAGTGTGTTACAGTAGATTTTTTATGTGTTCTCTTATTTGCAGAATTTGTGAAAATGCTGTTGTAACGAGTTCTCCAGAGTCCTGAAGTAAAAGACCTCACTAGATTAAGATCCTAAGTTATATTTAAGTCATGCGTAATAATACTAACCTCATCATAAATTATAGGCATACCGTGTATTTTTAAGACGAATGTTTATGCAGTATTTTTGATAATGAATATAGTTTTGTGCTGAGAATATTAAAGACACCACCTTATAAAGGTCGTAACATGTTCATATGACAAATCTAGTTTTTAAATAATTAATTTTATTAAATATACAGGATCCATATAATATCTACTTATAACATATGAAAATACGCTATATTATTTAGGAATTTTAGAAAGAAATATCCGAAAGACATCCCTAGTCAAATATTTCTAACATTAAATTATTTAATTTATTTAAAAATATATAAATTTATAGTCGATCAAACTAAAAGTTTTTATATAATTAATTCGATTGTCATGTAGCTCTAATTAACGTTAGTTAGGCATATCATTGTAAAGTACCTATTCGTTAAGTTTATTCTAAGTACACATTAGCTGGAAGTAACGCTTTTTATATTTTTGATTCCACTGATTGAATCATTTTTATGACATGAAATTTATTCAATCAGTTCTAGGCAACATGTCAGTGAAATTTATAATAATTGGTCCAAAAAAGTAGAGATACAATAAAGATCAGATAAAATGCCTAAAACTTATTTGGTGCTTAAGAGCATATATTCATCGCAATCAAATACAATCCGTAGCATCTCGACGTCCGTCGTTCCACAACTGAGTGTTTCTTTAGGCAGTTCTTGCCGCGCACCTCTACTATGTGGAACCAACTGCCCGCTGAAGTATTTCCGAACCAATTCGACTTGGGGCCCTTAAAAAAGGGCTTACCAATTGTTAAAAGGCCGGCATCGCACTTGCGAGCCTTTTGGCAACGTGAGAATCAACGGGCGGCGGTATAATTTATTAATTTTGCCTCCGCTTACATACAATGAAAATAAACAAACATTTATTAAAGTTGTGAAACATACATGGTTGTGAGTTATTTTAAACCATAAAACTGTATTTATATTTGATGGCTGATAAAATGCTATTTATTTCTTTTTTCAGTTTCAATAATGGTAGACATGGCTCTTAATTAAAAAAAGCGATTCTTAGAACTGTATTAAAACCATGATCATTATTAACAAGACCATACATAAAATCCCATTGGTAATGGATTAAATTTTAACTTTAAGAGTATTAGTTGGGAACTTACACTTAACGAGGAGGTTCAAGAGGTTGTTTAAAGCAGTGAGACTAGAAATTCATATATGTACGTGTCTTACTTTTTAGCCGGTAGAATCGAGAATTAAGTTCATATTTAGATGTAATCTTTTTAAACACTACATATTAATTATAACTATTCGTTTTATGGTCTTTTAAAACAAAAATCAAGTTACATTTTATGTACAGTAAAAAAAACTAACTAAGTTAAATAATTAAAACATTTGGAATAATTTTGTAATCGAATTATGGCCTTAGAAAGGCTAGTGATGTGAACTACAAAGTGATTAAATAATACATTTGTTACTTGTTCATTTATTTATCCCACAAATAAATTAAATTTTCAGAAAATAATATCCATACAAATTTCAATCAATGCCTGATAAAAAATTTCCAACAAAGTCGCAAGGCTTACGCTCAGCTGATGGAGTCCAGTTATGCATAACATGTCCTTTTTGTTGCCAATTCTCGGTCATCTCTTTTAAATTCATGTAGCCCTAGTAACGTATTTGAGAATTTAGTTAATATCTATTTCGGATGTATATCCGAAATAGATATTAACGATAGAGATTATTTCCTGGTCGTATGACCAGGAAAAAACCTTTCTACAGCGCCGAGTGTCGCAGTTTTTTTAAGGTGGCGACTGACATTGAATATTTGCTCGACATGAGCACATTCCAATTCGAATATTCAGCATGTCAGTACATCGAGCTGCTCGATACGAGCGCCCGAGCGCGCACCACTCGGCTCTCGCTTTTTGGCGAATCCCTTCGAATGTTTCATTACAAGTTAGTCGCCACCACCTCTACGTGCGCCGTTTTGACTGCAACTGTGGATGGGATGGACCACAGGCGAATCGCGAATATTCAGGTGTTGTGAGCATGCTTACGACGAACAAACATTCATGCGAATTCGATGCCAGTCGCCAACTTTATTAAATACGCTTATAATTGGGTTCCGATTATGGGTAGACTATTTTATGTACAGACTATTTTATAACAATATAGCCAAAAATTAATTTTATTTTCAATAAATAAAAATGGATCCAGCAATATACTACGAAAAACTAAATTTAATTTTTCACTGCTTCATACTTAGATAGTAGTTCTCATTTGCATTCTTTTACGTTTCTCGTATTTTAAAGTAATGCTGTGCTAAACTGGCCCAAATTCTAGTTCTTATTAGTGCATAATAGCTATTAGGTAGGTATGTTGCTCTTGCTTTATAATACCAACATTTGTTTCTTTAAACATGATAGGTTTTTTTGCAATACAAATATAGTCTTGGTGTATCTAGCTTTTTAATATGATCATGTCTTATCTTACTTACCTTAATAACTAACATATCAATAACCCTGAGGTCTGTGACGCAAGCATGTTTATAAAATTTCTCTCTCAATTTCCAGCGACAATCCTCAGGAGATTTAGGAATATCAAACTGTCTGACTACAAAGTATAATTTAAAAATTATGAGGTAATTCTATTTAAAACTAAAATTAATTTAATAAAATCCTTGGATTTAATACTCACCTAAATATGGGATATACCGATAATAAGCCTTGTACAAGCCAACAACCCGTGTATGAGCTTCACAATAGTTAGCAGATAAAAGTGGCTTCACTGCCTTACACCCTGTTACTTTAGCAGCCATTATTCATTACCAATTGCCAACTTTTTAAGCAGATGACAATAAAATGACAGCATAGCATTTTTTTTTAATTCAAGATTTTAATCAATAATAAGTATGCATAGGAATTAAAATATTAGATAGTTTCCTGCTCTCATAAAATAATTTTAATCTTAACAATAAGCAAAATAAGATTAAAAGTAGTACATATATCATAAAAAAGACATTCTTGAATTTAAAATCTATATTAACTATATATAATGATCTTTTTATACATTGACTTATTCTAGTCCTGAAAAGAACTTGGAAAGGAAGTCCTTTGGTTTTGGTTCCTCAGTTGGTTTGAAGTAGGTCATTATATGACCCTTTTGTTTCCAAATATGAATAACTTCTTTTAATTCCATTTGACCCTGAAAGTCAAAGTCATAGCTTTATAGCATATATGGTTTGATAATGTGATAATAACAAAGATGCTTTTATTTATAGTGTATAGGAGCAATGATGTACTATTTATAGATAAGTTGTTTACGCTTAATTTCGTAAACCAATATTAAGATGTTTAATCAACGGCTATTCATCTAATACTCACCTTAATTACAAGCAAATCAATAACTCTGACATCATTCACATCTTTGTTCTTACGAAAATATTCCTTTAGCTTTGCACGGCACTGCTGCTCAGATTTTGGTATGTCGTAGTCTTTGACTGTAAAAGGGATAAGAAGTTATATTATTAAACTACCATAATGTTTTGTTAAATGATCCTTGATGACATAATCAGGGTACAAACCTATGTATGGTATTTGACGATACCAAGCTTTATAAAGACTCAATACTCTTGATCTAGCTTCTGATGAGTCTAGGGAAAGAACTGGCCTTACTGTTTTTGTGCCAACTTGTATGGCTTTCCTAGCAGCCATTTCGTAAATTGAAGTCAAATGTATTGAACGAAATATTATACAAAACTCGTTTCTTACATTGCGACTTGCACCTTATCGATTTTGGTTCTTTCATATGTCAAGTGTCAACAGATAATAATCAAAGTCACTTTCGAAGAACACTAAACAATTTAATAGACGTAGACTATATTAATTCCAGATGGAGTTAATAAAGTCTACATAACAGCACAAATATTAAAACCAAGTAATTAATTTATTCGCCAAAATTACTGCTGGAAAATTTAACGGCTTTCTAAAATTTAAATATTTCTGGTCGTTGATAGATATAGTAGTGTACCCTATGATAAGAGAAAATAAAACGAAATAGGTATGACCATTTTACTACTTTTTTAACACTTATCTTATACATTACAAAATTGACAATATGTTAAACATCTAAAAGAACAAGTATGTTGTAGACAAACTAAACAAATTAATTTAATTTCAACATAAGAAAACAGGAACAGATAGATAAATTTCTTTGTTAGTTCCCCAAAGGACAGGTTTTGGCCCCATATTTAGGCGTTAGCTCTGAACTGTATGGGTTAATTAAAAATGTGTCTTTCATCCTTCCAGGCATGTACGTGAAAAAAATGTCCCTAAAATAAAATAATGATTTAGAACCTTATATGACAATTAAAGATACATTATACTATAGCTTACCAATGAAATACCAACAGAATCTAGGAGTTTTAACACAAATATTTTTGGATTTAAAAAACACGAAAAACTCACAAAAAAGCTTTGCTAGGATAGACATCATATTTAGTGGTTGTCCACCAGAGCCTTGTCTGCGTAAGTTGTTGCAGTCTATTTCTTGTTACGAAATTATCCAACAGTATTTCAAACTGAAAAAAATATAGTATAACAAGTACTATTAGCAATGTTTCTAGAATTGAAAACATTCGTTTCGAATTGTTAACTACATTTTTATTTGACTTGGCCATATCTTTATAGTAAGAGCCTGTCGGGAGTTTGACAAAATTTTTCTTTAAAACCTACACATTCCCGATTAACCCTCAACTACTTGAAGTTGATCCATAATCGCGCCTTTAAAGTGAAATAATATATTACTTAATTACCAGTGTTTGTATGAGATACCGATGTGACCAATTCATATGTTCCAATTGTTTCAATGTGAATGGTATTCTGTAGGCTATAGCCCTGAAATCGATATGTTTCAGATCCAGCCATCGTCTTTGCGATTGAAGGATTAATTTCTCTGAAATAAGATTCTTGTTGAAATTGGATATAACGTTAAGTCTATTCCGGTAAACAGTTACAAGTTTATTCGCCTATATCAAGCATTTATAAACACAGTGATAACTATTAACTGGGCGTTTACAAACTACTGTAATTTTATTAATTTGCGTATGTCAGTTAATTTAAATGTGAAGTATTCGCACAAACCAAAAACAATAAACGTACTATGATCGGCAGGTGTCATTTTTCCTTTAATCCTCTTGCGGACCCACTCTAACAGGTTATTCAGAAGGTTCGCCTTCGGCAGATGAGGAATCAAGAGTGGCGTGTCAGACAATTCTGCTAAAAACGCCTGGGAAAAAAATTGTTCCGGTGTCATCTAAGTTGTCGCGGGATTTATATTGTGGTTTGAGGTTTGGTTCTTAATTACGAACGATTCGATTCGATTCGATACGATTCGCCAAACAAGCCCGAGCTGAGCTGTTTAAGCTCTTCAGTAAGTTTTCATTAGAAAAAAAACTTAAGAAAACTACTTTTCTAGTTGAATAAATAACAATAAATCAAGAGATCGAGCGACATTAAATATGTAACAGAAAGTTAAAAGAAGATTTAAAAGTACCTCCAATAAATCTTGTAGCCTTAAACCAGACGGTAGTAAAGTCGGCATTGAAGGCTCCCTCTGAAATCGATTTAAAATTTTATGTTTTGAAGAGCTGCTGTGTTAGCAGTGCACAAAATTTACGATTTGAGATTTTTTTAAAGAGTTATCTAACCGATTCTAACAATTATTTCGTAATAATGTCATTGTCTCTGTAAAAAAGTAAAAGAACGAGAATTTGTCGCCTATTATTTTTACCCATTGTTACTATTAATTGTTTTGTTATATCAATTTATGGACAAGTAACAGCGACAAAGTAAATCATATAGGTATCAGTTTCAATAAAATCATAAGCTTTTGTTTAGTTAACATATACTAACGCTCTTTGAACTTGATAAAACTTCCATTGTTTAAACAAAACAAAATATTTTTTCAAATATTGTATATATTATAATTGGTTACCTTTTGCTTACGAATATAGATAAAGAAAATTGGGATACCGAGAGGCCCAATTTATTATATATTATAACGCATCTACAGTATACGTTACAAGCTATCTATAGATACTAATATACATGTCAATTATGGTGAACATAAATGTTACAAATAATAAAACAATTTTTTGCTTAGGTTAGGTTTGCGAACCCACAGGTTTGGTTTGCAGGCGGAAGTTGGAAAATTCTGCTGATTTTGAATCTTGTTAATGAAGGGACGGAAATTGTAATGTTTAACCATTTAATAAATTATGTAAGAACGTAACACCGGCTAGAGATGTCTGATCGTAGTGACATCATTTAAATTTAACTTAATTTTCTGATGGTACGGGTGCCTTGGACCGTTCAAGTATTATGTGAGCACTAAAGGGGGACTGTAATTTTATTTGGTGATGACGTCAACAGTAATTATTTACTTTTCTACACATATTATCCACACATTGACTATGGTTGCAACAAATGCATTTCCGAGGATTCCTATAAAAAATACGTTTAATTACTATTATTAAGAGCTTTGTTTACTTCTACTGTCAATATTGGGGCGATAAATTGCAGAAAGTCTGCTTCATAATGATTTTTAAATACTTACAATGGATATAATCAAAGGCAAGTCAGCCCCCTGTGCCTGATACCGTCGACTTTTTTGGGTCTAAGGCCAGTTCACTCACGATGTTTTCCTTCACCGTTCGAGTGAATATGAAATGCGCACATAGAAAGAAAGGCCATTGGTGCATAGCCGGGGATCGAACCTACGACTTCAGGGATGAGAGTTGCACGCTGAAGCTACTAGGCCAACACTGCTTCCTTTTACATATATTACAGCAAAAAGCCACGTGTAAATCATACCGAAGGCTCCGTAGACATAAGAGCGTCTTTCACAGTATCCCGAATGAAGTCCTCCAATGAATCCATTTGAAATATTTTCGCAGAATCAAACCAGTGTTTTCCGTGCCTCGTTGGTGGATAGAAATATTTATCTTTAACTTTGCCCTGATTATTGTAGTCATAGAGATGACCACATCGACATTTCGATTTCTGTAAATAGTCCATAACAGTCTCTTCCCTGTGAATTTTAAAATAAGTGCATTTGTAGATGGTCTTGATACACAAACATATTTCGCTTGAATATTAAGACTCTTTTATTAATTACATAACTTCGCCTGGAGTAGAAAAGGTTAACACATGGATGTACGTATATTATAAAATAAATAAAAATATATTTATTAATTAGAAATAATTAATTTTAACCAAATAAATCTTGTGTCAGGGTCCCAGCTCGTCTATAATGAACTTAATATTAAATGCCATATTTTTTTAAATAACATCAAAATCAATCGCTATTAACATGTATCACGTATTTACCTTATATATACAAAATATAGATAAAAACAACGTCAGCTAAGTACATGAATTATAAAATACACTATAATAATAATATACGACATAAATTAAACTTTTTGGCATTTTCCTTTGAATTATTGTTATGTAGAGGGAGGGTAAAACTTGCCGAGTTTCTTGCCCGTTCTTCTCAGAACAAGGCTGGTAGTTTTGCAAACGAATGGCGTAGTTTTGTTCTTTCGCGAATTTTGTAAACGTTTTTGACATTCAAAAGCATGCCCTAAGACGCATCTAAATTGAATAAATGAATTTTGATTAAATGACAGAAAAAAGTACCATTTTTCATTACAATCACATGTCCCGTCACATTTTGCAACAACTGTACGAGGAAATTTCCAGTATCCGACAATAGTAGTGACTTGTTCACCGCCCACACTCACAAGACCAGCATTTATTGGCACGTAACCAGTTGGTAATAAGGACACACCTAAAATTCAATATAATATTAGGGTGAGAATATGCCAGAATGGCCAATAGAAATGATCCATCCCTCCTTCTTGCATATACATCACCATAACGGTGCAGGAACTATTGTAAATATACAGACAATTCAATTAATTAAAACCGATTTCAGGACGTAATTTCCTTAGGTACCCGCTTTTTTTCAAAAAAGTTTAGATGAGATGGCGATCGTACTCTGTTCGGGGTTGGGACAAATTATAAATATATTTACAGAGATTATTATTTAATTTAACTTTAATGGACTAAACTAGTGGGGTGAACTTCTGTGATCAACCATTCAGGGTGTGGCTATCGCGTGTCTGCTTTCGCGGTATCTCTTGCCACCCCAATGACGCGTTTATCTCCGGAAATATCTGGTCCACGTATCACATCCCAAATATACAGGTATAATCTAGCGATATGAATACATTTATTGTATATGGGGGATATTGGAAAATAAAATAATCAAAACTTTTCCAGCCGATATTTTTCTGTAGTATGAAATCCGAGGATAAAGACAGTAAGGGGAGATAAATAAACACATTTGACAAATAATATACACTTTTTAGGCCACTAATTTTGAAAGAGAAAATGAAGTATAATATACCATTTATTAAATAATTAGGTTTCCCGCCACTAAATGCCACCCCACAGATGTTATATTGAACGTTCTTGTAGGGCGCTTTATACTTTGGCTTTGGCTTATTCTTTAGCTCTTTCAATTTGTTGGCCATTGCCGCCATTTTCGGATTTTTGTTACCTGTTAAAAATATTTAGAAACTAGAAAATCCAGGTCTTGATAAAACAATTTTAATTAGGGATATTTATAGATATGGTTATTAAAACCTTTGTTTTGATTTTAATTGTAAGAGATTTGGTAGTTCAAGCGAATTTCAAAATCTGTATCGTACATAATTTTTGACATTAGCAAATTTGATTGAACTAAATAATTTTCATGCAAATTCAGAATGATGGGATGGGAAATGATAAATATAATATTCTTGCGGGAACTTTGGACGATAGAACTTACGTAAAGTACTCGGCGGCTCCCAAAATTTGTAATTACAAACCCTTTCTTCTTGCTTCTCTTTTTTATTACGCTCTTTTCGTTTTTCAAGCTGTAAAATGAAAAAAAAAGATTTAACACATTTCTATCGTATAAGAATTAATTTTATGTCTTTTCACTATATACGTTCTATAAGGATTTCATTTCAAAATTATTTAAAAAAATATTTTTAAACGGAACCACTTACGAAGGAATGATCCTTGCATAATTTTTCATAACTCTGAAAATACAAGGCTTTTTATAGTCTTACATATGAAATGATCATTTCAAATATTAGAAACTGAACATTATATAACTCAAGATTTAAAATTGTTAGTCAAAATCTTTATTAAAATAGGAATGTAATATAACACTTTATACAAAATAATCAATATGAAATATCTAGTTCTAGTGATACACGGCATTAGTGATATTAACTATAACAATGTGTTATCTAATTTATAACTAGCCACAACAAATAAATGGTGATCAAGTAAAATTCAGATATAAGTAGCCTCAGCTGTGGCTTCCGTACGTAAGATAACCCGGATCTCGCGAGATGTTGGCATTTTCAGCGGGTACATAGCGACTACATAACATGTCGCTTATCAGACAGAACACTCGCAGTCTTTACTTCTTAACAAGTTATTTTTGAAATCACATCTAAATATCTAGGATAGGTAGATACAAATTATCTCTAAGATTTTTTATTTGTTCGATTAAACAGTTGCTTCGAAAATACCGAAATTGCGGAAAATTGTAATTCTTAATCCCATGCGATTTCGAACTATTTCGGTCTCGAAATTGCATTCCCTAATCCCTTGTCAAGCGACTTATAATTTTACCGATTTTATTAATTATAGATTAAACTATGGATCACAGTTAAAAAAGCTCCATTACGTCAACACTTCGAAGTTTGAATTTAAATCCCAGAGGCAAAGGCTTATCATTGTCTGGGTTTTTCTTTGTATGACTACTGTAACATGGTACGTAGCATTTTTGCAAATACTCTCCATATCTTACATTCGGCTGCGAGTTTTTCTTTTGCTCTGAAATGTGTAGTTTTTTAATATACATATTTAAAACTAATTCACGCAACAGTCAATTTATTCGACTTATCACGGATACTAAAATTAGGGCAATGCTATTTAAGTTTGTTGTTTAAGGAATTCTTGCGTGCCGGCAATTATTCTTGTTTCACCGGAGTTGAACCGAGTGCCTTCGGGTGTAAAGCGACCAGCGTTAATTATTAACTTATGAAACAATGTATTAAAGGAATAATAAAAAATAACTACTGTGTTACTGACTTTGTTCTGGCACTTTGGTCGGCACTCTTTCACAAGCTGTTAATTTTTCCAGCTTATCTATACATTCCTCTAGATCGATGAACACCAAACTGGACATTAATATCATTGCATTCATATCATACTCTGGAACAAGTTCATAAGATAATATAAAACAGGTTCTTCTCAGTACACTTATTATACAAAAATTTAAAGTGGATAGTCACCTGTAGGTTTAAAAGTTTCAAACAAATTCTCAGTATTGTAATTTAATTACTTATATTTTCATATATAAAATAAAATAAATTCTTTAAAGGCATTTAGGTTTACTCACCAGGCCGTAGCTCACTTGGTGATTTTTTATAGTATTCGGTATATAGATTCCATATAAAAACACCAGGATCTTCTACAGATGTATTCATAGCTTTCATGAGTATTGGTTTCGGAATTTTCAGGGTAATACCAAGGTCTGATAGCGACTTTCGCACTCTTCTTGGTATATCCTCTAGTAAATCCTGGTGTATATTGGTCTTTAAGTCGTGAAGAACTTCCCTTTGTGGACTAGATAACTCACAGTACCAGGGTGGCCCAACTTCTGTGACTAACCGTGTATACTTACGTTTTGCTAGAAGATAATTATGGAAATAAACGTTTTAATTAAGCTTCCAAAATTTATCAGGAATATATAAATCGGCATCATGATTTAACCTGGGTGCGCGTCGGTATGTTAATAACGCTTTGTATAATCTAGCGTTCCTTGGGTCGAGACCTTATAAAAAATAATTATTCAAGAAGAAAGTTGTCACTTTACTTATTTCAAGAAACGAAACACACAGGCTGCGTAGGTCTAAAGACGCATAGTATACAGTATTCACTCTTTAAATAATAAGGTTTGTATCTAATATAATTATTTTCGAATACCTTCACAGTAAAAATAGTATCTCAAATCCTTTAAAAACCGTAGCCACTCGCCAACTTTTTCGTTGTAAGGTTTTTTATCGACATTTTCTCGCATTTCCCTCTCTAAGTAAACCCATACAGGTTCTTTTTTATCGTAGATTTTCTAAAATGATTTTATATTTAAAAAATATTATCATACAGATATTTTTATCATCAACATTCTAGTACTATACTTATTTGTGATTAAATAAACGATAAAAAAACTGGGTCCAATGTATATTACCTTTTTTTCCAAAAATTGCGGCACAGTGGGCATTTTGTACTTTCCCATTGTTGTGGTAAGATATAATTTAATAACAGTTAACTAAAATTTTTATGAATAAACAACTAGAATTTAGATACTAAAATAAACAAAAAATTTGCAGCTAGGTTTTCATGCTAGCCGTTCCTCACAAAAAGTTACCAAAAATAATTTATTGTCCATTAAAAAAAAAAACTAACATTTCAGCCAACTATTTCAGAAAATTTATTGTCACAGACTAAACCATACTGTACTTCTTTAATAAAAATAATATCTTTTTTTTTTTTATATAATAGGGGGTAAACGGGCAGGAGGCTCACCTGATGTTAAGTGATACCGCCGCCCATGGACACTCTCGATGCTAGAGGGCTCGCGAGTGCGTTGCCGGCCTTTTAAGAATTTGTACGCTCTTTTCTTGAAGGACCCTAAGTCGAATTGGTTCGGAAATACTTCAGTGGGCAGCTGGTTCCACAAAGTGGTAGTGCGCGGCAAAAACTGCCTTGAAAATCGCGCAGTTGTGGAACGGCGGACGTCGAGGTGATACGGGTGGAATTTCGTATTCTGCCTCGACCTCCGATGATGAAACTCAGCTGCAGGTATTAATCCGAACAACTCCTCTGAACACTCTCCATGGTAAATGCGGTAGAAGATGCAGAGTGACCCCACATCTCTACGCAACGCCAAAGGATCAAGCCGCTCGGAGAGGGATTGGTCGTCAACGATTCGAACCGCTCTTCGTTGAACACGGTCAAGTGGAAGGAGTTGGTACTGGGGAGCCCCCGCCCACAGGTGAGAACAGTACTCCATGTGCGGCCGAATTTGCGCTTTATATAGTTGCAAGCGGTGGCCCGGAGTGAAGTACCGTCTCGCCTTGCTGAGCACACCAAGCTTTTTGGAGGCTAAGGCCTTTCCCTCCAAGTGACCGCGAAACTGAACGTCGTTCGATATGTCAACGCCAAGTATTCCAATGCTGGCTGCGGCTTTAAGAAGAGTGTTTTCGAAAAGAGGAGTAGTGGGCTCCGGGAATCTCTCTCACCGGACAAAACGCGAGTACAATAAGGCGAACCCATTGCATCACTTGACGCCGGTTTTCTGAGAGACAGTGGTACTGCCCCGGTCGTGCCTGCCCATTTGGCTGAAGCCCGAAGGCAACAGTATGGCACTCCCACTAGGAAGGGGTTGACTGATTGCGCTGATGAAATAACCTCTGCCACAGGTTATTTCACCAGTGGGCGATGGGGTCGTCACGTCCCGACGCCGTCGAATCTTATAATTGGTTTAAATTTATCATTACAATCACTCATTGGATACACACACCTGCTTTTTGTACAATTATTATTAATTTTATAATATTTTCTCATTAAAATAAGCCTTCATCTTATTGCACACATGTATAACAGGCAAACCCAGCTAGCCAGTGTTGCCGTTCTAGAGACTTTGTCGCTAGATCTAGCGGAATTCATGAGTGATTAGCGGCAAAAAAAATTGAGTTAGCGACAAAAAAATATTTAGAGACTTCTAGCGGATTTTGAGCCGTTGCATATGCGACTTGACTAGACGACCATGACCTTGACTTACAAAATTTGATTGGCATTGGTACTGACAACGCCGCTGTCATGACTGGTTCGAGAAACAGCGTTTATACTATTCTCAAAACGCAGTATAATCTTCCACATCTCATATTGATACCATGTGTCTGCCATTCTTTTCAATTGGCTGTAACTCACGCTTCAGAAAATACTTTGCCACGGAACATAGAGTTTTTGATTCGAGAAACATACAACTGGTTTTCACACTCAACAAAGCGCTAACTTGAGTATAAGAAGGTTTTTAAATTAATCAATTGTGGTGAAACACCTCTGAAAGTTTTGAGGGCCTGTGACACGCGGTGGCTTTCGATTGAACCGGCAATTGTTAGAATTTTATCGCAATGGGACGAGCTAAAATTACATTTTTTTACAACCAAGGACCGTTGCTATACAGCAGAAATGCTATATTCTATGTATTCTGACGAACAAAATCGTCTCTACATGGTCTTTTTGAAAAGCATTTTGGGTGAAGTACAACAAACTATAAAAATATTTGAAAGCGAAAAAGCCAACTCCGTAAAGCTGTTAAGTTCTTTAATGGCATTGCTGCGTTCCGTATGCCAAAGAATCATATTGCCAACTGCGGCAACAACAGACAAAGATTTTATCAAACTTAAAATAAAAGATCACCTCAATCCTATGCCTTACCTCGTATATCTTTTTGAGTCGGAAGTTCAAAAACATCCAGAATCCCATACTGTGAACATTGCTGTGATAAGATCGCGCTGTATTGCTTTTAATGTGAAATTAGGAGAAGAACTACAAAAACGACTTCCAACCAACTATGAAGCCCTACAAAAAATGACACTCTTGAGCGAAGAAGAATCTTTAAAACAAACAAAAGACATTTCCATAACAGTCCTTGTGAAGGAAGTAGGCATGTCTGAAGAAAAAATTGATAAAATCTTACAGCAATGGCAGACCATTCACTTTGTGGATTGGTCTCCTTTAAACGGTGATCCTGTTAGTTTTTGGGCAAAAGTATCTGCATACAAAAATGCTATAGGAATAAATTCATTTCAGGATTTATGTGATTTAGCTATCACAATACTGTCACTTCCGCACTCAAATGCAGAAATAGAAAGAGTTTTTAGCACCATGAATGTTGTGAAGAGCAAACTCAGAAATAGAATTTCAGAACAAACTTTAAACTCCATTCTACTCATTAGAAACCAACTAAAAAATAAAAATAAAGATTGCTCGAGTTACGATCTGCCGGATGAAGTAATTAATCAAGTCGGAAAACCAATGCCCAAAGAATCTGGTGTAGGCATTGGAGAAGCCTCCACTTCCAGGGATACTGAATATCCGGTTGACATATGTTTTGATTTTGAAATATGTATAGGTAATAAATTATGTAATTGTTAGTATACGTAACAGTTTCAGATTTTATTATCCAGAACATTTGTTGCGATTTTTTGAATAAATATTTTGAATTTGTTTTTGTTTTTTTTTGCGAAAAATGAAAATATTTGCCAAAGTTGGATGATCGGCCCCCTCTAAAACCCCAAGTTATGAGGCGCGGACTTCAAGAATAGACTTGAGCGTGTGCGATACGATTTAGCGACTTCTAGCGGATTTTTTAAAAATATATTTACCAATATCTAGCGGATTTTTTCATATTACTAGGGACTTTTAATTTGGTAGAACGGCAACACTGCAGCTAGCTCTATACTTAATATGTAACAACTATTACTATTTAGGTATAGTACCTTACAAAACATACAGTTATGTACTGTATTCAATTTTATATTATTACATAGCATAATTTAAAACAGCAATATAAATAAAACAAAAAGATTGGGAATCATATTTACTATATTTTTTTTTATTTGTTTTTTTCTAATATATCTTTGTAAGGTGGATTAATTGGGCTTTGAACTGGCTCTCTATACTCATAGGTGTTTTGTCCATCTAGATTGAGAGGGTATGATGTGTCAGAATCATAAGCATTTATGTCCCCACAGGAATTAAAAGGAACTATAAACCTGTTAATGCCTGTGAATTGATTGAAATCACAATATTTATGATCTAATAAAGGGTTAACCATTGTAGGTTCATAACCAGGTGGTGGTTTGTAATTTTGACAAACAACAAAGGCTTCAATACTTGAATTTCTTGAACTCCGAGGCTTTGTTACAGTGACTAACTCAAAGAATTGCTTTAATTGGGAATATAACAGTGTAACATCTTTTCCTCTAAATATTTTTGCTACAAAAATTCCACCAGTTTTAAGCACATGTGTTGTTATATTGAGAGCAGCTAGTAAAAGTTGTGATTGTACATATTCATCTATATCATGTAATCCAGTTACATCAGGAGCACCATCACATACTACTAAATCTGCTTTATGTCCTTGAAACTCTTGAATGATTTCATTTGCTGTAGATACCTTAGTAATGTCACCTTGGATTTGTTTAACTCCAGGAAGTGCTGCCATAGCTTGCAAATCAACAGCTACAATCTTTACATCATCTGGATTTTCTGTATTCTTTCTTAAATGTTTACTTAGAACTTGACTCCAACTGCCAGGCGCGGCACACAAATCAACCGCCCGAAGTACACCATCAAAAATTTTATATTCTTCATTTATTTGCAGTAATTTAAATGCACTTCTTGCCCTCCAACCTTCCTCTTTAGCTAACCTATAGTAAATATCTCGTTTGTCTTTTGAAGTTTTTCCCATTTTAATCGAAACTAACAATCAAATAAGGTTATCCCCTTTTAGATGATATACAAAAGGATATTTAGAAACAATTAAAAAATAAACTTGTTTTATGTTTTTAAAATATATTGAAATGGTAATTGTCAGTATCGATTTCTGCGCAGACTACTGACTAACGCCACAGCTTACACGTTAAAATTAACTAAACAAAGGTTCTATGTAGTGCAGGAGTGAGGACTGAGGAGGCACAAAGCGTTGCTGTATTACGTAGAAAAACGTTCACGGTTCACGTTCTTCGGTCTTCCGAGTTCGAACTTCGCATTTTGTAATACTCATTACTCACTAGTTACTACTCAGGTACTCAGTACAGTAGTCAGTACTCAGTAGTCAGTACTCACTCAGAGATCGTTTGCGGTCATTAGTCATTGCTCATTTGTGTCTTGTGTGAATATTCAAATTAACACAGTAAACATTAAAAAATTAAACAAATACGTACAATAAATTAATATAATTTTACTAGTCTAACTTCTTGTCAAATTTAGAACTTTAAAATGGAACTGAGTACAGGAACGAAAAACTTTCTTATATTTATTCAAGAAGATTGGAAGTTGTTGCTATGCCTTACTGTGATATTTATTTTATACTTTCATTACACAAGTACATTTGATTACTTTGAAAAAAAAGGAATAAAATTTATGAAGCCAGTCATTTTCCTGGGAAATTTGGGGCCGAGAGTATTTGGAAGAAAATCATTTCATGAATTGCAAATAGAAATTTATAAGCATTTTAAAGGAAACCCCTTTGGGGGTAAGTGACCTTTTTTCTACATAATTTTCTTTGCTTTTAATATTGTTATAATATACATTGATATTTTCACATTACTCATTGAAATTTCATGACTTTCAGGAGTCTTTGAGGGCCGTAGACCAGTATTATACATATTTGACCCAGACCTTATTAAGTCAGTGATGATTAGAGATTTTGATCATTTTACTGATAGGAACACATTAGGAAGTAAGGAGCCAAAATATTTAAGTAGGAGTGTTCTTAACCTTAAGGTAATTAATTTATGAAATTCACACAACATATTATTCATATTGACACAAACAAAATATATGATATCAAAGTTCCTTTATCCATACCTCCACAATGTAAAGGATTTCTGTCACTTTAATTGAAAATAAAAATTGATATGTTGTAGGGTGCAGAATGGAAAGCTGTTAGAAGTATTATGACACCAACTTTCAGCTCAGCTCGTCTCAAAAATATTCTTCCTTTGATTCATTCATGTGCAGATCAAATGGTTGACTTTTTGAAACAATATGGTAAATTATTAACTATTCTGTGATATTATAAATTTAAAACTAAGAACATCTTTATTTTAATAGAGTGTAAAAAATCAATTTCAAATCAAGAACAAAAAAGAAGTACATTGTGAATTAATAACCATACCACTGCTATTTTCAGAGAACAAAGATGTAGATATGAAGGATTGTATGGGTCATTTTACATTGGAAGTTATAAGCGTCACTGCATTTGGTATAAAGAGTGATGCTTTGACTAAGGAAAATGCTGAATTTGTTAAGGTATTGAATAATATGAATCCAAACTTAGTTGAGTACTACTAGTAACTTTACACAAAGACTTAATACACATTATAATGAAGATGTTTATTAATGTAGAAAACATTTTATATTTAGTTGAAATAGAAATACAACCCATATATGAAATATGGGTTTGTTTGATGTTACAGTTTTATGCATATGTGAAAAGTAAATGTAATATCAATTACAGGAAGGAAATTTCTAATGACATCTATATATATAATTGAAACATCCATATATATATATTTAATGAATTAATAATATAATATGTATATCCTTATGTAAATGTATATAGCTGTAACTTTAAATTTCTTTCCTGAAATTGAAATTATATTTAATTTTTACATATGGATAAAAATTTAATGTCAGACAAAACAGTCAAAGTACACAATTGGTGGAAATTGTAAAAATAATAAGAAATTGTAAAAGTTTTGCCATATCTTGAGCCCTGAAGTGTTCTTGAATGTGAACTTGAATAAACTATATACTTAACCAACTGAGTCATAGAGCAGTCAAGAGAACTATGAGTTGTTTGTAATAATCATTAAACCACTTTAATGATACTTTACAACACCTATAGTCATATGATTTTAGAAAAGCCAGTAAACCTTTACCTTATCTTATATAGATAAATATATCAAAAGCCTCTAAAAGTTAAATATTTATTGACATGAGAGGAGATAAGAGGTATGAGGTATACAATTATAAATAAAACGTAAGATTGTGCCGTCTTGTATAACTTCATCTAAACCATAATTCTTGGGAATGAATCAGTTTACACTTTGCACAAAGTGTATTTCCTGTAAATATACCTTTAAAGATTTATATATTATATTATACTAGTGACCCGCCCCAGCTTCGCACGGGTGCAATGCTGATGAAAAGCAGGTTTTTATTATGTATTGTTATTTTCGTCGCTGGAAAGCTCCGATAATATACGCGACATTATCATTATTGGATATAGACATATACCATCACGGACTTTTCTGTAGACCTTTTCAATCTGTACAATACTTAGTACATTATTTTGATAAAACTCGTAGGGTTCAGCCTGCGTTTGCAATGTAAGCGGAAAAAATGTAATTATTTACGACATCACATTAGAAACCTCAAAAATAACAGTACTTCTCCACTATTTAATGGATGTTATTATACATATAAACCTTCCTCTTGAATCACTCTATCTATTAAAAATAAGCCGCATCAAAATCCGTTGCGTAGTTTCAAAGATTTAATCATACAAAGGGACATAGGGACAGAGAAAGCAACTTTGTTTTATACTATGTAGTGATTTATAAGCCGTGTTTAGTGCTTTCCAGGGGCTATGGATGGCAACAGTTTTTAATTAAATTTCATTTATGTTTTTCAGATAGCAGAAAAGTTTAACTATATGCCTCTTTATAAAAGATATTTCATTTTCTTTGTATTAATATTTGTTCCTGGTCTATTCAAATATCTGAATATTTCATTCTTGAATAGTAAAACAATGAGTAAACTAAATGAAATATTGCAAGTTACAAAGGCTGAACGTAGAGTCTCTTCAATAAAGTAGGTGTTTTATTTTATTTATTATTTTGAGATTTTGTGTTTTTATGTCATTTTGGTAGTGTTTTTTATAATATATACACATAAATAAGGTTCTTAAATAGTTTGTAATGGTAAATATGAAATATCTCTTTTTGTCTCTAGAATGTCTTTAAAGGCCAAAGTTCAAGCTGTCTAATAATCATTTAACTCTATCCATCAAGTGTTTAAAATTATGATAAAGCCTAGGTTTAAATCCAAGGCCATACTACTGCCAATTCACCTGTTCACCTGGGAGAGTTGTGCAAACAGAGAGTGTACTTGTGTATGAGCAGGCACTTGTGCAATAATATTAATACTATATTTATTTGCGCTTTATAAAATATAGTACAACAAAATATAGCAAAAATTATAAAATGTATAAAAAAAATACACTGTGAAACCACAAATGGAAACTCTCCAGGCAACCCTAACAACACAAATATAAAAAGAATTATGAGCAAGTGCAACATTATGATACTCAAAATATATGAAAGATAATTATGATTACTCAAAACTTTATATTAAAGAATATAGATGACTTAATAAAAATTTAAATTAGCTGGCCAAATATCCTAAAATAAATTTGATTACATTTTTGTTGATTTAAATTATTACATTATATAATATTATTTAATATAGTTTAAATTGTATATTTGTAGGCATAATGACTTCTTGCAACTAATGCTTGATGCAGCGCAAAAAGAGAAGGATCAGGCAAAGGATAAAGAGGAATTGCGTAAGTAGTTTTATTTGTAAATATTATTCGCTAAGCAATTGAAAGCCAGGCGTAGCATGGGCGGACGTATGAACATAATTCTTTTGTTTGCGTCCTGTCCCATACAAAATAATAATTTAAAAATACTTAGTTTGGAAGTTGCAATATTAATAATAAAGTTTATTCTAAAATATGGTAGCTTTTAATAGCTATAGGCATATATTTTAATATATGTTATACTAAAATAACTTACTCTTCAAGTTTATAGTATAAGGGTAAGATTTAAAAATGAGACTTAAGGCGAACTATGTCCGTGTATGTCAATAAATTTGTAATTTATTGGTTTGAAATACGGGGGTCACACACGAGAGACTGTCGACCCTGAATTTTACCCTCACCCTCTGTCCAGAGTGTCCAGAGATTAAAGAAGTCCGCCCATAAAATAGCCAAGGATATTTTTTTCCTTATCACACTAGTTTTGTTAGGAAAAATACACTATCTACCTGCACTTTTGTAGAAAATATTGTACATATTCTTACTTTTGCGAATCAATTTTATATTTTAATATTTGCAGAGTATCTAATAATTAATTATTTCTTAAATAAACTTTTTGAACCGATCTGTTTGATGTTAGTAGGTCTTTCCGTACATATTTTTGTAGTGAAAAACCACACTAGTCCATAAGGATTTTCAAACCTGAGTAACTTTGAAATTTCAGATTTAGACGATGGCACAATCGATGCCCAAATAATAATATTTCTTCTCGCTGGATTTGAAACGTCAAGTTCTTTGTTATCGTTCGCAATACACGTGCTAGCGATACGGCCAGACATACAGGAGAAACTACGAAAACACGTCATGGAAGTAACGGAGGGAAAGGAAATTAATTATGACCTGCTAGCAGAACTTGACTATCTGGAAGCATTTCTCAATGGTGAGATTTTAAAATATTCAAATTAATTCATTAATTGCATTCAACTAAATATAATCATTTTTAAAAAGAGCCCAGAGATATAAAAGTGAATAACTATTATTTATTAATTAATGTGGGTACTTTTCCAGAAACACTACGCATGTACCCTCCGATTGCAAAAGTGGAAAGAATTGTTACTAAACCTTACGTTTTACCGGGGTCATCTGCCAGTCTGGAGCTCGGTCAAATGGTGTCCATACCGATATATGCAATTCATATGGATCCAGAAATTTATCCAGACCCACAAGAATTTAAACCAGAAAGATTTTTGAAGGAAAGGGCCAGAAATTCTCATCTGTTTTTGCCATTTGGAGCTGGACCAAGAGTTTGTATAGGTGTGTATGCTATTATATGAATGGGCCTCAAATTTGTGTTTCATTTGTCAATCTAATAGGCAAGTGGGTGGTCAGTATCTGACACACGCCGTCGACTATTTTGGTTTAATATACTTTGGCCTCAATCGACTGTTTCCTCGCGAAGTTCTCCTTCACCGTTCGGACGAATGTTGAATTCATACATAGAAAGTCCATTGGTGCCGGAGATTGAAGCTTTGACCTCAGGGATGAGAATGCCACGCGAACACTCCTTTTTTATGTCTTAATGCCACAAATTTATTTACAGGCCTTCGATTTGCAATGATGTCCACAAAACTGGCTATGGTGTCACTGTTAAAGAATTTTAACTTCAAAATCTGCCCGAAAACTCAAAATCCTGTACAATTTGACAAACGTGCACTCTTGTTGAAAGCAAGCAAAGGATTGTATGTTCGCGTTGAGACGATTTAATGATAGTAAATACGGATGGTCCCATTTAAAAGAATATAGATATAATTTGGTTATTATTTGTTGGTATATATGGTCGTAATGGTTTCCTAGAATATTGTAGTACAATTTAGTTCTTTAGTTGAATATTTTAGTATTAATAGTAGTTATTGACTTGCTCCTAAAATCGTTTAACGATGATTCCCGCATTAAGGTTCCTCTTAAGGGTCTTATTCGTATTAATAACAAAGAAAACTAGCGAAACTAAAAATTTTACTCGGACTCTCATTTAAATCTATATAATCTATCTTATAAAAATTAAGTACTTTTAACGTTATGTCATAACAAGAATTAGTATGAAGCCCTCATATGAATATTTTACTCTCTGATTTATTCCTTGAATAGCTGTGCTATGGGTGAATTTACCAGCATTGCAGACACTAAAGTGTTCCGACTAATTGTATAGTATTAGTTTGGCATGATGGTGTAAACTATAAACAACTAATATGTATTAATAAATATAATGTGTATTTTAAACTTAGTTAATAACAAAGTACATTTAGTTAAAACTGCATTTTATTGTAAGTTGAATTTAAGTAGATTTATTGTTTTGGTGGAAGATATTTACCAATTTATATATAAATTTCATCTTGTGGATCTCGTGCCATATTATTGTGATACATAGAAACACATTTACATACTCATTATAAAGATTTTCTTAATTGTAATAGATGAGATTTAATATTACTACGAATCTGAATAAATAATCGAATATTTCTATACTTAGGTAAACAGCCAGTCTTCAAATATTACTTCTTTCTTACTTTAAAGAAAAATCAATTTTGTTACCTATACAAAATACAATGTAACATTTGGAGATTAGATTTTGAGATTGTGATCATTATATAAACATGGTTTTTATTTTGGAATAAATGGTTTACAATAATTTTGGTTTTATTTCAAAAACAATATTTATAAAATAGACCTTTACCTATCAATGTGATATTGTATTAGACATATAATATTGGCTGTAGTTTTGAGTTATAGATGTTAAAATGAAATTACAATTGATTATGTCATTCATTTTTATTTCTGGCATCTTTAATTGTTTTCAACTTTCTCAAAAGCTGCTATGAAGAAACCTATGGAGTTTCTGTATACTGAGTCAACTGCCCTTAGTGGATCTTCATGAGGTCCAAAACGTTGCACCATTTCCCTGTTAACAGTATTAATTTTGAGTTTTTTTACCCAACATCTTATTACTTTTAAAACCATATCAATTATGTAAGTTACCATATCAATTGAATCAGATAATTTAAACATGATACGAAATCCATAAAATTATATCAAAACCTTTAAGTCAGGTATTTTTTTTATAGAACAGGGGGCAAACGGGCGGAAGGTTCACCTGATGTTAAGTGATACCGCCGCCCATGGACACTCTCGATGTATGTATGTATGGGCAACCTTTGACATGTTGAGGGCCAAACTTAAGCGTGCAAATGCAAATACGTTCGTGGGCTGCGTTTAAAAGTACTTAGTGCATTTTGAAGTAGCGATAATATTTTTTTGTGATAGATATAAGACATATAATAATACGACAATGTTATTATAAATAACAAAATGAAATTTTAAAAATTGTACGTGATAATTAGATCGTGAAATTTGTTACAAACTACGAAAGTTAAATACACCGAAATCAATTACAGACTTGTGCTTGAATTTGGAAAACTAATCCATTGATATTTGTATTAATTCCACTGATACAAAGACGTAAAGAATTTTCCAAATTATTGACAGTCTTGTCCGATGTGTTGATTTATTTAATTTAATTGAAAGCACGAAAATAAACAAAGACAAATCAAAAATAAAAAAATATGACTTTCATCCATGAAAAGAACTGTTCGCATTTATAAGTAAGTACTGACAAACGCACAAATCAATTTTCTTTTGAATTTCTAAGCTGCGGATAATTGTTTTCTTGTAGAAATCGCACATCTCTACGACTTCTAATTTTAGGAGTAAGTTTTCTTGAATCTCGATAAGTTCATTTGTAAGTGTATTGGAGCTGTAGGTACATACATTACATTTTGTAGAATAATTATAGTTTTCAGATTTAGCAAATTAATTGCAACAGTCTTCAATGTTTTTGAAGTCGCTAAATCTGTTTGAAAATTGTTCCGACAGTAAATTGAGTTCTTCAGCATATTGAGCATAAGCAATATCATACGCAGAGAGCATGTTGAAATGGTAACTGTTAGCAGACTGCACCTTTGACTCCCACAAGCGTAGTTTTTAAATGTCCTGTCAGTGAGTGCAGCGTGGCATGCTTAGTTGAATAAAACCTCTTTATATAGAATTCTTTCATCACTGAAATTGATTCATGACACAGCAAACAAATAGGCTTACCATTGTGCAAAATAAAAAAGAATTCTTCAGTCAATTTTTGTTGAAACTGGCGACCCTCTGAATCTAATTTTAGTTTTCGTTTAATTAATTTAATAACAACTATAGTCAGTTACCAATCAAGATGCACACAAAGTCACAAAGCAAGTTGACGGCTCGGGCAATTCGCTAGGATATCGCTTGCCCAAGATAACTCAAATTCAAATCTTTATTGGATCCCTTATGTTAATCTTTTACACGCGACACGTTATAACTTATTGTAATAAGGACCTTGGTTAGGCACAGCATGTTGTGCCTAACCAAGGTCCTTATTGCAGATATCACATCGGTAGCTCAAATAGAACTGAACTAACGTTCGTGCCATCCAGCCTCTGATATAGGCAAAATAATATCGAATAAAGTAGTTTAGAGTTATTAAGACGCAATAAATCTTTTGATGTGTCGCCCGAGAGTTTATGGACTATCTTTTTGGCTGGGTTTTTTTCAAAATATCTCGAGGGCCGGATCATATCTTACAGCGGGCCGGTGGTTGCCCATATATACTTTAAGTAGAGTCCATAATAATAAATTGTCTTTGGTTTACGGGAGCGCAAAATAAACATACCAGGTTATTAATATGTAAAGTTAGTAAATTTCCTATATTCATAAACACCCTTTTTCAGGTTCGTAAAAATTACAACATACTATTGGAAAATGTACCTTTCTGTATCAGTGAGACCACAATTAGCTAAGCCTGGTCCTCCACACAGAGGATCAGCTGCTATTAATTTTATATTTGGGAAATTGTCAAGGGCCCACTTTACTAATCCTTCATTTTCTTCTATAGTAATGGTGCATGTGCTGTATACTAATTTACCACCCACTTTCAAAACTTTAACAGCCTGAAAATCGTCCAAATTGTTAAGGAAATAGTATACAAATTTTTCATATAAAATAGCTTTGACTTATTTTCTATTATTTATCTATATATATATATATATGTCTAGCAGCAAGCAGGCAGGCTATAACATAGTAACTTTAACTTACTAACATCTGTATTGTATCTCTTCTGTCTTAAGAGAGTACGATCTTTATATTTTTTTTAATTTACTTTATCTTAAATCTTAAACAAAGAATTTAACACTTACTGCTTCAAATAACTTCCGTTGAACATATTTGTATGATTGCAACATTTTTGGTGACATATTATTGCTTATCAATCTTGGTCTTTGACCCAAGCCACTGCATGGTGCATCAAGGAGTATTTTATCAAAATAGTTTGATGGATATGGTGGTGGACCACTTTCATTGCCAGTTTCTGAATGGATTTTTCTTGAATCATATGCGAATGCATTGATACAAGTTAGCCCTTGTAATTCACAATTTTTTTTAATAATGTCAACCTTTTTCTCTGTTCTATCTATAGCAGTGATGAAGGCCTAAAAATTTTATCATACTGTTTAGTTCAAAGATTACATTATTCTGCTATTTACAAGATTGCACTCCGTACCACCAGAGTTTTAAAAGAACTTTACACTAGTTTATTTACTTGCTGAAGTCTCTTAGATTGTAATGTTACTACAATTAACTTTATCCAGAACTCTGAAGGCAAATAAAATTTAAACTTTAGTAAAAACAATTTTACACAAGGATTCTGTATTATTTAGTATTTCTAAGAGAAAACAAACAGATATAAATCTAATCATATTTATCTCATCTTACATTATTATTTGACATTTCTCCTAAATGTGTTGTTTTATTACCCGGGGCAGCACACATATCAAGAATGTTTTCATTTGGCTGAGGGTTTACTACCCAACTACAAACAATAGATGGCAAATTTTGTAAAACAACTTGCCCACTTGAAAAGCATGTCTCATTCAAAACCACTAATTTAGATTCTGGATAAACGGTTTCAACAGCTACACCACTAAAAACAATTCAATTTTTTTTTTAATACATATAACATACATATCATTATGCAAGACTACATGTTTTTAAGGTAGATTTTTTCACAATGTAATAACTACATGCCTTGGTTGTATACCTTCATCAAAAAGATGAGAGCGTAGCTTTTTTAAATATCCAGTGCCAACATATTTCTTATTTCCCAAATATTCCACTTTTAGTCCTCTTTTACACTTCCCATCAAGTTCAGCATAAATATCAACTAAGGCATCAAGTGTACATCCTAAAAGAGTTTAAAAAAATTAATGCAATAATAATTTTCACTAAATGATTACACCTAGCTTACAACGATAATAAAGCAACTTTACCCTAGATAACATGGAATTCCAAGTCCAAAAAATTAACAATGTTAATGTTAAAAAAATGCATGTTTTAAGAGAAGATTTTGTGTTTATTTAGACTAGTACAAAGTGAATTTATACAACACAATATTATATTATCTCCAAAATTATGAAGTAAACTTTAGTAAAGCACAATCTTAAAACTTAAAGTTACCAGATGGCAGCCCAAGAACACCAGGTGCGTAAACATGAGAACCTCTTAAAACAGCTGCACCACATGAAGCATCTACTATGACCTTATGTTTACCTTTCTCTCTGGCTATGGTTTCTGGCCATTGATTTATTATTAAACAGTCTGGTCGTATGAAATAGTATTGAGGTATTTCGTTTAAATTTAAAGTAATTCGTTGCTATAAAATTAACAGTTTAATAAATTCTAATGTCTTTCAAAAAATAAGTACATAATAAATCATTAGGTGATATAACTTACCGATAATAATATATGTTCCAATTTTTGAATGTTAAATTCTTTTAATCTATTTATTCGTAAACAAGTGTGATTTGGCGTTTTTTCTAACCATTTACTTATGGAATCATCCATTTTAACTATTTACTAGTATTATTTCAAAAATGCAAATACAATATAATTATTAGAGCATGCAACAAATAAAATAACATAACAAGCACAGTATAACAATCTTACGACGTACGAATACGATCAACGAGAAGTATTGGTAAGAGTAAACCTACAGAGTACAGTTGACAATGTCAACTTAACATTTGATATTAAACAAATTATAATGTACTGCTGATATATTGAGTTAAAAAGCACAGGCTCGTAAGACTCAAATCCCTTAAGAACTAAAAATTGGATGCGAACTAAAAGTACTATTGATATGGACTCCATATCAAGAGTATTTTTATCTCAAAACTATCTAGTTTTTCTAGTTCGTGAATCTTGAAATTGAGTAGCTATTTACCGATAATAGCTTATATTAATTTATTTTGCATCTACTACAATTATTCACATTCACACATAAACTTTGTACTTTATCCTACCTTACGAAATATCACAAGCCAAACAAATGCAAACCTTTCACAATATCAAGAGGAAACTATTTTAATAATATCACAATTGGTCTGCCATCTTATTCGTATACACGCATGAATATCTTCTTTAAACATCATATTATAATTTTCTGTTTACTATAAGGGTAAGATTCAGGATCTATAGTTCGCGCATAGTTTTTGAATATCACCCTAATTGTATTGTATACATATAATATCACCGCCTTCTATATTTAAGATATAGCAGCTACGAGGGCATCAAATATATTTCCAAGTAAGGCAAATAACAAGTGTTTAGTGTATTTTACGAGATTTTATCATAATGATATAAATGAGAGATTAATATTGTAAAATATAGAAATGTGGGAGAAAGCTTAGCATTTTTTATTTTTGTCACTGGCCACTTTTGGCCGATACGTGGCATAGGCACGAACAACTTCCACGTTAGCCGCCATTTTGATTTTTGACACTCAGCGAAAATTGGTGACTTCATTGAATTCAAGATTGATTCTTCAAATAACGTTTAAAATTTGTGCAAAAATGTAAGTACGTGGTCAGAAAAATTCAAGTACTGCAATTTTATAATAAATTGGTGATAAAAAGTACATTTTACAATATTATGAAGCCCGAGGGTGGTGACCGCAACAGAATACTAACAGTGATGTCGGCTAATCTTTGTTCAATAAACTGAGAATACGTTATAACATAAATATTGCTCTTTACTTCTGGGATTTGCTTAATCAAACCATTTATAATATTATTATTTCACAAAATATAGTTTTTACGCATCAATTGGGGTATGACTTGCCATGTCATATACCAGTACTGATTCCATTGATTTAATGTGCAACCGATGAGTCAGAAGTTACATCTACAATTATCCTTTATTTCTTTCAGATTATACTTAAGTCACCAAAATGGGGAATATGTTTGCAAATTTATTTAAGGGCCTATTTGGCAAAAAAGAAATGAGAATATTGATGGTTGGTTTGGATGCAGCTGGTAAAACCACAATTCTATATAAACTCAAATTAGGAGAAATCGTAACAACAATTCCTACAATTGGTAAGTATTACAACATTGAGTAATTAATCATGTATAAGGTATTGTATTTCAAATAATGTCATGTGGCATTAGTTCCTTTCATTTTTAGTTGCACACATTGAACTGTTTATCAAGCTAGTTGCTTAACTTTAGAGCTCTGCAATGCCAAATTGTGTAATTTTTTAATGTGTTTCAGTCTAAATTATATGTTTGTTTTCATTTTAATGTTTTGCTACAATTTTACTTAAACAGTAGACTCTGATCTAAAACCATAAGCTATGTAGTTACTATATACTCTATAACTACACACATATGGTGTCCCTTGTAATTTGCTACTAATTTAAATCATTTGTTGTAACACTAATCTCAGTTGTATAGTTATGTACATTATGCTTAATCCATTATCTCTGTTTGTCAGAGGAAACAAAATTTTAACTGATTTGGTGTTAATATAATTTTGAAAAATAAGATTTAATAATCCGTCACACTCCAGGTTTATTGCACTTGGATAAACACCTCTGAAACAAATTAGATGCTAATTCATGCTTATAAGTACGGTCACTGTGATAACTTATAAAACCTAATTATTATTCCAGGCTTTAATGTGGAGACAGTAGAATACAAAAACATCAGTTTTACTGTATGGGATGTCGGTGGTCAGGACAAAATTAGACCATTGTGGAGGCATTACTTCCAAAACACACAGGTACATTCATATTTTTTTTATCTTTCAGACTGTACAATATTAGCATCGTCAGATTACTTGACAAATCATATTAGAGTCTGCTATGTTCTTATTAGCGACTTTGAATCTAGATGCATTACCATATCTAAGCCATTGAATAACTGCTACGGGGTTTTTATTAAAATAAGTATTTTAGTCATTCTCACTAATATTACACACATATATATAGTGTATATTTGTGTCATTAATCATTGCTTATATGCACTTAATAAATACTATGATTTCTACCCTTTTTACATGTGATAAAGAAATATTAAACTATGATATAATATTGTCTTTTACATACATATCTGTTAAAAATATGTAAAATTTACTTTTCTTTTACTACTTTAATGACCTTCTGCTGTGTATTTTAACCTACATTTCACTATTTTTCCATCATACTTGTAGCTCTAAGTAGGTAGAAAAAAAAAATTGGCCTTGATTAGTAAATTGAAGGCAAAACAAAGTGCCTTTAAATAATTAAAAATATATCTTTGGTATTATGACACTTGTTAAAAGAAACATGGATAAATTATGTTCTCCAGATCTAAGTGATTTGGTAAAAGTATTTTTATAAGTTAGGTAGATAGGTGGACTCATTTTCAGCAATTAGACTCAAATTTCGGTCCCTTTTGCGTATATTTTTATAAGTTGTAAATAAACTATGTATATTGATATGCATGCTAAATATGATTAAGCGAAACAATGGGCCTTTTTTATTGATTAAAGTGTAATGCCTCGGAACAAGTTATTTTTTGTGTTAGATTTTTTCCTATTAAAATTGTAATATATTTTGTTTGCAGGGTCTTATCTTCGTAGTAGACAGTAATGACAGAGAGCGTATAGGCGAGGCGCGCGAAGAGCTAATGCGAATGTTAAGCGAAGACGAGTTGCGGGACGCAGTACTCTTGATCTTCGCAAACAAACAGGTAGACTGCTTAATTTACTTTTTGTGATGTTATTTATGTAATTCCTTAAAAAATAATATATATATGAGCAAATTTTATATATAGATAAGAAATTTACAAAAAACTATCTTTGTGTCATGACGTTAACAAAAAGCTAATTGCTTTATATACTATTAAACATATAATTATTTAATTTCTGATAATGAATAATTTATTACCAACTACCAAAGTTGACACAGTTACACTAAATTGTTTATGCAGCAGGAAATTAAAAATCATATCAACAAGATTTACAATGTCCTTGATAAGCTATGTGACACATTAAGTATTAATTCATTTACGAGCATATTTATAGCTTAATTAATTTCCAAATGTTTTAGTAGTATATATATATATAAAAATGTTTTGGTATCGACGGCAATAATTTATTATGAACCATCTCCGTGCCTAGGACCTGCCCAACGCGATGAACGCCGCCGAGATAACGGACAAGCTGGGCCTGCATTCGTTGCGCAACCGCAACTGGTACATCCAAGCGACGTGCGCCACCTCCGGGGATGGGCTCTACGAGGGACTGGACTGGCTCTCCAACCAGCTCAAGAACGCCAACCGCTAACCGCCCACTTCACACTCAGAGACTATGGTTTAACTTCAATTTATTTGCTAATGTATTATGTGAATCAAATGTATTGCAGCGTATCGCGTCGATCCACCCGGGCCGCCGCTTCAACCCTTCGGAATACTGTTTTTAGTTTGTCTCCTCCGGTGGCCGGATCTCTCTTCATCGCACCCGGTACTTATTTCTCGTGTGTGACGTTGAACAAATATTGTAAATGCGAAATTTCTTAATTTGCCATCGTGATGTGGATAGGTAACTGACGAGATAGTGAATCACATAACATGTTTTATAAGTGTAATATGGTATAAGTTATCGTAATAAAGTATTTAAAGTTAATTGACATCTATGATTTTCGTTAGCGTAGTGCACCTTCAGTGCAGAGGTAGAACGCCGCAGATGACTTCTATGGAGTCCCATATTAGTCCCCTGACCTATTCGCATCGCTTCGAACGCCGCTCGGAGCCATCGGTTTTGTGCATATTCCATTTATTCGACTAATTGTATGATGATAGTTTATTTTTTACGGAAGTTAACTAGGTAGATTAAGCTGTTATGTAATTTACATCAGAAACCCGTTCGTCGTCGAATGAGCCGCATTTATGGATGACTTCGCGACGGACCGATTATAATATTTAATTTAGGTGTATTATGTATTAGATTACTGTCATTTGGGAAGTTCCGCGTACGGGAAGCGGTCGGAATCCTCTACGGTACTTCGCTCTTACACAACTAATTATAACTTAGCATTTTTATAATAATTTAGATGAGATTGTTACACAATTCAAGGATACAATAATTATGGAAAGTGTGGTAAAGAGAGTACTTTTTAATTTTATGAAAAGGTTTATTGAAGCAAGATGTGACATTCCGGTTTGTCTTAATGCTGTATTATGGAATAAAATATCCTCACCAAAGCTCGTTTTTTCTTATCAAAATCCTTTATTGTAGATTGCCTCCAGTGTTATCGAATTTGGATAGCGTTTACTAACCACATTGTAGTATGATAAGTTTATTGCTACTGAAGTTATTTGAATGGCAATGGACGTCTATGTCGATGCGAACATTACTAAGCCTTTAATCTGTTTAAAAATTATAGTCGCTCGCCAAATGGCGAAATGCAAATACAAGATACCAATACGTTAATTTCGGCATTAAAACTCATTAATTGCGAAGACATGATTACTATTTTTCATTAAATCATACGTATTTACTATGATATTGATTTTGGATCTATGTGCCTTGTAAAAAAATACATCACTTGCGACTGCTGTAATCGAGCTTGCAGCTGGTCAAGTACGCTCTTTCAGTAAGTATGAATTTCTTTGATAATTTTACCAAACAATGCATTAGTTACGATATTGCATTAGACCGCAGTATAGTACCCAGTCTCACTAGAAAATAGATATTTAATTAGACGACCCAATCTCATATTATGTGCCATGTTACGCTTTAGGGTGCCAGGAAAATTCAAGCATTAGGTCGGTAATATTTAAAATAACTGATGCGTCAATCTTGATGTTATCACATTTCTATATGTTTCCTCGGATAGTTTTTCTGTTGGATCTTAGCTAACTATTTCAATGTCTTTTTAATAAGGATGTATGTTTATGAAGTATTTTATCAACTGTACGAGTAAATGTTAATTACGCACGTAGAAAAATCAATAGGCTTTAGGTTGACAATTGAGTGCGACAGAGATATCTAGAGATGGCCATCCGTCTAAGATGAACTTCTCGTTTACCTTACGCACATGAGCGTAAGTTTTGACATAGCGAAAGCCTTCGATCGGGTGAGGCACAAAGCGCTTCTTTCGAAGCTATGGGCTCTCCGATATATTATGCAATTTGTTTTTCAGCTTTTCCGCTGATTGAAGCATCAAGGTCGCCGTTGACGAAGTATGTTCCTACCTCAAACGTAAACGCTGGTGTACAACAGTGTTTGTCTCCTATAACCGACCAATAGGGTATTTTCTGTATATAAATGATTAGTTGCAACATTCATGGCTATGCGGACGATAGTACTGGGGATACTCATACAACGTACAGGTTCTCGGGTATCGGAATAATCTTGTGTCCAGGGCCAGATTTAGAGGTATGGAGGCGTCGAGGCAACAAAGGAGAAGATGCCCCCTGGCCCCAAATTATTTGCCAAGTAAAATAAACAAAAAACAAAAGAAATTGTTTTAAATTTAAATTGTGAAATTTAAATTTAAAACAATTTCTTTAGCGATGTCTGGCTGGCAAAGTTAAGCATCTCATACGACACTGATCAGCGACAGAAAATATTAGTATAAACAAAAAAATATAAATTTCAGAAGGGCGTGCTCAACAAATGGATTTTTATTTTTAGTGGATGGCAAAGAGCTAGTCGATTATGATTTGCTTATAATTCCGTAGACCTGAATACCATATAATTTTTCATAATATTAGGTCCTTACATATTTAATTGGCGTATTTCGTACTGGCCACTTTAATCACGATGTTCTCCTCTTTGGTAAGGAATTCCAAATTAAAATTTGTACAAGCTATTTACTCATGTATTTGTGCTTCGATGACCGTCATACATTTGTTTTTTTTCTGTTTGCGTCACTCATTTTACAAAAGGAAAACCTTAAGTATCGCATTTTTTACGAGTACGAGTTTCCGTGGCACTACGTGCTACGGAAACGACTCGAAGGGTGAATGATGTGTATGACGGTCATGTTGCAAAAGAAAACACAGTTCATTTTTGGTTCCAACGTTTTCGTTCTGGAAATTTCGACCTGCAGAACAAGTCCCGTGGACGGCCTGAGACCCAAGTTGATAATAAAGTATTGAAGGCTGTTGTGGAAGCGAATCCATCGCAAACCACGTCCGAGTAGCTGCAGGCTGCGGTGTTAATGATAAAACTGTTTTAATTCACTTGAAGCAAATTGGGAAGATTAAAAAGCTTGAAAGATGGGTGGGTACCCGACGAATTGACCGAAGCTAACCGTCGACTGCTGCGTTACATTACTGATCCGGCACAATAATGTAGGTATTTTAAACCGAATCATTACCTGTGATGAAAAATGGATTCTTTACGATAATCAGAATCGCTCAGCGCAATGATTGGATCCTGGCCAGCCAGCCATATCCTGCCCCAAGCGAAAATTAACTCCAAAACAGTTACTTAAGCGTAAGCGTTTGGTGGACTAGTGCCGGTATTGTTCATTGCAGTTTTCTCAAATCTGGCCAGACTATTACTGCTGATGTCTATTGTCAGCAATTGCAAACCATGATGAAAAAGCTAGAGGCTAAACAACCTAGGCTGGTCAATCGCTCCACGCCACTGCTACTTCACGACAACGCTAGACCACACACTGCACAACAGACGGCTACCAAATTGAAGAGCTTCAATTGGAATGTCTAAGACATCCTCCGTACTCCCCGGACCTTGCTCCAACAGATAACCATTTTTTTCGAAATTTGGACAACTTCTTGTAAGGGAAAAAATTTAACTCTGATGGGGCAGTCCAAATTGCCTTCACATTTTTTATTGATTCCCATCCGACTGTTTTTTTTAGTAAAGGGATGAATGAACTACCTATGAGATGGCAAAAGTGCATAGAAAACAATGGTTCATACTTTGATTCATTAAATATATTATATTTAAAAATATTCGACTTTTTGTTCCTCCCATACAAAACGCCAATTTCATATGTAAATTATAAATATTATTAAAAATATTAAAAATTTATTAATATCAGAAACGATAGACGTTCAGTTTCGCGGTCATTTGGAAGGAACAGCTAAGTTGGCCTCTAAGAAGCTTGGTATGCTAAATCTTAAAAGGTGTTCACAAATGAAAACTGCTGAATTATGTATTCAACATGGACTGTTCCTCAATTAAAAGGAGAATTGAATCTGAAGGAAGGCAGATCTTGTCACGAAGTAATTACATTGGATATTTTTCAAGGAACTCCTTATTGCTGCCAAATGTATTGCTCTGGGACGAAATTCTGTAATTGTATGATGTATACTTAAGTATAAAGATCTGAAAGTGATTTATGAGGAAAGGGAAAGGGAATGTTAAAAGTGTAAAGACCCTACTTAATAAATAAATGTATACTTAACAATAAGTTAGAAACAATAAAACACACTGATAACTTTGGACTTTTATTTTACAATTACCTTCTTTAAAATTACATACCTAGCATAAATCAAATTAAAAATATTCTATTTTTTTATTATTTTTAATGTATTTTAGCGCGATAAAAAATATGTCTACAATTTTCAATAATGCATAACAAATATATATTCCCAACAGCAGTAGTACTTATGCCAAACATTTTGCCATCTAAAAATCAGGTTCATTTCTTCTTAATTTAACTAACACAATATAGTTATATATTAAATGAATATTTGGCAGTAAAGTATTCGGAAAATATTTCAATAGTTTACACATTACGTTTTACATGTCACATGTAGTATGTTATAATTAATGCGTAATTTTATATGAAAATCGACTGCCAACAAATTCATGAGCATACATCATCCCCGAGAATGCACAAAATTAAATTAGTGCATTGAAACAACAGGGGTATCATTTTGTATGATTAATAAGCGTTCATATTGGATAGCGCCATGGTGTCGCGAACGAGTGCCAGAGTAATATTTCTTAAGCTTGGAGCACTACATCATCCCAAGATAGGGTTAAATTAATTTTAGAGACTTAGAATAAAACGCTAAGATTGATAATGTCTGCGAATCTTATTTTACGCCGAGAAAGCATGCCCATATTGGGGCAATTATTTTATTTGATGATTTAGCTGACGGAAAGTAACTTACGTCATTGATTTCGTTGTAAACATATAATAATGCGATTGTTATATTTCACGCTTTGACCCTTTTATATATTAATAAATGCTAGAAAATGCAATGAACTCATAAAAACTCTTTATTTCTGAGCGTCACGTTCCTAAATCTGTTTCATGATCATTTGATAATCTAATTGGCAAGATCAGCCTCTTGTGCCTGATACACGCCGCACGCACATAAGACACATAAGACATGCCGGTTTCCACACGATGAAAAGAAAAACATTTTTTATTCTACAGATTATTCTTTATTAATTTTTTTGTTAATGGGTACATATTTAGGTAATCTACATCAGACCCGTTTAGAATTTACAAGTCATTTTCGTCTCCGGTACTCCGCCGGTTAAGACGGCCAGGTCTATTGAAATAAGTTTTAAATACTTTAATTTTTTTTATTAAAAACAAAAGTTTGTAAACTTTAAAAGTTATTCGTAAAGAGGATGAAGGGTACGGTGATGTAACAATAATTAGGATCTAGAGCAGTGTTTTTGGGAAATTAAGGGGGCAAATTTATTGTTGGTTAATAATTTCTTAGTGATTTCTACCTAAACCAATTGTTTAAATCTCTGAACACTTATTAAAAAAATATATATTATGCGTGTTAAATTAGAATCTTAGGTAGGCGTGGGGCACAAATAAGGTTAGGAAATACATCTTATAATAAAATCTTAAGCACCAGGATGACTCCTCGGTGACAATATCAGCTACGATAACGTAGCAAGTGCCATAAGTTTATCATAAAAAATATAATTTGTTTATATATAAGGTCTTAATTACATTTGTACCCCGTCATTAATTCTGTATTTCATATAAACTAAAGGATACAAGCTATAAAAACAAATTAGAATTTTAAAAGTTGCTTAAATTTAGAATTCCCTAAACTTTGATCCGTGGTGTTTGTGTGTTGTCTACAAAACGCACGTTAGCTTAAGCCTTTTCCGGCGCAAGATTTTACGTGACGCGTGTGGGCAAGTGCCGTGATGCGGCGGGGCGGGCAGTCGCACGGAGGCGATGCATTTTTCCCCGCCCGCCCCCCTCGCGTGCCGCAGTTTTCCGCGAGGGGCGCGCCGGCCCCCGCCCGCTACTCTCGGGAAATCGTTCTGACGCTCTCCATTCGCCTCAGTCTGGCTCGACCGTCGCAATACTACGTCGCGTACGCGCGCTACACTTGTTCACGCAACGACTCGTATATCGCGGCGAAAATAGTGCGCTCGGACCGGGAAGCGAACCCGGTGAACCAGTGGTAGGTGCCATGGTGCCCGCACTGGTGCTGATGTTGCTGGCGGTGGCCCCGTATGGGCCCGCCGTCGCGCGCAGGCATGCTCCTGACCTCAGAGAAGATGAACCCGCTCGGCGTACCACGAGACCTGCCGGTAAGATCTAGTTTCTTCTGCTGCTACTCTGGCATCTACTTCTATACCTTAAAACATTGGCCACGTCATGCGCTTTCAAAGTTATCTTGTAATCTCGTAACGCATCAATCAAATTGCATGCGATGCAAATATAGACATTCTCGGTGCATAGATCACAGCGACTTGCATCGTCATTCGTTCTAGTCCACACTTACTTATAAGTACTATATAATTCGAAGGTATGCATATGACTATCACGCCGCTATTGTGATCGTTCGATGGAATAAAAACAATGCCACGTGAAAGTGATCAGCTTTCCTCTCGGTATCAAACTGAAATGTCAAGTGATCTATTTTTGTTGTATCATGTATGATACAATCTTTATCGGGCAAAGACATTCAACAGATATGTCACTCATATGTAAAATAAACAAAAAATAATCAGATAAATTGTGATTTCCATACTTCACATAATCATGAGTAGTTTATGCTTTTTTTCTTAATTTACATTGGAAGTACATGTTATGTATATCCGTCTAAAAATATACGAACCTAAAATATACAGTAGACGTTTATAAGATGAAAAGCTTTTTTATTCACCATTCAATCATAAACATTGCCAAGAATAATATCACATATGGCAGTTCTCTGAAATACTTTCAAGTCGCAATTTAAACTTTGAGTATATTAGATTAGCGAAAAATCTTCAAAATTACATATATTTATTATTATTTTTGTGAGGAAAAGCTACATTGATTCGCAATAACGTATCGGAACAGTTTAACGCACTCTTGAAAATATATGAATGTTTTATTCGTATATAATTATTTAATAACATAACCTTATTTTTTTATAAGTATTAAGTGCTTCAATGTTTTGATTAACATAAAGTTAATAATATCAAAAGTTCATTTAAAGATTAAATATATGTATACATAAGGATTATAAAATGATGATACAAATTTTCGCGAAATAGATATTTTTTACGTTTTTGTTAGTTTTTATATCCTAATATTAGGATTATTCTGATAGTTGGGTATCGTACGATTTTGCAATCTTATCATTACGCCATGTGATTACAGATTACGACAAAACGCACGTACTATTGCAAAATTTTCGTACTTTTAGCGTTTATAACCAATTATATATCACGATAATTTATATCTTATCTATTAAATAACACGAATCGTACTGAGATTTGAAGTTTTCTTTGAAATGATTGTTTCGGACGGATTGATTAATTAATTAATCACTGCAGGTGACTTGACAAATCAATTTTAATGCGACAACTTTTTCAAAATTTGTTTAATCTCAGAAATTACGGCAATCCGCTTGTGATTCAGTGTGATCGTTTGTCTTTTTAATTATTCAAGTTATTGATGTGTTGATTATAATTAACAAATTTTAACTAAATTTAGCACTACAGAAAACTCTATGTTGTGAAACAGTTACTAGCCCAGTTATAGTTTAACTAATACATATTATTTTTTAGTTTGACTATGTTTTATTTCCGTAAAAGTTTCCTTCCTCGTATATACATTGAATATAAATTTAATAAAATTATTTTACGAAAGATATAAGTAATACAAATTAAAAAAATATATTGTTTCACTATTATCGCAACCAATTTTAAGCAGTTGCCTTCGTTATTTTTTAATAAAAATATCGTTACACATCTAATTAAATCGTAAACAGTTAAAAATAATATTCGTAATTAGGTAATTTAAGTAGCCTTCAAGAAGTGAAAGAATTTATTAAAATATAAGTAAAATTCAAATATGTGTTGAGATCAACGTTGGTAACGAGTTTTACCTTGAATATGGGGCATACGAGAGTTAATAAAAATATAATGACACTATATTTAAATAACAGGCGGTACAGTAACGATCAGCGAGGTTAAGAAGCACTTGTAGTGGCTACAATATAGATACAGCTTTCATCTTTTACAATTTCTTTAATACTATATGCGTCATTGATTGTTACAGTATTAAAAACCGTCTCGATAGCCTTTTATGTTATGTAAATATTCGCTAATAGACAAGGACGAGTAGTTACAGGTGACTCAGTTTCCCGACAACTTTCATTCATTTTCCGGATCAGATTAATGTCAGGAATGTTTGCCAAAATATCTTAACAAGCGTGCCAAAATTTGTATTACCGAGAAGAGAAAAAAGCTGTCATCGTCGTCTAGACGCTACAACGAGACGTATCGTTACAAAGAGAATTGCCTGCTCTGCAATCATTTTTATGCTCCTTATTTTTGCAGTTTTTCTTGATGTACGTGTGTGAAATCTTGTATACTCCTCACGTCGCAAACATTTTTCTATTACTTAATAGCAAAGGTATGAATTGTGCTTTTCTTCTACTATTTGATTTGATAATTCAATTATTTGAAACAAACGCAGGACTATTTGCGACAATTATCTTTTGCTTAGATTCAAATTTGAACCACTATGCGTTATCAATGGTCACGTAACCGGTGTTTTAGAAGTAGGCATTTCAGACAAAAATATCTAAATCTATTCTAAATTACTTTTTTAATTAGGAATTTAAAAAAGTAAATTATGTTATTAATAAACATTTAATGTGAATATTTAAACCAAACATGGCACATTGTCACTTGTGATATTTTTAACGTTATATAAAAGAAATTAAAAAGACGGTCTGAATAAAAGTAGTCATTATCCAAAAATTGTGTGAAATAATTTGGGCTGGTTTCTGGTCGTTAGACCTATTGTCAGACCTACGGAATATATATAATAAAAATCTTATAAACCGTTGCCGAGGAAATGTTAAAAAAGCGAGGTTTTGTTGCGCGCAGTCGAAGTTGTCGGCATCAACTAGTTATAATATAAAAACGATAAAAATAAAGTAATTTGTAAAAGAGATATCTACGACAGTATTAATTAGGTTTTTATTAAGTATCCGCGGCGGGTTACAAGATCATCTGATAAATTTTATCGAAACAAAAATAAACAATGAGTCATGGTTTACCTCACATCGGCTTAAGGAGGACTTAATTTGCTTATTTTTTCCTACTGCGTAAAAGACTTTACGAAGAATGTGGAATGGACTGATGAGTATTATGAAGAACGTTCTTGAAGCTGATAGTTTTTTAAATTTTTTTTAATTCTAGCGGAATTGGAATTATGAGAAAACTAAAAGAACGATTCTGGTACGAATTTAATAGCCCCTAACTGACCTAGGAAAACTTAAGTCTAAACGAGTTCAGTTAAGTTAAACACTTAATAACTAAGTGAAGTACTATACGTTTATTATTACTGAAATTATATTAAAACGGAGTACGTCTCTTACAAAGTAAAGTTGTATTAATATTCGCATTACAAGAAATTCTACATATCATTACCAACAAACCACCTTCTGTATTTGTTAGTTAAAATCCTACTAATTAAATTGTGAATATTGCCTACAATTTACATGCATGTATAGCTAAAGGAAAAACCACACTAACCACATGGATATGTATATCAACGTGTCGTTTACTTGCCCAAGATTTATTGAATTAGGTTCCACTTTGAATGTACAGTGTTGGCATAGTGGTCAGAGGGCTTGGAATCATAGTGCGCGTGATGAAATCTCTCTCCTTGTCAGAAATATTATCGAAGAATGGTGGCGTCGATACAAAAGATGAGACTGATTAATCTTGAAGTTAAAAGAGAAAAGCTTAAACTAAACCCCAGGTTTCTGTATCTCTTCTTGATATTGCTGCAAAGCAAGTTTTAAGATCTCGTTCTAAGATTTAGAGTAATTTTAGCGTTAAGTGAAATCATGAAAAATTATTTTGGCATGAGAGAGTCATATTCCACGCTAGGCCGAGACTTGGTCCTTTACATTATATCCTTCAATGAAACTATAGACTGTGCAGTGTGCTTATAGTTAGAAAATATCCATTAGTATTCGGGACAATCGGGGTCTGAACGCCCGTTGCCCAACCTTAGTTTCGCGCTCCAGGCTCAGCCTTAATCCTATATTTGATACCCTAACGCTTAAGCCTTACTAACGTATAATGTTTCCTTGTAGTCACTTAAACCACCAGGTAATTTCAGCGATTAAAATTACAATTCTATAACGGATGGATTAATATTATTTACATGACGCGACGTTTCAAGTACTTGAGTGCAGTTTAGTCAATATTAAATTAACCCGTATTTATTTGGTGTAATATATATTTAAAAAAAAAGGATGAAAAAAATAACAAATATTATGTAATAATTAAACTATATGTACAATTTATTTCTCTATTTATTAGAAGTTCTATAATAGGAACTCTTAGGCGATTAAAATAAATTGTATCACGGTTAATAAAACAAAAATAGACATCAACTACTTGAGCATACATTTCATCCCACGTGCTTTCTATGTATATTTTGTGTTTATTAAAATTTTTCTAAAGATTTACACAGACATGTCTATCAAATACCTTGTTATTGTATGATGGCTGATTTCTATAACGATAATAGACGTGTGGAATGTGTCACTAATAAAATAACCTTACATGCAAGTATAATTGTACGAGAATAATTCTAATTTGTGGAATATTTATGCGTTTATACGTGATTGTTTGTGACCGCGCATCGTGCAACGAATCAGAATGAGCTCTCTGACGCGACTTTGTAAAGCGTCTTAAGTAATAATACTCGTGGGGAACCGCTCACCTTCGTTTGTTTATATTGTCTAAAGGCACCGACGTATATGTGATACTGAAACATGAATCAAAGAGCTGGAATTGTACAAAACATACGCTTTGTTCTCGCCGACACGCTAGTGTTAAATCGGTTTAAAAGTATCACAGTAGAGTGCAGCAGTATTGGCCTAGGTTCGATACCCGGCTGTGCACCAATTACTTTCTTTTGCTTCTTTCTGTGTGCTTTTATATTCGCTCGTACAGTGAAAGAAAACATCGTTAAAACCTAAGACCCAAAAAGTCGGCGTGTGTAAGGCACAGGAGGCTGACCTGTTAGATTGACAACGATTATGAAACAGATACGGAAATCTGAGGCCCAGAACTAAAAAGATTTATGGGTTTATTTATTTTAAGTGTATCACTTTTAAGCAATTCGTATATATATGAAGACGATTGAATAAAAGTGCGTTATTAAATGATTAAAGTGCAATTGTTGCATAGCGTCAACCGTGATTGAGTTGCGTTGTCGGCAAGTACCAGGACACTTATGTCCAATTCAGCTGGTTCATTGCCCGCAGTGACGTCAAGTCATGTGCAATGCACTCAAATTGTAACGAGATTTGTACGTTATCAAGGACGCTCTTCGTAATGTTCACAGACTTAGCCATAGATAAATCTTGGCGCCGCACACATTACATATTATGTTCTATCACATAATATAAGTCTGCTGAACACGCCGTTTACTCTAACTGGAAGATTAAGGGGAAGAATATTTAATTAAAAAATATTTAATGTAAAAATTAAAGAACTAATGATAATCGCAAATAACAAAAACATGAAAATGTATGTTATTCCCTGAATTGGTGTTAATTTTATCACAGACAGATATTTCATATAAGAATCTTGGCGCCGCAAAGATTACATTTATGTTTTGTATTATACATGTTTCATGATAACAATAAAACAAATGAAACTACTAGAAAATTAATAAAAAAATTAATACATAAGAAAAATAATATTTAAAAATATTTTCGCTTAGGCAATAAAGGAAAATTTTAAAATCGCGACAGACATTAAAAAATTTTTTAAGTGATTGATAATTAAATAAATTTCTTCAGGGTTTAAAGTGGAGTCAGTGAACATATGACTTCCAGTCTTATCATTTGTTGATATTTTTATAATCTTTATACAAGCTTACTTACAATTCTTTAAAATTTTGTTTTTATTTATTTATTTATTAACCCTTCGTTACATTACAATATAAAAATTGAACATAATTAATTAAAAAGGAGGGCGGCGGCCTTATCGCTTTCGAGCGATTTCTTCCAGCCAACCACTGTGAGTAAAGGAAAAAAAATGTATTAAATTATTTTTTCTTTTGTTGCCTATAATAAATTCTGAGAGGGTGAGAATATCAAACGCGACTATAACCCGTTTCATTTGTCTGTCTTTTCCTTTAATTTCAAATCAAATCACAATGTACATTAGATACAGATTTATTATATTAAAGATCGATTTCACTAATAACGAACAAAATGTTAGATTTTCATTTTACAATGTATTTGATACCTTCGCAATTATTTTAATGTGTATGGGTTAACACAAAAACAAACTTATTTTTGCGGCCTATATAGGATAGTAGTAAATGATTAGCAATTACGAAACCCATATATGACAAAATTAAATACTGGTAAATCCTTTTAGGCACTGTTTCCGCATAACGTTGATAAATATAATTCAAAAATACGAGTCTAAAATCTATACGCTAAGTTTCTATGTGCGTCAATGACTTTTTCCTGTTACACCCAAATCATAAAGGAGTATGTCATATGCGGTGCGACCACAAAAGCTGTCACAAGAGTTTTTTTTCTGAATTTATGTTTAATACATACCAGTTGTCCAAGATTACGAATAAATATGCTACGTCTGAAACTGATGAATCGAATTTCATATCATGCATAATATGATATATAATAAATATATACTTAAACGAGATATTATTCTCTTATTTATATGGATTACAACAGTTTTGTGCATCTGTTACATGTTCAGATAATGATTTAATTTTAAATCTTAAGTAGTATCAATAATGACGAAATGACATATGATATTTTTATGAAAGGTAAATGAGCATACGAAACTGTGTAAGTTTAAAGCCTTTAAATTTGAAATATGGGATTTTGATAGGCAAGTATATTTTTCCTTATTAAATATATATTATATTAAATTACCCTGTATGCTCGTTTGCCTTTCATGAAAAAAATCATATATCATTCCGTCATTAAAGGTAGTTTAATTTAAACCTGAAGAAACCAATATTTTAAACACTTACTAAGTGGCCAAACATCTCAGCAATCACTTGAGAATTCATTGCATTAATTAGGTAATTTGATACGGCGACGTTTTTTAATATTGACTCAAAAGTGTTTAGTTATCAAAGAGCTAATTGAAATGACCACTGTGTTATGTACTCTCTAAATATTAGTGCACTTAATTAACACTCAACAACTCGCTTCCATGAAATTAATCGGGGTCAAAGAATTTAAGTGCATACATCTCAATTAAACGTTTGTTACAAGTGAAAAAGCAGCGTTCAAACATATTTATTTTGTAAAACACCATCACAATTTTATATCCAAATAGATTCGGTCCCTTTGATTCGATGTATTCGTAATCGCTTCGCGCCCATCGTATTCGGACAATAGGCATTAATTTTGAGGAACGCGAGATAGGAATGTCGTCGGCGCAGATTTGAGCAGGTAGAATTTTTAGCGCCTTTATGATCAGATCCTGGCGTGTCATAAGCCACCCACGGGTTCTAATTAAGCCGGTAGCCAACAAAGGCGCCGGACTTACCATAACGCTGTCGGATTATGCGGCGTGAAGACGGGTCGTCGGCCTGAAGTGCCCTCGCGTGCTACAATTGCACACAATACGCCCTCACGTGGGCCAACAAACCGAAAAGTTAGAATCTGTGACTCGTTAGGCATGCTCCATCAGCGCGATATCATCTCAACCGTAGGTACGGCATCGTCTCACCGACTCAGTAGGTCTCCGCTCCGTAATTTAGTTCACATCCGGCCATTGAGATGCAGGCGCCTGATTTTAATTAGATGTGTAAAGTCGCGGTGAGTTATTGCGCTCCTAAAAGAATTTTGTCGCCCCGGTCCCTACCGAGAATCGGTGATACGGTTTCGAATTTATTTTATGGATTATTTCGAGTTGATATTTGGGTATCTTGAAAGTAGTTCGGCTGATTATTATCTTTATCGGAGATTCGATTCGGAGATAACGCGCGCGGGCCGCGTGTAAGTTACGAAGCCTCTCGTGCCGGTCGCTCGTTGTGAACTTGAATTAAATGAATGAGGCATTTATGAATGGCGCGGCAATGAATGTGAGTCGGAAGTGTGAGCGGTGTTTCAGCAGCATTGAGCGCACTAGCCAATGCACGTGCATCCGCCCGGGAACGATACCACATCCCTACATTGCGCGATTAATGGACTGCAATCTAGATTCAAGGCAAATTATAGTAGTCTGTGCGAAATATCACTCTGTATTACACAGGTTATAGCCTCTACAGACTATACAAGTAAAATTCAACATACCCAGATACCGAGAAATAATAATGCATTAACTTGTATATAATAAAGACATGCACGGTATGTAGGTATTTGTCATCGTTAAAGTCATTGACCCGAAGTTGAAAACTTTAATACACGGAACCTAAAGGGACACTTATGATAAGCGATCGGCCATTTTGAAACGTCTAATTGCGTAGGTCTTCACCATTACCATTGTTTCCTCATAGAGCTTTTATGTGTATGTAAAAATGAGTTGATTTTATGATGTAAGGAATGTTCGTTTATGGAAGGTTATCGGTTCACCTTTATAAAACCAGTACCAGCGACCGTAATGTCAACTGTGAAGAAATCCGTTTAAAACCAATTTTGTTGTTTCTAATTGAAGTGTTTTAGCAGGAGTATAACCCGATTTCTTAGAAGTAATTAGAAAAAAATAAGTACATTCTTTTTGAATAGTTTAATTTAGAAATTGAATGTAGAAATTATTGTCAGAAAGTACAGTTAACATGTCAAAAGGAATCACTGCCCAGGGAACAAGGAATCCTTGTGTGGGGCTAGTGCTCTTTATATATAAACTTTTTTATATATAAAATAAAATAAATCAGTGGTGCTACAACCTTTTTTTAAGTCTGGGCCTCTGATTTCTGTATCTGTTTCATGATCTTTTGTAAATTTAATAGGCGAGTGGGTGATCAGTCTTCTGTGCTAGACGCATGCCGTCAAATTTTTGGATCTATTGCAAGCCGGTTTCTTTACGATATTTTCGAGCGAATGCGCACGTAGAAAGCATAGCTTCTTTTCTTGTATCCTTCTCTTACATTTCTTTCTTCTTTCTTTTTATCCAAAATCAACTAAAATAATATTGCCTAGTGCGTATATGTGGGATAATAAGAGATTCAGCTTATATCCTGAAAACTATCAGATTACGATATTTAATGGGACTATATTGCTGCGTCATGATGTTTGACACCATAATATTTAAGATTGGTCTACAAGAAACTATGCCTATAAACTCAAATATTTTCGGGTTTCGAAGTAAATTATACAGATGAAATTTGCTTGTTATTTCTTGTATTTTCTTCATAATTTGATGAGAACAAGCTATGTTTTATAATTAATTTAGATCTTTATTAAATATATTCTGCTATGTAATTGCTTTTTCAATTTATTGTTTACATTCTCGCTTAAGCATTCAAATCGTAAACGCAATTCTGCGAAAAAGCTTTATTAAATATTTAAACAAACAGGTTTTATAGTCTTCACTTTAAATACTTACAAAAAGTACTACATATTTAAATATGTATATAAAATGTTGCGGGATATATTTATATTTGTACAGATAAAGAGAGATGCTTAATGGACATCTATACAATATATGAAAAAATTCAAAATCTTAAAATATTATGTACCATTAAATAAAGTAACTACATGAAAAGGCCCAATGTGGAAGAAGAAGAACCGCGCCCAAAAAGGTGGGTGGAAGAAATAGAAGCATCAGCAGGAAGCGAATGGAAATAGCAAGCCATAGAAGTTGTTTGAAAAATGCCGGAATAAAACCCGTGAAAGGCTTTCGCTCTACAGGACTCAAGGAAGCAAAGATATTAAGAAAACAAGAAAAAAAAGTACAAAACAAATTTGAGATTGAAAATTGATTGGAATTTAAACAGTTAAGGATTCAAACAAACAAACAAACAAAATCATTTATTCATATAGGTAACATAATTTACACTTATGAACGTCAAAAAAATAAATATTCATTTAATGATTCTAATTTTACATTTACTGCCCGTTCTCAAATCAAGAAGAAGAAGACAAGAACTGGCAATAAACTCTCCGCCACTCTTTTTAATCGCCAAGTTTTTTTTCCATAACATTACACCATGTTCCATATGACATCTTGAGTAATAAAGAATAATAAAATACATTTGGAATTGGAAATATCATTTTGTTATTTCGCTTATATTCTATTATTGTACAATTATTTAAAGCACCCCGATGACCCAGGAACCGTACAATTATTTTTATTAAAAAAAATGAAAGTTTTCAGTACCCATATTTGTATGAACGCTTCCTGCCAATAGTTAAATAATATAGTAGATCGACTCTAGGATTTCTGATTCATTTTGAAAAAGAAAAGTGCAACTGTACACTCTTATTTATTTGTTACATCCATCAATTATACATATTATTGACAAATTATTATTTGTCGTGTACTGCAAATAGAAATATCTTTTTTAACCGACTTGATTAACATGGCATCAAGAGACGGGATTCAAGATTGGCGAACAGTATATTTGTGAATCAATAATTCTTGATAAATATGAGTCTGTATAAGGATATGTATGGTTCTTTCGTTACAATATATTACTAAGTTTAAAAGAGAGTAGTATAGACAATGTGTTTTAAATGTTTTCGTCATTTAAAAAAAGTTTTGGGCTCAAAGTTCTATCCTAATTTGATTTATAGCTACTAATATTTTAAATAGATCGTGATATGTTTATTTGTTTGACGTGATGGACGTATGTGGTGACGTAATATGTCACGTGAACCATAGTATTGTTTCTGTGTCATATTATATTGTTTCTGTATTTTCAATAGCTAGATATTGATAAAAGTAATAAAATAATAAAATTAAATGTATTCCATTATATATTAATAAAAAAGGTTTTTAGTGAATAAATTTATCGTTAATAATTTTCATCAATAATTTTTTAATTTTATAAGACACTATTATTATTAACACACATTTTTTATGCAAACGGCTCACCTCATGTTGATTGGCTTAAATTATGTTTTTTTTTTAAATTGAAATGTGTCTGATGCTCAGGATTGTAGTGTATTATTTATTCTTTTAGTTTCTATATGTATACATATACTATATGTATAGTGTTAGTAAGCGTTATGTCTCTTATATTTCTGTAAATGGAGAGTTGACAAAATAATGTTGTTACTTTATAGTAACTAACTCAAGTATAAAAATGTTCATGTAAATGAATTTACGCGATACTAAAATATAGATTGAAAACAGATTAGTTTTATTTATTAGATTAAATATCTATTACTATTATCGCGATGTAATCATTGATTAATTATTATATAAACTGTAAATTGATTTTGCCTTGCAAGTAGCACTGTTTTTTCAGACCCATTGTTATAGGTCACGTATGACTTGTCTATTTGAAACGATAAATCATGACAGACCTCAGGCGGGCGGGGCCGCGGCGCGGGGGGCGTTATTCGCGATACAACGATCATGTGCGTTTAATATAAATGCAATTAAGGTATGCTATTACGTTAGTCATGCATTTTCCGCTGGAATATTTTGCTGTACGTACCGATACCGACATAATGTACATTGTCAAATGACGCTAGGGAGAACGGTTTTTATTCAGTTACAATATGCTTACTTAAGTAAAATAAATCTTTTTAAAGTTTTTCAGCAGATTAAAATCATAAAATGCAGTTGCGGTCCATCAGGCTCTTGTTCGGATTAATAGCTGTAGTCATCATCGATTGAATCAGAGTACGAAATTCGCACTGTTTTATTAAGCAGGAGGTTCACCTGATGTTAAGTGATACCGTCGCCCATGGACATTGCCAAAAGGGTCGCAAGTCCGTTGCCGGTCTTTTCAGAGTTCGTACGTTCTTTCCGTGTCACCTCGATATTCGTCGTTCCAACACTGTGGAACCAGCTGCCCTCTGAAGTATTGCCAAACTAATTCAACCTAGGATCCTCTCTAGCATTGAGAGTATCCATGGTGCATAAGTATGACCTCTACTCATACTGCTTCATATTATATCGCGATCGGATATGCAGGAAATTAAAACTCATGTATTCATGTAGGTAACACAATGTACATTTAAAGAAAAACACTTTTTTACGGATTATAGTTATGTATTATTGTATTTAAACTTATAATTATTTAGACATAATTTTAAATTTAAACCGACGTTTCGCGTGCTTTACAGCGTGCGTGGTCACGGTGACTGAAGACAAAGGTGTTAAATGTCAAAAAGTATTACAGCTGTAGAAAATGTTGTATTATCTGTATTTATTTCCCCGGAGTTGGTATCGACTAAAAGATGTAGGGTTTTTGCAGAAATCCGCGTAAAACCATCCGCGAAAATGGAGGACACCGTGAGCAATTTCTGCAAAAACCCTACATTGCTTGGTATTTCAACACTTGGTTTTGCTCGTTCGATAACCACTGGACAAGTCTGAAAGTAAATATATGTTTTAGGTATACGAAGTCAAAGTCAAAAATGATTTATTCATATATGTAACACAATGTTTTATGAACGTCAAAAAAGAAATATTCATTGAATGTTTCTAATGTTACATTTACAGCCATTCTCAAACGGCGTGCGTAGAACGGAAGAGAAGAACTGGCAATAAACTCTCCGCCACTCTTTTTGATCACCAAGTTTTTTGTTTTATATGTTAGGTTTGGTTACGTAAGTTAAGTAGATCCTGAATATTTTCACGCGCATTAAGGACCAATTAGAGTACGGTACAATGTTTTGAAAGCAGCACGGCATAACACAATTACTTATAATTGTATGAATACAGGTGTGGTCGTATGGTCGTGTGTAATTTATACAATTGCATAAATTAGTCATTATTTATTATAATTAAAATTCCTTTATTGTTTTATTCTCGGTATTAATTAAGTGAATCCAAAGCACCTATATTTATGGGCATCTATCAATAAACATGCTATGATATCGTCTATCGCTCGGATATAACACTTTTTAATAGCATATATTTTTTTATTCCTAAACTGCGTAATAATGTGTCATTTAATTTATAAAAATTTTCTTGGAACCATGAAGTCAGTTTCTGCGGGTGTTTAACTAACTACATAGAAGCGAAATAATCCTGTACAAGGCTCTGCTACGACCAGTGCTCACTTGCTTCTAAAACCTGGGCACTTAGCAAGACAAGTTTCCTCTTCTTAATATCGGAAGTATCTTTGGCCCTTTGGACGACGGTGTTTGGCGTATTCGCTACAATGAAGAACTATATAAGATCCTTATCGATGCCAACATCATCCAATTCATAAAATGAGGCTCAAGTGGTGAGGACATGTGCACCGAATGGCAGACGACGGAACTCCAAGGACTTTACTGAACTCACAACCTGTGGCAAGAGAAAACCCGATCGAGGCTGCGTTGGTGGGATGCACTTGTCAAGAACTCAAAACAATAGGGGTTCGAAGTTGGACGCAAGAAGCACGAAATCGATTGGGATGGCGAAGTATACTTCAGCAGGTCCACGATGGGCTGTATTGATTATTGATGATACCAAAATAACGATTGTTACGCTGGGAATTGAATCTGGCAGGGCATTATTACCTATGCATCATAATACTCGTAATAATGGTTGATATAGTTCAATAGAAATAACATTCATTAGACCCTATCACGTCACAGAAAACTAAACATTACATCGCAAAGTAAATCGTAAAGATTACCTATATATATTTGTGTGCTCAGTAATTGGTGTCAATTATATTTAATCTCACTTATTTGCCAGCCTTTCGAATGTTTAGCAATCAGCGAAATAAAATACCTCAATACAAATAAGGTGCTTATGATCCAGGCTCGATAAATATTTATTCGTTCGCAGTTCGCACCAAGTGGTGCACTCACATCACTCAGTGAGCTCCTTTTGGCGCCAAATGTCAATTTTCTACAGATTACACGCCGCCTCAACAAACAGATACCGTCTTTATGAGAATGCGGCACTTATGCCGGTGCAATTAAAGAAGATAGTCGTCTGACGGTTTATGTAATGGATCCGAGCACTCAATCGCATTTATAAACACTATTTTCAAATGTTTATTTATCATTAATTGTTTAACCTAAGTGAAGTCTGAAATAATGATATAATTTTATATTAATTTTAGACAACCAAGCTTAATATTTGTTGATATTAAGCTTCGTTGTTTAGAAGCCAGTCTTGGTTTTAGCTAAAAAAAATCGAGTATTATATTTACTCTTACTATTTCACATTTAGAACATAATATGGTTTTATTATCGCCCCATAGTTAAATGGCTAACCACCGTTTCGTCTTGACCTTAGATCTCTATATTTGTTTCATGATTATTTCTCCTCAAAAAGCAAGTTGGTCGTTAGCCTTCTATGCCTGACACATGTCGTCAATTTTTGTCGTCAATGTTTTCCTTCACATATGGTTGTGGTGGGGAATGCACATGTTAAAAATAGCAGTTTTTTTATACTGCAAGAATTTGGGTTTAATTGAGGCACATTCATTTCGTTAGGCATCGTTTGTAATGTACCACTAGAGTATATCGCTCTCTCTCTTTAAAATAAATATAACATGAATTTAATATATAGTATTATACAATTTTTTTTAAGAGAGGAAGTATTCTATGGTACTGACATAAGGGGAGCCTCCGCAGTTCATGGAACCCCAATGCTAGAGAGGTCACATGTGTGTGGATGCGTTGCGGCCCTTCAGTGGGAGTACTAGTAGTTTGTTAAATTATTTTTTTATAGTATACTTCATCATAAATAGAAAAGAAGTTGGCGTTGCCACCAGGACGTCGAACATATGTAAATAATTAACGTATACTAAGGCAGTGCGATAGAGATATATGTTATATATATTTTATGGTTATAACATTAAAATTTATAACCATAAAATTTATATATATACGTATTTGTGGTGTTCTCTGTAGATTAATTCATTAATTTCCTTCGTAAATGACGACGACCAAATAAGATGATTTATCAGCGTGAGACTAATTTGTTTTATCTGTTGCTGTGTAACATTATTATTAATAGAGGTGAGATCATTGCAATATTATGTGAATATTCAGGCACATCATTGCTAAAGTAAATAGAAAGGACGGGAATAGATTTGCTCTCAAAGCATGGAAATAAATCCTTCAGAAATATACAGTGACTAACCAAAAAAAAGTTTTATACTTTCAATTTAAATAGGTTCACCAGACAATGTCAAAATATTGTCAAAGTGAATTCCGCGCGTCCAATATATTATAATGATTTTCCACTTGGCAATAATCCTAGCGATTTATTTCAATCACTACATATTAAATGTCTGTATCTAGGTGTCGCGTCACATTTGTTTCAGCAACGGTTGTTGAACCCCCTATGTTTTGCCTAGCTTGGATTAAACACTCGGACTGTTAGAAAGATTCACATGTTAAACAAATTTATTTAATTTTTGATACTGGTATGACCAAATAATCTAAGAAAAAAGTTTTTTTTATTAAAGACAGCTATCCTTATTTTACCAATGTGTTAAATGACATATAGTTTTTTTTTAATATTCGCCCAATTGGATTATAAGTATTTATGGCATAATTTTTAGGCTACTTCAACAATAAAAAAATAGAACAATAATTAGCGAAATTTTTAAAGGCTGTTTAACTATTTTTATTATTATGACGTTTTGATAATTAATGGCTGATTGTAAAGTTTGTTATAAAGAATAAATCTTGTTTGATTTATTAATATCAAAATAAAATCATTTCAGAATGAATAGAAATCGTTCGATAGTTTGATATAACCACGTTACAGGTATTTAATGCACATAATGTATTAATTGCTTTTCGATATACAATTTATTGTATTGTAAAAACACTGATAAAAACATTGATCTATTATAATGGCGAATCTTTCGAGAAAAACGTCACACATTTGTTTCAACCAGTTGAAATCAATTTGATGTGCATTGCAGAAATTAACTGGTAATTGCGGACGACGTTGACGTCATCTGTGACGATAATTTCTGAACAATACTACGTGCTATTTCCGTGAGAGTAGGCTCATTCAGTGTCCTCGTCTAATGGCTGCTAATGTCACACCAATATAGCAACGAGAGTTTTGCAATTATTGCTTTACTTCGTAACCCTACGGAAGTGTCAGTCATCGCCACGTGGCCACCCTCATTTGGCAGAAACACAAGTGTCCGGTCTGCCTGGGAATTGTCACGTATACGTACTTCTTGACGCTATCTACTGACGTCAGCTTTCCCTTAATAGTTCAAGTACAATTTGTATTAATAGATTTATTAGATAACACGATATCATTATTTCCAATACTCGGTCGAGTGTCCAAAGCGTTGCTTTTTCTTTGGTACTTCGGGTCTTTCATAACGTTTTTACTCTAAAAGTTGCCCAAATTCTTTAACGTATACGGACATAAAGACATCTTGTCATATATAAAACTACTTGCATTGACTGATCGACGCAGTCTTGTAAGCGTTTGGAAACTTACAATTATGAATTATATCAAAGCAATTTTTATGAAAATCTACACTTAGATAAAGTATCAAAGTTTCTGGCCGATTTTTTGAATGGCCTATATCGTTTCTAATACAATACAAACTTTAATAATATTAGGACTATTGATTCCAATTAGTAGATGACACGCCATCGCCTTGGCCCACAGAATGGCGGTCAACGGTCAAGTCAGACAACGTATATTTTTTTGGCAGGCTACATTTGAGTGGGAAGTAGTAGTTCCAAATGTAAGGAACAACTTTCCTCAAGACTATGAATGGGAATGAAATCTATGATGAAAATATATTTTCTCTAAAATAAAATCTATTACATATACTAAATTGTTTTTTTTTTATTTTCTCTGGATTAAGGTTTTACAGATTAATATATATATTTTGTTTTTATATAACTTCTGGTTATGCACTTCTTGCACTCATCATTTTTTATTTATTGTTTTCTTTCTTACTAGGGTTGCCTGGAAGAGATCGCTTGTTAGCGATAAGGCCGCCCGTTGCATCCCTTGTAATTTATATGTATTGTGTTATTTGTGTTTCCTTCTAGCAACGAAGTGTGAATAAATAAATAAAATAAATAAATTTACCGTGGTCGTATGGATTCCTGAAAAAACTGTATAATTTATTACGGTTTTATGTAATTGACTAAACTATAACATAGCTCATAAAATATAACACGATCTACTCCAAATCTAAAAATAAATAATTAAAATGTATTTAACATGATATTTGGACGTTTTGGAGATTTCACAACTGTCTCTAACAAGAAAACAAATCTCCATCAACAACAAATCATTTGAGACATTGACAAAAGAGTTGTAAATATCAAAGGATAGGTAATCTAGGTGAAACCTGCAATAAAGGCTTATCTTTTCGCGTGTGTACACGGTAATCGGTATGGGTTTTATGGCCTATTAGTTTTCACGGGAGTTTTAAATATTACACAAAGTATTTTTGAAGATAATTTATGTGACGGCTTCGGAGACTAAAAAAACATGTAAAAAATTTATTTACCCACGAATAAAAGATGCTCCGATAAAATAGTTGAGTAGTTTATTAATACCTACAATTAAAATACAGTTATATACATTATATATGGTACTTTTCTTATGTAATAATAATGTTAAAATTATAATAGACATGCAAATTTCATATAAATATAAAAAGGAATACAAAACACGTATTACTCAATTTTTAAAGCAATTATGCGGTGTTAATTGGTGAAAACTGTATTGGTATCAATTGCGTAAATATTGTACCACCCACGCGAGTGTCATTCAATGAATATACCTTTTCAGTTTTGCATAAGCAATAAATAATACGCCTCGTGTGAGATTTCAAATAAACTTTATGGATTGTATTTTTCATTTGGTATATTTGAGCGGTTAACATTTTATGTGTTGGACACTTTCTTATGTTAATCCATTTTAGTAAATTCCAAAGACTTTTTAAAGTTACGATCTAGTCTAACTTAAGACTAATATGTAATTGAAACCTTAAATATCTTTAAATTGTCTACGTACCTTTATGCAGAGACAATTTATAAAAATGATTTTTTAACAACAAAAAAACAATACTATACACATAGAATAAAACAACACAACATAGGAACCGAAGCAAACCTTTAATCCGTTCACTCAAACAAAAAAAAAATGTCTGTTAATCTATGCAGTTCCTTATACATTGTGTAATGTATATTTTTATATGCATAGTAAGTATTTAAATGCGATTAAAGATTTGTCGAAGAAGAAACATTTGACTCGCACAAAAATCGTACTAATATTCAAATTGTGTTTGCAAGCGAAATTGTGTCAAGGGCCGTGGCAAAGAAATAATTAATTCAGCAGAAAGTCCATTCTCAATGAAATTGCATTCTCGCGTTGATAACACTCGACAATTTGCTTTTATCGACTCAAGTACTTTTGACTTGATGTTAAATTTCTTTTAATAATTGATAGATACACTCCTTGAGTTATTGGAGCACAATCGTCGCCAGAATTAGTTATTGGTGCGAGGAATAGCTGGAGGCTGTTTTTTATTTGCCGATATCGATGTTCGGCGCCTGCTCCATTAGTCGTGTGACACTATCGACTCAGGATCGAAGCCCTCTCGGCACTCTTTTAATTCCACCGATGCCTGCGAGATCAGACCGCGTTCGTATGCAAATTTACTCGCAAGCACAACCTCTGATGAATGATGCACACTGTTCTTTTAAAATTCCCCGAGAATTTTGCCTCAAAGTGAATATTCAACGACGGTAATGGCGCCGACCTTAATAAATATTTATAGATCTATTTTTATCGCTTTTTTCTCAATTTAATGATTACACTGTTTTGACGCCTAGTCCGTCTTCTAGACTAATGCTGCTTGCCAAGATATGGCACGTTTTACATTTTTTGTGGACTTTAAATTATTCATCACCTTATTTCAGGATCCTAAGATAAATGTATCTTAGATGGCGTGGGGTATATTTAGCATTTTATTAATAAAGTTTTCATGATAGTAACTGGAACGTACGCTCGCACGATTTCTGATTTTTCAATTCAATTATATTGCATAAACCAGTAATAACTGAATAAATTGATTACACTTGTTTTATGTTAATGAAAGTCGTGAAATTCCTTCTATGAGAGTGTTCAAGCAGGGGCCGGCGGGCGGCGCGGTCCGCGGTGTTGCGAAAACCGTTTAAACGCTGCGCGCTCTTACGGCACACGTACGTGGATTGAATTATTGGTCATATAATATCTTCAAAATTGAGTGGGTTACGTAATATTGGAGTGTGGTGTGCGTTGCACAGGAATAGTGTGCGCGGTGTCGCGAAGGTCAATGAGCCGCGCCGCGATCTGACTCAGCGTGCGACATACGTACACTCTATCACATTATTACTTTCTTATAAGGTTGTCGTGTTTAAATAATGCATGTAATGTAACTGGTCGCAATTTGTGCTCTCATGAGGGCGCTAAACTGAGCCGCAGGGTCGAGCCGACCACGAGTTTCTAAATATGCATTATGCATTGCGAATAGTTTTGCTGACTGACTATGATTACTACCGCCTCAACCAGTCTCGCCTATAGCGGAATGGTAAAAATATTTTAAATAACTGCAATATCTGATCACATTGAAGTCTGCGATTGAATATTCTGATTCGTTATCGTCCTATAATACTTGCAAATGAAACTTCTTAACGATGACACTGCCGCGCCCGCAAATAAAAGATATCGAGATGGGAGCAATTGTTAATAATTGTGGTAAAAAGAGCGTGAACGAACGTAGGGAATCGCGCCTGAATCATATCAACAGCATCTCGAGCGGGTCCTCCGCTGCATACCAAAACAGGACGGCCTTTTAACGACAATAAACTAATCCAGTCTACTGCCTCAATAAATCCTTGAATGAAGTGGGAAAGTGCTGCGCTGCGAACTGTAAATCGTAAGCTTACACGAGTGAACAGGACAAAATGAAATGTTTAAGAGCGACACCAGAACGACATTAAAGACATTATCGTATCGATCAGCGTGCTTAAAGCGGCTCGCAATTAGCGGTTGCTGTGAACTTCGTAACTGTGGACCACCCACACTGCATCATGTCTCACAACTTGATGCGTGATTACTACAACGTGCTTTTATGACTTCCACGCAAGGTAATTGTCCACATCTCAATCTCTCCCGTCAACAGTTCTGGATCTTCTGACGATTCGGTTAGAATTGTTGCAACCTGGTGACTGGTCCTACTTGAATTCGTGTATGCCGTGTTGTTAACACGTTGTTTCGACTATGTATTGTTCCCACGAGAATGTATGTGCGTGCTCCTATTTCACCATGCCTCCTGCTGATAGAGGACAAATCTTTGCTTTTAATTTATTTTATTATTCTTTATTACTTAAGATGTAATATGGAATATGGTGCAATGGTTGCAGCTCCTTACAAACGTTGTGTAAACGAAAAAACTTAGCGATTAAAAATGTAGTTTATTGCCAGTTCTTTTCTTACGTTCTACGCCTTTGATTTGAGAACTGGCAGTAAATGTAAAAATAGAATCATTTAATGTATAATGTATATATTTATTTTTTGAAGTCCATAACTATACATTGCGTTACCTACATGAATAAATGATTTTTGATTTGATTTGATTTGCAGCTCATAAGCATATATATTCGTAGTCTTCTTATAGTGCCATCTTCTTTCTAAGTTTGACGATTGTCATGGCTTCTTTAATTCTTAATAATGACTTTTTTGGTACCTACATAATTATTATTGAAATGTCATTTATATTACGTAATTGTATATTTTAAGGACAAACATTAAAAGCCTCGTATAAGACTATCTCCGTCAATTTCTCAGTGCCACGCCCAAAGCTCATTAAGCTTAACCTTTCTTCTTAAATGCCATCTACTGCTGCTAAAGATTTTAAGGTTGTCATTTAGCTTTCATAATATTACAGGACGAGAGTAAAATTTCGTGATGGATACGTTTAAGCAGTCACGAGTTTTAAAGGCCGTGGGATAGAGGTGTTATTTTTCCGACCTACACAGGACGTATAAAGACAGACCAATAAATGATTCTAGTTCATAAATAAAAGAAAATTTATGTTTAAATGATAGAAACGATCTTTAGTACCTCATATAAGCCTAAGTAATAAAAGTAGCAAAGGCTTCTGTCCATTCATATACCCTAAACTCTTTAATATGGGTTCATTACAGTGGTGGTAAATGATGGTGGAAATATCCTGGACTGGCGTGCCACCCACACATCTCACTTAACTTTAGGTGGGATTGGACGGTGTGCGCGCATCCCAAAAAAATACCATTATTTTTATCTAACACACCAAAAGAAGTATAATTTCAACACTAAAATGTTGACTATAGAGCTAACTTCAGAGTGTCGGTTTAAGTGACGGTGTTCGCGCATCTTAAAAATTTACTCTCATGATTTTAGTCTAACGCGCCAAAAGAAGTATACCTTCAGAAAGGAAAATGTTTAAGAGACTAGTAATATAAATGTTACGTGTTATATAAAACCTAACCTATTTAGCATGTGAACAATTAGCACCATTATTAAAAAAAACCCTGTGTCACGCCGGCGCGGCGCAGATTAAACGGTCTGGTTATAACGAGCACTTGTTTCGTTTAAGATCACGAGCACGCGTCACACCTACATTATTATGTATTTAAGGATATTAAAAAAGCTTAATAGTATAGTATAGTGACCGACAAATGGTCCCGTGTCATTACTGTAATCCTATAAACGTTAAATCCTGGCGTTTGCTCGCGAGATACCACTGCCATGTCAAAATCCAATAGCGCTAAACTCTTTCCTAGATCTTACCCACATTTATTACTATGCCAAGGTAGGAAATAAATATATTATATTTATAATTAAAAAAAGTATCAATAGCCTATCAATCTTTAAAGGACTAAACTTTTAAGAGATCGAATCATATGACTGAATTTTCACGAGTTATTAAGTACAGATACCGGCAAACATCTTGAACAAATGTCTTTGCCTGCGCAGAAGCGTTTTTTAGGAATCATAGGGAGGGAGCGGCGGGAGGGTTACGTGTCGATCGCGTGATTTGTAAATCAGTTGACGTTTGTGTCCCGCGCTGCAATGCGATGCGAAAACTTCCCCCACTCCCTTATTTAATGCTCAAGAAGTTTTCCGGTATCTGTAAATTGACGTATTAAAAAAGTCACGATTTCGATATTATTTCTTTAGAATATCGTTGACAATATATGCAAACCATAAGTTCACGTAGTATTTACATGGAATGGTGAGGTTAAGCTGGTATTTTACGTTCATAGATCAGATTCCGGCAGGTTTCTAGTGTTAACAGAGCAAGTGAGTTTCTTTCACGTTAACACACGTGATTAATAATTTTCCAATACTAGATTGCACCCCAAAGCCCTAATATTAAATACAATGTGACATTAAGAATAATATGTTTTGCAATATGTTTGTTTATTTTAGTATGACATTTTATGTGAATACTCAGACATTTTACGAGGTATTTGGTATTAGAACGGAATGTGTACTGATGAGTATCCCGTTGGTTACAGCTTTGTAATTTTGGTAATGTGACTTTGTAAAAGATTACATAGTACACATTTATACATTTTAAGATTAATTATTACCTAAGCTAAATAATAAATATTGTTAATAATGAACAATTTTATATATATAATAGAATATATCTCTATACGAAAGTACATAAACGTACTACGTACGTAAAATAAATAATTTAACTCTATAAAAACCTCTGGACACAGCTGAACAGTATACACACCTACAGAATCGTCATATTATGTATAAATATATAAATATCGATATATAAGGGATTCCTGTAGATCTGTTAACAACGTCTTTAATTCTGGCTTCATATTTTAACAATGATAAACGACGCTCATAAAATCTTAACGCTCTACAAATATTTTAGTAAATAGCGCAATTCTTGAAATGTCTACTGTCTAGACATAATAATACATTGTGAAAAGTATAAATATAAAAATATATCCGTAAACGACGGCTGACGAGTATTCTGCGCCATAGTAGAGGAAAGATATCGATCCGGCTCGGACCACAGCTTTCCAAATAGGGAGCCCGAGTTCCCAAATAGGCAAGAGTCAGCCGGTCGACAGCAGTGCCGCTAGTATCGGGGGCGCAACATTTTCCATTGTCTACACGTTTTTGCGCTCTCTGAAACCTATATTGCGTCTTCATCGAGGACATCCAGTGTTTAACTATAGCCGGTGTCACTGCACCTCAGTTGGAAATAAACTTGAATGTCATTTCTTTTTTACATCATACATTATTATCTTTTTAGTGGCTTTATCTGTGTGAATATTCGTCACACATTTGCAGTTCCTTACATGTATTCCGGGCGTGTCGGCAGCGTCGAGCCCGTAAAAAGCATGCGTTCTGTGGCATTGACTAATCGCTCGTGACTGAATACTATCACTTAGTGACCTCCAGTTACCCTCACTGGCGTCAGTCGAGATAAATTGCACATACCTACTCGCACATAGAGTGCGGCCTGCGGGGGCGCTTGCTCAGCGGCCTCGCTCGTGGGACTCCATTACACCCACTGACCACATTTACTAATATTTCAAGCGATTCAACGGTAAGTTTATCTTCATTCCGGACATATTTATTTTGACGTTTCTGTTAACAAGTGAAGTATAGGCCATTGTGATACACGTTCCGGCTAAGCGCCCGCGCCGACAGAATAGCCTTGGGGGTCGATCGTTATGCTCAACTGGAGAAATATGTAGTCACGAAATCAATAAGTACTCCTTGGCAGCTGCTCGTTTATTAATCCCAATTGAAAGTCAATTGGCAGTAAATCCTTTATCATTTGCGCTGGACGTTCGCTAGCTACGTGGCAGAAATATTGTTGCATTCGTCATAGCGACGATGTGGCAGATTTTGAAATGCAAGGATTACGAGTATGTATGGATGCATACGGACGGCCCTGATAAATATGTGGCATTGTATTCAAATGGAAGACGAGTCAGTATGCCGTAAGTGGAGACTTTTATTCATACAGCATTTCGGGCTTGGTGAAAATTCACATCACTGAACTTCATGATATATCTCTCACACATACATTATTCTGCGACATTCTTTAAAAAAAATGTGCTTTACAGTTTGTGTTTACAAGAGAAGAGTTTAATTGATTTTATTAACGATGTCTAATTCGGATGCTATGACGTGTGAATTCGAGATGTAACAAGAAACATAAAACTACAGATTTACTTTGATCATATTTTTAGGTCGTCTGAGCGGTAAATATGTATTAAAATTAGGATATTTAAACAAGATAAGGTGGCTTCCAAAATTTTGATACCAATTTAAGACTGGAATGGGGGCAATGGGAGGCGCATAACTGTCAACAATAACAAAATAACACGACCAAAATATTCTTGCAATCATTTATTTTGGAGTATGTTGTATTTCTAGAACAAATGTTTTACAAATTAAATGCTAAAGTAATGTTATTACACTTAAACTGCGCAGTTACTATATATATGATTATTATTGATTAAACTGTCCTGGCCTTAATTTTTGGTTGTTTGAATTAACCTACGTATATTTACAGTAAGTTATAATGCAACATACTTTTCTTGCCGGCCGGCGGCTGAGATTGGTACTACCGTCGCCATTTTGAAATGACGTCACCATTCAGACTGACATTGTCAGTTAGCTGTCAAATATGTGTAGAATCTACTATCTACCAACATCTAATAAAATCCAGCTAAAATTTTTTTATTTTTATTACTTGCATTATTAATAACAATGCCAAAGTTTGAATTAACAAACGGTTCTAATTACTAGGTACCTTAAAAGATATAATAATAGTACTGGTGAGAAAACCTATCATATCAGTTATCACTCAGTTTGTGTCACATTTATTTAAGCCTAGAACTGTATTTTCCAGTTACTAGTTACACAGTATACATTGTTTTATTGAGACATTTCAATAAATTCCCCTTATTATGGTAAATTTTATTTACTGGCAATACTAATATACAGCGTAGCTTTTACTGGCCAAGAAAAATATGTGGCACTGTAGTCTACTGTTATGCAAAAGTAAGAGAGGCAATTATGAAAACTTTTGACAATATGTAAAGTTTTAATTGCTTAGCAGTATACCATTTGGTAATTCTAAGTGACTTCTAAGTTTTGCACTTCTTGGGCCATATTTCTTTTTCTCACACTGGTTGCCTGAAGATCATTAGAAAGTGATAAGCCAGTTGCCCTTCTTTGTATTAAATAATTTTAGTTCTACAATATACTGTATTGTTGTATTGCAACGAAGTGTTACTAGGTACAATAATTATATGCTGAAAATTTCGATAAGATTTACTCATAAGTTAAAACATCAACATAATAAAATAAAAGTAAAAACTTCAAGGGACTAGTTATATTCACTATTACATCGTTCAAATATTTGATATGTTTTCGCAAATGTTTACACGCCGACTACATAAACAAACCCGCTCGCGTCTCGCTCTAATAGTAAACGCTGATACCATATTGTATACTTTATTAACGTAAATGTTGGCATCTCTGCTCGCCCATTAATCTCCATATAATTAAATGATCAAGTGAAATTATATTTAGTTTGGTAAACGAGGCCGTTCCCGCGTCGGTCGTCGCGGTCTTTCGCCATCACCATAAGGTATAAAAAGCACGAACGTATCTTAGGTCTTTAAATGTAGAGAATTTGTTAGTAATAATTCATCACGACTATTAATATATAGGATAGCTAAGAAAGCTGTTTAGAGTGAGATTTATAATTTTATAGGTGCAAATTAATAGTTACAAAATGTCTTGGCTGGTTTAATTTTTGTATCAAAGAATTGCTAATGAATTTATGGATTACCCCTTGTTGTTATATCATTACTTAATGTCCTATAACCCCAAGGTGCGGCAGAGGGCTTTCACAGAGGGTCTCGCGGTCGGCCTTGAGCCTTATATGTCACCTCGCTCCATGTCTTTTCGGCTCTCTCTGACTCATCTGCAACTGCGTAACTGTCCATGGGCGGTGGTATCACTTAACATCAGGTGATCCTCTTTCCCATTTGCCCCCTGTTCTATATAAAAAAAAACTGCGACGCCAGACATCACTAGTAACCTACATATATTTATATGATGAATGTCAATTTCAAAATAAAAAGGAAAGTTTTTTTAAATTTTATGGTCATTGGAAAAAGGACCCTGATTAGGTGTTGAGAATAAATCAGCGTCGCGGCGTCGGTGGCCACGTTTAACATCCTTTGCCAGAGGCATCGTTGGATCATAACTTTCCGTTTAATTGCAATACAAAACTTTTTCAACTATTTGCGTGCTAAACCAGTTCGTATAGATAAATAGATAAAATGTCACAAAACTATTAATGAAAGTTCTCGGTGAAATCGCCGAGGAAAAATCTTATGTCTTATTAACATAGTAGTCACGCTAGTTTTGTAATTGGCGGTTGTGCCCACCCCGGCGAGGTGCCGCCTCCCTGCGCTGCGAATATATTGCAATCATAATATCGGGAGACATCAACGAGCCCGAGCACAATTAAAATTTGCATGAACCTGATTGATAACATTGTTATAAGTGTGTGGCCGATTTCGATCAGGCGCGCATTTAATTAAGCGATGCCTTTTTGAGATGGTACCGCCTCCGTTGATTAGTTGTCAATTCTATATATACCCGAAGATTCTAGGCTTTTTGATAGGTAATTTTATTATCCATATATCATTAAAACGTTCAAACGAGGCTTAAACGAGTACTACATATAAATCAAATATTTCACGGATGTAAACGCGTATTTATGACATTACATGGAGTGCACGAAGACCTTTTGGGCATGTGGTCTGTGAACTGTACTTGTCAAATGTCATTTGTAGCCTACATCATACTTTAATGAAAAAACATCAAGCGTTTATCAATTTCACATTCAAATAGGTGATGCATGCCTCCTCTGCCTCATGCCGTCAACTTTTTGGGCCTAAGGTAAGCCGGTTTTCTCACGCTGTTTTCTTCACCGTTCAAGCGAATGTTAAATACGTACATAGCTAAAAAGTTAAGGGGTGCACAGCCGAGGATGGTACCTTGATCTCGGGGATAAGAATCGTACGCTGAAGTCACCAGGCTGTTTTTACTTTAATGAGAATTTACAAAAATATCGAGTACAATTTGTGTAGTTTTTCTAGCTCGTGAGTCGTGACATAGTACGACAGAGGACGCGAGAAAAATTGCTTGGAGACATGCACAATCTAATTTCGTGTCTAGACTGTGATTAATATTATTCGCAAAAATATATTTTTTGTTTTTATGAGGTGCAACTGTGATACGCTCATCCTACAAATATTTAGAATCATTCTTAATAAATTATATGCGGTATTTTTGTTTGAGTATCTTGGCTACCATCCATTATTTTTGCTACTGAATATTATATTATCAAGATAAATTAATCGATTTGACGATGAAATAAGTATGAAAGTATTTTTAAGTAAATACTGAAGCGTAAGCGTAAGCATACTCTATACAACTCTGCATACCTCCTCTGTCTATCATATGCCGATATCATATCTTATTTGGCAATACAATGCGCAGAGGCGATAAGAACTTGGAGAAACTGATGGCGTTGGTAACACGGAAGGCAAAAGATCACTTGGTCGTTCACCAACCAGATGGACCGATGAAGTGAAAGACTCATGCTCCTCAAAACTATACAGTGTTATAAGAGAAGCGCATGATAAACGGTGTTTCCAGATGTTTCTTTGGTGACCACGACGTTCAGACTACCGCTACCGATGTAAAAGAGAGAGAGAGAAGTGAATATCAAAAATATGAAACGATTGTATTAATTTAAACCAAGTTATCTTGACGGTTGTAAAAAGGTATTTTATATCACATACCATATAGGATTTAGTTATAAACATACATATTTTTATGTGAAGTGGCAGGAAGGCGCGCAATCGATGCCGTCAACCTTGCATGACATATTCTGCTCGGTTGGCCAATCGAAGTATGCTAGTATGTATAATTATTTACTAAAATACGTTTTCAATTAAAGCCCTATTGCTGTAAACGGAAAAAAAGGAAGAAAATTCCTGAGAGTTGTCGGCCCTGACTTATAAAAGGTGTATCTTGTTGATACGTTTTGTAGTTAATTCCCATCGAGTGACACATTTTATAACTTAACAAATACTTAAACTTATATATTATATGCGAACCAAACGGTTTTAAATGGTTTTCATCAATAGATTGGTTAATCAGGAATTGGTTTAGATGCATAATATATAATTTCTATTAAATAAATTTACTGACATATTATTGAAAACTTTAGAAAACATACAAAATGTTTAAATTCGTTATATTATTACTGTATATACTGCATATGTTGGCTTATAATAAAAATATAATTTTAATTGGCTTGATAAAAAATAAATCAATTAAAGTATCATAAAATTTGTATAATTAATTAGTTATTTGAAGGTTTTTGTAACAGTCAGGTGGCGAGATATGATGTAAAGCTATGTATATCGAATAACATCAACAGGTGTTTATATCGGCTAATAAGAATTATAGTGCGCAATTAATGGACGGTGGCGATAGATCAACTGCGCCACCCATTGAGAAGGAAGCGAACTAGATTTTATGAGGAAAATTTAGCATTACATATGGCGTGGCGTGGTACATAAGTTCTACTTACAGTTTGGTTTTCGGATAAATAATACATTTTGTTAGAAGAATAGAATTGCCTTGTTCGACGCTGACGTTGTCAGACATGCTAAAGCCCACTTCGGTGAATACGTAACTGCATTCAATTATGCGTAAAATGATTCGTGAAAAATAATGATTTTCGTCCAAAATGAAACAGATTTTAAATGTCAAAACACTACCTGACCATGGACACAGAAAACACTTACAGAACGAATGTTACACAAAAAATCCAGAACATTCGGTAGATACACAACAAACAAAGATACATAACAAAATTAGAAAAAAAGAACACACAAAAGCGTTTTTGGTTATGTAAACAATTTAATGAGATCGTGTTTATATCAGTTAAAGTTTTAATTTTAGTAATACCTTTTCGAAGATTATATACAGACTTGATGGATCTACTCATGGCGTACAACGTTTGTATAATTTTCTGCTGATGCTTTTTAAGTACTATACTGTTGTCTCAAGTAGTGGTGCGCTGCATAATGGCAATTCTAAGTACATTGGGAAAGTTAATTAAACGATTTGTAAAACTCATACATATTCCTGTTATGCAAAGCAAGAGGGAACCAATGTGAGAACTGTCTGCGTTGAGACAGTCACGAAACTTTTGTATTTTCTTTGATACCATTGAGTACTTGAGCTATTCTTCGTCGTCATCGTCAACTTATAAATAAATTAACTTAGTGGAAATGGTTGGGGCACATGGTAAATTAATAATAGTAAAAGAGGAAGACAATTTAGAAGGATAGACTAGATTAAGGAAACATCAGGTGGAGAGTGGTTTAGTGCAGTTAGACATGAACAGATTTGGATTCCTTTGCCAAAAAGGGTACACTGATGTGATGATAGAAATATATAAGTATCTGAAAAAAACGAGCTAATATTATTATTAAAGTCTTCCTTCCTTACTGATTAAGTTTATTTCCTTACAACTGTATCCAACTTTACTTAACTTAAGGTACTCGGGATGCTTAGAGAGGAATCAGAGTTCAGACTACTTAAGAGCTCCTTACTTCGCTTTAAGTTTCGAGTCAGTTCTTAACGTATGAGTTGCGTATTGTTACACTGACTACGCCAGGAGAGTCATGTGATTTATTAACATAATCAGAGCGATTGATGGACTTTATGCAATCAAATATCGAAACGGCTTCATGCGTACTTCATGGGCGATCGTCAATTGTTCCTGTGCAAACGTCAGAAAGCTTTAAAGCTAATTCTAAGAAAACAATTTATTTTACGCTCTGAAATGAATTCACTATACGGCGAAGCCTTCTCCAACCCTTTTAAGCAAGGATTTATTGATGCGACCTGGACATGCTTCAGTGCGCACAACTCACTTCACATGTAACTAATACTTATCTTGATCTATGACATGACCATGCACTGTCAGGTCATGTTACGCTTTATGATTACGGGTACCATTGGACAATTGGCGCAGCTTTGTAAATAAACTATTATTTGGTGATAAACCTTAATTTTATGGCAATCGGGTCATTTGCCATGTAATATCAAAAACTACTGAATGATATTGTTGAGTATGCATTTTATGCCGTAAATAAGCCTTTAACAGCAAAAGTCGACCATGATAATAAAACGCGCAAATTTCGGTGAGCTGGTAAACCGATTTTGCTGATAGTACGAGCTACTTGTTCCGAACGGCAGTCCACAACAAAGTATAATTTTTTGCAATATCCTCAAAGCGGGTTCGAAAGTTATTTAAATGACACACTTGCATTTTTGTTTTTGTACTAAATTGAATACATTATTACTTAAAAACAGTCTGGTATTATTCAAGCGAGATTTCGGTGATTTTGTGAAAATTTATCGATATTGGACAATTTAAAATTAAACAAGTGCATTTATCTGGTACGGATTTCCATAAAAAGAGCCCGAAAGAAGTATACGTGTTTCGCCAATACCTCATCTGCTTGGCGAGCCGTTTCTGGCGATCGGCCAACGTTTCCGAGAACACGGCAGAAGGTGTCTCGCTGTTTATGCCTAAATTACATATATTTTTAAGGTTTCAAAAGAGCGTTGATCTTTTACATTGCTATACTATTCCTAGTAATCGATTGCAAATTGAGACCTCTTTGGATCAATTGAGCTAGCGGATGTGTTAATGTTTTATTGTGGAACGAGATGTGATTGTCGCATCCTTATCTAGGCGCCGTCGCACCCTCCATCCTTATTATAATATGCAATATCAATAATTGGGATCCGTTATTTTAAAACACTTAGAACGGTCTAAGTCTATACTAATAATACAATATGATGCGAGTACTATGAACTAATTAATTATCTTACATAATTTGAGTCTTTGTAAGTCGAGGTAGAAAAGCACTTGAAATGATTCACGAAAGTAACGTAATAACTTCGTGTTGAACAATGAAAAACATAAGGAAATCACGTAAAATATAAATATATAGACATAAATAGGCTTTGATTTATAAGACATCAAATGGGCAGGGGCTTATTTGATATCGTTGCCCATGCATACTCACACTGCTCGTGTGCTTTTTATAATTTTTCGGTTCGGAAGTCACCTGGCGGCACTCATATCTTCAAAAATAATTCTAGGTGTATGTGGTTCAGGACAGAACTATGAAGACCATGGCGCAGCAGAAATTATCCTAAAACGGGCGTTAGACTATCGTATCACGATAGTCTAACGCCCGAACCCAATAATTAATCCACAATCTCAGATTGGAAACAATCTGATTTAATGTATATTTCTTTTTTTGACGTTCATAAACTTACATTAAGTTACCTACATGAATAAATGATTTTGAATTAAATTGAATTGATCGATCTCTTATCTGCATCCCAATAACCAAAACTTACGAAGACAATCCATTTTTGGCGACGGATAGAATTAAATCTCTTCGCTCATTACACTCAATCAAATAAAGTAAATAAAACCGTACAAATAATATCAAAATATACATTTCTATGTCAAAAACATTTCAAATAGCTTTAAAAAACGGTGTAAGTTAAAATCTTAAGACAGGATATTGGCACAGTTGAACTGTCATTTTCATACAGAGGTCTATCCCCATAAACCGATCCGACCTACCATGGATAGCTTGTATCGACAAATGGCTATTACAATCTGTCGCTTGCTTACTGGCTTTTATGAATATTTGGATTAAGGAATCTATCTCAGATGGTCAAAAATGGACTAAGATTAGATTGGGTTTGGGCGTAACTGCATCGTATGATACATTTCACCGTAAAGGTGGTAATCGATTTAATTAAGAGTTCTCACGCAACAAATCTCAGTTGTTATCATTGCACTCGGGGAGCGAAATTTATTAAATAGGGGCGAGATAACAGTGACACCTATTTATAGAGACCAGTCACCTTATCGACCTAACATCTGATAGCGATCTCACGTTGAATCAAAGCCTTAGAATACAGCCTAGATTCACAGTAGGAATTTGTTATTTAATTAATAAATCAATACATTTCATTAAGTTCATAAGTCTAGTAGAGCATACTTAGCTTAAAATATATTAAAAAAGGCTGCTTGGTAAGGGTCTGAGTTCGATTCTCGGTTCAAGTGCAAGTTTATAGTAACATTAAATTTGTTCTCGGCTTTTGGTGGGCTTGAGCAGTACCGGACGAGGGCTTATACCGTATGAAGAGCACGGCCGAATTTCTAAGGCTAGTAGTGAGTATGCTACCTAAGAAAGTAGACCGTGTAGGTAGAGACTGGATGTCTCAATACGTTCTAGGCCGATCACCCATCTTAAGAGCGTGTGAAGGGCTGAGATGTTTCTAATTTAAAAGGCCGGCAATGCTCTCTGGAATTGAGTATGAGCGGCGGTATCACTTATCATCAGGTGAGCCTACCCGTTTGAACATGTTCTATAAAAAAATCATATGTACGTAATAGATACGAGTCGTAGATATGGATTACATACATTATGGTAAGACAGACTAAATACTGTTAAGGGCATGTGTTAACCAAACATACGGATAATAATATATAACTCTTATGAAACTATAGGAAATGCAATTAATTACTGCAATTGTTAAAGGTTACTTGTCGAAAGCCTTTGAATATATTGTTAAAACTAAAATACTAGCTGTAATTTATATGACTTAAAACGGTTTCCGCGATCAAACATAGATTTGCTTAATCGTTAAGGTATACAACATTTCTACATTTCAACACTCGCTTTATTTTTAGATGTCCACTGGTGAGTGCAGTATGTAAATGTAACTAGTATTCTCACTATAGGCCAGGTCTCAGATGCTAAACTGTCAGTAATAAGCGTGGACGTGCTTCGACATACATTATTGCACTTGGAAGAGGAAATGTATTTGTATAGTTAAATTGAAGTAAGAAACCTATAGAAAGGCAATGAATAACCTTCTGTTTCATTTATTACGTTTAAGTTAATCAGCCTCCTGGTTTATATATCAACGATTTATGATATGTATAATTTGGTCACTCAGGCTTTCATAGTAGTAAAGGGTGTCGATTTCTTAAATGATCGGTGTTACTTTGTTACTGTGTTACGACGGATAAACCATGTCAGGTTTTCTTTCGCTGTAAAATGTACATAAACCTAAGTTTTTATCAAGAGCATAGCCAGATGCAGACACTCTCTTCAAAATTAACATATATTCTATTGTATGAGAGTGATTAATATATAGTTTAATTACCTTTTTTGATATCACTCAGGAACCGTTCAACTTGTGACAATGCCCTCGGACGAGCAAGTGTGTAATGCGAAGGTATTATATATATGTAATAATAAAGATTTCTCGTAAATACCTTATATGTAAGGTGTTAATAAGATAGCGGTTACAATAAAACTTACTTCATGAAGTTTAAAGCAAAAGTAGTATCAAAAAACAATGTATTAAAATTCTAGGATGATCAGCCAGATCTAGCTGCTGCTGTGAAGTATTTTATCTGTATGTCTTTTTTGTTACAGATAGAAAAAAGGAAATAAAATTGCGGAGATATAAAACTTGTACTAATTTCTATTCATGCAGATTAAATATCTTAATGAAATAAACAAGCTCAGTTTATGCGTTTAATCAAATTTTATAATTACAAATTCGCATAAAATCGTGACGACGGTAACTTGTTATGTTATATTTAATTAATAATAAAATTCCAACTGTTAAAATAACTGTCAGCGTTCGTGATACATTTATCATTGTTATAAAGTTATAGTAACGTTAAAGGCAGTTACTCAAGTCATGATCGCGTTTCGCTGCATTTAATAAATCTATGCCAAACAATTAATTTTGTTTAAATAAATCAGAAATGACGTCAGTCGCTTTTCATGTTACTAGGAGCCAGAAGCACATTATGTAAATTATTATAAATATATTTAACTAGTGACCCGCCCTAGCTTCGCACGGGTGCAATGCTGATGAAAAGCAGGTTTTTTATTATGTTTTGTTATTTCCGTCGCTGGAAAGCTCTGATAATATACGCGTTCGGTCGCTGCTAAATAAGCTTTAATGGGCTGTATAGATATATATTAAATGAACAATGTATTCAAGGTATTTAATTGGTTAAGGATTAATGCTGTATTGGTTAAAATCGCTTCGAAAATTAGCCATTATTTGTCGTAAAAAGTAAATGACAAAAAAATGTTATTGTGGGTTATCCATAAGAGATAGATATATACCATCACGGACTTTTCTGTAGACCTTTTCAATGTGTACAATACTTAGTACATTATTTTGATAAAAATCGTAGGGTTCAGCCTGCGTTTGCAATGTAAGCGGAAAAAATGTAATTATTTACGACATCACATTAGAAACCTCAAAAATAACAGTACTTCTCCACTATTAAATGGATGTTATTATATAAACATATAAACCTTCCTCTTGAATCACTCTATCTATGAAAAAAACCGCATCAAAATCCGTTGCGTAGTTTCAAAGATTTAAGCATACAAAGGGTCATAGGGACAGAGAAAGCGACTTTGTTTTATACTATGTAGTGATAACGAATCGCTATATGGTCAGAGATTAAAAGAGCAATTTGCAATACCGCGTATTACTGATAACAATCATTTAATAAAAATATATAGATAAATTTTACAGGAGGAAGAAATAATAGATTGTCTTGATAAATAAAATATTTTTTTTTGACCGAACTTTTTTCTGGTTGCTTTGCATTCAGCATAGGATTGTCATAGGATTATACAAATATCTTTTTTATATATTAAGATATATCTCATACGCGTTATTGCTGCTAAAGGAAGAGTAATTAAATTGTCTATGTTAGTACCCAGTTCAGCGGTTTTGTAAGTAAACATTTTATTAGACTATTGATTTCATATGTTAAATTTAACAAACGAATAAAATTCTTCCAAATCTTTATAGAGCAATACAATGAAAACATCACTTACTAATGTAGTATCAATATATTAGACTTAAGCTTCAAAAGAAATAAATTCTCTAGACCTGAAAGTAACAATCAGGAATAATAAAAATACTAAGACAACATCCACCTTAATATAAGCCTATCTTAAAAAATTAGAAACTTCCTGCACTTAAATTATCGGTTAATACGAATTAGAAATAAAAAATATACCTGTATAATATTGATTAAAATTAATAGTGCTACAGGAAGTAAAAAGTTAAGGACAAGAAAAAAACAAAAGATATGCAGATTGCAGACTATATATATTTGCATCTGTATCCTTGATTAATTCGTATGACAATTGACATTTCCACTGCAGTTCGGCGCCATTTCTTGTGTTTATTGCGGAATGTGGGTATTGGCGGGAATACTTGTTATATTATTTTGTTAGTCTTTTTATGTGATCAAGTGAAGGAATCAAGATGAAATGACTAATAATTAAATGTTTCTGTTGAGAGCAGTTTACGTTCTACATATTGACGTTTAATAATATTATTGTTTCAGAATGTCAATTCGGAAAGCAAGCCAAAGAACTGGGATCTACGTGGTTTGCAGATTTAGGCCCTCCATTTGGTGTCATGTACTGCATCAAATGTGAGTGTATACCGGTACGTATTAATATAATATAATACAACAGAAATATAAAGTCGGTGTCTGCAGATATGAATGCCTCAATATTAAGATTTATATTAAAACACCCTTTTTGCTTTTTTCTTTTGATCGCCAAGTTTTTTACACAATGTTTGTAAGGAGCTGCAACTATTACACCATGTTTCATATGACATCTTGAGTAATAAAGAATAACAAAATAAATTAAAAACAAAGTTTTGTCCTCTATCAGCAGGAGGCATGGCATTTTTCATACCCATAAAGAGAAGATTTACACTTTATACTTGCGGAACGCTGGCTGAACTCACACTTCTGTGCTTTTATCCATTCCAGAGTTAAAACACACGTTTACATGCCATTATTTTATTGTCATTTAACCTTGTGCATTGTAATAATTTCGCTTCATTAAGTTTAAAGAAACCCACTCAAGATGTGAACGACATTTCTCAAATTGCTCAAAACAAAATAATTGTGGTTATGAAGTAAGGTACGCTGGTAAGTGGCGTAATGATGGCCAGCTCTCAAGGGCGGCATTTTTCTATGCAGGTTCATAAAACACTTGGCATTTTTTTTATAAAACTTGAACTAAATATGGTATTCATACTGTTTATGCTTCGTTCTGCATCTCTCCGCGTTTAATTTAGTTTAACTTAAGTAATATTTTTTTAGATAGCTATCTTAAATTAAAAGGTTTTTATGTAAATTAAGTGAAATATATGGTTTAAGAGATCGCAAAAAAATCACCAAATCCACACGGACGACGCTGCGGACGGAAGCTCCTAGTTACTTGAACTGTTTAAGAATCTCAAAATTTAGGAGGAACTTCGGGGTCAATTATCTCTTTCTCCCACTGAGATGTTTATCTGTCTCACTATTTGGACGTCTATTTACAGAAATAATACCGTAATATATTTCAATTATTTTTAAACTTGTTAAGCGATTGGATCTCTATTGAATATATGTCAACCATAATTTTATTCTAAACTGATATATTTAATCCAGTTGGAACGATTTGATATGTCATAAATAATACAATATTGAAATATATTATTATTTTTCAGGTTCAAAAGAAGCGGAGAGTGGTCGCTAAAGTACACTGCAGGAATATAAAGAACGAGTGTCCTGAACCGTCTTGCGACAGTCCTGAACTTCTTCCCGGCCGTTGCTGTAAGACCTGTCCGGGGGATACTAACTGTGAGTAGTAGAAATGAGAATTTATCCTCTTTACAGGTTGACACAGCAAGATTCCTTAAAGTTTTTGTGCATTGTTTACAATATTAACGCCATTGCGATAAATGAGAATTCCAAGGATTCAGGAAACAATTTTGCTACAAGTGTTTTTAAGGGACAAAGAATTATAAAAAAGTTCATTACATTTTTTCAATTAGCGGAGAGTTTGTGGTTACAGATTTATTTACCCAAAATAAATCAAAGACAAATGAAGGTAGTAACTTCGTTTGTCATTTCATAATTAACGTGACATACATCAATATTTCAATTAGTAAAAATGAAGGACGACGACTGACGATACACAATCCATTTTTTTATATATAAGTTCATCGATTTTTGTGAAGGCTAAACAATATATAATCAGATTACGAATGATTTGTTAAAGCGGTCTGTTTCATGACACGTTGAATGCCAATACAATTCCATTTCTTAGATTGATGATGTCATTTTTAAGCTTTTGAATTATACCGACTGATGTCATGCTTTTACCGATTTTATAGATCTATGTCCTATGACCCTGCGCAATATTTTATCCGAATGTAAAATTTTTGGATATCCGTTATTTTACTCCGTTATCCGATTTTTATTGAGACGATTGTCTCAGCGGGTTGAATCGAATCGAACTTATTTTAATGAATACTAAAACATTTACATTGTATTTTTATTTGTTTACAATCTCTGGATTACTCTTTGAGCATGGTTTGGCTTAAATATGATAGTTCTCATATTAATTGGTAAATGTCGCGGTGTAATTAACACTATATTTTCCAATAATTAAGTCTCTGTTTAATTTAAATATATATCACGTATAATTCAACAAAAATAGGACACTGTGGGTAAAGTTTTTAGTCCCAAACTTGGAAATTAAAAAGAGTGGCGGAGAGTTTATTACCAGTTCATCTCTTCCGTTCTACGCCCTTGATTTGAGAACTGGCCGTAAATGTAAAATTAGAAGCATTTAATGTATATTTCTTTTTTGGCGTTCATAAGGCTTTTTAGGGAATTATCAAAAAGGTTAGTCGACATCACAGGAGACATTCTTGAAGCCTTGTTGTATGTACATAAATTCAAAGCAAGGGCTTTGAATTTATGTACATACAACAATTAATTTGTTTAATTTAAACAAGGGTTTAAAGTAAATTGATTAATAAAGCCTTTTATAAATGTGACGAATACTTAAATGATCCTAATCCTTGGGATTGATTTGCTCCAGTTCAAGCAATTTGTATTAAAAACTTGGCGATTGAAAAGAGTGGCGGAAAGTTTCTTGCCAGTTCTTCTTACGCGCTCTACGCCCTTGACTTGCTAACTGGTTGTAAGTGTAAATTTAATTTGTTTTTTGACGTTCATAAGTGTACATGTTTACCTATATGAATAAAGATATTTTGAGTTTGAGTTTGAGTTTGAACGAAGAGCTGGCAGCTACCTCGCACAAAAAATTAGTCTAACTATTCAAAGGGGGAACGCTGCCAGTATCTTCTGCACCTTGCCTATAGGGACTCCTTTTAATAATATTTTTTAATAATTAAATGTTAATGTTAGTTATTAGGTATATTTTTAATCATTAATTGTCATCTTAGTCACAACCTAAGTAACGTTTTATCCAATTAAATATTATAAGTGTACATTATGTTACCTACATGAATGAATGATTTGAATTTCCGCTGCGGTTTGTAAAATTGCTATCATATTGAAATTATATTTATATATTTTCGTATAGTCAAATGATGTTTCAGTAATCTGATAATAGTGGAATTATGGTGGCAGCAGGTTAGTGACTCATGAGCCATCTGGACATGTGGAAATTGTCCGAATGACATATAAATTTATATATTTTTTGTGTATACACGATCGCTATTAATATTCCGTTTTCGGATGACTGGCTTGTGTAATCCGATACATTGACTTGAATATATAGCTTTGGTAAATCATAGTTATAATCAACAGATATATTGATTTAATTTATTTAATGTCTTGTATGTAATATTCATACACAATTTACGTTTATCAAATTAAAATAGTATTGAATTTTTAATTTAATTAAGTTGAGCGCGTAATAAAACATTTTTATCTACGTATATATAAGGTCGTGATTTGCCGAGGTTAGTTTCAATGGTGTGTTCAAAACAAGAGCCAAAAACAGGGAAAAACGATGCAATTGGTGGTTGGTTAAGTAAAATGCTTGACAAGTTAGTGGACTTATAAACGTCTTATAAGGTAATTGTTGAGAAAGCAAACTCGCGAAGTGACAGGAACCAGCGATGACAAATGAGTGTGAACAGGCGCGGCCGCTCCCACGACTGATTCTCATGATTACCACATGGACATCATTCTGGATAATAATAAGCTAATGTAATTGTGCATGGAAGACGCGGAATAAATTACTGGGCGCAAAATTGATCATAGTATTTTTTCGCAAATAGAGCTAATATCTCAAAAGAATTAAAATTTTGTTTGATATAACATAATATAGATATTGTTTGTTATGGTTTGGTTTTCTTCGCATATACTATCTTATGCTGCTTATTATGTTAAATGTGATACGACAACTCTATACTTCTTACTAAGGCTTATCGTTAGAAGCTCCTTGATAAAACTTTCCATACCAGAACGAAGTGACTAAAATTTCTAACAAAATTACACAATCATTAATGACGATGGTACGACGACGACACCGCCGACGTCCCGTCTGCTCGTATAGGATATATCGAGAGCATTACAATGACATTACTCAGATGCACCGGGCTGCAGAAATGGCACGCGCTGGTACCCCCTACGCCCGCTTTTGCTGCAAATATAGATGCTGCTGCTGGTTATTCTGGGCGCGTACGTCGACCCGCCGCGACGCCGTCTGCGCGCCTTTTAGCGATACATTTTTTGCAAATATCAACGATGTCAATGTACGCTTTCAAAAATTCACAAGAATCTTGTATGCATTGTAAACAACAAACGCGTCCTAATTCGGGCATGCAGTTATGTTTAACAAGATGCTTTGCGTATGGAATTGTATATCAACACGTTCATACAACCTAGAGAGATGTTTCTACATATAAAAGTTCATAACATTTAAATATATATAAGGCATTGACTGTTATAGTACCTATATACGATATGTTTACGTAGCATGAGCAAATTTCTTTTTTTCCCTCGGGCAATCTTCCTAGAATCGATGATTCTTGTTTACCAAGTCTCTAGATTAGTTCGGCATCTCTGTAAGCTCTTATATGGACCGTGTATTATGGCAGGCGAGTATTAATAACTGCTTATAATATATTACATATTATCATTGAATGAATGGCTATACTAAAATAAGAATATTTTTAATGATATGGTACATATGAAGTGTAAATGGTGGACTTTTTAAATATCTAAAATGATAAGCACTTGCTGATAATTCCAACAAAGACTTAGGGTGGTAAGGTTGTGTGTATACATAATCCCTGGAGAAAAACATTTGGTCTGAAAAGGTAAAAAGAAAATATTAGTTTTTTTTTATAGAACTGGGAGCAAACGGGTATGACGCTTACCTCAAGTTAAGTGATACCGCCGCCCATGGACACTCAATGCCAGAGAGCTCGCATGTGCGTAGCCGGAAATATCGATATTTTAATTCACATATTTTTTTAACTTTTGTTAGCTGTTAAAAGTTTCTAAAATGCACTTTAAAACAAAAGCTATTTAAAAATAACCAACTTGGAATATGTTTATCCTGGAAGTTCTTTTAAACTCGATAAAGATCTTAAAGCAAAAATCGTGTTATGTTTAATCTGATTCGGTCACAAAACGCCCAATAAAACCAATACTAAAACTCTATAAATCGTAATACTTTGCGGTTTCTCTTTGAAATACAATTACTGCTTATCACGCTTATAATAAATCCGTGAAATGCTCTGTAATATTTAATTTTAATTGAATCTTAGCCATGAACCAGGTGTCTTAGCAATAAAGTATTTAATCGACTTTATGTCTGAGCGATAAATTATCTTCGAGATTGTTCTCAAATGCTTTATTAGAATCACGTGATTCAAGATCTTCGGCTGTATCCTTGGGGATAAAAAAATAGGAATATTTTTTATAATTGCTAAACAAAGAGAGTGCAGTATATTATCATTAGCGAAGTATATTTATGACAATTAATTGCGCAAAATTTATAAATTTTAAAACTTTTCAGTTTAATAATTCTAGTTTCAGATACTCTAAATCTTGCCGTTTTTTTTAAGTTGCGTTTTCGGCCATCCTCAATTGTATTAGCGCTTATCAATGATTATTGATATACATAATATATATTTATAGATATAATATAATATATAGATTTTTGACTATCAAAACATTCTCAAACCAGCTATGAAAGATGTGTTTTCACACTCGAGTGCAATGCTGGCTGGTTAATGATAGACAATCTTTGAGGAGGTTAAATACATATTCTCTTAAGGAAACACTTAAGAAAGTTGACCTCTAATCCCTATACTTTAGGTAACGAATTAAAATTGTAGCTCGCAGCTTCTTTTGTATGTAATTTGTACTAAGCGCAATTTAAAACCGCTTACGCTCCAAGCAGTAACCAGAAATGAGCTCGTGAGCGTTCACGGTTCATCGCACATGGTATCCAGTGGATTGCTGGTGTGGCTAATTTAGTGTGCCGTATGTGCCTCTAAGGAATTTGTTTGTTGCACGCCGTTGTCAATGTTTTATTTTCTAGTGTCTATGCTTTTGCATTCCAGTTTGAGCTCTCTTATATCAAATTAGTGGTAGCCCTGCTGTCAAGAATGTGATTCAATGTCAAAGTCAAAAATCATTTATTCATTTAGGTAATACAATGTACACTTATGAACGTCAAAAAAGGATATGTACATTAAATGCTTCTAATTTTACATTCACTGCCAGTTCTCAAATAGGGCGTAGAACGGAAGAGAAGAATTGGCAATAGTTTTTTTTGGTATTACACCACGTTTGTAAGGAGCTACAACGATGACACCATGGCATCTGAAGTAATAAATAATAATATAAATTAAAAACAAAGATTTTTCTCAAATTGTCACAGATACCCTTAATAAGATCAGCAGGAAGCATGGTGAAATAAGAGCACGCACTTAAATTCTAGTAGGAGTCCTAGTCATCCAAGTATTTTTACTTTCTGTGGCCAATCAATATATGATCAGGGATTTTGATCGTTGTGTGACGCGTTGATCACCTACTTTCATATAAATAAAGCAGATATAGGAATTTGAGGCCAGCGTATATAAAGGGTTTTTTACAAAGATACTATTTACTATAATTAAATATAGTAGTTAGTTAATTTCTTGTTTTTTTTATTATGTAATTTGGTTTTTCCTAATACATTTCTTATGTTTGTTTCGTCTGTAAATTTATTCTCTTCTTGTGCAGTTCTTATAGGGCAGGAGTGTTTTTATAAATAAACTAGCAAACCCAGCAAACGTCGTTTTGCCTTGTATATTATTTCAAGGAAACATTTTATTAGTTCAATGAAAATAAGTATCTACTATACTAAATTGTTCGTAGAGGGGTGACAATTAAGGGGGTTGTATGTATTTTTGTATGCTCTATCATGGAAAAAAAAAGATGTCTAAAAAATAAAAATTGGCTTATGGCCCACCCTTAACATTTAGGGGGGTGAAAAATAGATTTTGCCCGATTCTCCGACTTACTGAATATGCATAAAAACATCTTAAGATACGGTCTTGCCGTTTCGGAGAAGTTTGGGGCAACATTGTGGCACGAGAATGTTATATAAATAAATATATCGAAGTCACTAAGCGCCATCTAGCGGCTATAATTTAAAACTGAATATGAGGAATAGGGTAGCGTATCGGTTATTATTTTAATCGTAGATAATAAGGCAACTCGACTCAATTGCGGTTAGTGGGCGAGTATACTGAGTAATAGGAACGTCGTTAGTGGTAGGAAATCTTCGAGATTTGCTGCCACCCAGCCACGTAAGCTTGCTAATGCACTGTTCATTTTCATGTATAATAAATACATTTTATTGAATATTGCCAACCCTTTAAAATGTATCAATTCTCAAAAAGGCCGGCAACGCACTCGCGCGCCCTCTGGCATTGAGGGTGTCCATGGGCGGCGGTATCACCTAGCATCAGGTGGGACTCCTGCCCGTTTGCCGCCTGTTCTATAAAAAAAAATGCTAATTGAACTAGAAACTTTAATGCCTTTTTGAATTTGTCGCGTTTTTTTTAAAGATGCATGTTAGTGTGAACATATAGTAGACTAAAATTATGACGGCTATATGTGTATCTCGCTCGTATATTAAGTTACTCATGTAAATAAAAATTCCAAACATTTATTATTGGTAAGTATCTAATTTAACATCGAGAAAACCACATAATTTGATAAACCTACAAGAATAAATATATTTATTAAACAAATTAGAAATATTTATAAGCACTTAATAATTAAATAATTAAATAAATAACTTTCAATACAAATAACATAATACATAAAAATATACCTAATAACTAACCTTAAAATTTAATTATTAAAAAATATTATTAAAAATAGTCCCTTGAGGCAAGGTTCCGAAGATACTGGCAGCGTTCCCCCTTTGAATAGCTAGACTAATTCTTTGTCCAAGGTAGCTGCCAGATCTAATGTAAATAAAATACATTTTTGTAATGATAAATAAAGTTTTTTAAGCATTAAAAACTATATTTCAATCGGAATATGCCTGATTTGTTTACTGCCAAGTCTAGCTTATAAACAATCGCAATAATTATGTATATCCGTTAGATTGCTCCAATTAAAACTGTTTAATTAATTAAAACATAATACTACCTAATAAAAATATTAACCCACAAAAAATACTCCTACAGTATGCCTCGCTACAAATAAATTACACTTAGTTAAATATAAAACTATTTTCACGATATAAGATTAACCGCGACTCAATCAACTTAGCAACTAATTCGTCATCGTAATTGCAAAATAAACAAAAATTCAGAGATGTCCGTAAAAATTCCGCAAGGTTGTGTATTGTGATAGGAGCGAGTGAGATTTACTCAAATGTTATCACTTATCAGTTATAATGTAGTTTTGATTTAGCCTCCAAACTTCGCTTATGATAACTCCTTACCATAAGTCACATTATGTTGTTATACCTCTGCCATCCAGATAAAAAATTTCATCTAATTAAGGGCTTTTTGACCTCAGATGACGTTTTGATATTATATCCTGTTATTTATATATTTTGGGAGCAACCTAATTTTAGCGCGCTTTCAGGCGCTATATTTCTTATTTTAGACGGAATCGAGTTATACAAAAATATACGTTTTGTATAGATGGAGTGTATAACTAAGCTACTAGAGTTAGTGCTTGTGATGACTTAATCCTTCTCGACTTATATACAGACAATCATCACATGCTATAAATATGTTTGTCGAAACGTAATTGCGTAAATAGAGAACATACGCGATATGCAAACAAAGGCGGCGTCGCGACGGAGATGGCGCCATGTTTTCAACGGCTATTTTCACATCAGATACGATACTTTTCTATTTTCTTAGGTGACGTATCATATTGTAAGTCCTTTATAAAGTATTAACAGCGATACTGTTATTAGTAGTAGTTAGTAGTTACAGTTCTTCTACGCCCTTGATTTGACAAATGGCAGTAAATGTAAAATTATAAGCATTTAATATGTTAATTATTAAATGATTATGAATTTAATTATGCGTGTACATTAAATGTAGAAAATTCTATATAATATTGGTAATATTTTGTGCGTTGCCTCCGTAAATTGTTCGGTAGACCTTATGAATTTAATACAGAGGTACCAATATACTACGCAACGGGACATATTGTGGAATTTTTTTTGCGTATCTCGTTAATTACTTATGTGTCCGCATATTTGTGTGTATCAATACCTAACGGGTGAGACTAATTAAACACTACACTAACACCTCTGATCCGTTCTCAGCATAAAACTAAGTTAGCTATAAACTTTGAGGCACAGCAACATCAATTTCTTTATATAATCACTCTTGATTAATAAGTACTTAAACAACTTTTCTGAACATAATCGTATTGTTTATGGTTTTTCAATTGTCAAAACACTACTTTTTAGGCACGCGAGTGCTTGGATAGGCATAAATATTAAAACAAATAGCTAAAGGTTAATGAAATAATACTTGTATTATCATTTATCAACCCTTAATTGCACATGAAACGAAGGCGTAGGCGTTCGAATGTTCAAGAACGTTTCTATTATGAACCAATGCAAGCCATAATGTACAAAGTTAATTGTAACTATTTTGACTGTTATTATGTGCATTCGCTTCGTAATAGGCCGAACATATTAGCCACCTCATCTATTGCGATTTTACGCGGCAATTATTTTAACATTCCTGAATATGATCGGTACTTTAAGATTATTTGTTAATAAATTTTAGGTATGAAAGTGTTTGGATATATCAACGTTATTTTTGTTGCTTTATAATTATTTAATTTAAAAGTATGCATGTACACTATGAGAGTGTTCTGAAGAGTGGTTTGAGTTGATTCCTTCTGCCTCATTTCAACACCGTACGAGTTGTATTAATTCAAAAGCAGCATCATTTTGATAACTGGAAGTCTTTCACGGTCCACTTAAAAATACACTTTCGTTTGCAAACTGGCGAACCCCGCCTCCCGGTACAAGTCTTGGTACCACCTCCTCCAATTGTTAAAAAAAAGAGTATACTCCTTCCTCAAAGGCCTGCAACGCATCCTCTAAAAATAGGTTGCCATATCTAAAGCGTTTTCCCCTCTACACTTCAAAAAAGGCTAACGTATTTGACAACTAGGAGGTATGATGGTTCGATTCTGAAAAATTGTTGTTTCACATTGGTAGGTTTTACCTATTAACTAGACAAATCTGTACCCAACAGGGATAACGGGACTTAAAAACACGTAGAAGTAAATTTCTTTAATATTGGCACATAAGGTGTGCTAGTTGTAACATTTATCTTAATAGACACCTTAATTTCTGCGGCACCTTAAATCAATTGACCAAACCTCAATATTGAACCGATTCGGCTGGCTTTCTACGATCGATGCCCTCTGCCCCACCTGGAGGACATTAAGCGTCAAATCAAGTCGCGCAATTAAACGCGTTAAAAGAAACGGCCTATTAATAAACTTTTAAATATTGAAATTACGTCAAAACTTTTGATTAACATTAAAGTTATACAAAAATTCGAAAAGACTCATAAATTTTATTTAAATATATTAACTTTGAGGAGGGCACATTCTGAATTAATACTTCAAGTATACATAGGTTAGCTTGCCATTTATTCATGTCGACGAACCATTATCGTTATCTTTTGTGTACTATAATAGGTATTAAATTTGATACAGCGTTATTATCTCGTTCTTAATATAACTGTTCTATTCAATCACGACTATTGACATCAATAATACTTTACGATCGGGTCACTAGATATCTAATGATTTAGAATTAAAATGGCATACGGGCTATTGTAGTACAGGCGAACGGAGCCATGCCTTTATTAGATTGATTAGATATATCTATATATGTCACTTGGGTAAAATGGCTCAAATATAGATATTGAATTTATATTTGTGAATAAAATACATTGTTTTCCATTTATGTAATCACGGTTTTTCAAATATTAATATTAATAATAACTAAGGTAAAATTTTATATTTCGTATATAAAAATACACTGAAAAATATAGTTTTTTTGATAGTGTTAGGAATTGAAAGTATAAGGCAAAATTATGTTTTTGAATAACAGTTATATTAAATATATAAATATATAAATTTCATTGAAACAAGATTTCACTTAAGCCGCTGTAATAAGACCCAAAAGGGAGTAAAGTCTATACCAACCAAATATATTTTAAAACAATTTTAAATATAGTCCAAAAATCCATAGTAAATCAACTCTAACATAACACGACAATTTTAACGAGATAAATAACCGGACGCGTTATTTAGTTCCTATAATTATCGACCTATTATGGAAAGTAATCTTTGCAATTAAAATATATCTGACAGTAGCTAGGAGCGGAGGCCCATAAGGCGAGTGTGCGTAAAAGGTCACAGGCGAGACAGAGGCTATTTGGAAAGTGGTCTGGCGCCGTTCTAAGCAAATTTGGTGAGAATATAGCTACCGGTACAGATAACCCATATCTGCTAATCAGAATTCCTTTCTATTGTAACTGAGGCCGTTTAGTATTGTTCGTTTCTGCCATTGAAGCTTTCTAAATGCTTTTGGTTTGACCTTTCCTGGTTGATATCTACTACAGTCTCCTATTATTTTAAACAAGATCACTTGATGGTGTACAAGACTTGAGAGTCTAGTGTTTTTTTTTATTAGACTATCTAAAGTTAGAAATTATTTTTTGGGAAAAGGGATAATACAATCCCAGATTATCTCTGCTTTTTAATAAATTTAAGAAATGCTGTGTAAAAAGACTCTATAAAGTTAACGATCATCCAGTTGATAAAAGGACCTGGAACTAGTGCTAGACAGGCTAATTCTAATAAATTTGCGATATTAGTTTTAAAATAAGTGTTGTTTGATGATTTACTTTTTTAAAAGAGTACCGAGAGTTTTTACGCCGGCTTTTTCTCTCGGCCTACACCCTCCGTCTTCAGTGCCAATGAGTAGGGATGCCTACAGGTTCAAATTTAATGATGTGCAATACGTGATACCTGTCTATCTTATGTTCCAAAATAAACGTTATTATTATTATTATTTTTAATTCGTAGGTTCTGTATAAAACGTAAATATCGATCATTCTTTTTGACGTAATAAAAATGTATGATTACATTCTTGTTGCCTGGTAAAACGAAATGTGTTTTAGCAATTATACACAGCCGTCATAAACGCTGTTCGTTCTTATTAAATTAAGGCTCCTCTAATATTGCCAAGAATTGTGTTTTATTAAAAGTTTATGGGAATCATTGAGTATCTTTGTTTAACTGACTTAGGGAATCTGTTAACCACGATACGGTATTAGATGCTTATAATGCATATGTTTCATCTATAATTAGATATGGAATTATAATTTGGGGAAATTGTGTCGATGTTAATAGGGTATTTAAGGTGAAAATGTATAAGACCAATTTGTGTAGCTGGTATCAAAATTTTATCACTTTCCCTGTATGTATATTCTAAAATTTTATTCGTTCACTAAAACATAAATATTTTTATGCCAACGGGAATAGACATCTGAAAATAGACATGGGGAGATATAGACTGTGGAAACAATTAATTTGGGATTGTAAAGAAAAAACACCATTTGTATGACAGTCAAGGTTAAAAAAATTAACAAAGAATTTCCTTCCAGTTTTTAAAAACCGATCTACTGTACTTTTGGAAAATAATGCATTATACTAATAATGATTAATTTTTTTTATAATGTAATATTTTTCACTACAAATGATATAAGAATTGACTAATTGATGACTCTCTTTTACGAGTACCTTTTAAAACAATTTTGCAGTAACAGAATAAAGTTAAAATACAGAAAATACGAACTGTCGATTGGACAACCATAACATATTTGTATCATATCCTTGCTATACCAAATAAATATTTATATAGTTACATAAGACTACTACGATAAAATATAATTAATTGTTAAGTATTGATCGATAATATGACGTCTTTCTGTCACCACGAGGTTATCGTTTCTGTCATGCTCATGCTTACGAGATTAGGGCTGGGTATAGTAAAAAGGTTTTATCTCTTTTAAAGAATTCATCGACTTCCAACAATCTGTACTTATTCAAATAATTGCCTTAACAGCGGCTAGGTAAAAAAATTTGTTAAAAATTATTTCAATTTTAAACCTGATTAATCAAAAGGGAAGCAATAAGAAAATTACTAACACTAAAATCATTACAGTGTACATGTGTCGTTATTCAATTTTTTAAACAGAATTTTGAATATGTATTGGAAAAATTTTAAATGCTTGTCTTGAGAGAAACTTGAATGTTTGAAAACTTGTGATCGTTTATATCAAATTCAATATTTAGTCAATCTTGTTTTCTTTTAGTCTCTCTTCTTTTAATTTGTAAAATCCAATAACTTATACGCTACGCTTTAGATAATATATTTAAGAATGAATATCATTTAACATATCTTAACCAATCTAAAGGATTACATTAATCACGTGTCAAGGTGAACTAATATTTATACCAAGGAAAATCGTAAAACTCACTTGGTAATATTTGTGCGTCCGCGCAATCGACGCCAGCGCCATTCTATTGTTCATAGAAACCTGGCGCCTGCAGTTCGGTATGTATTTAGTATAGAAGGAAGTCGGCCGACTGTTCCGCTAAGAGCATTTTAAAATCATGAAACATCTAAATATATCTTTGACATTTTTAAAAATCCAGAAAAGCCTCAACTGGACATAGGATGGGAAAACTTATCCATCTGTAACGATTACATGCCGTGTGCTAACAACTAAGCCAAGAAAATGATTTTGTATATATTCTATATTAAATTGTTGGGTAAAGGTATCATTATCCTTAAGGATAATACCCTAAATTAACTTTGGCAAAATATGTCGTGTATGCTTCACGGGAAAAGTGAAATGAGATTCCATTGTTTTTCTCTTACGAGCGGAAATGCATTGCTAGAATCAATAAACAGTTCTTAAGTGGTGTGCTACATTGGGGAACAATTGAAGACAATTATCAAAAGACTCGACATCAATGTATAATGTGTACGTATATGCCACATATACTCACTGTTTGATGGGAAATATATATAGTCCAAAAACCAAATAGGTGAGTTGGTTTTTAGTAATATTTTATATTATATTATTTATAACATAAATAAATTATTGATTAATCATTTATTTGAAGATAATATATTTACTGTTAGTAACCGGCTTAGCATTCTAATGGAGATATACTTTTTAAATCATTCCACTTTCATTCACTGTGGCCTTATGCAAAGATATACTGTGGAAAAACATATATATATACATAAAATGACAGGGTTTGAACTGGAACTATGAAAATTGATGAACCTTCGTAGGTTTCATTATTAAATCCATCAAATTTCTTCCTTACCCGTTACCATTGAATCATACCTTAGAAAGTATAGCTAAAAAACATTTAATGAAAGACATTTAATTAAAAGAGTTGTTGATTATATTAAAAATATAGTTGAGATACTGATTGAATTAAATATGTCAACGCAGTAGTGCATAAATATTCGTCCTTGCGTAGAATATAATCTTAAGTGTAATATTAATTATTATTAGAAGCACTTAACCAATCGCGTGGTTTCGATGACATAGATGTTTATTGGAATACGTGAGCGCGAGGTGCCGACAGGAATTAATAAACACACAATTAGATGAAAAATTTATTACGTCTCGAGTACCGCAAGCATCATTATTAAGTATTCATGCATTACTTCGAGTGTTTATTGTAAGATTTGGGAATCAGATGTCATATTGAGTAATCTAATATATGAAGTAGCAAGTAGTAAGTACTTTTTGCGTCCAATTTTTTAACTCCTATTGTTTGAACGTTCCACAGAGTTTCCTCTTGCCACAAAATTGTAAATACAGTAATGATACTTTGGATATAGCGTTTCTGTCGTATCCTAACTTTTGACTAATGACTTTTAACTAGCTGCCTGAAAAATATTCAGCCAGTTGATCAAACAGCTCGGCTAAAGACATCGATAGCCTGTTGATTGTAAATATACATTTATTTCCACTTTCTGCCACTCCCAAACTCTGCATATGTATAAACTGGCTTGGCTGCGACATATGAATGAATATATTTTTTGGCAAAATTTCTTCGAAAAACTTGGACCGATTGTACTACATATCTCTATCTTCTTGTGAAATTGTGTTTGCGCTATTCTAAAAAGAATCAGCTTAGATAAAACGATGTAATTAATCTAATTTTGTATGTTTCAGATAACAGATTATTTCTTTATAAAATTAAGTGTTGCTTGGCGCGTTAGCGAGCGACCCCTTCTTACGGTTGTCAAAAGTCTAGTCTACACAGGTAATTCTGTACTTTAAAAGGTTCCCAAATCTTTCGCATTATAACTATTGAAGTTTTGAAATAAGTATTTCTTGTTTATTTATAAGTGTACACTCTTATTAAAACTATTTTATCGGCTATGTCTAATGAATTCTCGACGAACGGTACAATGTAATACCAGAAATTTATTTATCAATAACACAACTATGGATTATTATTTTTTATCTGTATGACCTTACTAACAGAAGTAGTAGACCGTGACAAATACAAATCAGCTCAAACATTAATTAAAGCAATCAAAACGTCTAGTCTCCTAAATGGGATTGTCCATCACAGTGGTAGGCAATATTTTTTTAATAACGGGCCACAAAGTTAAAGAAATCCTAGAGGAGGTCCAGAATTATAAAAATAAATGCATGATTTAAAACTTATAATCATAACATAAGTAGATTCTACTTTATCTTCGCGGGCCGTACTTTGCCCATCACTGGCCTAACACATAATTGTTAAGTATCATTGTAATATTTTTTTTCCATTAAACTTTGAAAGAAACTTAGGTTTTCTGATTTTTTGTAATTCTTAATGGAGCTTAAATACAATTCATCTTTATACGAGCTGGGCACGCGAACTGCGTTTCGCCTTACTATGATTTATTTACTGACATCCGAACCCAATAATTAATCCACGATCTCAGACAGAAAATAATCTGAGATCGGACGGTGACAATCGATCGATATCCTATCTGCATCCCAATAACCAAACCCTACGACGACAATCCGTTTTTGGCGACGGATATAATGCTCTTTGTCGTTCCATTTTACCGATTTTACACTTATATTTGATAATCAATGTAAACCAAATAAAGTAAATAAAATCGTACAAATAATATTAAAATATAAATGTCTATGTTTAAAACATATCAAATAGCTTTTAAATTATTTTAAAACTGGTGTAAGTTTAATCTTAATTAATCTTTGAAAATAATTAACAGTTTAGATTAAGATATTGGTACAGTTGAACTGTCATTTTCATACAAAAGTCTATCCACAGACACCAATCCCGCCTACCATGGATAGCTTGTATCGACAGATGGCTATTACAATCCGTCGATTGGTTATTGGCACACTTTTTGCAACATTCGGATTAAGACGTGTATCTCAGATGGGCAAAAATGGATTGAGACAGGTTATAGGGTTTAGGCGTTAGCCTACCTTAGTAGTTTTTTACCAATATATGAAACAATTTGCTATGCTATCCCATAGAGACATTTCTCTTTTGCGGAATAAACACACCAGTACTAAATAAAACAATTTTTTATATGTTTTAAATTTTTCTCTTCATAAAAATCTTCCTGAGAGTTTAAGGAATAAATAAAATAAAGCATACTTAAATTGTCCAGTCTTTGAGTTTGGCTAAAAGCAACATATTTTGCGATTTGCTTTTAAAGATTTAATTAATATTAGCAGTTTCATATTTTTCTTTATATCTTTGTAAGTAAAGTCTTAATGTTTTATTTTATGTTTATAGTTCACAAGAAGAACTTCATCTCACACCTATTATCTATATCTAAATAATGTATTGCAATTGAATTTTCGTAAAATCTGTTAAATTTAATCTATAAATCCCGTACAAGACCCAGCTAATCAATAGAATCGATGTTGGCTTGACCTAAGCCCTTTGTAACCAATTCACGCGACATATATAGTTATAGCACTGTCATATATTTTATCTAAATAACGCTAGTGTATAAGGATAACTCGAATTTGCATCTAATAAGAATTTTATGCAGAACATGTGAATCTGGTTACGGAATTATGTCAAGTACATCGACGTAAATAACGGAATTAATATATTTATTATTATTATAAATAATATCATTTTTGTTTCACGTAATATCGAGGGGATAATTCTTTATATGCGAAATAAATCAGTGCCGTTTCAACTTTTTCAGTTCTGGGCTTCAGATTTCTGTATCTGTTTCGTGATCATTTGTCAATCTAATAGGCTAGAAGGCCATCAGCCTCCTGTGCCTGACACACATCATCGGCTTTTTAGGTCCAATTCAAGCCGGTTTCCTCGTGATGTTTTCTTACATCGTTCGAGCGAATGTTAAATCAGCCGGGATCGAACCTACGACCTCAGGAATGAGAATCTGACGCTGCAGCACTGAACACTGCTCTTCAATTATTTATATGTGGAGAAAAATATTTTTTTGTAATAAATTAGCAACGTTCAACATAGTATGTTGATTGGTAGAAAAACACTGAGGTAATTAAAACTGTAGATGTATAACGTATGCATAAGGATAGTTCTAATTATATTAATATTATATAATTAAAAAAAACTTAAGTTTAGGTTAGGCAACCAAAACATAATTCTGCTTTTAATTTCTTATCAAGTAAACATTTGATGAAGTTAAGATTGTCTTTGTAAAAGTACTGTGTATACTGGATTTAATTAACCGAAGAACTTGAAGCTCGGCGTCTACTGGATAAGGAAAATGCACTTCGTTAAAAATAGATAACTGATAAAAATTATAAAGATCACATATTTTAGACTTTAACAGCTCTGTTACATGTTTAAATTGTATGACAGTATAATTGCGATTTTTTTATATTTAATTTATAAAAATAGGATTCGCATCCAATAAAACAACATAAATAATGATATTGCTTTTATAAACATACATAAATGTTTGTTATATATGTAAGTTGCAGCTAAAATATATAATACCTACTTGCAGGTGTCATTTTGATCATCAGCTGACAGAGCATTTTCTATTCAAATCGCAAAGTTGTGGATGTGGTTTTCACCTGGTCTTATTATAGTAAATATTATGTATCTTCAAGGTACATAACTGATAATAGACGACTCAATTTATCAATTCTTAGGTTTAGAATACATACAAAAACTACATATTTTGCGTCTGTACTTGTAATATAGTTTTAAGCCTATTTAATGACTCTAGGTCAAGGACGATCTTCGACCTTTGATATCTTACAATTCATGGTCAGACTGGCGCCAGGACCAGGCGCCACATGGCTCCACAAAGACCAGCATTCACGAATTGGAGCTTGCTATCTGTTCACAGCGATTAATATTTTGTTCATGCTAAGATCAAGGTCGCTACTGCGTGACTGTTAACACGTTTAACCGTGTCTTAACTTTTACATGGCACGTTTGTATTGAACCTATTATCGTACGATATTTTAAATATATCTATACTTTATCTTTTGATTTCTTACATATAATATACATTTTAGTTAATGTTTTAAGAACTTTATTCTCATCAACAACATATAATTACAGTTTCAGTTATAATAAGAATTACATGCAAATACAGTGATTTAGTAGCTTTACGCTTCTGCATTCAGAATATTTGATATACATATTCACAGAATATAATACATTGAATTTTTCAACGATAATTAATTAATTAATTGCATACAATTATAATTGGTAAAGCAATTGGAATTAAGAGTTTAATTAGATTGTTATTTCTAAACATGTGTTTCTATTTTATCACACTCAATACTGAAGTAAATGCGTGTATTGCGTATTTTTATAATACATATTCTTTGTGCTGATGCATTAAACTATATGTTAAGTACGCATTAAATTTGTTATATAGAATTCGCAAATAACACTGCGAAAATTAAATAAGTTAAACAATATTTTTTTATTTTGCAAGACGAACCCGTGTTTAATATACGCAATTGATTGAATGGATAGAATAGTGTTTCACTTGTCTATACAATATTAAAAGAGGATGAGAGACGTAATGACAAGGATACGAAAGGGAATGCTTAGGTGGATTTGACATGTAGCACGGATAAATAAAACGGTTAACGAGTAGGATATACAAGGCAAGGATTGTGAAATCGGGTTGGGTGGGCCTTGTCGTACATACTTGGACCAAATCCAGAAGGTGCTAGAGAAGGGCTAAGTTGCAAGCTAGTAGTGATGAAAGTAGATGAAGCAAAAGAGGTATGTCAGGAGCGTAGCAATTGAAGATCTGTGGCCTTTCCAGAAATAGGGGTTGATAATACAGTACATATTATAAAGGAGAATGATATGTATCTTTGTGTTAACTAAAAAATTTCTTGACTGATTTTGGAAAACTTTTCACTAAATTACATAATAAAATAGATATCAACTACCAGTGTCCATAAAGAATGTTGAGAAAACCGGGAATGGAATGGTAAACGTTGTTTTTCCCTGTATTGTGTGTGACTAATCGCGCTATCTCGCGGTAGATCTTAGGAACTACGTTCGAATTGTTCAATTGTTTTATTGCAGGATTTTTTTGAGGGAGGATTATCACAGTATGACAATTATGGCTGCAGGTCCTGGCTAGGCATATTTATTATATAATGAATATTTCTTTATTGTTGTATTTATTCGTAAACGATGGTATTTAAGTTTAAAATATATTGTGGCACGTAGAAAATAAATAGTAGAAAATGATGGAGAATGAGAGAAGAAAGAAACAGAATGTATGAAAGATTTACAGTTCTTAGCGGTCTATTTATATTGTTTATTTAATAGAATATATAAAAAATATAATAATTGTTTTGTTATGGATATTTCCAAAACATTAAAAAAAACATGTCCAAGCTAACGCAAAGTGCTAGTAGTAAAATAGTTCATAGTAATTAGGTTAGCTACTTGATTGTCATAGCTTAGAGTCCAGTTCCTTTCAGCATGACGACTGTGCCGTGTACAATACTTACGATTGTTTCCATAAATCGTACCATAATTTGTAGCGTAACCAGAAACAATTACGATATGTATAGAGGTATTGTTTTGCGCTTGCATATTCAGAACGGATCGCCTTTGATCTGCGCGTCCTCGCTGTTCGATTTACAATGAATCCAACTCTAATGGTAACATACTTGTGCATGTGCTCGATAAATTGAACTCTATTGAATGAGAATAAATTAGAGAACACCTTGGTGGGCACATGTTATATGCACTAGTATTGCAATTTGATATGTCATTCGCCAAAAGACCTAATTCATACAATTTTCTTTGTTATTATTGTCCCTTGCATATATTACGTTTTTTTTAAACATATACATAATATTCGTATTGCATGTTATATGTATTTCAGTATAAAATGTTAATCTGTTTGTGACATGTTGCATGGATTTACAAACTAGACAGCGTGAAACCGTATGTCAAAACTCAATACATGATTGAACCAATGCGGTGTTCCTTTTTTTTATTTATTTCCAAATGGCGTACATACGTACAGAGAACACACGACATACCAAAACACAATACATGCATGTGCATCAATGACAAGTGGCCCCATCATTTCATAATACGACATAATATTATAAAAATAAACGACAAAAAGATGAAGAAATACAAATATGCAATTTATTAATGCAATATATTTCTTCTTTGAAATTATTATTGGTGGAACAACAATGGCTGCAGCAAGAGACTGTGATAAAATCCATCAGCCTCGCCTGTCCTCAAAGCGTCGTTTACTGCAGATAGAGATCCGTAAACTGATTCTTATGAGAAATACGAAATCTATGAACTATGATTCTATCTACGGATAACTACCTTATATATAAAATCCATTTGCCAATGGGATATTTGTTAATGTATATAGTGAAAAATAAATCATTAATATAATGGAAGTATCGTTAGCTCCACAATACTAACTCAGCCAGACATGAGAAATTCATGAGCCTGGGCGCCGAGACAGCGTTCGGTTGTAGGCGTTAAATGCAAATTTCAAAGGACAATGCGGTCGAAGTGTAGCACGTCGTGTAAACAGCACGAACGTGGTTTGTTGTTCTACTTTTTTGGTTAAGCGGTCTCCGTAAACGGCAACGCATAGGCAGCGATATCAGCACAATACCTCATTGCCACCTTACATGGAAGACGCGGGCGTGAACACTTTGTAAACCGTTTCGAAAGCTTTGTAGCGTTGGTGAAATTGCGAGCTTTGAGTGGGAGTATGTCGATCATTTATGTCGCTTATAACAATACTTTATGTTAAATATGCCGTTCGTGCCTTCACATGAGTAGATTTTGTATTTGAAAGAGTTTTGACCTCTAAATATAATAGTTATATTTCAGTGTATAACTATTATTGTAATTAAGGGCAGACAATGCACTCGCGCCGCTGGCATTGAGATTGTCATGGGCGACAATAATAGGTGAGCCTGCTGTTCACCCCCCGTTTGAACCCTGTTTAAAAAATTGGTAAAAACCGTAAAATACGTTGGGTAATATATCTGGGATATATGTAAAATTTTAGAACCACTAATTATTAAACATTATCTTACAAGATATTTTATATCGGATATCAGAAACTTCTTAAATTACAGAAAGTTCACTAATCCTAACTCTACGAAAAGTCGCGTGCAACACCTCATATAAATGTCGTTTTACACGGAAACATTAACGGAGCATTCGGAGCATCGGGATGAAATTATATTTTATGGAAATGGTAATTGAAACCGAGCCAACGCTGCAATCTATATGCGTATGCGCAGAAAACTCCGCGCATGAGTATCGACAACAATGAGACCGCACCTTGGAGCGTAAACATTCTTTGCCATAATCACATCCTAAGCTATAAATTAGTGTAAGCCGGTAAAACAATATCCACGCGTTCTGCGTCTTTCTCGACAGGTTCAATGAAAGAGCGTGTTAAATTACAGTGATGTTCACATAACAGTAGATTTTATTATATATTTTACATTAATATTTCAGTCTCAGATCGAAACCAAAATTTAAACTGATTTATTGTCAATATTTATATCTATATATAAATATATAATCGTTGCTTTAATAGCCAAGATATAAGTGACATTTATTAGTGATCATATGATTTAAATGTATAAACGATTTTATGACTAATGCAAAAATACAATTCAAGGCTTAAAATGTTTAGTATTTTCTTATAACCAAATTACTAAAAATAGCGCTACAACCAGGTCTGGGTCTCTGATTTCTGTAACTGTTCCGTGATATTTCTTATTGGCTAGTAAGTGACCTGTGCCTGACATACTGTCGACTTTTGTGTCTTCACCTGTCTATGTGTGCATTGGTGCACAGTCGGGGATTGAACCTTCTATTCTAGGTATGAGAGTCGCACTCTATAGCCACTAGGTTGCAATAATACGACTCGCAAACCTACTGTGGGTTACCTCGTATCTACTGTATTCCCATACTACTAGAAACAGTAAATCTACTGTAGCTATTAGGCCAAGCACTGGCGCATCACAAACGTTTGTACGCAGAATCCTTACAATTCACTTTGCCAATTGCCAATTAGACTTTGCGCTGGTCTTCTTGAATAACGGTTGTTAACGATAATAATGATATACAGACAGTGCAAGTAACATGTTATGGCTACGAAGTTTGTTGAGAAAATCGTTTCTATTAATTTATGTTGTGAATCTTAATTGGAATGTATCAATTTGTTGAAATTGCTATTTGCAATAATGTCTATTACGATTTCATAGAAAAATATTTTCTCGTGTGTTTATACAAAGCTATCTTTATAAGTGAAAAATATTTTCTCGTGTGTTTATACAAAGCTATCTTTATAAGTGAAATAGGTTTGATTGATTAAAGTTTCACTTTATATACTACTTTAGTTTATCTGACAAATACGCTGTCTTATGTATTTTATAAATCATTTTAAATAAATAACAATACCAGCTCAATAGACATTCGGTGTTACATGACTGTTTGATAAAACGATTTTATGTTTTCAATTCGTAATACAACTGTTTAAAGGAATGCAACATTAAGAAATTATGACCAAAAGTGAATATAATTTCTACTATTGTAATGTATCGATCGATGACTTATATATATTTCTAATTCAAAAAAAAAAAAGAAACGTAATAGCATATATATCTATATATATATACACACATGAAGTTGACAATCTATAACTAAAATCACGATCCATAGTGCCACTAAACAGTTATTCCAACAGAGCATGTTTAATAATTATATAAGTTACTGAGTTGACGAGAATTCACACTTGAGTAAGCACTAAAACATCATAGTGTTCGCCAACACATGCTGTAATTCAAGAGAAAGATGAATAATTATAATATTATGTGAATTGAATTTAACTTTAATTAATCTTGCCAAAACATGAAACCACTAAAATAATAGAAATTTCAATGAATATTCTTTAAAGAACTTAAGACGCTTCATTTTATTTTTGGTCTCAAATTATAAAACATTTTACAAGGAGGACAATCGAATCAGATACATATGAACAATTATGATAGAGAGGATATACTTGTGTAAAATATAAGTAGGACAATAACATGAGTGACTTCCTCACATCGAGTGGCCTCTAGCCTCTTTGTATTAAAGACGTCGCATGGGTCTTCCAATTATGAAGAAAATAACAATAATAGCAAATATTTAGATTATATAAGATTGTTCATCACAGTTTTATTGTAAATCAGACATTATATCACTCGTTATTCTTGCTGAAATATGTGTTCATGTTAATGTCAGTCTACATTTTGTCGTAATCGTTGACAAACGTAGCCTTGCAAATAAATAATTTTCGCTCAGAATTTTTAACTAATGTAAAACTATGCTGGCGCCGTGTATATTTCAAATTGTAATTTCTTATCACAGGTTTAATTATTCTTATTTAAAATACTTACGAGATATTATTGCGACCTCATTATTGTATAAAGCAATATTTTCTTACTGTTTTTGTATATATTAAGTTGTTTGTCTGCCTTAGTTTTGGTACGGTAATTTAAATATGCCAGGATCACTCTCAGAAAGTTCATTATTATTACGTTCTCGTGAAGGCTGATGATGAGAAAATAGAGACAGAAATGAGTTCAAAAAAGGCTGGGGTTTAAATACAGGGTGGCGCAATAGAACCTGCATATTTGAACAATTTATTAAAAAATAAATACAATTGAAATAAATAATAGTTGAAATAAAAATGAGGATGTTGTCAAAAGTGGAAAATCTTCCCGTCGAAGTGACATGGTTACTAAAACTCCATGAGTGCCACAATCCAACGACGCTAGGCCCCGCTTGCGCACTATTTACCCCGCGAAAAATGATGACGAAATATGCACGTTCTATTGCGCCACCCTGTATTTTTCGTGTATTCAAAGTAAAACAAGAAGTTTGAATCTGTGGAATAGATTCAACCACAAGTAAAACCAATTCCAGATGAAATCAAGAAAAACAGCGTATTAGTATGGTTGAGTTGAAACTCGGCGTGATTTCCTAGAACTTGTGCACTTGTAGACCAATGTTGACTGGCTTTTTACATTCTGACATAAATTATTTAACATCGTACGTACGTTCATGGTATTTGCGAACGTTGTCGTCCAAACGGCGCCTTAAATACCAAGCAACTATTCATAGAATCCTCTTGCCATATCGCTTTAGGCGTGAAAAGAATTGATGTTTGACATTTAAGTAATGGGGCAAAAGAAATCTTTAAACATAAAAAACGCTTGGTCGCGACAAAGTGTTCCAATTTTATGGGCAAAGTAAGTTTAATTAAAATAGAATTTGATTTTTTTTAGGCATACAAAAATTAATCTATATGACTGAATAACTTTTGCAATAATAAGTGTTGTGATACATCATTCTTGCTCTTTTTGACCCTATATTGACCATAAGTTGTATTGAAATTTTCTGTCAATAATTTAATAAAATAAAAAAAAATAAAAATATCATTTATTCATATAGGTAACATAATGTACACTTATGAACGTCAAAATATACTTTAAATGATTCTAATTTTACATTTACTGCCAGTTCTCAAATCAAGGGCGTAGAACGGAAGAGAAGAACTGGCAATAAACTCTCCGCCACTCTTTTTAATCGCCAAGTTTTTTTACACAATGTTTGTAATCAGCTGCAACCATGTTCCACCATGTTCCATATGACATATCGAGTAATAAAATAATAAAATAAATTAAAAACAAAGATTTGTCCTCTATCAGCAGGAGGCATGGTAAAATAGGAGGACGCACTTACATACTCGTAAGAACAACACGCAAATACGTAGTAAAAACAACTAATATCACCGCATAAATTCGAGTACGACCTGTCACCACAAGTAGCACCCGTTAACGAGTATGACGCATGGCCAGCCATCGGCCCCCTCGCCATATTTTAGGGAGAGAGACAACCCTACGCATGGACGCCGCCACAAGCAATGACATTTAAGTGAGCATGACGATCCTTGAAATGTGGACTTGGCTATACAAGAAAATAGTTATAATACTAATTATACTAATTGTAATAATTAAATGTGTATAATAAAAGGATTCTTTAATTAATAAAAAAAGTGATTTAAATTCAATAAATAAAACAGTATTCTTATAAACAGCGAGGATTTTCTCTAATTTTAGTTAAAGGTACACCGCCACTATGATCAAACCTTTAAAAAAAAATGGGTCCCGTTTTAGTCCCGCATTTAACATTGAGTAAATTCAACGCAAACGATGAATACCTAACATATTTAGCAATAATTGTACAATTCGTAATTGCCAAAACCGTAATAAGGCCGCTTATATCATTGGAAAACTCGAGACGTACAAATTCGTCTGCCTAGTCACGTCACTCAAGGCTGCTTTCAAAAAGTTTAAATTTACGTTAAATGACATTAACGAGTGGAAACGTTGTGATACCTTGAGCATGGGTTTTCTCTTGTTTATTCTAAATATTCAATATCTTTTATATGCGAGTCATACATTATAACTGCGAGTTGCAAAAATCAATAATTATTTTAATTTAATATCTTCCTTTACCCTCAAGTGTTAGAGGAGTGTTAGCCTGTCTAAGAGGTTGTAGGTTCGATCCTCGGTTGTGCACCAATGGACTTTCTTGTGCGCATTTAACATTCGCTCGACTGGTGCAGGAAAAACATCGTGAGGAAACCGGCCTTGCCTTAGACCCAAAAAGTTGACATGTGGCACAAAAAGCTGACCACCTACTTTCCTATTGGATCATGAAACAGTTACAGAAATCTGAACTGATCTGACTTAAAAAGGTTGCAATGCCAATGTTTTTTTATTACTTATATTTTTACTTCCAAGTATGTATTTTCTTTACAAATGCATTGGTTCGATAGCCCAACCCCAGGTTTGACATACGCTTACACCCATCACAACTAGCCCACGGAAGTAAATTCTTAAATAAATTGTAAAGTTTAATTAAAGCGTTGTTATCTGTTAAAGCTGCATTTTCTTATAAATATTCATCGCACAAACGCGCGGCGCCTTGTCGGGCTCGAGTCAAAGGTGACGCGGCGCCACAGCTTAAATCGCTCAGAAAAAAGAATGCTGCGAAACAATTGCGAACAGTCTAAACTCGGCTCTTAGATACGTCATGATTCATTCCAAAAGTGCTTGGAATATTTATAGGTATATTTGTAATCGGCTAGAATAGCATATAAGTAACAACAGGTAAATTTTACAGGTCCCATTGTAAATATATAAAACAGTTTGAAGTAATTAATAGCCTACAAAACTACTAGACCTAGTACTTGCGTAAAAACAGGAGATAATACATTTTTCGCAAAGCAATATTGTATTTTTTAAATGAATCAATGACATTTTAACTAATAGTTTGTAGTACATTGTCAAATTAATACTCACGCTAAATGGCTACGATGAAGAAAAAATCATAGCAGTTTTTTTTTAATTTTAATAAAAATAGGTTTACTATTTGGCAAAGCAAAGTCACGGACTCCGGTATGCTCGTAAGACGATGTTTATGACACGATCGGCGCCACCTCATAATAAATCTAAGAACGTCATCCACCGATTATGAATTATTAGTAACACGCGTTGTTGGCGCCACCACTAAATTATAATCTGCCCTCATGTACAAACAAGTACAATCGTCATGTTTACCAAACTCAGGAACGAACACAGAACATAATCAAATGCGATAAGACAATTTACAGCCTCAATAATATTTTATTGCGATGAATCTATCCGTATACCGAACTATGCATTTAGCAGGGCGTGAAATCGTTGTTGAATTATTTATGCCGAGTCCGTAACTGCTTCTGGTTAAATTTATAAAGATAATAAATTGTAATTGTAGAATTTATACTATTATTTATGGAAACGAAACATTGAGTTGGTTATTTGCAATTCAATCTCAAATTGTAACGATGTAATTCGTTTTAAAATAAATTCATAAATGACATGACAACGTTGTCATAATACATTAAACACTTAAACATATAACATTTTAATTATGTATATCGCTGATTATTTTTATCAACGAATAATCAGCTTTCTATTTCTGATCTCCCTGATTTTGGGTATATCCCGTGTCGTCATGACAGTTTCTATTTACTACTATCGCTGTAATTTCCGAAATTTATTGCAAAAGTTGTAACTGAGGAAGCAAAATAATATTATCGTCTCTTAAAATGTATTGCAATTACAGAATGCAAAGAATCGAGTCAAGATATCAAGAAAGCAATGTAGTGGTGACGCCGTCTAGACGGCAATACTATAACGATTGAATAACACTTGATCCAATCAACCCGAATAGAGGGGTCGGGGAGGTCTTGCGAATCGGCTCCTCAATCGCGAACAGTCCCCAATTGACTTTGCGACATGTTTACATATCTCTACAAAGAAAATAAACTATTAATATTGACTAATATGCAGTTTCTTATTTACTTTTGATGTCTGATGAAACAAAATATAAAGATGATACTTTTGTAATGTACTTGTAAACTAATTCACCATCTTAATATATTGATGCAGCATCTTGATGGCTGGAAGTCTTCCACGTTTAATAAGACATTTTCCTTTGCGACTAGCGAATTGGAATTGACTCCCGGTAGAGTTTTCCCTGGGAGATTCGACCTAGAATAATTGTTTTTAGGAACAAGTATACGCCTCACCATTCGCCAGCAACGCACTCACTATAATCGATGTCTATTAGCTCGTTTGGACCTTATTTCTTTCTCTTCTTTTTCTAAGATTTCTTGCGTATTCGGTATTTACCATAACGTAATTGATTTGGTTCTAATATGAATAACTTTACTTGAAATTTTTTATTTGCAGCTCCCGATATTGTACAAGACGATAGCCCAACCGTTGTCATTGATGAAGAGGAACTGAGTATGAAGCGTAAGTATCAAGATTTATATATTTACGCCATATATCTCATAAACACCATTACGCAAAAATTTTTTTTTTTTGTACAAATCATTCATTTCATCACAAAATTATTTTAGTACAATATATTTAGATAATTGTGTCGTGATATTATGTTAGTGTTTTTTAATACATCCGTCTTTTCTGAGAGATCATGGACTTTACGATCTAGTTTACTAAAAAGGATATTTAACATGAGAAAGTGTTCAATAACACAACTCACAGTCTTTATTGCGGGGAAGACACTCCGTTCATGTGTTCTATTTTTTTCTCTCACTGTTTAGCACTTGAGACTAATGTGCACTAACAGTAATTCACTGAATCAAATAGTTTTGTCATTTTCAACTTTCTCACTGGGCCCATCAAGAAGTTGAACAGCCTCGACATTTACGTGATGGTGTTTAATTGTTTTTGGGGTCCAGCAATCTTCTTTATTATTGTAGTGACGTTCTATACATTAAGGTTCCGAGGTCCGTTTTTTCGGGAGCATTGACTATTCCCCTGTATTGGATCTTTAGGCCTATAAAAAATTAAGTCCTATTTCCCAACGGGACTAAATTATGCATCATAAATTTATTTCAGACTTTGGTGCTCTCCTAACTGGTCGATCTCCTCTCTGCATTCGGCGTGATGACATGACCGGTGTACCCGTAGCCGCTGGAGTGGCAACAGCTCGGTTTACTTTCCGACGACGTCATCTCTTCTGGTCTGTAATTTTGGGGCCATCGATGGTTACTCGGCCGAGAGCACTTGCATTCTTGGATCGAGGAGGTCGGATGCTTCTAGAACATCCGCTCAAAAAGTTTCAAGGCATCCACGCTACGTACGAGGAAAAAACTGATAAGGTTAGCAGTAGTTGTCAACAATGCTTAACATTTATTAGTTTTAGTTGATACTTTGGCAAAGAAGTGATTTTCTGCATAGAACAGGGGTGAACTACCAGGAGACTCACCGGAAATTAATTGATACTTCTGACCATGGACACTCTCGCGCTGAGTCGCGAGTGCATTGCCGGTATTGATACGCCCTTTTCTTGAATTGGTTCGGAAATACTTCAGTTGCCAGTTGCTATCACATTATGTTGGTGCGCGGCAGATATTGCCTTAAAAACACTTAGAAGTTAGTCGACGAAAATTTATTCGTAAATAAATAATTTTATAAATTTTTAGCATACTGAGCACCCGATGATTTTTAACTTGTAATCTAGTTCATGCAGGAAAAAACTCCAGAATATATGACCAATAAATCAGTAAACTCCACACTAATGCAATCATTTTTAACAGCTCTGTGGAGTGTGGCGCAGAGTGCCGCGGGAGTACAAACGTTTGCTCCGCGAAGGCTCTTTGTACGTTGCCCTTATATGGGGTGATGAGCGTAATAACTCCATGGATACAGCTCTAAGTGGAAGAATTAGCAGGTAAGCGTTTAGTTATTTTTTTCGGATGTTTTTATTTTGTTATGCACATAACAAAACAATACATTACAGTTTTTACACTGACTCCCTTTCAAGACCCTTTTTGTGAGAATAAATCTATATCTTAGTGTTATGAAACTATGTTTATCCGTTAATATTATCATAATATTAACATTACTCTATATATTGATACCATCACATGTATAAAGGGTTTATGTAATCCGTTACAATTGGTAAGATCTTAAAGAGCCGCATGTCCCATTGGTTCGAAATGCTACATGTTTACAGTAATCCCTCCATAAACTGTTGATTGGTTCCGCGTTGTAGAGTGTTCTTGGATAACGCGCTATAAGTTTACTCGTTAAAGGAGATTTAAATTGATTAAGACAACCTTTTGAACGAAATAAGTGCGTACGGATCATTATAAAAGTCACAGTACGGAAATTAAAAGTGTAAAATACCCGCGTGGTATAAGGAAGAACTGAAATCGGTTTGTTACCCTGATGGCTTGGATTGAAGTCTCCAACGATCCGCTTCACAAGACACTTTTTTGCTTTAGCGAGCCGTAGAATCGACTCCCGATGGGGCTCTTCACTGGGAGATACCACCTTGAATTAGAAACTTGGCAATTGTAAAGAGTGGTGGAGAATTCATTACCAGTTCTTCTCTTCCATTATACGCCCTTGAATTGAAAACTGGCAGTAAATGTAAAATTAAAAGCATTTAACATGAATCTCTTTATTGCCGTTCAGAAGTGTACATTGTGTTACCTATATGAAGAAATTATTTAGATTTTTGATTTTTGAATTGTTCAAAATAAACGTATACTCCTACGTCGGCTACCCACTGAAATGGGTGTCCATGAGCCTTTTCACAAAAAAATCGAAATGCGTTATAAGAGTGCAGTGTTAACATAACTACTACTACTTCTACTAAGGAATTTACTATTGAAAACGAAGAAATCGGCTCTAATAAAAACAGGATTCTCATCACCATTCATACGGCAATATCTGTTAATAACCATGTTATCTCCAATAAAGTCAATCAGAGAGTCACACGGATCCGATTCAAAGTGAAATGAACGGTATATCTATGCAGAGCTTGTAACAAACTCGAGGGCATAATCGTAAAATTGAGTTTATATGAGCTTTCGTGAAATGCAGCTTTATATGCAATGCAGTTACCAATGCATGTATGTCACATTCACACTTCGCCGACAAGAAAGTTAATATTTTATGGTGCTGTGGCGGAATTTATTCTTCCTCGATACAAATGGTGCATTTAAATAATTCTCTCTAATGGATTTAAAAATATCTTTTATTTGTATTGCATTATGCTGATTTTAACTATGTAATCAAATAAAATAAATCATTTAGTCATGTAGATAACACAATGTACACTTATAAACAAAAAAGAAATATTCATTAAATGCTTCTAATTTTACATTTACTGCCAGTTCTCAAATAGGGCGTTGAATGGAAGAGAAGAACTGGCAATGAACTCTCCGTCACTCTTTTTAATTGTCAAGCTTTTAGATTAAATAAATCAATAATGTTTTATCTGATAATTCTTTATCGCAATAGATTACAAATTATAATTATTTATGTAATATCTATTTGTTGAAATTACATAAATAATTCAAATTTATGTAATTTCAATAAATGATTTGGGCTACTCCATATTCAATAGTTTTGATGAATGTACAATGTACATTACAAAATACTAATTTCTCCGTCACTTAGGCAGCTAAAACCAAACTCAAATGTATCACAATGACGATTGTAAATCAGATTCCAAATGGATTTCAAATCAAAAGAAAAATAACCTTCGTCCCAAGGATGTAGTAGCCTTATTGTTCGAATTAAATTAACCGTATGATTAATAACGGAAACTCACATGGCTTCATTAGTAGTGAGTCTAGACGAAGCGGTTTGTTTTAACTAGTATTTACATCTGTGGAAAACCACTGAAGCGGTTAATGACTTAGCAATTATTGTACTATTACAGATGCTTACATTTTAAATACGTGTTTATAGCCAATAGCTCAAAGTCGATAAAAAATTCACTAATAAAACTATCGCAGCAACAACACTTTCGACGTCTTCCACGATTCACAAGATACTTTCTTTTGCGAACTAGCGAACTGTGGAATCAGCGGGGTCTTCCCTGACATATACGACCGCCAGCAGTTTAAAGAAAAAGTATTCTCCTCCATCAAAGGCCGGCAACACATCCACTAAAAATGAGTGTCCATACCCATATGATTGCACTGCACTTTTTGGTTTACTAAAAAGTTTTACAATACTGTCTGGCGTATAAGTTTTGTCTCCGATGTTACTTGTTAAAGTTTAAATCTCCTCGCTTTTTTGATGTCGGTTAGTAACAAATCGGTATTTATGATAAAGGAATAATATGGTGAATTTATGTGATAAGTTCTTAATAATTAAATAAACAAAGTTAATGCGTAAAATGCCTATATACTAGTGTTCAATTAAAACTGCTGAAATAATAATATCCTTATCAGATATCTTCTATATTTTCTAAAAGCGGAATATATTCTTCTATATATTTAAACAGCTTAATTTTCACACTTGCAGATATCCAGCACTCGCAACAGAGATGTTTACTTCTCTATTGGAGCCAGAACATGCCCCAGCATCAATCGGTAACGGAGCTTGTGATGATTACCGTGTACCGGGACAGGAAGAGGGCTGGTGGGGTGGGACAGCGGTGGTGACGGGTGCGGCTGGAGCAGCACCTAGCTTACATCTGGCTATAGTTTTTAATGGCGTGTTCAAGCCTGCCTCCAGAGAACAGACCATCAAAGTAACGCTGACACTACCGGAAAAGAATCAGACGATTATTGATGAGGTAAGTTTATTTAAGTACAATTTATTTTTATTTTGTTGAACATTTTAATATTGGGAATTCTTAAGTCTTCGGAACTAAATCTATTATTTAATAAAAGAAAATACAAGTATTTTTTAAATTTGTTTAATTATTACATTACTTTTTAATTCAGATACATTTCATTGGTATTTGTGCCGTTTCTTAGAAATATTTGATTATTTTACTTGATCCTATCTTAAGCAATACGTTCTTGTTTTGTTTAAATTGTTTTTTTTATTTTGCTAAGTAGGTTCGTATACACGAATGTATTCACTCAAAAGACCATACGGTCTTTTGAGTGAAATCTAAAAAAAACATAATGTAACCCAAAGTTAATATTAAATGATAAACTTCATTTCAATCCAGTGTTTAGTTAAACGACGTCAAAATACAGATACGCTTTATAAAATTGTATTTTTTTGCCTCAGGTGCACAAGATGAGTAAACCCAGCTATGACTTTAACATCATCGAAGTATCTACACCTGTATCAGCTGCAGAACTAAGATCCCTAGCGAGGGGCAGGCTTCTGCTCTCCGTTGAAGCCATCTCGACCCCAGAGAGAAGACTGACTGGTGTTGTCAGACAGAGAGCAGCTTGCGAGGTTTTCCATGCGCCTCTAATGGCCGAGCGGCTCTCGGCTGCCACCATACCTGAAGGAATGGCTCTTTTGTATATTGACAAGGAGGGGTCACTGGTTTATGATATACAGGTAATTATGACTAGGACATAACTGAAAGAATCGTCCACGACCAGTTCGACTTTCCGAGTGGCATGATCTTGGCGTTGCGTCTCTCTGCATCTTCTACCGCATTTACTATGGAAAGTTTTGAGAGGAGTTGTTTGGATTAATACCTGTAGCTGAGTTTCATCATCAGACGTCGAGGCAAGATAAGAAATTCCTTAAAACTAAACGTTTCTCAAGGCCAAATTTAAATTAATTAATTCGACTCGGGTCCATCAAGAAAAGAGCGTACTACTTCTTAAAAGGCTGGCAGCGCACTTGCGAGCCCTCTGACATTGAGAGTGTCCATGGGCGGCGGTATCATTTACTCTACTAATGATATAAAAATCATTTACTCTACTAATGATATAAATTACAAGAAAATATGACCAATTTAACACACATACATTATGTATACATAATATTTATTTTATATGAAACAGAAATATTATTATGTAAAGAAATGAAATCGTTTATTTGCTGTGATAGTGGTACAATCACATTAATTATATACAAAATATTTTATTATATATTTAATAAAATTATTATATTACTTATTTTCATAACAACGAAGTTCTTTAAACCTTACATTATTACATCGAAAGCTAACAACGACAATAATACAATTTTCCAGGTGGACAATCTGAGTATAGCTGATCCAAAGATAACGTTAGTGGAAGAGCAGGGCAAGAGACACTCGCAAGTGGAAATTCTGGATACAAGAATGGGAGTGCTGGCCAGACCCAGTGCGAGGATTTTCCCCCCGCTCTATGAAGACCAGCTCGCTGTACACATTGGATCTGATACAGGTAAATTATATTAGGCTGAAAATATAGAAGCATTAGCAGGAAGCGAATGGGAAAAGAAAAATGGATAGCGATTGGAAGAAGCTGGAGATGGTCTTAAAGGAGAAACTCACAATTTGTTTAAAATTAATGTAATGTACCAAGAAACGGTTCGGTGGTCACAAGGATATGGAGGAACATTATAAATACATTTAAAAAAGTGCGTGCGTAAAGTACACATGTCAGAAATGAAACTTTTCAATTAATTATTACTAAGGTAAAAGCCCCAATAGATGATCAATTATATATACATATATACTATATCGATAATATAAATAATGAAAATCTACGTTTACTGCACAAGACGTTGGCGACAGACTTGCCATCTAAAGTTCTAATATGTAACTAATAAACAAATACATCAACCGATAGCATTCTCGATATCTTTTTCTCACTCTCTCTCAATCAATCTCAATTGCTCTCCCTTTTTTACGACAAAAACGCTGCACATGTTCGTGACGTTCCGTAAAAAATTTCACCCTCATGCTCCTAAAGAAGTTTATCTCACTTCAAAAACGCACTGAATACTCACTACAAAATTATAAAGTTATGTACCGTCTCCAAAAAGGTTTTAATATCGATAGGTCCGCCGCTGCTTCGAGGTCGCCTATTGTCCCGCTCGTTGCCGGACGCGGCCGGTGCCGGTCCTGCCCTCCTGAAGCGGACAGACGCCCGTCTGGCCCCTTCCACTATCGTCGCGGGTCTCGCCTGGGTCTCTGTTGATGCGCTGTGCGGAATTAATTATGAGGTAAGTTTTTAGAAGACAGGCTGCATACTAGAAACTTGAATTTCAGCGTAAAAGTTTAAAATATGTAAAACCAGTAGGACTCAGTCAGGAATCGAACCCGTGTCTTCATTATGATCGGTGCTCTCAAGTTCCAGGTTCAATATGCTTGCCAATTTCTTCAAGTGGTACAATTTCAGGTGACAATAAACGGTTACAACGGTGGCTGGTCGTCGTGGCTGGAGAGTCACGCTCTCGGATCCTCCTCTCCGAGGTCACTGTCGGGTCAAGAAGGTTCAGTGCTGGAGCCGACTCCAGCGGAACTGTCCGCTTTGCACGCAGGCGCTGCGTATCTCAACGTACGCGCTGCGGAGAATGGCACTGAGTTTCTGCGCACGCGGCTACCCCAGGTTAGTTCATAAACCAATAAGATAGATAGAGAGTGCTTCATGCGTTTGTTGTATTAGAGTACAGTACCTGGATGACCGAGCCTTGCTCGGGATTTTTTTATATGAGTTGTGTTTTTTTGGAAATTATATTTAAGTACGAATTACTTAGTAATAAAATGATAAAATATGAATATATGTAATTATCGAATAAAGATAATTCTATTCATATTTAAGTTTTTATTTGACTGACATCTTTAAACGAGTAATTCTATGTTTAAGTTGATAATCGATTTATCGCCCCCAAAACCCCTCGTATACTAAATTTCATGAAAATCGTTGGAGCCGATTCCGAGATTCCAATTATATATATATATATATATGTACTGCTCAAAACAATTACGGGAACAAAACTTTAAAGTAGAACTAAACTTTTTACTTAAGGTTTTAATTATTACTGGCCACTAGATAATGTTAAGGCATTGTCGAAGAAAATAAAAAACAAAAGAGCATCGGCGTTTTGGCTAGTAGTCCTATAATAAAGTGGCAGTGTGTCTAGAAACACCTAAAACAAAGTGACGTCTTTGAATTTTCATTACTTTCTAATCACAGAAAACACATTTTAAGTAGTTTTTTTTCAATATTTTTATCACCAATTAGTTTTTCGTCTACAATGCACATTTTAATTTTTTTTTAATAAAAAAAAAACCAATTGAATTTTTTTATTAATTGTAGTAATTAACAAATTAACAAGGTAAAAAATAGCGTACAAGTTAATTTAAATCTAATTTTAGTTTAAGCAATAGAAAGGAGAAAAATCTTGTTCCGCTAATTGTTTTGAGCAGTATATAAACAAGAATTGCTGGTTTAAAGATATAAGATATTTCCTTCGATTAATACTTTGAAAGTACGTCATAATTTTTGTGTCAAATTGAATTTAAGCAATTTGTCAAATTTATTTCGTTTACTTTTTGCAGAAATCGAAACGTACTAGTTTTGAAAAAAATATCTATTAATGATTATTTGTGCAAAACATTATAATCAACATTAATTTGTTAACGTAATTATGTGTTTTAATAGCGTGATGATGTAGTAATAAAAAATATAAGAATTTACTATAATTTTATCGTAATTTCTATAATTTAGAGAAAAATTTGCACGCCGTTATGTGTGGTAGAATATGCGAACTTTAGACAGTGCCATGTTTGTATCATATTAAATTTATAAAACTTATTGTAAATTACAACTTAAGTTTTATAGTTTTTTAGATATAAGTTTCGCCAATGAGTCATGTACTTGATGCTAGCGTTTTTGTCTAATATATTTAAGGGGTTAGGCGCTGTATGCTGAAATACATGTTCACACCTAGTTCAGCGTCAGGTAAACCTGACTAATTTTGTTTATATAACTAGCGCAATTAGATATAAGTTTTTTTCAGTGAAACAAATTTAAAATAAATTATTATTATATTCTTGCAAATGTATTATAATAAGTACAAAAGCAATGAGGTTCGTTATTTCGTCAAATTTTGTTTGTTTGACGATATCAATTTTAGCATTTCACTATTAAATTAGATTTTTGTTTTACGCTGCTAGAGAATGGAAATAAGGTAATTCTTCATTGTTCACAATATTTTATATAATATCTTGAAAATGATTTGAGATAAATGTGCACTCCACCGTGGCTCAAATAGTTTAAAAACTATGTTGATCTAAAATTAATAACCCGAAAATATATCTGCCATTACTATTGAAGGATACTGTTTATCTTAAATTTGGTTTCCAATTATGTATTAGAATATTTTCAAAAAAAAATCTAGAAAATGTTGTCAATACTTTTTTGGGTTTCATATCCAAAGTAAATAGAAATAGCTGTACAATGGAAACCACCGTTTCCAGATAAGTGTGCCACCATCTTGTCTCCCATCCGTGCCCTACGTGGTTGACAATGAGCTCAGCCCCAATTACCCTCCGACGCACGTCAACGTGCCTCCAGACAACTCTTTGTCCAACACCGCGTCGTGCTTCTACGCGGGTCGCTCTTATGAAGATGGCGCCCAGTGGATGTCCACCGAGGTTGGTCATATATTATATTTTTATATATTAATACATATTCGTAGACATTAAATTTGTTTAGTTGATCGCAATAACCGGAACACTCAGTTGTATTTGAAAGAATATTTTTGTGTTAAATGGCTATTTAGATATGAATATGGTTTTTAGTTAGATGTAACCTTCAAATTTTAACAACGGCCGTCCTATTATTAAATTGTGATATTCGTAGTATTGTGAATAAAACTTTTTTATGTTAAATATTGATGAATAGAATTTCGTGTCATAAAAATGTATTACTTTTTTCTTTATTTTTTGCATCAGGACAATCACCGTTGAGTTGTTAGCCTATGAACATTTCGTATCGTATGTGAAAGGGACTTGACATTCTATTGAGAATTTTCGGGGTTCAAATTCAAATTCAAAATCATTTATTCATGTAGGTAACATAATGTACACTTATGAACGTCAAAAAATTTTTTTAATGTATTTAAATGCTTTTAATTTTACATTTTGGAGAAGAACTTTGGAGTTTTTTTTTGCAGAAGAACTGGCAATAAACTCTCCGCCACTCTTTTTTTTCAGACAACATAGTAAATATGTAATAATAAACATGTACCATACTTATTTGTAACAGAAATAAATATTATTATTTACCTATATTACATATAATACTATAACTATAGTATAGTAATAATCAAAATATAGACAGTAAAAATAGTTAAAATTGATCTTCAGTCCTGCCACATGTGTGGGTGTGTCCACGGCGCCCTCCGCTGTGATCCCGTCCGTTGTCCCGTCGTGGAGTGCGCCGCGCCCACTATTCAGCCGCCAGGACAGTGCTGCCCGATCTGTACAAGTAAGCAACTCATTATTCACATTATTGAGATCAACTTAAGCAAATTGCAACTTACACAAGTGCCAACGTTGCTTATAATTACTGTGTGATAAAATAATCATTTACACTAACATACATTACATTTTAGGGTATGTATTTATTTTAATATATGATAAATTAGAAAAGATGAAGAATTTGTTTTTGTAGAAATATTATTTTTTAACTTACTATTAAATTACACGATTACTTGTCTTTGAGATTATCGGATCTTGAGGCAGAATATAATATTACGTTTTACCTCGACGTCCGTTGTTCCCCAACTGGGTGTTTTTTTAAAGCAGTTTTTGACGCCACCACTATGTGGAACCAGCTGCTTACTGAAGTATTTCCAAACCAATTCGATATATGGTCCTTCAAGAAATGGGCGGACCAATTCTTAAAACCGGCAACGCACTCGCGAGTCCCATGGCAATTGGCATTGTCTATGGCATTATCAACATCAGATGAGACTTTCGCCCGTTTGTCCTCTGTTCTATAAAAAAATGTATTTCTAAGACCCAAAAAATAAATTGCTATTACTTGATTCAGACTCCACAACTGCAGTATGGAACGAGTCCCACGGATGTCACCTCGCGGGGCAGTACCACGCCCCAGGGTCCTCCTGGCATCCGTACTTGGTACCGGGAGGCTATGACACGTGCGCGGTCTGCACTTGCGAGTTCTCCACGCGACAAGTGAAGTGCCCTCGCGTCAAGTGTCCCATCTTGAAGTGCGCTGAGAAAGATGCCTATCGACCAGACAAGAAGTCTTGCTGCAGGGTTTGTCCAGTGGTAAGGAAGGAACAAGTTATTTAAACCTCGTCTCTTTAATCGGCAGCATATGTTTGTCGTCGTGAAAAAAAAATATATGCTCAATCTCTCGCAACACTGAACTCTCTATTAAAAAAGACTCTTCTTTCAAACAAATAAACAAACAAAATATCTTTATCTATCTAGGTCACGTCCATTTATGAACGTCAAAAAAATTAAATTAATAATTGTAAATTTACATTTACTACCAGTTCGCAAGTCAAGGGCGTAGAGCGGGCAAGAAACTTTCCGCCACTCTTTTTAATCGCTAAGTTTTGAGTCACACAAATTATTTGTACCAGAGCAAATCAATCCCAAGGATTTGGATCATTTAAATATTCGTCAGATTTATAAAAGCTTCATTTAGAGATAATTCTTCAATTTCGCTTGGTAGTTTGTTGTAAAAACGAATACAATTTCCATATAAGGAGTGGTTTATCTTCTGGAGCCTGGTTGGTCGCACACTCAAATTAGTTCTATTACGCGTATTATACTGGTGAAAGTCACCATTTGTTTTAAAATCGTTTATACTTTTTGTATACAATTCAGAATATATTGACCAGATAATGTCATCAGTCGGTACACACAAATACTCCGAACAGCTCGTTTCTGCAGGACATTGCCAGAAAAAGCTACAAAAAGCGTCATGAAAGCTCAAATCCTTTTGTTGTCTTATAGTTTTAATTCCTTTTGATCTAACAATATATAATGTATTTGTTGCATTGTCTTCAGGTGAAGGAAAAGAAGTCTGATGAAGACACGTTGAAGGATCAAGGCACTCCGCGGACAGCGGAGGAAATATTGGCTGAAGGAGGGTGTAAGTTCCCAGATGGGCCTTTACCCAACGGCAAGGAGGTCCATCCCTCCATACACTCACATGGAGAACAGAGATGTGTCACCTGCCGTTGCAAGGTAACCGACTCTGTTTAACGCCATAAACGTCTCTTTTCAGCATAGTGTATACGCAATTTGATAGAACGAGACGAAAGATTACTTAGGATTAATAATGTTTTATCATTTTATAGCGAAACTTCTTAACAGATGCAAACGCGAATTTATATAATGGCCTGTTTGCTTTGAAATATTTTGACATTTAAAATTTGTAAGTTAACAATATTCGTACTGTTATTCGTTAATTAAACAAATTATAATTCTTAAAAGTAATAGAAGATATCTCAATAATTAACGAAAAAACATAATTCCCTGACATCTATAAATATTACTTCTAATAATATTTTGTTAGATTTTCTTTGCCTAAACTAAATGAATAATTATTTCAGGATGGCGAAGTGACTTGCGTACGTAAGCGTTGCAACCGAGCCGCATGCGCACGAAGACGACGCGGCGACGCCTGTTGCGCTTGCACTCGGCACCGCCGCCAACGCGCCCCACGTCCGCCCAGCTGAGCGCCTAACACCAACCGAGCTCAGCCGAGCGGCCAACCGGCGGAGCTCAGCCGAGCGCCCTGAGCTGAGCGTCGTTATAGTGACCGGCTTTCTGCGCTGAGTACCTAGGCTGGGCCAAAGTGCTTATTTTAGACTGTTGCGCTCTGAGCGCTATAGACTGACTGTGCTTAACTCCCTACAAACATCTGATCTGTGTGATTCGTTTGTGTCCTTTAGTGTATAAACTGTTGGTATTCTGCATAAGTTTAACGGCCCGTTTAAACTCCGGGTTGAGCAGCGTTTAAATACGTAACAAATTTGTAATCTAATGATTATAATTAGACGCAAACATCATTAAATGTATTCTAAAACCATAATAATATTGTAATAATCAGAATATTAACAATAATAATTAGACAAATTTAGATGCTCAGAAATCCTCAAATATTTGAAGATCAAATTCTACTTATAATCAGAAGTTTGTAGGTAGTGAAGGTTCAACACTATTTAGTGTTTTACTAATTCGAAGTTATAGAACGTTGCCGACTTAGCACGTATTACCACTACACCCACTAAGGTTTAACTTAAGACGTTAACCCCGAGTTCGTTCATGCTGACAGTTATCACTATAACCGGCCGTTAAAGCGAACGGGGGTTTAACAGCCGATCTACTATTCAGGTTACGTTAAATAGCTTAAGATTAAAGACTGATTTATACACGGTTAGCTATCCTTAATTTAGGTGTTTCCGGTTACTAAAGTGTGTTTTGTTAACCCCTGATTAAAAAAAAATCCACAGTCTCCATATAAAAATGTTTTGGAATCATTAAAGCAGCTCTATTGTTTTTGCTGTCCCTCACTACAAATATTTTATTGATTTCTTTTTGTTATCGTGGATTGACAGTTAGATGGTGTCATACCTTTTTCAGCTATATGTCAAAACGTATTGATTTACTAAACGATTATGTTTTTAGTCAGCGTGACAACCACTATATATTGACATGAAATGTCAAAAAACAAAACTCAATTGATCCCTTAGAATAACCCTGCTGACCGGTAAATAATGTGTAGTAATCCACATGTCTTCGATTCCACTTAGCGTGAATTTTACGATAATTATCTTAAAAAAAAAAAATATTAATTATAATTTAAAAAAAAATCAAACTTTAAGATCAATTCGTCAAATTTTTGAAAAATCCCCTAAAATTTTAAGAAATATTCGTCAATTTTTTTTAAATTACCTAAATTTTACGATCAAGTTGGCAAATTTTACGATATGTTCGTCAATTTTTTTTAAACATTCCTTAAATTTTACGATCAATTCGTCTAATTTACGATCAGTTTGTCAAATTTTATCATAAATTCGTTAAATGTTACGATCAATTCGTCTATACTATTATGATTTTTCAATTTATAGATTTTCCACTTAATTGGTGTAGCTCCAAAGACGCCTACAGAGCGCTGTTTAGGTTTTCAATATACTAATAGTGATATTATCACGTAACATTCGCGCTAAAGGAATCTGAAACGAATCCTTTCGTATGGTCCGTTGTAACCCTTAAGTCGGCAATTGAGAGCGTCTTAGCGTAAGATGCGGCAGTCGGCCGCGCACTCGACTCATTGCCTCCAGGCGATTTACTTCCCACCGGTATTTAATTGGTTCATGCAGAAAATTATAGGCGCACGCAAGGCTCCAACTAATTGATGGACTTATAACTATGCTGATTTAAAAAAAATATACGCAATACAAAAAAAATACTGACAGACTGTTAAAAAAAAACCTAAAAATTCATTAAAATTCATAATTTTTTAAAGACCAGTGGATATCGATGCCTGATACAATTTGGTTGATTTTTGGGTTTAATACTTAAAATTTAACTTATAGGGTCAACAATTTGTACTGTAAAAAAAATATTATACTTCGAATACTATCGGCCTATATAGGGCTATACCATACATAGTAGTTACCAAGTTTTTAAAAACAAACATCGCATGGTAACAGACATATCGATGTAGTGTAAATTCACAATACAAAATACAATTACTTTAATATGTCGCCAGCTTAAATTTCAGCTTTTCGTTAGAATTTTTGATAATTTTTTTATTATTAAAAATATTTTATTAATTTTATACAAAGTTTTAATTCCATCAATATCTGGGGCGTCTTGTTCAGCAGACAGAGCGCGGTCGATGTATAGATGTGCCATATTTTCTTTATGTAAATAATAAATTATTCTATATATTATTTAAGAATTGTGTATAACTTTCGACATCGAATCGATGTAGGCTTTATTGGAATCATCACAATTGGATTCAACTTGAGAAACTCAAACTTGAGTCGCCATTTTTGTTCAGATCCAAGTAATTTATTGCGCATTTGCTTACTGTGTAACGCAGTCGTTTGCTAAAATATTATTATTCATCTGTGTTAGGGTTTCAGATTTGAGTAAGCTAAGTATGACTCCGGTATGTCAACGGTGACATGAGTCGTACTCAGCGCTGTCTCGATTGTGACACCCTTTAAGTATTAATGAATGTTGGCCAGAGCTTGTAAATAGTTTAATTTGGAATTAAGGTATACTTAAGTTTTACGTTTAAGCAAGCTAGTCGAATATGTTGATGTGATGGAATCGTCTGTCGTTAGATTACGCCTTTACGGCACTATTATTAAGACATTGCCAAAAAATTTTAAATTTTTTTTCTATGTCGTGTTTGTGGGATCTAGTCGGTCGAAATTATGGTCACGTGGTCACTTGTATACTGTAGAATACCGATCAGATCAGTTATTTGGTGTTATTTTAATTGTCTAACACGTAGAGTAAACCCAGGGCTTGCGAATAACATAACTAATGTCCTAATAGGGTCCGATATTGTGCTTGCAACGCATTGTTTTTATATTATAGTTATCCTTCTCTAGGTGTATTGTGGGAAGAGATATGTTATACAATTTTCGGCTTCTGTTTTAAATATACATATCAGATGTAAACTGCATAATGGCTGTTAAAACGGCTCGCTATATATCCAACATTGTTTTACTATGAAATAAATTGTCCAATACGAAATTATCTTTTATTTTCGATTACGAGATTTGGATTTTTTTAATTCTAAGTCAACAATTCATGCCACTACTGAAGACAAAATATGTAGTGACAAAAAAAAGTTTTTTAAGAACAGCACAGGCAGCACCCGATGTGCAGTGATGCTGTCGTCCAATGCTCGCGAGTGAGTGGCCGGCTTTTTAATTGATTCGCCTTATAATTCGATGGAGCAGGCTGCACACACGTAAAAACATGACGCATGCGGCGTTACCTCGCTCTGAGGCGTTTCATTTAAAGCTAGAAGTGCAAGCGAGAGCGCGGAACGAGCGACAAAGAGGGACAAACGGACTCCGCGTTCGGAAGTGTTCGTTAATAAAATTGTATACATATATGCGTACAAATAAATGTAACTTATCAATTTAATTGTGATTTCCATTTCCCTTCTTCTGTTTATGCAAACAAAATATCATCAGTCTCTTCTTATGACGTCGTCACGTTCAACTATCGTCATTAAACCGACTTTACAGACTGCCCATATTTTTTGAAGGACCTTAAGACGAATTGGTTAGGTTAGGTTAGGTTAAGTCGTGGTGAGCGCCCGCAGACATGCTCTCGCGCATAATGCCGAACCTCGGCGGGCCGAATGGGGGGTGTCGCCACCTATACGCAAATGCGATCCGGGCGAAAGCACTCTACGGGTGCCCAATATGGGCCGACAAACTTACCAGGCACAATCGCACGATTCTCAGGCAGTCGCAGCGAGTGATCGCAGCCAGGGTTGCGAGGGCGTACCGCACTGTGTCCTATGACGCAGTGTGTGTCATAGCCGGTACCGCACCCTGGCATCTCAACGCGGTTGCTTTTAGCGAAGTATATTGGCGGAGAGCCGAAGCCAGGGAAAGAGGAAGCAACCCCACGCTGGAAGAAATAAACGCTTGGCGAGCCCTGGAAGCCCAAGAAATGCTAGCAGAGTGGGAAAAGGAGCTGGCGGGAGTGACTGCCGGTAAATATACTATAGAAGCCCTCAGACCCCTGCTTCAACATTGGGTAAGGAGGCGCTGGGGCCAGCTCAGCTATCGTCTTGTGCGGATCCTGTCCGGACACGGATGTTTCGGTAGTTATCTGCACAGAGTAGTAGGGTGTGAAGAGGCACCAACCTGCCACCACTGTGTCGGAGACAGCCCGGATGACGCCCTGCATACGCTGAGGGACTGCCCAGCATGGGAAAAATGGGTGGAAAGGGGACCGTTGCTGGATGCACTTCAGGGCGAGGACGCAACACTTCCAAATGTATTGAAGGTTTTAGTGAGCGCGAGAAATGACGGCCCGTGGAAAATATTTTATAATTTCTGCGAGGCGGTCATGAAAATAAAAGAAGAGGTGGGAAGGACCAGGGAGCTTTGTCCCGATGCCCATCCGCGACGGCGAAGAAAACCGCAGGCCCGACGCGTAAACGCGCGACGCGCTCACCAAATTCTCGCCGCCTAAAAAGTGCCTAAGCGGGGAGCAGGGGTCCATGCGTTTAAAAGAAGGGATGATGACCCATCCCTGCAAGTACTGGACCCGATCTCCCCTAGCTATTTGTAAATGCGTATGGCCCGGTCTGTGAAAGATGCTTGCTGTGTCAAGCATCCTCACAAACCAACAATGGGCGGGAAGAGGCGGACGCAACCGCCGCATCGCGTGTCGGGAAGCGGATAGAGCTCTGCTGTTACCGCATCCCGCATAAGGCGATTGTTGGTGGCACCTTGGGGTTTTAGTGGGTATGCACAATGGCGAGTCCCACATAACCCTTCTGCACCAAGCAGTCGCGCCGCGGAAGGGTATGCGCAATGCATTTCCCCAAGTAAAAAAAAAAAAAAGGTCGTGGTGAGCGCCATAAAGTGCCTTAAATAACGCAGTTGTGGACGACTGAGATCGATACTCTTAATGCTAGAGGGTTCGCGAGAGCAATGCCGGCCTATTAAGAATAAGCAGGCTGTTTTTTTAACGAATTGTACAACTCGCCTATGCATAAACCCGAAAAAGCGTAAAGTTGCATTTGTTAGAAAAATTGTACCTTAAAATTCGCATTTTAAAATAGCGTATGTAAATTTTCTTCCATAAGATTGCGTGCAATTAACATGCAAACCCGTACTTGTGAAATGTTAGCGTCAAAAAGTACTCGCATTTAATATGTGACGGCTCGCATGCAAATGAAAAACGTGCAAGAAAACATGCACCTATAATGCACTGAAATGAATAGTATAAATGTGAATGCATTTGCCGAGATATACTGAAGGACCTCTTAATACATCTAGTATTGTTGGTAATCGCCTAAGTGCTTAATTTAGGTATTGAGGTCGCACTGTAAAAAGATGATAACACTTCTCTACTTTTGTACGCAATTTACATGTGTATGCAAAATATCATGCAGTGCAGCGCAGCCCTACACAATACTATACGACAAGTCTTAATGTACGGCTGTGAGGCTTGGAAGCAAACTATGAAAGAGGAGCAGTTACTAATGGCGGAACGCAGAATACGCAAAAAATTGCGTCTAGATCGGCCGTTAATGTAGCTTACCTAAGTAGGCTTAGTGTGACAGGCTAGGTACCTCTGGATCGAAAGAGTTGAGGAAAACCTGCTTCAGCTGAAAGCCAGGAATTGGCGGGAGGAAGCACAGGTAAGGGAGCGCTGAAACTTTCTCATTTCAGAGGCTAAGACACTTCCTCGCAGTTGCAGAGCCAGGGGAGAAAGTAATTCAGTATTGTTTGTCCATGATTCTAGAACCGCCTTTGGTCCGCACTTGATTTGAGAACTGGCAGTAAATTTAAGAGATTTAATTTTTTTTTAAATATTAAACTACCTAAACAAATTAATGTTATTCGTACCTTGATAAACATGACCCGCTGAAATCGAATGATTTGGTAAGATTATTTAAAATAAACGTACCGGACAGTTATCACCGCGGCCGGAAACATAACCCATTCCACTCTTACTACAGCATAATAGTTTTCTCGACTAACCGATGGAGAGCCACCTATTTGTGAAGTATATGGGTAATATACTATGATTTCAAAATGTACTTAATTAATGAATTTCACTTAGTTGTTTAGTTAATAAGCTATACATATATATTATACATAGGCTATACAAATAATAAATAAATAAAATAATGGCCTTCAAATTTCTGTATCTATGTCATGATTATTTGTCAATCTAATAGGCAAGTAGGTGATCAGCCTGTGCCTGACACACGCTGTTAACTTTTTGAGTCTAAGGCAAGCCAACGACGTTCAAAAACCATAATGTTTTCCATGACCGTACGAGCGTGTGTTAAATACGCCCGTAGACAGAAAGCTCATTGGTGCACAGATGAGGATAGAACCTACGACCTCAGGGATGAGAGTCTGAGGCTGATGCCACTAGGCGAACACTATTCTATAGCCATACATAGGCTGTACTTAAATAAATAAAATATCGGTAACCTGGGATCTTATTTTCTTATTTCTGATCTACAATAACGACCTCCCATTCTTTGTCAACGAAGTTCATGAGATGGTATTGTTTGCTGATGACACTTCAATTTTATTTAAAGTGAACAGGAAAAACATTATTGAACGATGTAAACAATTCCATCTCTCGTATAGTTAACTGGTTTAATGAGAATAACTTACTGCTTAATGAGAATAAAACAAAATGTATTAGATTTACAACTAATAACGTAAAGCGAGATATTGGTAACCTGAAAGTCAAGGACTAAGTGAACTAAACTTTGTGGACAAAACTGTTTTCCTAGGCATAACAATAGATAGTAAACTCCAGTGGGGCCCACACATAGAGACTCTTTCGAATAGGCTGAGTTCTGCAGCATATGCAGTAAAGAAAATCCGACAGCTTACTGATAAGGATACGGCTAAAATTGTGTACCATAGCTACTTTCACAGCGTTACGTCGTACGGTATTCTACTGTGGGGTGCTGCTGCAGAGGTTCAATCCATATTTGTGTTGCAGAAGCGGGCTGTTCGGGGTATTTGATGTGTTTCCCCGAGGGAGTCGGTACGGAATAGATTTAAGGAACTAAATATTATGACATTATCCGGTCAATATATTCTTGAAGCCTTGTTGTGTGTACAAAAAAACTTAAACGATTTCAAAACAAATGGTGACTATCACCAGTATATTGTAAAACGCGTAATAGAACTAATTTGAGTGTGCGACCAACCAGGCTCCAGAAGATAAACCACTCCTTATATGGAAATTGTATTCGTTTTTACAACAAACTTCCAAGCGAAATTAGAGAAATATCACTAAATAAATTCAAAGCCCTTGTTAAAAGTAAATTAATTAATAAAGCCTTTTATAAATGTGACAAATACTTAAATGATCCTAATCCTTGGGATTGATTTGCTCCAGTTCAAACAATTTGTATTAAAAACTTGGCGATTGAAAAGAGTGGCGGAAAGTTTCTTGCCAGTTCTTCTTACCCGCTCTACGCCCTTGACTTGCGAACTGGTTGTAAATGTAAATTTACAGTTAATTTAATTTGTTTTTCTTGACGTTCATAAGTGTACATGTTCACCTATATGAATAAAGATATTTTTGATTGATTGATTGATTGAGCATACAATGCTATTTGTTGATTTTTATGTTCTCAGTGTTTATTATAAGCGAATTATGGTTTTAATTTAAAAATTGCGTTGACATAATCCCACATCAACCATAAAACATTGTTTTCGCCAGTATTGCAGAATTTACAAACAGTTCACTCTATCTGTTTTAATAACAAGTTAATGTTTCGCGGAAATATATTCGGTGTGACCGATATTCCAGTGAAGTTTGGTTACCGGAATCGGGTTAATGTTTAGATTTAGTGCTAATAGGGTGGCTGTAAATTTGCAACAATGTTCTGGTGCTATCGGTTGGCACATTTGGCAAGCCCGCCTCGCTCCGGGCGCACGCTCTTGCCAGTACTTAACGCGGTTTTACAATTGTTTTTATGTAAAAACGCAAATATTGGCTTGTTTTTGTTTCTTTTTATAACGGATTGAATTATTTCGTGCCGTTTACGGCGACCTTATCTGTAACCCAGGTCCGCTCCTATGAAATAATATAGCTTGCCTAATAATATTGCTGTGGACCCGTTTCAAATTTGGCTGCGAGTGTTTTGTAGTCAGAAAGACGGTTAACGTAGACGATGAGAAAAATGTGTTAGAATAAAATAATATATTTTATTTTTAATATATTATACTATATGAGAAAATTTAATTATTAAAATTAACACAGCCCTTCGCGGTCTCGATGAACACAAAGAATTTCAAATAACTACTATTTAAACGTAGGTCCTACATTGTGTATATAACTATATTACAAATTGTTGGTTGTTTAAGGGTCTTGCATAAAGACCATCAGGTTTCCAATGGAAAGTTTAGATTTCCAATTTTTGTCGATAACCTAAGGCTGTTTCAATATTACAAAGTCAAAAACATTTGGGGTAGTTAATGTCCGGTCATAGTAAAGACTTCCAAGACTTGTTCCAAGATTAAAAGATTAAAGAATGCCTGATTAATGAATTTGTCCGAACTGCGTCCATCAACGTAACTTTCAACAATTAACGTAAAAAAGCAATAAGCAAGTGTAGGCGTGCAGGAAAACTTTCTGAAGTCAATACGTCTTAGATGCAAAAAATCAACGACGTAAAGGAAAAAGGCTGATACTAAGACCAGCAAAGTCTCATTCGAGAACGGGACGACTTTAACTTCAAACTTAATAGTTTAAAAACTTATTCGAATTTTTTAAAGGTATATGTGTAATGAATATGTACACACTTGATACAAGATAGTGTGAAAGTAAGGGAATATTCCCTATAGGTACATTTACCATCACAAAACAGACGAATAAGGACGTATTTAATAATATTCATTGATATTTCCTGTTGTCGATTTGAACCTTTTATTTATGCATTCCAAGTTTAGGCATATGTATAACTGTCTTATGTATTACATAATTTAAGATAGTTCTGCTAATACGAAATAAATGACAAACAGTAAAAAATCTAACATAACTTTAAAAAAAATAAAAATACCTTTAAACCTTATCAATTAATAGAACATTGATAGTTAAAATTTAAAGAAGATAAAAATGATACACCCAAAACAACAAAGGTTTGCTAAAGCAATTGTTAAATTTTGCTCTTGACGACAGTCCGTGTCGCGTCAACCATCGCTTGGATAACCTTAGTAACGACATCTTCATTGGAGTTGACTCCCATTATCCCAATTCGTAGTGCCTTTCCTACTGTTGGTCCCAAGCCCCCGAAGATAACGATACCATGTCTGAAAATAAATGGTATATTTTTCGCTAAGTGATTGAAATAAAAATACAATTAAGAGCATTTATGGGAATTAGAAAGAGTCGTTCATTAGGCCTCGTCTCAAGGCTGATCATTCTTTAAATATATCAGTAAAACAACATGTCAAACTTCCTACCTTACGGGAGGTCTTTCGAAACGGAAAATGAAATTTTATATTCGATTTTATTTTTGATCAGCTACTAGAATATTAAATAAAATCAAGTAACAGATACAGACATCTGAGCCAAGACCAAAGATTGGCACCGCTGTTTTTAACCGCATGTCTAATACTTCACTTGTAATTGCGCTCCCACGTCTCATACTGGGCAGCCTAGAGTTTGTAACTTACTTGTATCTAATATGATTCATAAAATCCTGGTCAACACAGCCATTTGGTACTTTGACTGTAGTAACTGTAGCGAGTCTATCTTCAGGTTTTGGTATGAGAAATTCAAATCCGTAATTGGATAGCATTTTGTGGAATAAAGCGGTTGTTTGAGCATGACGTGACCAAGCTTTTGGCAATGTTTCATTTGAAAGCTCAATAAGGCAACGGCGCAATGCCCATATTAGTGGAGGGCTTAATGTATGATGGTAACTGAAAACGAAAAAATATTTTAACAATTTTGTGTTCAATGTTCAGCGATAAACGCAGAAAGGAAAAACTATGTAAATGTTTAATTTTTGTGGCTATTATAAAACTTTAAATTCTATTGATACATTTTATTTTAACATTTTTATTAAAATCTATTGTTTATAGCTTAGTGGTTGAATGATAACTACATTTGTATGGGAACTACTTTGATGACTAGGTTTGCGAAAATACGATACTTTATGCACAATTAATATTATTTTATTATCACTACTTACTGCACATATGGAACTATCTTCGGTTGCGGTACGAGAAAAAAAACGTTATCAAATTCTCGTTTGATATTTGTAGTTTATTCAAATGTCAAAAATGCGTGTGAACCTAACAAAATATAAAGCAATAGGCTATATCATTCACCCACATAAACTTCAAAATATCATTTCAATATGTCATTGTTTTTTTTGATGATATTATTTTCAAAACTGTATCTTTAGGAGACTGAGTAGGTCTCAAACGCACCTAAGGGTAGGTTTGTTTCGAGATCTTTTAGATCTCCAAAGCACTCTAGCTGTAAGTTCATTAAAAATGATGGCGCAGTGAACGAATCCCACGGCCCAGGATAAAATTTGTAGTCTTTTCTGGTACACTAGATGTTTACTTACTTTTTACTCTTCTCGAAGCAATTCCATTGTTTTGCGATTAATTTTACATCGAAGTAGAAGGCTGGCTCGTGTGTGCGACTGTTTATCTTTTGTCTGAAAATTAAGAAACATTTAAACATACATTTTATATTATAAGAATTTCCTAACCGTTCCAGTCTTTTCTATATAGTTCCATTTCGTATAAAATTTATTTTACTCAGAAGAGATTCAATTTAACACGTAAAATTCGAAAGATAAAGCTTTGGACTCGTAATTCCTCTTCAAAATTTGAAGTTGTTCGTTATATAATTACTCACTGAATTAATATTTTTAATTAGTACTGTTAAAGAGTCATGTAGCATATATATAGTATATACAGAAATAAATGTAAAACATACTGTGCTAGTTCACTGAATGCCACAGGAGTGATACCTGCAGGGCCGCTAAGAGCTTTTTGTGTTGACGTATATACTGCATCCACTCCCCATTCATCCATCAAAAATGGTACAGCACCCAGTGACACCACAGTATCCACCAGCAAAAGAGTTCCGTATCTGAAAAAAATAAGTTTTATATTTCATTTGTTTTTATAAACTGTAGATAAAGCAAAAATTAGAAGACTATACGAGTATTTTAGTATTATTTTGTGCTTAATATATTAATAAAATATATTTGTTAGTAAGACAATCTTCAAACATTTAATTATATTTTAAAGTCCCAACATTTGTGGAGAACATCAAAAGAAGTTAAAATAAACAATTAAATAAGTTATCTCTAAAGTTCATATGTAGCCAGCATATTCATATTCAGTACCGGGAAATAGCAAAATACGAAAGAATGTGTAAACTGGAAAAGATGTGGAAAAGTCAAGGCAAATTTTTCATGCGTTTTTCATAATTTATGTCAAAGCGAACTCATTAAGTAATGAAACAGGGAAAGCACGCGGCGTCTGTAAAACATAAAATATCAACGCACTTGGAAGGTTTCAAAGCAAGGAGGTATTTATTTTGATACTAGCCGCCCGCCCAAGGTTTGCATGACGTTTACTCAACTTTGAGGCGTGAAAGATAAAAATATTTTTTTCATCTTATCAATATTCATTAACAATTCATCATGTAGACACGTCTAGTTTAGTTAAAGTATTGAACGGTGCGGAAAGAAAGAAAAATGTTTAAGAGTACAAAACTAGGCTTTGATGACCTTAGGGCTTCAAAATATAGACTCAAAGTACCATAAATAAACGAGAAATTATAGTATAATAAAATTACAAGAACGAAAATCTAGTCTAAAGTCAAAGAACATAAATTAAAAAAGAACAACGTTCAGGTAGAATTTTAATGTTTATATTTAACTGCCATTATTTTGCAGCGGTATGCTAATTGCGGTATCTTGAGAACTTGTAATTAAAGGAGTTTTAACCAGAGTTTTAAAGAGCGTAACAAAAAATGAAGTCATGACCGGATGGGGCTGTAATTAAATTGTTCCGGTCCTGTCTCGTTTAAGCTTGGAAAATCGAATAGTTTTGCCGCTAAACTTTTTTGAGTTTGGAAGTGCACTTATTTCCTGTGATAGTTAACGTTGTAGGTGAACTTGGGTGATCAAGTCAGAACTTGCAACGTAAGAATATAAATACTTATAATTATTATTTAGTACATACATTGCAAATTCTGATGCATGTATGCGTAGTAGAAGAAAATATCCGAACCTTTTTTTAATGAAATTTTTCCTATATCCACAGTGATAATAAATTTTTTAGCCTTACTCTATTATAACTATTGTATAGAAATGAATGTATGCGATATATTAAACGCTGTATTTTATATAATCTTATATATAAAATTCTTGTGTCACGGTGTTAGTAACCGAACTCCTCCGAAACGGCTCGACCGATTTTCGTGATCCTTATCGAGGATACTAACCAGGGGGGAGAATCGAACAACATCTATTTTTCATCCCCTAAAATATTATTTTTATTTTTCAGACAAAATTTTTAGTTTTTATTTTTTTATGATACATCATACAAAAATACATGCAACCCTAAATTTTCACCCCTCTACGATCAACCCTTATTTTTTATTTGGTAATTAAAAATTTTTTTTTTTTGGGAAGATTTTTATTTTTAATTTTTCATGACTTTAAATAAACAAATTTCATATTACTCTCAATTTCTACCCCTCTACGAGCAAACCCTATTTTTTATTTATTTATTAAAAACTTTAAATCTTTTTGCAAACATTATTTTTTTATTTTGTCATGACTGATTAAAAAATTATATATATAATTCTTCTGTGAGAGTGTATGTCACTGAACTTCTCTCAAACGACTGGACCGATTTTGATGAAATTTTTTGTGTGTGTTCAAGGGGATCTGGGAATGGTTTAGATTCACAATTTTGTCCGCTGGACAATGTTTTTTTAATTAATTTTTAATTTATTAGTAGTTGTTGATTTTGGAATGTTTTACATTGGATCCGACAGACGGCGCTACCATCGCAGTGTCAAATTTTAAATAATATTCGAATTTTAATTTTAGTCTGTCCCGACAGTTAGCGCTGCGATCAAATTAAAAAAAAGTTTTGTTATCATTGTGTTATTGTAGACCATGTGCTGGATCAAATATTAAATTAAAAGGTACTGAGTGTTTTGAGAAGAGTTTTGAAGTGTGCCTAAAAACTTTACATTTTGCGAATTTAGTGCAGAATCGGAGTATATTTCTTATAATTTTTTTTATCAAATTTACACGTGCGTTACTTAATATCTAACCTAACCTACAAATTTATTTGTGTACCATCGGCATCATTAATTTATGACTGTTTCGAGATTTAAGGGAAAATAAAATAGTATGCAAATAAAATTTAAATAATTGAATATAAATGAATAAAAAAATATATGAATAAAGTAAAAAAGCATAAAATGAAATATTCGATATTTTGAAATCTGTGTCGATAAAAAATCCATCCAAATAAAACTCAGTGTTTTACAATAAATCTTTTCAGTATATTACTTAAAATTTCATCTTTAATAATCAAAATGGTCCAGAATGTTTTAGCTTATTAAAAAAAGTTTGAAATTTTCAAATTAAAGACGTGTAGACAGGACAACGTCTGTCGGGTCGGGTAATATATAAAATACTAAATGTCCTGGTAAATCTCTTATCACCTACATAATATGTTACTATAAAATGTATACCTAAGTAAAAAAATAGACAAAAAGCAATAAAGACCGTCTTGAATTTTTTAAATTTATTTTTCTGTTTCTATGACCAACACAATTTCAAAGAGATCGTACCTCATAAGATAGCTATGAAACAGAAACATTTCATTAAAAGTATTTGACATTTTTTTATTTCTAAACAAATATTTTGAAGAAACGAAGTATTCACGAGTATTGGTTAAGCAATTTTTTTATTTTTTGACATTATTTACATGTATAAGTGTAGAGAAAAATGTGTAATATGTTTCTCTATCACGATTTTAAAACCTTTCCGGGACTTCAACCACTATTTTAAGATCAAAATTGGCCCAGCCATTCTCGAGTTATAACGATACAATGCAATTCTTATATTAATGGCAAAAACCAATAGACAATTATGACAGATGTCAAAAGTAACACAGGTACCGTTTACTTAAAATACATAGTTACATTGTTATTGTTACACCTCACGCTTAACATATTTTATAAATTATAAAGTATTGATGATTTCATAATAACGTTTCTTCTAGCTGTGACACAGATAATGTTTAACAAGTTATTTGAACTTACTTATGACAAATATGCCCAAGACCCTCCAGTCTCTGAATGGTGCCCGTAGAAGAATCTCCATGAGTAATGAAAAGCGCTGTTGGACGATACTTCTTCAATGCTGCTTCTAATTGCTCGAAACTAAATGTTGCGTTGAATGGAACTTCGGTAATATGCGTTGGGATTCCTGGTAAAGTGTAATTAGATAAGTAAAAATTCAGTCATCAAGATAAAGGATCTCCTGGATTTAGCTGGATCTACCCGGACTTTTTGCCATTTGAGATATAGGTATTAATAACTAAAAAGAAATTCATGGTTCAAGAATCATAGTATTATTTTTTTAATTCAAATTTAAATTCACGGTCATTAATAATATAGGTTACACAATGTACACGTATGAATGAAAATTACATTTACATTTCCCAAATAAAGGGCGTAGAACGGAAGAGAAGAATTGTCAATAAACTAACCGCCACTCATTTTATTTGCCAAGTTTTTGGTTAACACAACGTTCGTTAGGAACTGCATTTATTACACCATGTTCTACATGACAATATTTTTGATAATCAATTTTACATTTAATTTGTTATTTTCTTCCAAATCACACACAAAATGTTAATAAATAAAATATTTTTTTGGAGTGTAGGCCTCAGATTTCTGTATCTGTTGCATGATCATATTTTGTCAATCTAATATCCAAGTAGTATTGTTATATGCACATTTAGATAGTCTAAAGGTGCACAGCCGGAAACGAACCAAACACCTTAAGGATGAGAGTCGCACGCTGCAGCCATTAGGCCAACATTGATATACAAAATGTTTATACTTTTTACTACGAGTATAATAATTATTTATCGAGTGTCATTTTCTAACCTAAAACTAAAGATACTTAAAGAAAAATTGTATGTTCCAATCTGGCTGTAGTTTTGATTTGCATTCCCTTCACAATCTAATTCTTGAACTTGAACTCATGAAACTAATTCCATCACTCCTTGCACAAAGTATCCAGCTTTGGAACCTCTTGATAGCAGCCGAGCTCAGCCTCTGAACATCTCTTCTGCCTCGTAATAAGCTACTTATACATTAACTATGACGCATAAACCATAAGATTCGATTTTACTATTTTATTTTTGTTTTTTTTAATTGTATAATTATAAAGATTATTCAAAATATAATTATTTGTGCCTGTACTTTACCCTCAGAAGGTATTTTTTGTTATTTGTTCATAAAAGGATTGCCTGAAAGAACCCACTTGTTAGCGATAAGGCTGTCCATTATTATACTTATGTCATTAAGTGTAAATAAATAAATACAATAAGATATCTTACATTATATTGGGAGCAGAATTAATACGGAAAATGCGTAGTTATAATTGGTACCAAATAGCCTTACCATGCTTGTAAGCGATAGTTTCTGCTCTCAAGTCCCAAATACCTCTTTTGGCGATCAAAAGGGTATCCTTTGGGCCTAGAAGATTGGTTATGATTGTCTCCATACCACTGTGCCCCGAACCACTTATGGCGAGGATGAGCTCCGACTTCGTTTGAAATGCATACTTGAGACCAGTTCTAATATCTGACATTATCTGAAAGACATGAGCAGCTGTGAGAGACAATAGTGTTTCAGTTTTTGAAAATTGTAGATAACAATGTCCTACTATGTGTGTGGGCGGATTTTTTCATTGGTTCATATTTATTGCCATCTATGGATTTCAAAGAGTCGAAAACAGCAATTTTTTACTGAAATTTTTACACAGAGGGAAGGCAATTTTAGTTTCATTTTGGTACGTTATGGTAGATGTGGAAAAGTATAACTGAACATTCCATCCCAGGGAATACTGGTCACGGTCAAATATTGGATCTTTGATCATTTTTATTTTTATAAACTAATAGGACTGCCTCCCGTGTCTGATACATCTCGTATTTGTGGTTTATTATTAATACTATTTTATTATAAATTGTATTTTTTAGTATTTGCAATATTGGCCTAGTGGCCTACTGAGGCCCTACTGAGGCCTACTGAGGCCTACTGAGGCCTACTGAGGCCCCGAGATGAGGGTTGCACACTGGGTCCCCTCATCTCGGGGTCATAGGTTCAATACCCAGCTTCATACTAATGGATCTTATGTCTCAGCGCGCATTAACTGTCACTTGTACGGTGATGCAAAAGATCGTGAGACAACTTGCCGTAGACCCAAGACGTTGACGGGGTCTGGCAGGCACCAGAGTGTACATACCTAAACCTGCCTTTTACGTGATACATATGATCATGAAACAGATGGAGAAATTTAAGGTCACACATAAATGCTGAATAAAGACAGCATTAGCGAAAAGGATCCAGTTCAAGATTAAAATAAATGAAATTACATAAATTAACTCACATTAAAATAATCATCACAAATCGGTGAGAGTACTGGTTTGGTCAAATCATTTCGGACTGATGGTGATAAGTTGCTGGGACCAGGTCCGCACAACAGTAGTTCTCGATCATCACGATCTTCGAATTGAGGAGGTGAAACCAACATCGTTTTATATCTGTAACAATATTGGTTGATTAACATATCTACGGTCTTAGATTAAATACATAACAGTTATCTTTATATGTATCTAACGTGTGTCACTGAACTCCTCTTAAACGGCTAGACCGATTTGAATGATTTTTTGTTGTATGCGTTTCAGTGACGCCCTGGATGGTTAATATTCAGACATCAGACGGCAGCTGACACTGTAGTCGGCATCTAGACTATTTATCTATACAGCATAATATAAATAGCTTGTTAATTCAGTCATTGTCCAGAAGCGAGGTATTGAAAATAAAGGAACCATGATGATCGCCAACATTTAAAAGGAGATTTTAAGAAGAAGATACAACAATAATTCTTAGGTCAATACCTATGTGATAAACTCGGCTGTGAAACTTCCGTATACAATAAAATGTTAGTTATTGTTTTTAGTTATATTAATTAAGTTAGCTGAAGGATTACTTTATATAAGTTAAAGTTAGGATATATTATTTAATTATTGCCCGTTAAAACACATTCTACAAGGTCATTTTGTTTATTCCACTTAACGTCGTCATATCTAACGATAAGATGTGAACTTTAGTTCAAAGTGACATTTGATAAGACATGAGACGCGAGGCTCAAATGCAATGTTCGTACAAATTGATTTCAATACAATCGCGACGAAGATCTTCCCGAGGGACAACGATCGCTGTATGGATTTTGTAGACAAGCGGAAACTGATTTCTAACGCTGGGCGAAATGGTATTGCAAATAATATTGACAAAATATATAAAATACAAAAGCTTTAGTGTAATTCGTTCCACTGTTCACAAACATCGTTGATTGTAAATACTTTTAAATTTACATAATATTATTATTTCAACAAGAAGTTTGTTTTTCAATTGTGGCAACACCGAGAACGTGATAGTTTTGACATTTAGTTTTTGGCGGTATTCGTAGTAGGTGCTTTGGCAATTATTACAATGAATTCAATTTCGCTCGAAAATCGCATTAAAATAATTCAAATCCACTATAAAGTGGTGGTTCTGTTAAAGTTACATTTCGTAAAATTCGTGATATTTTCGGCCAGCATAATCGTCCTTCTGAGACCGCTGTTAAGAATTTGGTCGCGAAATTTGAGTCGACAGGCTCGGTACAAAATGTGCCAACACCAACACGTGTTCGACCGGGTCGTTCAACAGAAAACATCGCCGCCGTGAGCCACACTGTTGAAGAAGATCAAAATTTGTCAATTTCACGACGTTCTCAACAATTGGGGTTATCCAAAAGCACAACATGGCGAATTTTGCGAAAGGATTTGGCTTTGAAGCCTTACAAGATTCAACTGGTGCAGGAATTAAAGCTGATCGACCATTCAAATCGCCGCAGATTCGCTCAGTTCATTCAGGAACAACCTGCTGGTTTTTCTGAAAAAATCATTTTTTCAGACGAAGCCCATTTTCATTTGTCAGGGTACGTCAACAAGCAAAATTGTCGCATTTGGGCTTCTGAAAATCCTAAAGCAATTATTGAGAAGGCTTTGCATACGTTGAGTATGCAAAGCCTTCTCAATAATTGTTACTGTGTGGTGCGCTATGTGGTCTGGAGGCGTGATTGGGCCGTTTTTTTTCGAAGATGAGGCTGGAAATGCGGTAACAGTCAATGGATCACGGTATCGCGAGATGTTAACCACTAAATTTTGGCCTATTATTGATGACATGGATATCACTGAAATGTGGTTTCAACAGGACGGTGCCACATGTCACACAGCCAATGAAACGATCAATTTATTGCAAACCAAATTTCCCGAGCGCATAATTTCGCGAAATTCAGCTGTTAAGTGGCCAGCCAGATCGTGTGATTTAACACCACTGGATTATTTTTTGTGGGGCTATGTTAAAGACAGAGTCTATACGGAGCCAATCGAATCGATTGCAGCCTTAAAACTCAAAATCCGTGATGTCATTAACGAAATACACCCTCCATTTTGCCAAAAAATGATTAAAAATTTTGATGAAAGAATCAACATCTGTCAGCGTGGTCGTGGTGGACATTTGCCAGATATCATTTTTCATTCATAATTGCCAAACTTTTCTCTTTGTAATACAATAAAAATTTTATTCATTTTCCTCTAAATTCTTTGTTTTATTTTGTTTTAGAAAACAAAGTTCTTGTTGAAAAACCCTTTATTAACAGCTAATCCAAATATTAACGTAAAAAGCAGTAAAAAGTCTAAAATGAGTATTTATTATGAAAACAAATTGTCGATGTCAACTAAAAATTTATTCAACAAATGTATGATTTCAGCTGTATTATATATATCTTGATAAAGCTCGTTTATTAAACAATACAATCATCAGCTATTTTCTCAACTATAGATTTAATTTAATAATTAAGCGTAGCTATTGAATATATATTTTTTTTAATTATCGACTTTGCTTTGTCTCATTATAAAAAGACATAAGAACCAATATTGTTAACTTACGCAAAGAACAGATTTACACTTTAATAGTTTATTTGATAAGCAATAACTACTTCACGACCGTCTGACACCAGTGAAAATTATTACTAAACGATAACCCAGAACACACAGTCAGAAGTTAATTAGCGCACTACGTAATAATTTGAACCCGTATATTTTTAATGAATGTGTTAATGTTGTGCAATCTAATCATTCTTCAATTAATATTTATAATAATACGAATAGAGAAGAGTTTTTGAAAATTGTTCGCAACATAAAAAATCTTTTGAATTCAATTTTCGTGATTCATCTGCAATTTTTGTTATCGCGTATCCTCATAATAGGTATTAGTTTAGTTTTTTTTTGTTCCTGTTTAGTTTCTTCTTGGTACCTATATGTAATATATATTTTTGCACTTCTTGAGTACCTCACGTAATTTAATACATTATTTTCGTTTACTCACAGTGGTTGCCTGAAAGAGATCGCTCGAAAGCGATAAGGCCGCCAGTAGCCCTCCTTTTCATTTAATTATGTTAAATTTTTATAATATAATATAACGAAGTGTTAATAGATAAATAATAAAAATAAATTAAAACCATAGCACGAATTAGCTTTGCTGGCGATTACAAAAAAAAAATCTTCTTCCTGACTTTTTGACTATACTCCAGATGCGTTTGATTGATTGCGATGCAATGACTGGAAATTACTTTGGGGAATTACATATGTCACATTTTCCTTGTAAAGTCATGGAAAAATATAGTGAAATGGGAATGTACTCGCTAAGTGCATTACTCGATTTAAGACGCATGGTGCTGTGACCATTATTTTTACAGTTCGTTTAGTCGAGGACGTGGTCTATGGTATGGTAAAAGAATTTAGGGTATACGCGAAACTCATTCGCGTATACCCTAAATTTAGTTAATACTAAAAACAATTCAAATGTTACACTAGCAACATATTTCATTTTACGAAAACATTCTTTGACTATTAGAATTTAATTAACTTGATGTGTATTGCTATTACCCATACCGATAGAAGGAAGAAAGTGTTAAATAAATTATTTGGCAAAAGAAATATGGAAATGTATATGATTATTGATATAGTTGGGATATTGTTTAGTGTGGTAAAACTAAACATTTTAATGCAACTAAATCCTTCTTAATAGTAAATCATGTTTTGATATATTTATTACATCGCATTTAAATTGATTAATTTGAAAGAAAACTTTTGTTATGTGATACCGCAGCCCATGGACACTCTCGATGCCAGAGGGCTCGCGAGTGCGTTGCCGGCCGTTTAAGAATTTGTACGCTCTTTTCTTGAAGTCAAAATATATACAAAATAAATAAATGAATTGTTTATATGATCAATCAATGTTTGCTCCAACCCAATATAATTCTGGTCTATTAGTATAACTGAGTTCGACTCTAAGCTGTGCACCAATGGACTTTTTATGTTGTATTTAACAATCGCCCTTGATGAAAAGTATCGTGAAGGAACCAGTATGCCTTACACTTAAAAAGTACAATGTGTCAGGCACAGACGGCTGATCACGCTACTTGCCAATTAAAAACATGCTTACTGTTATATAGTAAAGCTGAGTGATCTAGCCCAGATCATCAAGTTATAATGAAATCTAACTCTCAATAAATATTATTAAGATAGTTCGGTTCCATTCTTTGGCTTTGGTTCATTGTAATAAACAATTTATTGTAAGGAATTATTTCATCATCAAATTTAATTATATTTAAATTAAACTTCTTTTCTTAAACACTAATATAAATTTCATTTCTAACATTACGAAACAGATACACACCAGAAGCCAAGCCCAAGGGTTTGCACTATTGCTAGAAACCAGACCATATGCTGTTGTGGGTTTCAGTACGTTTGAAATGCGAGTTTGTCGGTGTGAATGTCCTATTTGAACGTACGTTATAAAATACCAGTGAAATCCGTAATGAGTCTTACCTGTTCCGAGAGGCTTGAGGTTTTTGCATAGTAATGAGAAAACTTAATATTGTAAACGGGTTTTAAAGAACTTTTTAAAAATAAGCCTTTAATATTGGAAATGTTTCGCTTAAGTACAGAAAACTTGTTAAGATGGGTATAAGCGATATTGCGTATTTACATCATATCATATCATACCGATATGATATGATATGGTGTAAATACACACTATAAAGAATGTCCATTAGTGCACCGTCGGGATCGAATCTACAATCAATAAGAGTCGCACACCGAAGCCACTAGTCCAACATCGTTCCAACAGTAGTATAATGGGACATACTGTGAAACAAATGGAATTCTTACATAATTCTATAAAACATGTATTTTCTAAGCAAAAATATATACTATATAAGAAACATTATTTACAACTATTTGTTCTAGAGTTACAATAAATTAAAATTCTATCAAATAAATGTCAATGGGTCAATTTAATTTCTCGTATTTGTTGTAAATAAAGATAAGGTCTGTATTGTATAATATCGTCGGACTAACCCCTTATTTGAAAGCGAATGCGTCCTCCAGGCGTTTCCATTCCTCTTCCCCGCATTTTTTATACCAATTAATGCCTTCGATCATTGCATTAGTATAGTTCATTCCCATTAAAATCTATATATTTTTTAAAGTGATAGGATGCTAACGGGCCGGAGGCTCATCTGGTGTTAAGTGATACCGCCGCCCGAGGACACTTTCAATGGCAGAAGTCTCAAAAGTGCGTTGCCGGCCTTTTAGGAATTGGCAAGCTCTTTTCTTGAAGGACCCTAAATTGAATTGTGTTTGAATTTAAAATATGTGTTGAGTGCTAATCGCTATGAGACGCTAGTTACTTCATTTATACATTCCATGGTAACACTGACAACATTTGTCCAAGGTTATATGTAAATTTCACAAAGTATTATTATGTTAATTTTTACAACTACTAATACTTAGATATTTTAATTTTTTGAATTATGAGGCAATTAGGGAATGCAAAACCAATAATTTGTTTTCCATCCCGTACTCGCACTGTGGCAAGTCAGAAAGTGTATTCAAGAAAAATTATCTGAAGCTTTTTATTATCTTAAGAGATTTTATTAATATATAAGAAACATTTACTTATAAACTGATTTTTTAACTGTCCATGGATTTCTTTCTCCATTTGTCAGTATTTTTGGTTTTATTATCGTTCATTTTAAGACCTACTTTTTCACTTCCTTCGTTTAAGGTAATTATCATATTTTCTTAGTTTCATAGTTTCTAGTTCCTTACTTGTTTTGGCAAATAAGACTATTATACTATATATTGTAATGAACACAATAATAATCATATGGACTTATTGGCGAAATAAATGAGTAATTAGTATAATCGTTTAAGTTTTTATTTGTCAAGTGAAAGATAAATTAAGTGCAGTTGTCAAGTTTATAAACTTCGTACATCGTTCGACGCCATTTGCAACAATTATAACTTCCGATAGAGTGATTAATTATGCGCCACCTCGTACAATCAAAATCTCCCTTTAAACTATTGATCGCTTGTACGTTACTCACGTAAAGATATACTTTTGGAAACGTTAAACGCGACGCAAGCAAATAATGAATATACGTATGTTTGTCATTGGAAGCGCAGACAATTTAAATTTTTGATGACAGTGTACTTTGTAGAATGCTCTTCCAGCTTTATTTTGTGATTCTTTCAATAAACTGAACGATATAAAATTCTTTATTATTTTTAATAAATGAACATTAGTCCAAGCATTGAATCGAGACAGACATTATGACGGTCCTATTACTTTCGTCATTTTCTGGTTTCCCGAAGACATAACCGAAGGGTTTGGCTACTCCGAAAAATAGGCCGGGCCTGAACTTGACCCCACATGTTCCAGGCTCAAACAAAAACATACTTGTCTGTGAAGAAGCAAATAAATCAATTACACACCGACAGTCCGCGCTACGCAATAATTGGATTTGTTGTGAAGGACCCTGGGGTGCTATGTTCACTATATTGTCTTACATTGCGATCTCGGAGATACTTTCAAAAGAAATGCGAAATAAATTAAACGTAATTCCTTGCAATTCTTCCTTCCTATTACTGAGTTGAACGACAGTGACATACATTAAACCTGTACTACAAGATTATTGAAATCTTTTCGTATTTCGCCAACTATTTAGTGGGTGCAGTACTAATACTCATGTTTAACAAGTCATACGTTATAAAACGATGAAACACATATTATATCTCTTATACCGTAGAAAAATCTTTTAAATTTCGTGTAAGTTCACTTATTCAGTGCTTTTGAATCCTTTTATTGATTGATTGTAGTAATAAAGTATTCAGTCAATGATTGAAACCTTTGTCTCCCATTTTCTCTAGTCCTGAACCAAGAGTTCAGAGAGACGTTCTGGTAATATATCTAGGCACTTACCTCTACGTGGGAACCTAGGCATAAATAATGTACTATCAATGTCTAAAAATTATATGGATTTTAGGCTTAATTACGAAAGCTGTTTAACAAATAGTGATAGTACGATAAATTCTCTACATTGAAAGATAAAATATAGGCATTTACTTTTATGCAAAACCCAGACATTTTATTATATAAATAAACAGTCAATTCAATTTTGTATTTAAAAGTATTTGATTGCGTTGTGTTGGTACTTGTTTATACAAATGCATAAACTTGAAGTTTGTTCACTGTTGGATAGGGCAACTCAGTTAGAAAATTTTTAGTGCGAGCTGGTGAATCAAAACTTGACAAGGGGTTTTAGTCCTGTATATTCTATGGTTGCGCGTTGGTGTGCCGAGTTCAAGTGAGGAAGACTACGACCCCCGCACGGGCCGCCCTACGGTAATGACTGAACAAAAAATTTAAAAAGTTGAAAGCATTGTTTTAGCGGATCGTCGTGTTACTGTTTATTTTAAAGCAGAAGAAATGAAGATTTCTCTAGGAAGTGTTCACAAGTAAAATGACAGCGCTCTTGGCCATCCAGATGGTTTCTGACGAGCAGAAACGAATTAGACTGAGCATTTCACAATGCTATTGGGATTTATTACGATTCTTGGCTCGATACATAGCTACGGAAAAAGCATGGTATCATCATTATGACCCAGAAAGTAGAAAACTTGAAGCAACTCCATCTCCAACTCCGAATAAGTTTAAGGTGATTATTTTCAGCAAGGTCCTTCTGGATGTTTTATCTGATCGAATACCATACGTACAAAATCCACTATTATGGGGTTTTTGTACGCAGAATAAATAAACAACTTGTGTGAAAGAAGGGCAAAAGATGGCGTGGCAAACTTATTAAACTTCAAGAAGTTTTGTGTTTTTAACACTCCGCCCGCGCACAAATCCAGAGTTGCAACAGCTGTCATTCAAGAAGCTTCGAATTGATAGAATATCCCAATATTTATCGGACCTAGTTCCTGGTGATTTCTACCTATTTCGGTAGTTAAAGAAACATCTAAGGGGCCATAAATTCAAAGATAATGAGGCCGTAGTCGCCACCGAAAATATTTTTAAAACGGAATTTTAGTTTTAGAAAAAAAATACAAAGAATATAACGTAGAAAAGTAAAAAATATTAATTTAAATATATTTGCTTCAGACTCTGTTATATATGACTTGATATTGAAAACCCGTAATATATTTTGTATATTTGCTAAAGATAACACAGTATTTTTACAGTCGATGTACTAATGACTACAGATTATCTATCCTCTTCCTCTTCAAGTGCTTCTCCATTACCGTCGGTTGGCCGTCATTTTCCTGAAGCGTGTCTAGTCCTGCGCCAGATGTATCAACTCTTCCGCATTTGCAATACCCGTCCACTCCCTAACGTTGCGAAGCCATGACTTCTTCCTTCGACCAACACGCCGCTTACCCTGGATTTTACCCATTTTAATTAGTTGAAAGAGGTGGTAGCGGTCATGGCGCAACACTGTTCTGCATAAGTTTTTTCATCATTACAACTCGTTTCAGAACCTCCTCGTTAGAGACCTTCTGGATCCAGCTTATACGAAGCATGCGACGGTAGTACCACATCTCAAATGCTTCTAAGAGCCGGCGGGTATCTTCTTTAATTGTCCAAACTTCAGCCGTACAGAACAATTGGCTATATGTAACAAAGGAGAACTCTGACTCGGATTTTAATGGTCAAGTGACGGCAGCACAACATTTTCTTCATTTTGTTGAAAGATCCTCGGGCAATCTCAAATCGAGACCTTATTTCCTGATAAGGATTCCACTCGTTTATCTTAATTCACTTTCCACTTATTTATCTTAATTACGATAAATATTTATTTTTTCTCAGAACAAGATCTAGTAGTTTTGCGAACGGATGGCGTAGTTCGGCTCTTTCGCGAATTTCGTAAACGTTTTTGACATTCATAAGCATGTCTTAAGTCGCATCTAAATTGAATAAATAAATTTTAATTTGATTTGATTTGATATTAATCATGATTTATAAAAACTTGTATTTCATAACTTCTAAGCTAAAAGCAACGGGTGTGTTGCAAAATAAATCAAGCGAGCTGGTTAATTTTCCACTTAAATAGACTAAATAGAGAAATAGCCCTATCATCGTCTAGACGCTTTGTCAAATATTTGAAATAGGTAACATTTTTCATATGAAAGGGTTTCATATTTAAAACTGTATTCCAAACAATATCAAGTTCTCAATATTCTTTATAATATGCCCTACGAAAAGAGACTTTATTCTCTCATTAATATTTTAATAGTAAAACACGTTCGAATCGGTAAATATATTTTGGATAATTTAGGTTGGGTCTAATATGTAAAATATTTGATATTCAAATTCTATTTTCAATGTCGCAGAGGTTGAAGGATAAAAAAGAAAATGTAATTTAATTAAATTCAGCAATTATTTGTGACGATATAATTGTGTTGATGCGCTTTCTGGAACTCAATTTGTTAAACGTAGTGACCGATTGGGGTAAATCTAGGGTTTCTTATTATGGTCGCGTTGTAAATCTTAAAACAAGTGACTGTAAATTAGCACCATATCTTGCAAAGAAACTCTTTATTTCTAAAAAACTACTGCTGCTAAAAGCCTAAGATTTCTGTGTTCCGTGATAAATTATTTAATAGGCAAATAGTAGATCAAGTCACCCGAGCGTGTTATACATATATATAATATATATAAATATATATATATATATATATTTATATATATAATATATTATTATTGAAGAAAAGAAGATACATATGGTATTATGTGCTTAACTTGATAAAAATCCCTTTAAAACAACAAACAAACCAGTGAAGGGTTTACTCCACTCATAAGAAGGTCTCAACTAATCAAAGTATCATCCAATTAGATAGAGGCCCTCAAGAGTAATTTGCATTTAAAATACGTCCTTTCAACCAGTACGTATACTCCACTTGTATTCTTTTGTTTAAGCGTACTTTCTACTTCAATTATACAGTTTTTGCATTATGTACGCAAAACAAAATAAGAAAATATTTGGCTAGTACCATTAATTAATTTAATATTTATTTATTAAGACTTGGTTACCTTACACAAAAATATAAAAATTAGGTTACGTAAGTTATTAGCCAACGGGCGGCCGTATCGGTAACAGGCGATTTCTTTCGGGAAACCCCAATTTGTAACAATAAAAAAGAAACATCTACAGAGTATACAAGAAGCGCTTAAATAATTAAAAAAGCAACTAAAAAAATCTAAATACACACACACAACTGAAATAAAGTAAAATCTATAGAAAAACAAAAATTAAATTAATCTTGGGATTTGGAGGAGGCCTTTGCCAAAAAAGGACACGCTTCTTTTTACAATGCTATATCTTTATTATCTTAGGGAACTTCATGGTTGTTTCGAATCTTGTATTATGCAAATACTTAAGAAGCGAGTTATATAAATCATATCTAAAACGAGACAAAATAACATTTTCCTTAACTTTAGTCATTCAAAATTTTGGATAAAAATGAGTTCTGTCTTGTGGGAGATTTTTGTAGTAACCAACTTTACGTATTTAGATTAGAGATACGTAGAAAGTTTCTCGTCTTAGAAATCTTAAATACAAAGATTTTATATATTTTATTCACAAAAATATTACTTCATTTGGAAAGTTTTGACCTCTTACTGAGAATTATTTGTTAGTAAGACAATGACATAATTTAAATTCAAATTCAAATTCAAAATGTATTTATTCCTGTAGGTAACAATGTACACTTATGAACGTCAAAAAAAAAGAAATATTAAATGAATTTAATTTTACATTTACTGCCAGTTCTCAAATCAAGGGCGTAGAACGGAAGAGAAGAACTGGCAATAAACTCTCCGTCACTCTTTTTAATCGCCAAGTTTTTTTTTTACACAATGCTTGTAAGGAGCTGCAACCACTACACCATGTTCCATATGACATATTGAGTAATAAAGAATAAAAAAATAAATTAAAAACAAAGATTTGTCCTCTATCAGCAGGAGGCATGGTGAAATAGGAGCACGCACTTACACACTCGTGAGAACAACACGCAAATACGTAGTATAAACAACTAATATCACCGCATACACGAATTCAAGTACGACCAGTCACCACAAGTAGCACCCGTTCACGAGTATGACGCATGGCCAGCCATCGGCCCCTTCGCCATATTTTAGGGAGAGAGACAACCCGACGCATGGACGCCGCCACAAGCAATGACATTTGAGTGAGCATGACGATCCTTGAAATGTGCACTTGACATACAATCTATGTTTTGTTATGTATAATACATATGGCAGCCAAACATGGATACTAACCAAATCCATCAAAATAAATATATGTCAAAATAACTTAAAAACAAGAATTGTAGGAGTTTAAGAAGTATAATAAAAATATGGTATTTTGTTTACGTACAAAAAAGGAAACTAAATTCAGTGATGCAAAAATGACTGAAATAAAAAAAACGAACAAAGAAGAGAACAAAGTGTTATCCTAGGGATAGAAAAAAAAGCACGCGAAGACAGGTGAGGCGTTGTGCGTTGGGAGGAACACATAAGAATGTAATAGAACAGAATATATAGCTAGGGACAAATCAAAGAGAATGTAAGTGCGTGCTCCTAGTTCTCCATGCTTCCTGCTGATACAGGACAAATATTTGATTTTAATTTATTTTATTATCAATTATTACTTAAGATGTCATGTGGGACAGGGTTGTTAAAAAGAAAAAAACTTGGCGATTAAAAAGAGTGGGGGAGAGTTTATTGTCAGGTCTTCTCTCCCGTTCTACGCCCTTGATTTGAGAACTGGCAGTAAATGTAAAATTAGAAGCATTCAATGTATATTTCTTTTTTGACGATCATAGCTACATAAAAAAATTATGTAGCTAACACAATGATTTGATTTTTGATTTAATTTGATCAAAACTTCAATATTTGGTGAAGGGCATTGTCAAGTGACAAGTTGTTTAGTTGTTGTATAATAAGAAAAAGCTCTAGACTTATTACAGCAATAAAGGTTTAATTATTTTAGAAAAGTTGTTTTTAAAATTAAAAAGCTGGTCCTAATTAAAAAGTTAAATCAATTTGTTCTAGTTTTTATTTTCATATTACACAAGCAATACTACTTCCATTACGTCCATTATTGTAAAAGCAGTGTTTTAAACACAGACAGAATATTAAACATTTGTGAAGCTACGTCTAAGGCTCTTTTTTTAGTTTACAATTCCACACTTTTATAAAGAACAAATATATCAAATACCACAAACCATTGTATATATTTATTTTAAACCTTGTTGAATACATTTCCTAGTGTAAAGTCTTCTCATGCAGACCAAACACATTTTACTTGATACGCCTGAACCCAATAATTATTCCAGAATCTCAGATTGAGAACTATCTGAGATTAGACCATGACCGTCCATCGATCTCCTATCTGCATCCCAATAACCAAACCCTACGAAGACAATCCATTTCTGGCGACGGAGAGATTGCAATCTCTTTGCCCTTTACACTCATATTTGATAATCAATATAAACCAAGTAAATTAATTAAAACCGTAAAAATAATATAAACATATACATGTCTATGTTTAAAACATATCAAATAGCTTTTGAATTATTTTAAAAACTAGTGAAAATTAAATCTCAAGATAGAGTATTGGCACAGTTGAACTGTTATTTTCATACAAGTCTCTATCCACGTAAACCGAACCGACCTACCATGGACAGCTTGTATTGACAGATAGCTATTACAATCCGTTAATTGCTTATTGGCACACTTTTATCAATATTTGGATTAAGTCTATCTCAGATGGTCAAAAATGGATTGAGATAGGTTATTGGGTTTGGGCGTAAGAAAGCAAGAATGAACTCTACAAATAAAATTAGGAATCTCCATAAACGAAAGCAGAGACAAAAAAACTGTTGACATACTTATATCGGCGTCTATATATAATTTATCGTGAAAAAACACTACATTGTGATATTAATAAATAAGCAACTGGATTGCTCGTAGATGGCATGAAATCTGCAGGGAGCTGGAGCGATGATTTATAAGTCACGTGTTAACTTTGTTCGTGAATTATTGTGTGGTTCACAGTGGACTTGCAGTTTGTTATACACACTGCATTTATTACTAGTTCGAGCTACTATTATGTGGTTATGTACATTCATTGAATACATTAATCATACAGATATATTTTATTCCTCGAGCAGTGTTGGCCTAGTGGCCTTAGAGTGTGAGTCCCAGCCCTGAGGTCGTAGGTTCAAGCCTGGGTGTTTTGTGAAGATATCGTTAAGCTTTAGACCCAAAAAGTCGACGGCGTATACCAGACACAGGAGGCCGATACTTAGATCATTAAGCACATACTGAGGCCTAGACTTAAAAAAGGTGGATTAATTATATTTTAAAATTAATCAGCTTTTGTCACTCTGTTATCCTCTTCATACGTCTATCCCTTGATTTCTCATAAAATCACGTTGTTTTGTATGTTTAATAAAATGCTTACATAATAATAAAGCCTTTATTCATCCAAATTGGCAAACATTTACACAAAATAAATATCAATAAAAACAATAGTATTCTAAGATGCAGCCCTGTCTGGGAGAAGGCCTTCTCCCAACTTTTTACAATTTATTTTATTTTTTGCAATTGTCATCTGTTTTTCCAATAACCTTTCGATCCCGTCGGAAATCGCTCTATTGGTCCTTTTACCTTTTGGACCAGTACATTCGGTTACTGTTTTAGACTATTTGTCATCTGTATAGCGAGCTACGTTAATGCCCATCTCGACTTAAGTTGTATAAAGATGCTCACAATAAAATAAAATACAGTCAAAATCGTTCACGAATCAATTAGAACAACATAATGGTATATTGACAAAATCCAAGGGCCCTGCTGAATTATATAGAAAAATGATTATTATATGTACGTAATCATATCATGTCTTTTTATCATAAATTTCATGTGAAATAAATAAAACATAGTATTATTTTATACATTAATCACACATTCAATATATTATACAGATAGAAAAATAATGTCATCGGCTGTTACAACTATCGGATTTTACGACCGATCAGTAACCCCTTCCATATCGTTAATAGATTCTGAGTATATTTAATATCTGTTATTATTTCAAATCTTATATCAAGATAAATAATTTGTATTATTAAATTAAACTGGCCTAAAGATACCCCATACATACATTGCGCATCAAAGTTGGGATAGTTTAGGATGCTATCTACAATATATACATGGTAATTACATAGGTAAACTTCTACCTAAGCTCATTCTCATTACATACCCTTTCCAAAGTCTTCCAGCTATGATCGTAGTGAAATAACAACTTTGGATTTAGTTGTACGCTCCATTTAACTTTGATTTCAAATATCGCGTTTGCTTATAATTACTTAATGTCTCTCTGCTTACGAAATATTATCGTTTTTGTTTTGAAGTCAATATATTATAAGTTGTAACATTTTCAAGAATATTAAAATTACCGTGCATTTCTTATTTCAATAGGAAAATATGCTAGTCTGTAGTACTGCACATACGTCGGGTGCAGTACTGAAATTATGTAAATAATTTTTTTTTATTAAATGTCGATCTGAATTCAGCAGCTCAAAAGTCAGGCGACTGAAGATTTGATTTCCAGTGAAAAATATATTTTTTCCCATGAAATTTTAAGTAATAAACCATTGATAGAGATATTGAAACATATTTATTTAAGTATTCCTACAGTATATAATACAGTTCTAAGATTTATTGATTGGTATATTAAAATATTTATTTAACATAAAGAAACAAACAAAGCCATTACACTAAAACATACCAGAGTTTAAAAAAAAAATTTAGGTATACGATACATAACCGAGTTTCGTAAATAGTTGGTCTTAGAACGAGTAATTTCAAATAATGTATTATATTTACTGAGAAAGGATGTCTATATTATTCTAATAACTAGACTTTTCTGACATCGGGTTACTTAGTGTATAAAGGCCATTCAAAGGAAAAAAAAAAATAAATTCAAAGACTTAACAATTTAGGCACCCACAGCAAATCCCCTGTAATTTTCCAAACGATTTGCCTCAGTCCAGTTCCAATATTCTAGGAAAATAAAAGTTTATTCGTGCTTAACCCGTGGTTTGTTATCAGAACATCTGAAGCGGTGCATAACGAGAGAGAATGTGGGGAACATTGTCTCCGAGCACTCGCTTCCACTCGATTCGTTTTCGAAATAACAAGGACACTATTTTCTACTCTTTACACATTTTATTGCTTTGGTAAAGTTACGTTGATAATAAAAATCAACACTTTAGTATACTTACGTGTCCTTGTTTAATTATAATTTGGAAGGATTTTAATTTACTTAATGATGATGAATAATATTTGTAAAATTATTTTGCTTATATATATATTTTTTTTTTAACCTTTATGTTTGCCATAATTGTAATATATTGTAGATATGGCATTATGTATGATGTGGTGAATTCAAATAAGTAAATACTTATATTATGCCTGTGAGGTAGGAAACCTATATTAGTGTTATGCCAATGAAACGACTGCATTTTTATTTTCAAGCTTTTTCGACTGAAAGCAATCATTATGTAATTGAACATCAGTATTACATCTCTCTTTGCGCTATCGTATATTAAAGCCTGAAATTGATATGATAAAATCTGATATCAAATCATCATTTCCATAATGCAAAGTCGCCCGGTAGCGGTATTTCCGACCTATTATTACCCCACTCTGACATTGTATCTGAGCGTCGTTTTATGTAGAGATAATGGATAAACGTTTAGTTGAATCTTTTGACAAATAGCTGCAGCCGTAGCACTCGTAAAACAAAGCTTCATTGAATTGCTAGCGCTTACAGCGATCGTCAATTTAACGAGCGAGGTATAATGCCAACTCCTCACCGCCGTCCCGGTGCCGACGAATTCATTATAAATTCTACTATAGCATAACAACGTGAAGTGGCCAGACGTGGGAAACTGACATTTATCATAGGGACAAATGGTGTTTTCCACGTCTCGTTTACCAAATCTGTATCACGCTCGTAAAGTGTTCCGACTCAGCTTTTCAGTATCGATAAATGATTTAACTCTGAAACGAAGTTCGAAAACTTAACAGATTAAGTGTTCGAACGCCCAAAATTGGTAAAATTTTCCAAATCTTTACGATCTTTCTGTAATTGGAGCCATTGTCTGGATTTTCGCGGACCTCCTCGCATTCGAGAAACTTGAGAGTAATAAACTTGTTCTTTCAATGAATTGCTTTATTACGAAGTTAATCAAGAGAGTGAGGCGAGGCAGCACTGGGTGAGGCCCGGTTTGAAGAATGGGCTAAGTTGCTCCAATTAATTTTACTTCGATGCGCTGCGCTTTCGAAGTCACGCCCTGACTGACATCCTTGTTATTTCGTGTCGAACCAGTGATGAATGAGAGGTCGCTTGTTTATAAAACAAATAAACTTCATTATCTTCGTCTCCCAATTATTTTTATAGCTAAGTGGAAATTGGCGCCATTTCGTACTTCGTATGTTGTTATACCGACAATACTTTTATTGGAAAAGCTGATAAGTGGTCTACCATTCTTTATGCTGCAACAAATGTATATTAATAAAAATGTGTGCGTGTACAAGTGTACACACGTAAGAATGATCTGCTATATACTTTACAGAAATTGGTTAAATAAAAAGTTAAATTAGAGAACTGCTAAAAAAAAAAAAATATAAATTTTGTTATATATTACATATTTCTTGTAAATTACTTAACTAATTTTTCCAGAAGTAGAATTTGAAATTCATTAATTGTAATAGAATTAAAACTATCATTGTAATCTTGGCTTAGAATCTCTTCGAATCAACCGTGGTAGTGACGAGAAAATGATAAAAATAAAAGGCGCAAAAATGTGACGATATTTTTTTTCCGACACCGATGAAGAAGTTCCACTTCAACAATGTTAAAAGGGTTTTGCTATTAGAATTAGTTCTTTAAATTCTTCTGGCATATGATTAACAACATCAGATGAGTTCCCGTGATCGTTAAAAGATCATGTTTATTCATATTGAAAACTTCATACTTTATCTTACCAGCTGTTGCAATTTTAATCAGACTTATGATTAAAAATCCCGTCTGTTAACATTTAGCGTAACAAAACCATCGCAGTAAATTACTATTGAAGCGTTAGAAATAAAACGCTAAAAGATATTCCACTCTGCGCTATGTAAGACAATCACATAAGAAACGTCTCTTTAGTTTTTATCTTTGCTTGTTATCTTGATTTGTAGGCCACTCCGAGCCACTCAAATAAAAATAAGTGACATTATTTCATAATAACTTTTGCTCCGAGCCTAAATGGTTAGTATTCTATATAAGGACATCTTTATGGACAAAGAATCTATGATAGTTTAAAAACTTTTTATTACTTCTTGTTTTATACTGTACATGAAAATGTCTTGTTATCTCGTGAAAAAGCTTAGTTTCAAATTTCCCATCATGAACCCATTCACAGGTCTCTTCCATAGTATTGTCTTTTATTAACATTACTTTACACATTTAAAGAAAAACACGCGAAACGTCGGTTAAATTTAAAATTATGTCTTAATAATTATAAGTTTAAATACAATCCGTAAAAAAGTGTTTTTCTTTAAAGGTCTTCCAGCTTTTCCCAACTCCATTCATTCGCTTCCTACTACTGCTACTATTTCTTCTATCCCTCTTGTTTTGGGCGCCTTCTTCTTCTTCTTCCCTTCTTCCTTACATATATATCCGATATGAAATAGCTGTATATCTTTAATCTGGGTTTTAAGTAAAAACAAACAAACCATTGATTTAATAAAAAAAACGGAATAGTAGAAGGATATTCGCATCGTCAATTTTGAATATTTGCACATACCCGGTTTACTCACAATATTTGTAAAGCCGTTGTGAAAATATTCATCTCATACGAGTAAGTATAGAAATAAAACTATGGTACAGCCAAGGTCTGAAGGCAAGATCATATGGTAAATTAAAAAAAAGTATTAATTTAACCATGAATGTGTGGTGTAAGTTTTATGTTTTTTTTCTTTTTTTTAAGAAAATTCTAAAATAATTTGTAGATTTTTTTTGATAAAAAATGAATGTAAAAACACGTTTTGACATACAACATTTTTTGATGAGGTGACACAAGTCTTCGGTCAAGATTTGATCTTGACCGATGCCTGATTATGCATCTTCTCATTCAGCTCAAGATCGGAATTCCTTCAGGGGAACTCATTGTCAACTGTAAAATGATGCGTAGTTTTGTCAACAGATGGCACCACATGCTGTTTGCATTCATAAAATTAATTCATTATGACATTAATATTCGATAACTTATCCGACATTTTACTATTTATTTTTTCTATTCGGAGCGGAGAAGAACCCACCAAAAACAGAGATAACCAACATTAGTCCAGCCGATCTTGAGTTATAAGTGGTGTAACTAACACGACTTTGTTTTATACATTTACATAGAAACCCATAAATATGTTAAATTACAGTTATGTTTAGTCCAGCTTTGCAACCCCTATTTTTGTTGCATTAAACATATTTAACAAGCTTTATTTTAATTTATTTATTAACATCATACATATTACGAAATCTACTGATAATTTTATAAAATCTATCTAATATGTACGACAATATATGTAAACATAAGTTTTTCTAAAAACAGGAATTAAAAAAAATACAATTAAAAACAACATAAGACAAGTACTTAATGTTGGTACTTAAAGTAGAGAAAAAAAATAATCAGCAAAACAGCGAATTAGGTTTGAGAAAGGCACCCAACAATGCTTTTTCTAAAACCGATCAGCTCACTACCGAATATATCCAGCTCCGGATAAGCTGTGTTCAATCCGTTAAAGTCGCAAAGAATTCGAACGAGAGGTGCCTGAACTCCTAGGTTGGTTTTGGCAGAAGGAACTTGGAAAATATTGGTGATGTTAGACCTAGGGAACGACTACCATTTTAATATCCTGTAAGAGGTCACTGCTCTGTATATGATTATTTAGATATGTAAGGTAACACCGGCTAAAGTCCTGCGATCTTAGAGTGAAAGCATATTAAACAAACTGTTTCATTTATTTGAACATCCCTCCTACTTCCACTGTACACCTGTAAATAATAAAACAACATATAAAAAAAATCTTACTAACTCGAAAGAGTAAAGAAATGTTAATATAAATTCTAAGTACTGTCAGTACTGTTCAAAATTAGATATTGTTTTAGCATATCAATTTCATAGTGCATGTCTGTAGGTAACCATGTAATTTATTGCTACACTTGAATAAGTAATCAGAGCTGGGTTTCAGGCGAGAACCTCTGTGGAATATGCAAAGCTTAATTCTGTAATGCGTGTCAGGATATAACACTGCACTATGCTAAACTTATAATTAAGATACAATGTATATAATAAGATATACCTTTTGTTGGTGATAATAATGAATAATCTTTGTTGAGACTGGCAGGCGCAAGAGTACGCCACAGTCAAATTCATACATATGTAACATAATGTTCACTAATGTAAAAAAAAGAAAATATGCTTCTAATTTTATATTTACTGCCAGTTCTCAAATCAAGGGCGTAGAACGGAGAGAACAATAAACTCTCCGCCACTCTTTTTAATCGCCAAGTTTTTTTTTCTTTTACACAACTCAATACACGCTAACCACGATCTGGATATGTAACTGTGGCTTCCTGATAAACAGAAATGCTCAAGTAAGTAAGGTCGCTTTGTGTGTGTGTGTCGCTGTTTCATAACTCCGATATTACGATGGATTTATGTCAGAAATTACCGCAATACTGTCACGGCACTGAGGTGAGGTTCAAACACCTTCTCCTTTCATTAGAGCTAGTAGCTTCCCAAGAATAATTGGAGTGGCACCCCACCTGGGAGGCTATTTCAGCTCAGAGGAATCAGTCACCCACGTAGTCCTGTAATGCGTGGCTGTGCCTGTACCGTACAAAAATCCTTGGAGCATTGAGGTTGCTTCGTGTAGCCTGGAAAGTGCTAGACTTCTTTGCTTCTTAAAGAAGGCTAGGCTGGCTAAGTTAGCCAGGAATTAATAAACAACGGACCGAATGAGAGCCTTAGTCCGGATACTGAGTACACCAACCTTTAACCTATTTTTGACCCCACAGGGGGATTAAACTGCCCTCACCTTATCATGTGCAGTCGAATGTGCTAGCTATTCATCAGCGAGCACTTAATTAGTTTGTATGTACAATATGTTATTTTATATAACCGAATAATAAATAAATATTTTCCAGGCATGTCTCACCGATGCATTTACGAATTAATTCGACTTAGAACCAATTCTTAAAAGGACGGCAACGCACTTGCAAGCCCTCTGACAATGAGGGTTTATTTGCGGCGGACTTAACATCAGGTGAGCCTGTTACATAAAAAGCAAATTATAAATAAAGCAGCGGTGATCGAATAATAATTATTATTTGCAAGAATATGGTACAAAAAAGTTTTGCTACAATCTAATGTTCGCGCATAGAAGTTACATAATTATTATGAGTCCTCACAATTATAGGCAATTCTTATATTATTTGTAGTTATAAATATCATATTATTAAAATATATTATTGCGTCATCAAACTAATATTTATTATAATGTTTAACGCAAATAATCATTAATTGAATAATATTTTATTCCCAAAGTACATTAAGTCGATTTAAAAAATCTCTAGCAGGAAGATCATAGCACATATCTCATAGCACAATCATGCTAGTGGAAGATATTAATAAACTGCTATTTCCTAAACATCTAAAGTGACCAATGACCCGTAGATACTTGAGAGATAAGCCCTTCATTGAAACAAAAGCTCTATTAGTTGACTGACCCATATAAGAAAACATTAAACTCGTGAGTTCAGTGAATGTTGTTGGTATTATAACACAATTTCATTATACTTGTTTAAAACTAAATTAAGGTAGGTTCGAACCCCGGCTGTGCACCAATGACTTTCTATGTGGGCATTTAATACACGCTTGTATGGTGAAGGAAAACATCGTGAGGAAGGCTTCTACCCAAAGACAGTACAAAACAAAAACAAAAATCATTTATTCATATAGGTAACATAATGTACACTTATGAACGTCAACAAAAAAAAAGAAATATTCATTAAATGATTCTAATTTTACATTTACTGCCAGTTTTCACATCAAGGGCGTAGAACGGAAGAGAAGAACTGGCAATAAACTCTCCGCCACTCTTTTTAATCGCCAAGTTTTTTTTACATGACGCTACAACGGTTAGTCAGGCACAAAAGGGTGATCACCTACTTGCCTATTAGGAAAAAATGATTACGATCAACAAAATGTGAAACCCCAGACCTGAAAGGTAGTTTTTAAGTTCGAATTAAAAGATTTGTTTTTGTGTTAAAGCTCTTTTGTGTTACAAAAAAAAATTACGCTTAAGATTATAGGCATTAAGAGGTTCATTCAAAAAATCGTTTTCGTTCCAAATACTAAAAATAACAAAATTAAAAACACATACAAATCGCGTAATAATTTCTTGGCAGTAAAAGCTAGATACAGCAACAGATAAGTATTGTTACAATTTCTAATAAAGTTTATCACAACACTTAAGCCGAGGTAAGAGCGCTCGATTTAATTAAAAGTATTGCGAAGATACACCGACTATTTGTATTATAAAGTTTATTATAACAGAAAAGAGTAGTTAATATCGCGTATAAGCTGATAGTGTAGTTTTGATTATTTCAAAATTAATTGTTTCTTTTTGGTCAAAGCTGGCGTTAGAGCATAGAAGAGCGATGGAAGTTTCTCATTTTTGACGCCTAAGCAAATGGTTTTGCAAACAGAGTGAGTGAGAGAGCTATATTATATTCACTTATACATATATTTTTACGTGAAGAATATCTCGCCTGATGTCACTTTGATATTGCGTGCCGACTACATCACCTACTCTCTTTTCAATTCTGGTACTTGAACGCGACGGTGATTAGCTTCTTTTCATTTGTTTTCTTAACTCTTCTCGTCGAGAATATAAAAATCATAAATTAAAGGGGGGGGGGGGGGAGAAAGTATTATCCCAGTTCAGCTCATTAAAGACTTTACTGCAAGACTTTAGGTAAGCAGAGTTAAAAGTTAAGTGTGACTGGCCACCGTCAAAATTGAGTTTGACACAGGAATCTACTCCATTTTAAATCGTACGTCTACGTCAAAGAGGAATTCAAAGCATGTGAAGGTGATATGAGACCTCTTTGCTAAAAACGTGAAAAAACATAACATTTAAAGAAAACACTTATTCAACGGATTGAAGCTATGTATTATAAAGTTATAATTTTAACTTTTTTTTCGATAATTATACATTTATAAAACATAGCTTCGATCCGTTAAATAAGTGTTTTCAAGACAATACTATTAACACATTTTTTTTATAGAACAGGAGGCAAACAGGCAGGACGCTAACCTGATGTTAAGTGATACCGCCGCCCATGGACACTCTCAAAGCCGGATGGCTCGCGAGTGCGTTGCCGGCATTTTAATAATTGGTACGCAGGTTCTTGAAGGACCCTAAGTCGATTGGTTCGGAAATACTTCAGTGGGCAGCTGGTTCCACAAAGTGGTGGCAATATTGTAATCTCATTTTTTCTATAGAGCAGATTCGTTTGAAAATGTTTATTTTTTACTTTATAAATTTAGAAACAATATTTAATATCTAGGCCTAAGATTTCTGTATCTTTTTCGTTCATTTGGTTCCCAAACATACCAATCGCCATAATGTTCTGCCGCCATAAAGCAGCGCATACAGAAAGTAATTTAATTCCCAATATCGTTTAATTACATTTAAATGATATTCCAATATTCAATTAAAAATCCACTTTGCAATGAAACTTTTATCGAAATGTAAAAATCTTATCAATTTTTGTTCGGTTTATGACGTTGGATAATATTTCCATTTCCGTCCATAGAAATATTTTGGTTGCTCACTTATTTAAGCTAATATATTGAGTTACTTTATTTACCTCCAAGTTCTCATCCGTCTGGGCATTGCATGAAATAAGGTACAACACGCTGTCTGCATATTATAGATAATTTTTTCCAAAGAAGAATGACAATTATTTAGATACATTAGTCTAACATATCATGTATGAAGTTTTGTAGGTTTTTGTGAGAAAATAAATAAATATTATTATTATTAATAATTTTGTAAATGTCAATGACTACTGTTTTTATAATTACAGACTTCGACAATGCGGTCTATTTATATAATACAGAATAATACATACATGTAAAAAAACAACGTAATATTAAAAAGTAAAAGTTTAAAATGTTTATATAAATTAACTATTGCAGTATAGGAACTGACTGGAAGCAGCCTTTCGTCAGTTCACTCAACGAACAATTAAAAAAGTCCAACAATCTATGCATATCGTTAATTATTCCCATACAGGATATATTACTAAACCTTTAAAAACAACTTGTTTATTTTCTAAACTAAAAGTTAAAAGTCACAAACAAATTTTTCGATAGCTTTGTTTTGTTGTTTACTTTAGATTCCCTTCTATATTACAAGATATGACTAACAATTTCACGATTATATTAGTTTGGAAATTAAACTTCCGTTAAAATATCCTATCCAAACAATAATTCCAAGATGGTTATATCTATATCGGTTTTGTTTGCTAACCGTACCCGAGGGGTAAGTGTCGAGTATACGGTAACTGTTATGGTTCAACTAACTGAAGTGGTACGTATAGTTCCAGTGAACTTAACAAAGGAAGCACACTTATATATGGAAAGTCAGCCAAGAAATTGTTTTATCGCTTGTGTTGTTTCTAAACATATAAAGATGATTGTTGTGTATTTTAAATTTGAATTCCATTTCTTGCCTTCAGATCTGGGACCTACATGTATTGAGGAATGTGTAACGATCTAATATATCAATATCAACATCACCACCACGGTGGTGTCAGCTGATATTGTTTCATGTGACCGAGCTTATTGTCAGAGAGCACTGGTTTATTGGAATTGCCAATATTAATAGATCTGAAAATGAACGACTACTTGATAGGCAACAGTAATAGTAATTTTATAGTAATTATTAATAAAAGTAAATTATTATGTCGAAGCAATGGCGCTGGTGTTAGCTGCCATTGTCACTACATATCACTGAGCTCATTAACAACGTCAAAGACAAATCAATTTATAACCATTAATACCTGTTGTTTTTTAATTTGCCAATATTAACAGATTTAACAATTAACAACTATTAAATATTCAACAGCAATAGTGCTCCATAGTCGGGAGTTCGGTTCTGGTCGTGGAATGAGTACACGAATTGTCACGAATGTAACAAATTCGGATTAAAAAAAGTCGGCTATAAACACAGGCACTGGTCACCTAAAGGTCACCGCATGATCACACACCTCCTCGATGTTCTAAAGGACCCGGATGATCCAATCAACGTACCAATGTTGAATTAAAATACCCGCGCGGCAAAGCAAAATCAAAATCAGATTAGAGTAAAAAATCGGCTTCATCGGGGAATGCGTGGTCCATACTACGTACTTCGCTGGCTCTAGTGACCTTCCATCCCACCCTTCAGGCTTTTCACTACCCCGTAACGGATGATCGGCTTACCAAAACAGCCCATATGAAACACCAACACAACAGCGAAATCTATTTAAAAAAAAAAGCGACGCCTTGTTTGGGCGTACCAAACTGAAGCCTTTAAAAATTAGACTCTAATATTTGATGACAATAATCATATAATTATTCGTTTCTGTGATTCCTCGTCTTTAATCTCTAATCCGTCTCACTCTGTCATATATGATAGCATATTTGTGTCTCAATAATTTGGTTAAAAGGTTTGGAGAAGCACATCTAATTGAACATTCATCACTCAGTGTATGAAATCATTTCATATTCCTATTTTAAATTATTTCACACACTGAGTGATGAATGTTGAATTAGATGTGCACGCTTCTGTTTGGTACGCCTAAACAAAGCGTCGCTTTTTTTTTAAATAGATTTCGCTGTTGAGTTGGTGTTTCATATGGGCTGTTTTGGTAAGCCGAACATCTGTTGCGGGGTAGTGAAAAGCCTGAAGGGTGGGATGGAAGGTCACTAGAGCCAGCGAAGTACGTAGTATGGACCACGCATTCCCCGATGAAGCCGATTTTTTACTCTAATCTGATTTTGATTTTGCTTTGCCGCGCGGGTATTTTAATTCAACATTGGTACGTTGATTGGATCATCCGGGTCCTTTAGAACACCGAGGAGGTTTGTGATCATCCGGTGACCTTTAGGTGACCAGTGCCTGTGTTTATAGCCGACTTTTTTTAATCCGAATTTAAAAATTAAATTTAAAAATATGCTGATCGTCTACTTGAAATTAGTCCGCATTATGCACTTTGCATCTTAAAAAACTGTCTTTTTGTCCCAAAATTTACGTATGTGCTCCGTTGCTGCTCCTTTTGGAATCACCCAGATCTTTTGACACAAGTAGACGACGTAATCAAAATTAGCTTAGAATCGCTTCTTAGAAATACAGCTGAACGAGCAATCGTGGACCCAAGCATCATTACCAATCCGTTATGGTGGTTTAGGGATTCGCAAAATTTCCGGTGTCACTTTCCAGCCTTTCTATCTTCTGTCCATAGTTCAGCAAATCTCATAAGTAAAATTTTAAGGGCATCCCCTTCAAACTTTGAGATTGCTGGCTTGGAAGAAGCTAGAAACGCTTTCTTAATTGCATGCCCAGGTCAAAATTTTCCATTTTCTCTAAATTCACAGAGGAGCTGGGACGACATAGACAGTAAAATGACTTATGACAATCTTTTGAGCCGTAGTACAGGTTCAGCACGTGCTAGGCTTTTGGCCGTGGGTACGCATGAGGCCGGCTACTGGCTTCACGCTTACCCTTCGTCAAATACAGGAACTTTTCTTGAACCTGACACGCTCCGAATCGCAACCTGTTTGCGGCTTGGGGTACCGGTCTGCGCTGCTCATACATGTCCCTGTGGCAGTGATGTCGACAAACTAGGACATCACGGACTATCATGCCAAAAAAGTGCTGGCCGCTTCTCGAGACATGCCGCACTTAACGATATAATACGTCGGTCCCATGCCACCGTCAACGTGCCAAGTCTACTTGAGCCGACTGGAATTGCTAGAGACGATGGCAAGAGACCGGACGGTATGAGTTTGATTCCATGGAGGATGGGTCGGATTTTGGTATGGGATGCCACCTGTTCAGACACACTGGCCCCTTCCAATCTTCATGGAACCAACAACAGAGCTGGTGCGGCTTGTGATGCGGCTGAAAAAGCTAAAGCCTGTAAATACAGGGGTCTAGGCTCTGAATATGATTTTGTCCCATTCGGTGTCGAGACCCTTGGTCCGTGGGGTCCTAGCGCGTTAAGGATTTTAGGGAATTATCAAAAAGGTTAGTCGACATCACAGGAGAACGAAGAGCTGGCAGCTACCTTGGACAAAGAATTAGTCTGGCTATTCAAAGGGGGAACGCTGCCAGTATCTTCGGAACCTTGCCTAAAGGGACTACTTTTAATAATATTTTTTAATAATTAAATTTTAAGGTTAGTTATTAGATATATTTTTATGTATTATGTTATTTCTTAGGTTTCATATTATATTCCAACTTTTTAATTATTTCATTGCCTTTTTTATTTAAAAGCCTTTAAACTTTTACCTAGAATTACACAAAACCACATATTGTTACTAAAAATCGTGAGAGATCTATTTCTAGATAAATATTGTTTAAAAAAAACATGGCTTCGTTGAAGTTTGCGTTGTCGAGATGATGTGCACTGCACATACATTGTAGATTATTTGTGTATTATAATAATATAATAATAATTTCATCTAGAAAGATGAAAATTTTATCAGTGTTATGCTTGAATTACGCAGCGTTGTAATATACCCACGAGGTTAATAAAGTAACATAAGATTTTTTTTAGTTTATGAACTCAGTTTAAACTTTAGGATATAATTTTTTTTGTAAATTTAATATCGATAAAAAAGTACACTTATGAACATCAACCGAAATGATGTGAAATTGATTCTAAGTTTACATTTACAAGTCGCCAGTCATGGGCGTATAACGGGCAAGAAGAACTGGCTGAACTGAATAGAACTGAAGAAATATTCCGACTCCGAGATATTGAGAAACCATTCCAAACTAGTAAACTAGTCTATAAATACTACTTAAGTTTCGTTTATTTAAATATAAAACACTATATACAGTCCCGTATTTCAGAAAGACAGTTAAACTTAACTATAGATTCACTTCCGTTGACTGTAAAATGTATATGTAATAAGTGTCAGGAGAGTTTGTATAGTATATAAATGCTGCCCTAGATAACTTAATATATGAGAGGGGAGAACTACATAGCTTAGTCCCAGTATCTTAGTTAAGTTGTACACACATAAGTAAAATAAAAATAAATCAGTGACACTACAACATTCATCGGTCTTGACATTCTGTTTCTGTCATTGATAATTTCAATCTATTAGGCAAATAGATGATCAGCCTCCTGTGCCTAATGACCGCCGTCGACTTTTTGGGTCTAAGGCAAGTTGGTTACCTTACGATCTTTACCTACACCTTTCGAGTGAATGTTTAATACGCACATAAGAAAGTCCATTGTGGCACAACCGGGTATCGAACCTCATAGTCGTTGGATGCCCTACACGCTGAAGTCACTAGGCCACCACTGCTGCCTACATATCTAGTGAATATATATTCACAGGATGTCTAATACTAGAATCCTAAAGATATATACGGAGTGGGATTAGATGTTAAATCTGGTGGGAATTTCGCCACTACAAATAATGGCTTGAAGGAATCTTTGCCACTGAGAGGTAAACAATTCAATTTTTATTATTAAAATTTATTGTATTTGCATCAACATCTTAAATATTAAAACTTGATTAACACATACATAAAATTTTAAGCTATAAATTCGACAATACAATTTTGGGACCACCGCGTTAGCAGTGTTCATTTTGAATTCTGATCATGAAAAGAATCTAAGTAGCATGCTTATACTGTGAAGTGTACATTCACCGAATTTCTTTATAAAACACATTAAGCAAATCGTATTGTCTACACACTAAAGGTATTTGGTGAATACACACATGCACAGGCGCTGCACACAAAGATACATAAATATGTTTTAAGTTATAATCGATTCTTGTAACCTTTAAGACTCAACAATATATAATCCGTTAATATTGTCTGTATGAATATATGTTTTACAGAGTTCAAAGTGTAACTGGGTCTTGATATATGATCGAATTAAGCGTGAGTTTAAAGCCTGCTACAGTTTAAACCATCTCTTCATACATGGATAGATGGGATTTTTCCTAATGATATATGTGATGTTTTATCTCTTTACTCTTGGCAATAGGATTTAATCAAATCCTTACATTATAAAATAATGTATTCTAACATTAGTAAAAGTAAAAAATTATTAGTTGTAATTCAACACAACAAGAAAAGCTTAATAAAACGATGCAAATGTGACAATGGGTGGGGCGCATGTGGTGGGAAAAATGGCAACAGAGTGGAATCCTAGAGATGGAAAGAGAGAGCAAGGGACTCTTCCCTGAGCCTTTCCTGATGTGAGGCGTTAAGTTAATTAGTTATAATAAAACGAATACCAATTCTTAAAAGGCTGGCAACGCACTTACGAGCTGTCTTGCACTGTTACTGTCTATGCGGTATCACTTGACATCAGCTAAGCGATTTGTCTGTTTGCACCGTATTACAAAAAATATGGCGTAAGTTGTAAAAAAAACCTCCAGACAACAGAAACAGAGGCTTAATGTTAATGTTTGTTAATTCAAATCAAAACTCTTAATAAATAACGCGTTTAATCTGAAATAATAATTATTAATACAATTAATAAACATCATACCATTACGAAATTCAGCTCAATAAGTCATTATTGAGTGGAATTTCGGCTATAATTACCTACATACATATAAACTGAAAGTAAACCATGTCTGTTCATTTATTAGGGAAAACATAAGTGTACACTAGTATAGACAAGCAAGACATAAGGATCAATATTTTATATCGTTATTTCCAAATTTAAAACTAAAATAAAATGTATTAAAAACAAAACATGGCTCAAACAGTTCTATGATAAGCTCTTTAGTTCTTATAAATACTTGTTTGTTTTACTCTGTGCTTTGCTTTTCTCTAACTTTATAAGTTTATTTTTATGAAATCTCTAGTTTATATTATTATTTGTATTACCTTGAAACAACACAAATTTTTGATCAAAATCAAAATGTAAAAGTTAAGTAATAAATTTAAAGATTTGTTGCGCGATACCCCAGGAACGGAATTTTTCTTTGCTCGGAAAGGGAAGGAACCCGATACGTCTTGGAAGTGAAAATCAACCTAGAACTTGCCTATACAAAAAGTCTGATTACCAAGACCTTCTTCTTCTTGGAGTGCCTCTCCACTACTGGGGGTTGGCGGTCGGCTCGTCATACTTCTTATTTTTTGTCAAGCGCATCAGCTGTTTTACGCTGGCCACTCCCGTCCATTCTCTGATATTGCGGAGCCACGACTTCCTCCTTATGCCAACGTGTCTTTTCCCCTCGACCTTGCCTATCATGATGACTTGGAGAAGTCGGTATCGTTCGTGTCGAAGCACATGTCCCAAGTAACTTATCGTTCTCGGGATCGTTTGGCACCCCGAAAAGCTTCTTCGCTCATGACTCTATAGACCCAGCTTATCCTCAACATTCTTTGGTAATACCACATTTTTTTATAGAACAGGGGGCAAACAGGCAGGAGGCTCACCTGATGTTAAGTGATACCGCCGCCCATGGACACTCTCAATGCCAGAGGGCTCGCGAGTGCGTTGCCGGACTTTTAAGAATTGGTACGCTCTTTTCTTCAAGGTCGCTAAGTCGAATTGGTTTGCAAGACCTATAAAAGCTCGAAAATGTCGGCAACACCATGCAAATATTTTGCTCGAGTGTGGACAACTCAAAGTTGGGTAAATCGCTAGTTATGAATATATTGAGGCAATAATGCGAGAGTTTGGTGCGGGTGTTTAATTAGCCGTAAGCCTGTTGCATGAGGTTTTACCCATAGCAGACCGTGTAATATTGCCACAAACCTTAATTAAATGCCTGAAATACTTAAGGGCATACTATATTGCTTGTCAGATTACAAATTTAACTACCTATAAAGACGTGTGAACATTTTATATTTATACTTTATAGTGGTGTTTACCAATGTGGGGCCCACGCTGCACAGGGGGGAACTTTAATTGCTAAAAGCTTATTTAAAAAGTTCTTACACATTAAGTGCTCTTTTTTCGGATCCGAGTGGAGCCGGGTCATAGTAGCGGTGTACATAGTACCGGCCACTAGGATCCGTGCGGGCGTCTCGTTAATTTTTTTAAAACATATTAACGACCACTCGAATTTGAATGTTTTTTTTAAATAAAAATAGTAACATAGATTTATACACATTTTCAAACATTCATATTTACTTAATCACCATAAAAAGTTTTGGTTTCCGGCTATTATTGTGTATCCTTTGTTTTAGCAATGTGTTAAATATATTTGGTATTTATTACTTACTGTGTTCAAACAATTCAATAGTAGTATATTAAAAATTATGTATGTTGCATAACGGGGAATAATTTAAGAAAGACGAATTACATGGCACAAACTATACGATTTAATGTCAAAGTCTCAAATAAATTAATTGCAGCTCGTTCTAGAAAAAATACACTTCCATGTTTCTGCCTCTAAGTCGTGCTTTGTTTCATGTTCCTCACACCAGTGCACCCAGTTTTGCATCGCGCAGTCCGGACATACAACTACCACTGTTTAAACTCTGACTTGTTTAAGCTATTTAACATTGGCTGTATTACGATATAAATCAATTTTTTAAATATAACATGGATTTGTTTAATCGATTTTGTGCGTCTATTTCAATAATGTAATATACATTAGTGAAATTTGTCTAATCGACCACTAGTTTATACGAGCACCATTTAAGCACAGATATTGTTTTCTAAGTGGCAAGTGTATTAAGTATGTAACTAAGTTGGGTTCATAATCGCAAAAAAATATTATACATTTTTGTAATTGTAGGATTTTCGATATAATGGGACTGGGTAAAAGCAAGAACCTGAGGCGGAAGTCTTAAATTTAGGATAGACCGATGCAACTTGGTTAGCGCCACTCACTCGAGCAATACATATTATAATAAATAGGATTTATATCGAGGTATTTGTTTGTACTCTGGCTGGGTTCACAAGTTGCTTGCTGTATTATTAGTTATATGATCTAGGTATATATTTTTTTATTAATTAAATATATTTTTTTTTCAATTATTTTTTTAATTGTAGGATTTTCGGTGTAGGTATTAGTTTATAGTTCTATCGCATTAGTTGCAACTGTTAAGATATAATAATGATCTGAAAATAAATAAATAATTTATTAAATAGGACCGAATATCGTCATATTGGCTATTAGAACCTTTCGACTATTTTGTATGTTTTTATAAAGATTCGTTCGTTGTAATTTTTTAATATATTTAATTAGTAAGTAGTAAAGATCGTTGATATTAAACGTCGAGTAACAAAATAATAAATGAAATAAACGTTAGTTCAATATATTTATGTTAAACCTAAACAGATTTGCTCACCTAAAAGCAATCATAACCGTACTCAACGTAATAAAACCTATTTGCACAGTAATGTTGGCACACGTGACATTTCGAGAAAACATGTGGAGGGAACGTATGCGACGGAAATCAATCACAAATCGCGTTACTCTGTAGTCGAAAGCAAATTTGTTACCTGTCAATATTTCTTACGCCTTCAACGGTAACTTTGTCTGATGTTCTTTTTTTAAATCATCCAAAATGTACCACGTGATTTTCAACCAAAACCTACAAAACAGATTCTATCCATTGTAATGTTGTATCTATGAATTATTTAAAGACAACTTTACTCATTTGGTGGTGGTAACCAAACGTGGTAAAAATTTTGCTTTTACCACGTTTGGTTTTTAATCTGTGATCCGACCAATTTATCAATAAATGTTTATTATTTGCTTATTATACATTTAAATACAATTAAAAATTATATACTACGTATAGAATGAGAAGTATATAATTACCGTCAAATATTTGTATGTTTTTTTTAATCAAAAACAAAAGCAGTAGAAATCTTTATTTGAGCCTCATCCTCATCCTCATCCTATTTTGTATGGACCTTCTGCAATTGATACGTGTCAAGTAAATATATTCCTTTAGATTTTATCAAACATTTTTTTCTTATAGAGTTTTCTGCATATTAGCAGAGGTTTATTGCTTAGTCTATTAGTATTACTTTTTAGTCTGAGCCATAACTGTTTAAATATCCATCAACAATTCCCTCTACAAACATAATACAACTGTTAATGAATGGAAAATTAAAACACTGGTAAGGCTTGATATTGTGGCTTACCTGAATTGAAATTTTGTACTGGCCAGTTGACTGTTGAGTTCATTAATCATTCTATTAATCCTGTCGGCTTGACGAGATAATCCATTGACTCCCTATAATGGCTCGTCAAATGTTTACAGAGCTTCTGATAATGCTGAACAGGCAATATCAGCACCATTTTTCATTTTTAACCGACTTAAAAAGATTAAATATACCTTCGCCGTTTATAATAGATTTTTGAATGTCTGTATTAAAGTATTTTATATAGTGTATGTTACATTAAATGGCAACTGTTGTTTCCAAATATTTATATATCATAGAGAATATTTCCAGTGATAGAGAATATATACATGTTCCTAAGTATGTAATGTTTGAATATTGTTTTAAGCTAGATATCCATGTTAAAATCAATATGTGAGAAACATACTTAGATGTTTTCTTTTCAATTATTGATGACATAAATAACAAAAGCGTAAAATCAACTAAACTCATTTATTTATTGAAGTGTACCATCACCAAACATAATACTATATCTACGCTACAAAATGTCTAATCTAAAATATGTGGTAAATACATGTAACAAAAAATAAAATAAAAATAATCTTTGAAAAGAAGATAACGTGTGAGTTAGGCACTTGTTTTCTTATTTATTTATCAGCCCACTACCTAATTTTTAAAAAAATTTTTTTATAGAATGGGGGCAAACGGCCAGGAGGCTCACCTGATATATCCAGCTCCTCCAACGAACGTGCTTGAACTCCTAGGTTGATCTTTTTCCTGTCCACCTATCATTGAAATGTACCCTGAAGTTATAAAAGTTCTATGACCAGCATCACAAACCGGGCTGGTTTCGAAATGGGTTATAAACGGACATTAAACGCCTTACGACAACGCTTTATTGCTTGAAAGACAATGTCTGCAACTGCAACTTATTATGTGCCATATAAACATTACGGCGAATAAAATACGTATGAAGGAAGTGTTATTTTGTTGCTTTAATTGTGTTTTAAAAGCCTATGTGGCGCCTACGACATTTCCCATTAACCTGTTACAAGATACTTATTTGTTTTTGAGTTATGACGTGGCTTCTTCTTAAAATCTTATCTATAATGATGACATCTGGCACTCTGAAACCTAAGTAATGAATACATGGTCTAAAATGGATAATTGGCACAGAATTCATGACATTCACAGACTTGAGCAGTATAATTTTAGGTTAAATTTCATTTAGTTTAGTTGAAAAAACTAGTACAAAGCCGCTGAAGGATTTACTTGCTTCTTGCTTGCTTCTCTAAATAACCCGACTTGTGTATGTTGCTACATTATCGAAATTTCCTCCTAATAAAAGATTTAGCTCGCCTTTTTCAACCGACACTGGAAAATCAAAACATAAAGTGTTATTTTTAAAAAGTGATCCTTTGTCTATTTCAATATCTTACGACTTAGGTCAAAAGGTTTCTTGTCGAGTACTAAGTATATCTTTGTAAAAGAAACTTCTAGAAAGCCATTGAGCCGCCTCATTTTGTTTAGTGTGAAAAACTGGGTCAAGAGTCACTCGCTTAATGATATCGTTTCAATTTTTGTGTCACTTCAGTTACGGCTACAAAACCAGAGATAAATGAGGCTACAGGTTCAAAACCTTAAAAGGGCTGAATAAATATAAAATAGTTAACAAAAATCTCTGAATGTTTAGCGGGACATGCTTGCTTTTTTTTTTAAAAGAGTACCGAGAGTTTTTTACGCCGGCTTTTTCTCTCGGGCAACACCTTCTGTCTTCTTTGCCGATGAGTAGGGATGCCAACAGGCTCGAATTTAATGACGTGGAATAAGTGATACTATTATGATCCTATGTTTCAAAATAAACGTATTTTATTTATTTTTCATGGTTCTCAATAACTTTTTTGCATTAAACACTATTTTCACGTTAAGGGGGCAAACAGACTCAGCTGTTAAGTGATACTCACATTGCCAGAGGGCTCGCAAGTGCGATGCTGGCCTTTTAAGAATTGCTTTCTTTTCCTTTTCCCCAAATTGAATTGTGTTTAAAATACAGTGGTGGGTAGGTGGTTCGACATAGTGGTGGTGCGCGTCAAAAAAATGCCTTAAAACCAGTCACGATAAGTTTTTTTTCTTAGCTTACGGTTAGGTTACATCCTATTACATTCATCGGAGAGCGACCTACTTGGTAAGCGTATGGGGCTAGTATAGTCTGATTTGAGCGTATACTCAGAGGGTATTAGAGAAAAGCATCTACTGTGTGATTTATGTCATTTTATAATGATTATTTTATATTGATAAATTTTTGATAAAATTCTGAGTTTGGCCATGTATGGCCTGTCTGTCAGAGATAAATAAATCTTGACATGAATTCTATGACCAACTATTTCCTCGTTGGAGCAATATTGAACGGATTTTTGGATAATCTTTTCCCAGCTTATTTAGTAGGTGTACACTCAAAGCAGTTTTGTTTACGTCGCTAATGCCGGCGGTAGATTTCCGTCGCCGGCTGCACCGGATCTCTAACGGAGCGGCATGTTTCCGGCGTGTCAGCTTGTTCGTTACCTTATCTCGCGAGCCACGTGTTATTAGCTTTTTGGTTATTTTTTGCTGGTTTTATACGACTGTAGACGTGAAAGACGCGGTTTCATTTTAGTTATAATTTTGTACTTACAATTTTCTCTGTATGTAAGGTAGGTGGGCTCAGTTTCTGCAACTAGACTCGAAATTGGTCCGTTTTGCGTATCCTCTGTATGTAATTAAAAGTTGTTTATGCCTGGCATCTAAAACTCTCTGTCTGTGTCATCTCTCTCAAAGAACATAATATATGAATCTTCAGATATGTTTACGCTATCGCGGAATATCCTAAAAGGAGTATTAAGAGTATCCATAGCGCTAAATCATCTGTATCATGCGCTCACTCCACACACACATATGTTATATACATTACTTTCACTTCATCATACAACACAACTGATTTATGTATTAATTTTAGTCTTTTTTACTCTTTTTATTAACATAACGATATATTACGATTTAGCCAAATTTACGGCTAATAAGAAATTTAACCTGTAAATAGCCAAGTCTAACCACTGTCCACTAATATAACACTACTTACAGTCTCTATTAAAGGGATGATACCCTGTACTTCACTTTGTGTTCAATTTTTTCACTTACTGTTTAGCACTTAATACTAACGCGTACTAACACTAATTCGGTTTTGTCCTTTTTAGTCTTATCACTAGGCTCGTGGTGTCAAGGATTTTAATAGCTCCAACATTCACGTCATGGTGGAGCCTTTGTTAGTGGGCTCCAGCAGTCTTTTTATTTATGTGGCGACGTTCTCTACATTAAGGTCCCGATGGTGGTTGTAATTGCGATTCTACCCGGCAGTTGACTATTCCCCTGAGTACTTTGTTTTGGAATCGTTGGATTATTTGAATGTGTCTATTACTGGTATAGCCCACACCTGGCAACTATAAGTCCATACATGTGGTACACGATACAGCTGAATAAGGAATTACTCAGTTTAATGCATTTAAAATGCTTTATTGTTTTTTCCTTTCGCACATATTAGAACCCTTATTATGAATTTATGTTTTCGATAATTATTTTTTGTAGAATTTAATTCATGTTACTAAATAAATATAGGATTTTTTTATATAATAGGCCACTGTGGCTGGTACGGCCACATGCGATGACAATGGTACAGTAAATAATAGTTCCGTCCGCACTTTCCTTTGTTATTTCAGATATATGATTATATGATTTCAGAGCGATCTCCTCCAGGCACCAATCATGTCTTAGGATGGTAATATTTTACCAAAAAATAATTTATATACAACTTGTTTAGTTTTTATCCAAGTCCTGTTTTATATAATATATATATTAGATAATAATAGATTTTCGTATTTAAATAGGAAAATAAACAGTGTAATTGTTATTCTATTGCCATTATTATCTAAGATATGAAGTGTTACCTTACTACGGCGATTCATTGGTTTGAGTGAACAACATCTGTCTAAATTTTAGCGCTTAACATATTAAAAGCTATAATAAAGGGTGTTTCAACAAGAACTTTGTTTTCTAAAACAAAATAAAACAAAGAATTTAGAGGAAAATGAATGAAATTTTTATTGTATTACAAAGAGAAAAGTTTGGCAATTATGAATGAAAAATGATATCTGGCAAATGTCCACCACGACCACGCTGACAGATGTTGATTCTTTCATCAAAATTTTTAATCACTTGTTGGCAAAATGGAGGGTCTATTTCGTTAATGACATCACGGATTTTGAGTTTTAAGGCTGCAATCAATTCGATTGGCTCCGTATAGACTCTGTCTTTAACATAGCCCCACAAAAAATAATCCAGTGGTGTTAAATCACACGATCTGGCTGGCCACTTAACAGCTGAATTTCGCGAAATTATGCGCTCGGGAAATTATCGCGAGATGTTAACCACTAAATTTTGGCCTATTATTGATGACATGGATATCACTGAAATGTGGTTTCAACAGGACGGTGCCACATGTCACACAGCCAATGAAACGATCAATTTATTGCAAACCAAATTTCCCGAGCGCATAATTTCGCGAAATTCAGCTGTTAAGTGGCCAGCCAGATCGTGTGATTTAACACCACTAGATTATTTTGTGTGGGGCTATGTTAAAGACAGAGTCTATACGGAGCCAATCGAATCGATTGCAGCCTTAAAACTCAAAATCCGTGATGTCAATAACGAAATAAACCCTCCATTTTGCCAAAGAGTGATTAAAAAATTTGATGAAAGAATCAACATCTGTCAGCGTGGTCGTGGTGGACATTTGCCAGATATCATTTTTCATTCATAATTGCCAAACTTTTCTCTTTGTAATACAATAAAAATTTTATTCATTTTCCTCTAAATTCTTTGTTTTATTTTGTTTTAGAAAACAAAGTTCTTGTTGAAATACCCTTTATTAATATTTATAAAATGAATAAACCATCATGAAAAGAGAAAATGTCATACATTTTTCTTCTTTAAACTTAATATAAGGTCAGGTCAGTGTGCATGTTTGTACATTTATACATTACGTTTGATTCGTGCACCGTTTTTGAGGGTTAGGAGATACTTGTCATGTTACACGGATTAAAACTAGCCGAGTAACTTAACCCGGGTTCAATGTCCGGATTAAACGTAACTAACCAAAAAATAGTATATAAAAGTTTTGATAAATAGTAATACAAATCGATAAAACGTAAGTATATAATATGTAGATATGGAAAGTAGAGAAAATTATGATATTATTTTAACTGGGTCACAGGAGAAACGATAAATGTGGGAACGCGAAAAGTGAACGAACATCACGTTTTTATAATAAATTGATTCCGTACCAGATGTTCTCCGACATAACCACATATTTCGATATTGCACTTTATTATTTTCGGAAGACATTACCGATATTTCTTTGACGATAATACTTTGTTTGCTACGTTCGCGCGTAGACGCGTAGCGTTGCGTAGCACTTTCATGATTTTTTTTTATTACACAAACAGATCATTGTGTCACAGTTTTTGTGTTTATGGTAAAAATAAAGCTAGCAATTGTTCATGCTCGTAAATACATTTTATTGAAGACAGGTTGGTAGTGTCAACTTAGGTTATATTATAAATTTCGAACTTATAATAGACATGCAGATGTCCTAGCATCATTCTTAAACAGAAGTTTTTTATTTATTTTAAATAGTTATTCCTCTGTTAACATTCATATTACAAAACAAAATACAAAGCTAAAACAGCTGATAGGATAGATCTAATCAATTTTTTGAGACAAAAATTTTATAAGAAAAATAAAAGTCAACATCAAACAAACGACAGTGAATACTTAATATATCAAAGAAAAAATACTACCTAACAATATCCAGCAATATACTTAATAGAAGGTTTTAGTAGAATAATGTTCTTAAAAACAGCGGGATAAAGGCTGGGGCAGCGTGATAGATGACGCGACATCACCACAGGCTGGCTTAGAACTCATTGAGAATGGAGGATTACATTGGACGTTGACGGATGGCCGCTCATAGATAACTATTGAATTGCTTTAAAACTGACCAACTCATGTAATTCACTTAAAGAAATAAGTAGAATTAGGATATCATATAAAAGAATTAGGATATACCTTCATAATACGTTGTTATTACCAGCGTGACTTATGATTAATTCGTGTGGTTCAGCGACGAATAATGTTTTAAAAAATCGAATCATTTTTTCAATTGAAAGTCAAAATACCAAGTTAAAAATAAAGAATAATTACTCTAGTTGCCCCTTCCTCAAGGTATTTCATATGGAGAAGAATGTGCAAAAACACACAAAACATACTTTCTCTTCTGAAATAATTTTTACAATATTTTGTATACGTTTTTAAAGTTTGTATGTTGATTTTATAATTATATGTAAAGATGACATGTACTAAAATAATAGGCTAATAATACTATCTGGTATTATAAAAAAACAATGCAGCGGATATCTATATTATTATATAGATACATAGTGCTGATATATTTACAAATACTGCAACTTACACTATTCTTTATAAAAAAATACTTAACATAACATATGAGCTATTGTCTGCTTTACACCATTTGTCATTACGTGGTGAGTAGAAAGGGAGATGTCCTCTTAAAAAAACAAGTATCACGCAGTGGTAAGAATGGAAAAAGGAAATTTTAAAGCAAAAGCATGCCAGAAATATTTGAATATGAAGAAAACAGTTTCGCAGACTTGTTAGAAAGCAGCTTAGGAATTCGCTAGGAAAATCAAGTTAATTTTATAAATAATTAAATATCTATTAAAAATATATAAACGGCTAAAATATGAGAGTCTTTCCTGCAACTTGATTTTGTTTCCTTTGGAGTAAAGACTCCTGGGCCGTGGGGTTCAAGTTCACAGACGCTAATTAAAAATTAAAGTTGACGCCTGGTAGATAGAACCGGTGACCCCAGAGCTGGTGATTTCCTCACTCAACGAATAAGTATACAGCGAGGATTTGCTGCAGCGTTAAAGGTACATGACCACAAACTTTTTAAATTTGTTTTATGTTTATTCATTTTTAATTATTGTTATTATTACTATGTTGTCACATATTAGAAAATGGCGTGAAATTTAAATTGATATTTACCAAAACAAAAGAAAGCTTTAACTTAAATATGAACTTTAAGTTATTCGTAAAATTAAAAATTGCACAAGAATTAACTATTTTCTACAGTCCGGAAGTTTTGTTTTTTAAAAATAAAACGTAATCTTTTAAAGAAAACCTAACACGCATTTATACAATCGTAACTCTTCGTGCGCGTGTCACCTATTTTACAATACGATGTGAACTTTGACCCACTTCAGTATCACGTGAAGTTTGCAACAAACTAAATTAGCTTCAATACAAAACAGTTTATTGCTTGCGATCCCCCGGGAATGTTCGCCAACGCGACCGTTCTATCTCACTAATATAAGAATCGCGAATTTCGGGGTTTGATTTTCACTTCAAAGAAAATCTACTAAAAATAATTAGTTAAATTCGTAGGAAAAGATATATATTTTATTTAACATATAAAACGGGTGCTTTGCCTAACCAGTGTGATAAGTAAAATTAAGAATATTTATTTCAAAGTATTTGTCATTTACCAATATGCATATTACTCAGTCAACATATTACAAGTACTGATTCGAAGACAAAACTATTATTAATAAAACAAAATATAACTAACTCTGCAGAAATAAAGTCAAAAGTGCCAGTTAATTCCTTTAGGAAAAGCGATTAAACTATTCATGTATACAAGTCGGAATACTCACTCGTGTGAATTAGAATCACAGATGATCTTTCTGTGTGCAGTTAGCCCACACTCGCAAGATAAAGGCAGAGATTGTTACGGAACCGGCATATCTCAGGCTTAAAATTGTCATGTATAGATCACTTACTTTTCTATTTAGATATAAATCTGAAGCCTAGACTTCGATTTTTTCGTAAAATTGAGGAGGGTGAATAAACCAACTCTATGACTCGGCTTCCTTTTTCAAAGGAATGTCAAGATAATATGTCAATATGCCAAACTTCAAATATTATGGTATGAACACTTTAAATTGGATTGAATGTCATTTAAATCAGATTTGAGTAACACTGTGAACAACGGCACTTTTGATTCAACACACAAAAATCAGAGGATTTATATAAATTGTCTGTCTAAAACACACAAATATATAGTTCCCGTATTTAAGATATTCTTATCATACATATTAATAATTAAAAACGGATAATTACAAGGCGAATTCTAAAAATAAATGGTGCTTAGACATACAATTAAAATATACGTTATTAATTTAAGTTGTTTATCGACTCTAAGAAATACGAAAAAATCTTCGCACAAACCGAAATCATTTATTGAAGATCCCATTTTATTAATAATTTATAGAAAATCTGACCTTTAAACCCAAAAGAAATAAGTACGGTATAGAAAATGAATAAAATGTAAGCTGGCCGAGGTAATATTGCCGTGTGATTTTGAATGAAAAGGTCGTAGTATACGTTATAAATATGATAGTTTGCCAAGCTGAGAATGCGAAAGAGATTTAATAAAAAAAAATCAATGGCAAGTAGGTGATCAGCATCCCGTGCCTGACACATAACGTTGACTTTTTGGGTCTAAGGCAAGCCGGTTTCTTCACGATGTTTTCCTTCACCGTTCGAGCGAATGCTTGCCACATAGAAAGAAAGTCAACTGGTGTACAGCCGATTATCGAACCTTAGACCTCAGGGATGAAAGACTGATCGAAGACAGTCAGTATAGGAATAATAAAGGAAAATATATTGGTTTATTATTATATAAGCCATGAACAGTATATATATTACTAGAAATAAAATACTGTATAAAATATATTTATTGGGTTGAGCAACAAGAGAACAAAACGGTTGACCGGTGGATGTTGATTTGTGTGAACAACATTTATAGACCAAGGTGTTCGTATTGGTACATAATCTAGTACCTAGGTAACACTGGAAATGTTTAGAAAATGAAAATCTGTTTAATGTAGACCACCAAGTTGCCAATACTTTTATAGTTATTCGAAGTTATATCCGTTCCTCTCTACATATCGTCGCATTTGATGGAACCCCTGAGAAAAGCAGTGGTTGTTCTTGAGAATAAATGAAAGTCAGGACTATATAGCGCATGAATCTCGACACCTGCAAAAGTCAAATATTCAACAGTCCGTTTTGCGCAGTGTGCTGAAGCATTGTTGTGGTGAAGGAGGTTCCTACTTCGAGGGCGCTGCTGTCGAATTATTTCCAAGACAACAGTCAAACAATGATTGACATACCAGTCTGCAGTAACTATCCTTCAAAGTCATAATAAGCCATTGAAAAAAAACTCTTGCGTTAGGTTCATTTTCACGTGTATCAAGAGTTTTAGATTTGTCGCCAATTCACAAAAACAAATGACAAATAAATACAATATACTACATTAGGTTATAAAAGAATTCTAAAATTGAAATTCAAATAAAGATTTCATTCGCAATGTTTCTAACTGAACTGCCCACTAAACGGTTTCAGTGTTACCCACGTATTTTACTTTTATTTCATTGCTAAATGACGAAAGTTAGGAATATCGTGGACTGCGAAGCGTACAATCGATTTTGAGCCAACTGCTCGGTTTTTCTTGCCGGTCTATATGCCGACAACGAATAATCTCATATTTCAGCCATACGATGCGCAGAAGTCTTGATAAATTGATCAAGTAAGACTCTGGACTGTAGAAACTGGTGGAAACTGATAGTCCGCTCTAGACGTTCCCTTGCTGACCACGACAAAGTCAAAATTTATTTATTCATATAGGTAACATAATGTACACTTATGAACGTCAAAAAAAAGAAATATTAAATGAATCTAATTTTACATTTACTGCCAGTTCTCAAATCAAGGGCGTAGAACGGAAGAGAAGAACTAACAATAAAATCTACCGACTGAAGAGAGATATTGCTAAAACAAGTCCAGTTTCGTTGTGTATAATTTTACGTAAACCTCTGCAGAGGCGTATGGTCTGTTAAACGTGCTTAGGGCTTTAAAGGTCATCATAGGACTTAGTCTTCTCCATTATTTTTTCTTATCTGTGAAAGACCTTTTGCATCCCAATCTGTCTTCTGACAACTTCATCCCACCAAGACAGATTAATCTTTCATTTCTGACGCTGTTTCAAAATTGAGTTGAATATAAATAAAAATGAATACAAAATACGCTAAGAAGAATTCAGGTCACAGGTATTTTATGTCTTAGTGGAAGTCATAACGCCTTATTGCTGACAGTTTACGATGCAATACGCACCGCTAGCGCACTTTGCTTGTAATTGAATCGCAGGCGTTCGCCGTAAATACGGATTTGTTGTTGGACTGTAGAAACAACGGCTTAAGTTTTATTGAGATTTATTAAACTATTAAAGTAAATATCAGATGAGCTTTGAAATACTGTTCTATTGGAGTGATTGTTCAGATAATGTACCAATTTAGTGTGTTAAACATTGTCTAAATATCTAATTAAGAAATATAAGACAATAACATTTTTAGGCTTTTTCTATTAAAGAAAAATAAGACTATAAGAAATTTCTATTAGAAATATTTAAAGCTTTTTGTTTATTATTTTCAGCAGTTGAACAAATATACATTTTCTAATTTTATTAAATAATATCTAAATAACTGAAACGATCTGAGTGTTGGGAAAGCATATAATAGTGTGGTTTGAAGTCGGTTTATTTAAGATTTGTTAACTTTTCCGAGTCAAAAATGAACTTTTAAAAAAGAACCGTTCGTATCGCATAAATATTGGTTTAATTTCTTCCCAGCGTTGAAGATATTTTTATTCACTACATTTCCTGATTTATTCTCTGAGGAACTGTAGATTTATTTGGGAACCCCTGTGAAGCTTTGAAGTTAGTTCATACGAGATTTCCCATATTTTCCCGCGTACACGTTATACCATGTAAACAGTCCATACGTGCACCCTACGCGCGAGTTCGCAAGATACTCGAGTACTTAAAAATGCAAAGGGAATTTGAGTGCTCACTCAAGTCCTGCCGCAGCTAACAACAAAGCTTATCGGGAAATATGCCTACTCATCCCTCACTTTTAATCTAGCGAGGGTGCATAGGTATAAACACCCAATAGTGTTTCTTATGGAAGAAGCTAATTTTACATAAGTGGGCTACTGAGTACGAGGGGATACGGCGTGACGCTAAAATGTTATCTCTTCAAGATTATTTATGAATTGCTTATAATTACAATTTAAGCATTTTTGAGTAGCTGCCGATAGACACCTACATTTCCACAAGCATTGCATGTGCGTTGCAGGCCTTTAAAGAATGGTCATAGACATTACATTTATACTAATAAAAAACACACACAGAAATACACAAAATAATAATAATTAAGGAAAAAAATATTTTTTTAAAGGTTCATTTTTAGTATGGCCATGGCCCGGCATTATGCTGAGAAGTGGCGGTTAGACCGAATTGGGTCTAGTAGATTGTATTTAAAAGTGGGATCGGTGCCAATATAAATAAATTATTATCAATATATATATATATATATATTGATAATAATATATATATATATATATATTTATATATATTGATTATATATATAATTCAATGCTCCATCTATGTCTATAATAAATTTCACCTTAACCAGCGGCGTAGGCGTGAAAGCGTAATACACAATCTTGCTTTTGCATCTATTATTTGAGCGTCATTTTAGAGTCACGCGAACACTTGAAGCAGTGATGACGTGCATTGTTGAAATGTAAGCTTGCATGCTCTTTGTACTGTGATGCACACGCGAACTCTATCCCACAATAACTTAGTTATAATAACAGTACAATGAATTAGGTATAACTGTGGATTTTAGAAATCGTTATAAAAATAAAAACAAAATTCAAAGACGATTACACCACATACATAATCTCATTGATACCTATATAATCCTTACCAGCCACTATTATGGTCCAGGGATTGAGAAGCTCTTTATTTTAAGTACGAACATATATTTTTTTATGTTACTGGTGAAAAAAGGAGGCTCACACAGACCCGACGACTGAAACAAGGGAACAAACGAGGGTTAGTTCTTTACAACTGAATACCACTCAATATAACACAAATTACCTGAAGAACTTTCTTCCAAACCAAGTAGTGGTTGAGTGGAAGAGGCTTCCGGAAAATGTAATTAGTGCACCCTTATTAAACTCTTTTGAAGCTACATAATAATAATAATACCGAAAGCTTACACTTAGGGAGCGTACCAATTCTTAAAAGGCCGGCATCGCACTTGCGAGCCTTGGCATTGGCACCATGGGCGCTGGTATAACTTAACATCCGATGAGCCTCCACTCCGTTTGCAAAACTCAAAACTCAAAAACTCAAAAATATCTTTATTCATACAGGTAAACATGCACACTTATGAACGTCAAAAAAAAAACAAATTGAATTAATTGTAAATTTACATTTACAACCAGTTCGCAAGTCAAGGGCGTAGAGCGGGTAAGAAGAACTGGCAAGAAACTTTCCGCCACTCTTTTCAATCGCCAAGTTTTTAATACAAATTGTTTGGACTGGAGCAAATCAATCCCAAGGATTAGAATCATAAGTATTCGTCACATTTATAAAAGGCATTTTTAATCAATTTACTTTTAACAAGGGCTTTGAATTTATTTAGTGATAGTTCTCTAATTTCGCTTGGGAGTTTTTTGTAAAAACGAATACAATTTCCATATAAGGAGTGGTTTATCTTCTGGAGCCTGGTTGGTCGCACACTGAAATTAGTTCTATTAAGCGTATTATACTGGTGAAAGTCACTATTTGTTTAGATAGATACATAAAAAAGTCAAATATGAAATAAATCAAATTCCATTCGTTCAACGAAGCGAAATAGCACTGACGTTTCCTGCTACATTATATGTAATATAAGGCTTTACAGCTCAAGTATGTTATTTGAAAATGAGATGGCGTAGTCATGTCGAGACGAGCCAACGAAGGCAGACGAGAAATTGATTCAGTGGAGGACGTGAGCTGAATGCAGAAGAACCCGATTAAAATTTGTATTAGGGCTATGCTATTTTACGAAAATTATTTGCATAAACGCAAAATTTAAAACACTATATTATTTATGACGTTAGTATAATTGGCGGCAGACACATTGTGTTGGCAAGGCTTATGTTCTTGGCAGCCGAAATCAATGTGTTGCCGGAAATCAAATTCTGGAGGTAGCTTAAAGGTTATATGCCCTGTATTAACTGTTAAAGCTGTTATTAAATTTAAACTTTCCCACTGTTATATTTGTTTATAGTTGTAATAATGTTAATACCTCTTTAAATATTAATTTATATAAAAACATTATCTATAGGCACCAGAAACTGAGCTTAACCTTGTTTTTTTTATAGAACAAATAGCAAACGGGCAGGAGGCTCACCTGATTTTAAGTGATACCGCCGCCCATGGACACCCTCGATGCCAGAGGGCTCGCGAGTGCGTTGTTGCCTGAAGAGGTACAAGTAGTAGATATTCAATTAAAATTAAATACTTTAACATATTGTAAAAGTTTGTACACTCTATTTTTTTGATATAAACAATGTGATAGCCCTTAATTTAGTACGTAGATGGCGAATGAATGAAACTTTACAATGACATCCTACGAACATAATTAGGAAAAAAGGATCTTTGTTAACTTGGTAATTTAATCAAAAATATATTAAAGATAAATATTTTTTACTACTATAAGGTTTTTTATATAATAGGGAGAACGGACAATAGGCTAATCTCAAATGATACCATGGACACTCTCAATGCCGGTTTTTAAACAATTGGTTAGCTCATAAAAGGTAAATCATTTGTGGTTGTTGATTAGAAATTTGAACAGGCGCACAAAACTTGATTGCATTAATTGTTATAACAGACAATACAAATATAATAATTATATAATTTATTATAAGTGTTGTAATAATAAATTGTATTCCTTATTAGGTAATTTAAATACGAGAAATTTTTTTTAGGCTCATTTTTAAAAGTCGAAGAATCTAAAACCTTTTCATTCAAATATTTCGACTATATACAAAGAGTGGGGGAGAGTTTATAGCCAGTTCTTCTCTTCCGTTCAATGTCCTTGATTAAAGAACTGGCGACCAGCGGCTTTGATCTCTGGTCGCCTCGCTGGGCCTCCCTCGGGACAACCGAGGGTCGCACCTGGCGGTGCTTGACCGCCAGTCGCGAGTCTGCCGGTACCACCGACTACGACACCAGGGTCAAGTTGAGAGTACTCCCTGACCCCATACCACCGGACTTAACATTCCGGACATGTCCCCATCGGCTGTGCGCAGCGAGTCAAGCCAACATCTCCTCACGCGCTGCAGGCCAATCAAGGCCCATTTGACCGCCCCCGTGCCGCCCGGTATCAGCGTTGGCCGCGAACGAACACACACAACTCCAAGGGGGCATATGCCCCGAACGGGCCTAAACATCCCCCCCCCGCGAGGGAGGATGTAGCATTAACTACACGTTTAGAGAACTGGCAATAAAATTTAAAAATAGAACATTTAATGTATATTTATTTATTTTCATGTTCATAAGTGTACATTGGGTTACCTATATGTACATATGATTTTTAACTTTGACTTTGACCAAAACATGGGTTCATCAGTGATTATTCATAACGCGGCGGCGCGAGTTTTGTTTTTATATGACATTTTAGATGTCCTGAAGACCATCCACCCGACTACCAAACCCATAGAGTTTTCAAAAAAACAAATAAAACTGTCTATGGGAGAACACAAAAACATACGTAAATCTACTCATACCTTTTAGTGTTTCGAAGATAAAACATAAAGGAAAACAAACAAATTAGATTTAACATTATTTTCCTGAAAGCGCAGATAATGAAAAACGATTCACGAAATATCAATAAACAAGTAGTGAAAAGAAACGATATTATAGCGGGCAAATCGGAAGTTGTAGTGATGATAGCTTCCGGTATCAAACTTGTTTTGTTACTATTTTGTCTTTGATATTCTTTTTACTATCACAGACTAGTTAAACGGAAGAAGGATATTGATTTTTTATTCACCAAGTAACGGGCTCTGTACAAGGAGTTTATTTGTCATATTAGCTATACGGGAACATGTAGACAATAGTCTGTGAATATTTTGTTTACATTTACACTGTGTGCAAAAAACGTTTCTAGTTCATTTATATTTTTAAACATTTGTCATTGTATCGGTTGGAAGCGATAAGGGCTGTTATCGTGGGTTGTAAAGTTCGTAGGTTAACAGAAAAAACTGTTGTTTTTTATTTAATTATTCAATATATTCTTCGAGGCAACAATATAACGGTCATATCATTTTTCGATATCATTTTTATACGAGTCATTCGATTTGTCTTAAGCCTCGAAAGACTTCAGTTTCGGCGATTACCTCTTCATCAGCGCGGTTTCTGACCAAAAAGCATTTGAGGTCTAAGAATAGGGAAAAGTCCCTGGGGGCCAAATCTGGAGAATACGTTGGCAATTAGAAGCCCAATTCATGGAATTTCGCCATCACTTTCATTGATTTGTGATACGGTGCTTCTTGTCACGTTAAGTATTATTTGATATATGACAAATTATATCTCATTAGATTTGTATATCACTGAATATAATAAACAAAAATTCGGTATTTTTATGCTAAATAGTTATTATATTTATGCAAATAAAATGTTAGAAAATATCGTTACTTGTATGATATACCCAAAATTTGGGGAATTGTGGCAGGCTAATTTATTACTACGCACTATACTGCTTTTGTGAAAAACTATGAAGAACGTAGATAATTAAAAGCCTTATAGACAATTAATGACATATTAGCGTCGGATTGTCTCTCTCCCTGAATATGACGAGGGGCCGATGGCTGGCCATGCGCAATTCTCGTGAACGTGTGCTACTTGTGATTGGTCAAACTTGATTTCGTGTATGCCGTGATGTTAGTTATCCCGACTACGTATTTTCGTGTTGTTCCCAGGAGAATAAAGTGCGTGCTAATATTTCACTATGCCCACTGCTGATAGAGGACAAATATTTGTTTTTAATTTTTTTATTACTATCAAATAACAAAACATGGTGTCATGGTTGCAGCTCCTTACAAACATTGTGTAAAAAAAACTTGGCGATTAAAAAGCGTGGCAAAAAGTTTATTGCCAGTTAGAGTATATCTACCGATCTACGACCTTGATTTGAGAACTGGTAGCAGGTAAATGTATAATTAGAAGCATTTAATATGTATTTTTTAATGACGTTCATAAGTGTACCCTAAATTAATAAATGATTTGCCCTTTTATTAAAATATATTTATTTTTCTTAACGTTATATACCAAGGTCATTGCTATTTTCGTCGTTTCTGACCGTCCCTTGGGTGGTCCAGCGATTTGAATCACAGCGTAATGAAAATTGGCATGCTAAATTTCAAGCGCATTAATGATGTGTATTATATATCATGTTTATGAGAATTACGTTTGACAACAAAAATAAAACAGTACCTTTGTTCTTGACAACTGTTTTTTTTAAATAAATTTCGTATTCTATGAATACATATATTTCATATAATGCAATGTACAATATATGTATAATAATTTGATAAATGTCCTAACCCTAAACTGCATTAACATTCGCTGGAATGGTGAAGGAAAATATTGTGAGAAAACCAGCTGGATGTGTCCAAATTATGAAGGCGTGTGTCAGGCACAGGAAGCCGATCTCTTACTTGCCTATTAGATTGGCAAAAGATCATTAAACAAATACAGAAATCTACGGGACAGGTCTAAAAACGTAGCGCCACTTGTTTTTATTGAAATAGCCAACTACATAAAATATAGAATATTTTATTCAAGTAACTATGAATGATCAATGATTCGATGATCGATCGAAGATTGCCGCTGTAATCACTTCCAAATCTGTCACAGATACGTTGAAATGAACTCTATTGCACTACAATAGTTTTTGCCCCCTTCAAAGCATTTTCGTTTCTCCAAGAAGTAATAAAATGTTAAGTAGTGTTCGCGTGCGAATGGTGTTAGTTAAATGGAAAAATATTTAGTATCGCCACGAGTGTGAATCGGCTTGGCTCATGCGATTCTTGACTTCTACTACAGCCGTGATATATTCACAATTTGCATACATTTTTTATACAGTACAAATGCACTTAGATTTCGAGGTAGTTATACAAACTTCGCATAACTAAGGTGTGTTATGAACGTATGAAGATTCATTCCACGCAAATCATAATTGCAATTATATTTTACGCTTCAAGTGTTTTGAAGTAAATCTTATTTGGGCGCATATGAGTAAATTTTTTACAGATGAAACGACACGAAGACGTGCAGCGTTTTTGTCGTAGAAAAGGGAGAAAGAGAGCGAGAAAGGGAGATCGAGAAAAAAAATACACGCCTTTGGTTGACATTTTCGTTTAGTAGTTACATATTAGAACTTTAGAAGGCAATTCTGTTGCATAACGTCTTGTGCAGTAAACGCAAGTTTTTTATATATTTATATTATCATTAGCACGTATACAGTGGGAATATACAAATACATGGAGTGATCATATACTCGTACATGATCATCTATTGGGCCGTCTACCTTAGCAATAATTAATTAACAAAAAAATTTTCATTTCTGACATTAGTACTCTGTACGCACGCACCATTTTTTAAATAACCCTGTACTGTATCTGTTTAGAAATATAGTGTTTTCTTAAAACTATTAACTTGAAACATTTATACTTTTAGATTTTGTTTATAACTTAGATAGCGCATCAGTTATAATTCTGTGTTCAGTCAGTCAATAAAAATCGACTTAAGAATAACAAAAGCAGGGAAGAACTTTTTTAGGGGAAGTCATGAAGAATAAGACAATGCACTGGGTACGATACACAAAAAAGGAAGACACTTTAAGAGGTGGATAGAACAGAAACAGCAGGTTACATGGCATATAGTGGCAGAGTACAGCTAGAAAAATAAGTTTACGTATAAAAGTATCTGTAATAAAACGCTTATATTTTTATTATTAGAATTCTTTTTTCTGACTTTAGTTATATGTCATAATTATTAAAGCTTATTAATGAATCTAAGCAACAATTGGGTAATTTACATTTCTTAATATGAGCATTAGTTGTGCTAGAAGAAGTTTTAAAAAAATTAAATGCAGTTTTTTGTGGTCGAGTCTATTTATGATAAAAGTTTCCTTCATATTTTTTTCTTTTCTTATTGTCTTGAGCAACATTCATCCAATTTTTCCCGCAAGTTCTATTACGACATCAGTCCATCATTCTTTTTGCTCTGCTTTTGCTTAAAGAAATAAATTTTAATGTTAATGTTACACAAAAATTCGTCAAAATGTGTTCACAAACCCAACTTGTTAGAAGCCCTTTATTTTAGACAGCCTAAAGATAGCTCAATGATTTATTCACGATCACATCTTTGATCTCAGCAGGCAAACATCTATGAATACATGGGGAGTCATTTCAACTTAGGAAATTTCAAAGTGCATGACGCACAAAACATTCGATACACACACACTGAAAGCCTCAAACTACGCTTCTAAGACGCATAAGCCTCAATTACAGACTGTTGAATATACCGTATTTTGCACGAAACGGGAGGGTATGCCAACAAAATAGCTACTTTATTGATGTCATTCTAAGTGGGTAGCACCGAATTTCGAAATTGATTTTAGCAATATGTCGGTCACGTTTTAGTTTACTTATTTAGCTTCAATGGGTTACAGTAATGATGATCAGAAAGTTAATATCAAATTTAGTAGTAAATTTTATATGGCATTCAGTTTTTGGGTTTCAGAACAAATTGCTTCAGTAACCCAGGAAATTGTCTAGCACCAGTATATTAGGAATGAAACTATCCACAAGTATCTGAATCTGGAGACAGTCCTGGTTTGCCTCACTTAGGAACAATTTTAATAAATCTAGTGTATTGAATATAAGTGCTAGTGCGGTATCTCGGACACACGAACATAGTGTCCAAAGATTATACAACACTAAGACTTAGTTTTAGCTATTCAAAGTCAAAAAGCATTTATTCATATACGTACATATATTCATACATAATGTACACGCATGAACGTTATAGAAGAAACTCCCCGCCACTCTTTTTAATCGCCAATTTTTTTTGTTTAACCCAACGTTTGTAACGAGCAGCAACCATTACACCGTGATCCACATGACATCTTTAGTAATAAATAATAATAAATTAAAAACAAAGATTTGTCACTGATTGTCAAAGATCCTCTGTCAGCAGGAGGCATGATGAAATAGTAGCACTTACATTCACTAGTATTGTATAAAATTAAGTCAACATAATATTACTTATTAGTCATAATTATTGTATAGCCTAGATTGTAATTTATGTAAAGTCACACTCTTGTGTGATAAAATTGTATATAATGGTCTAAAACATTTTGTGATTTTTAGTATATAACATAATTTAAGCAAGATATAAAAATACCATTTACGATTGTCGGTGTATTTACTTACTTGAAGGTGTGGTCAAAATAACTGTAAAATTGAGATAAACCCGTTTCAATTTAGTAAAGTGTATTTTCTTTTAAACTTACCAACTTACCGTCCAGTCTAATTACGTAAAGGTTAAGTGGCTTGTGTCTAATCTGGATACATAACTCTTAAATACAGTTAAATATTCATGTAATTTATTTTCACGGCCGGCTGTTATTATAAATTGTCACAAGTTAGCTCAATAAACACTTATACATTCACCATTGGGTTCAAAATGGCGCAAAGTTTGGGCTAACGCGAGTTTTATGTGAATTATTTGAAACGACCCAATTCTAACGTTAGCAGTGTTAATTATTACAAACATAAATAGCGGAGTACATAAATTACAATAAAGCCTTAAAAGCGGTTTTATATAACAGGAGAGGAGGCTCAACTGATGTTAAGTGATATCGCCGCCCATGGACACACTGCCAGAAGGCTCTCAAGTGCGTTGCCTCTTAAACTTAGAATTTTATATGCAATTTGGCATGAGATTATTTTTCTACAACGAATTAGACTGGTGTAAATGTATCTTTGTTAACAAATACCACTTAGGACAAGTGTCGCGGTATTCAGTGCATTACCAATTCGCTTTTATTTTGATTGAACTTCAAAAGCAAGTATATCCAGTGACCGGTGAGAGCATCCATTACCGCGAAATGGATATGCGCACTTAAGATCACATCACATGCACATCAATTACATTAAATTAATGGGTTATTAACTGTTCACCTTTTGCACGCTTCAAGTGCTTTTATCTATATATATATAAACATACATAGTTACACATATATTTTATACATGTGTTTATAACTAAAATGGGTCTAAACATAACATATAGTCCTATAGAACACATTATTGGAGTGTATTTTTAAATAAAATATAAATTAAAATTATGTTAAAAATTGTATAAAAAACTTATTAGAGCTCTCTTAGGCGTGTGCAAGCACGTAAAACTGTCCCAAGCGAAAGTCACAATACTCCGGTGATGTCGTGACATTAAACAATGAGATATGATATAGAGAGGGGTTCTGTACCTGCCATGCCGTGGTCATTCTGAACAGATTTTTTAAAATGTCACAGTGGTCTATAGACACTCAATGCCAGAGGACGTGCGAGTGTGTCACCTGCCTTTTAAGAAAGGTACGCTCTTTTTTTGGTAGCTGTTGTTGTAAAATCTGGAGAACTTTTAAGCACAATTATTGAGCAATTTAAGTAAAATAGTTTTTGAAAATTTAACTAGGTGGCAACACTATATATGAAGATTGTTGTAACTAAGTGTTCTTGCTGTCATTCATCTTATTACCAAATAAAAGTTATATTTGTGCTAATTACTATCGTTTCTTTGATAAACGACCCATAATCCTTCAGGTTATGGGCCCAGTAGATTCTGCAATTGAAAGTTTTAAGAAAAATAGCAAAGAAAAAGTTACAATCGTATTGTGAAGAAATTGACAAAATAACCTCAAAATGGATTCAATGCGGTCAATAAACTTAGAAAAATTTGATGGAAATAACTTTAGGCAATGGAAATTCCAGATAAAGTGTGCCCTAAAAGCAAAAGGGATTGATATTTCAGTGCCTAAACCGGCTGGAAATAATGTTGAATGGACAAAGAATGATGGCATGGCCATGTTTATTATAACATCTTCGATGGACTTCAAACAAATAACTTTAATAGAAAATTGTGAAACTGCTAAGGAAATAATGACAAAACTTGAATCAATATACGAACAGAAGAGTGAATTATGTAAAATGTTGATCCATGAAAAGTTTTACCAGTATAAAATGTCTACAAATGACAGTGTAGCTCAACACATTTCTAAAGTGGAATCATTGGCCAAGCAGTTAAAAGAAAGTGGCGAAAGTATTAGTGAAATGGCTGTGATAACAAAAATACTTGGAACACTGCCTCATAAGTATAGATCACTCCGTCAAGCGTGGATGTCTTTGGATCCAGAGCAACAGACTCTTGTCAATCTCACTGCTCGTTTGTTAGATGAAGAAGCTAGTTTACAGTGTGAAGAAGAACAAGAAACCGCTCTTCTTGTGGCTAAGAAAGGATGGAAAAATAGCCCAAAACAAAGTGAGCTGAATAGAAATGCTAGTAATTCAAATCAAAATAAAAACAGTAAACACAGATTTGAATGTTATAATTGTGGGAAACGAGGACATTTTTCTCGAGAATGTCGTGCTCCAAAGAAATCCAAGTATAGAAAACCTCAACAGGAAGGTGCAGACTTGTTAGCGTTTAATGTAGAAACCAAATTCCATGAAGCTGAAGACAATGTGTGGATTTTAGACAGTGGTGCCTCTGCACATATGACCTATAGAAAGGAGTTCTTTGTAGAACTATTGGAATGTAACCAGAAATCATTGACATTAGGAAACAAACAATCAGTGGAAGTGGCTGGCATTGGCAAGGTGTTAATAAAGAGATGTGTCAATGGACAGTGGGAGAACAGTGAACTACATGATGTATTGTATGTTCCGAATTTGCGACGAAATCTGTTCTCAGAAGGTGTGATAATGCGTAAATCCTATATCATTATCAAGAAAGACTCTGGTGCATTCATTTACAAAGGCAATGACTTGGTAATGTGTGCAACAATAACAGAAAATAATTTATATGAATTGAAAATTAAAGCTGTGGTCTCAGATACCTGTAACTTAGTTCAAAGTGATCAAAATAACATTAAAATGTGGCATGAAAGACTGGGACATGTTAACCTAAAACAAATCAAGAGTATGAGTGCTGATAATGTGGTAGAAGGCTTGAAACTGAATAACAGTGATAAAACTGATTTTGTTTGTGAAGCATGTGCATATGGAAAGCAGTGCAGATTTCCATTTCACAAATCTATACGAGGAGAACTACAGCCAGGTGACCTTGTATATAGTGATGTCTGTGGACCTATGAGTCATACATCTATCCAAGGTATGAGATACTTTATATTATTTAAGGATGCTGCTACAAGTTACAGGCATGTATATTTTGTCAAACATAAAAGTGATGTGATGGACATATTCATGAAATACAATGCTATGATCAAAAATAAGTACATGCATAGTGTCAGAATATTGCATACTGATAATGGAAGAGAGTATGTGAATAAAACCTTCAATTTCTATCTCAGCAAAGAAGGTATAATTCATGAGTGTACTGCGCCATATACACCAGAACAAAATGGGCGTGCTGAAAGAGAGAACCGTACCATTGTGGAGAGTGCACGTTCAATGTTGTACGCGATGTGTCACTGGAATTATGGGCTGAGGCTGTGAATTGTGCAGTATATTTATTAAACCGGACTTCCTCCAGCCAAACTCCTAAGAAAACACCATTTGAATTATGGAACGGCATCAAACCTCATATAGGCCATGTGAAGGTGTTTGGAAGTATTGGATATGTCCATATTCCTAATCAGCTAAGAACTAAACTTGACAAAAAGAGTGAGAAAATGATACTAATTGGGTATGATAATAACAATTACAGGATGTTCAATCCAGAAACCAAAAAGGTTAAAATATCAAGAAATGTAATTTTTGAAGAACATAATGTTCCAGAGATAAGGAAGAATATTACACAAATATACATTGACGATGAAGTGAAGACATTAGGACAACAAAATCAAATGCAAGAAACAAATGTAGAGGATACTCTTGTGGAAACTTCATCATCAGAGAATGAAGATAGCATGTTGAGTTGTAATAGTAATGACTCTACATATGAACCTTCTCAAGGATTAGATGATGATTTAATTCAAAGCAACATAAATTTGAGACCAAGGATTAATAGACGTTTTGAAGCAAACCTATTTGAACTGTCACTGCCACAAACGTATGCTGAAGCGATGAAAAGTCCACAAAGAAACGACTGGTTGAAAGCTATTGATGAAGAATTGCTTGCACATGAAGAGAATAATACTTGGACTCCAGTAGAGAGGTCTGGTCAACGTACGCTTACTACAAAGTGGGTTTTTGCTATAAAAAAGGATGAAAATGATCAGGTAAAACGGTTTAAAGCTCGTTTATGTGCACGCGGCTTTAATCAAATAAAAGATATTGACTATCAAGAAATATTCTCTCCAACAACGAGATATGACTCTATAAGAATTATCCTTTCTATTGCAGCTAAATATAATTTAGAAATTCAACAGTTTGATGTAAAGACTGCTTTTTTGAACGGGTATTTGGAAGAGAATATTTTTATAGAAGTACCAGAAGGAATTTCATTTAAAAATGATTGTATCCTAAAACTTAATAAATCACTGTATGGACTTAAACAGGCGTCTCGTTGTTGGAATAGAAGATTCACTGAGTTTTTAATAAAATATGGTTTTGTGCAATCTCAGGCTGACAGTTGTGTTTATGTAGGTATTTTCAATGGGGTGAAAGTATTCATAATAATTTATGTTGATGATGCACTTGTAGTCTCTTCCAGTTCCTCAATGATTAAAAGAGTTATAGAATATTTGAAACAAACATTTAAAATAAAAGAATTAAAATTGAAATATTTTGTGGGAATGGAAATAGAGAGAGTAAATAATTGTATCTGTATTTATCAAAGAGATTACATTGAAAAATTAATAGAGAAGTTTTGTATGAGTGATTCAAATCCTGCCAGTACCCCTGCAGATGTAAATGTTGTTATTTCAAAGAAAATGGATGAAAATATTATTAATTTTCCATACAGAGAAGCTATAGGGTCCTTGTTATTTTTGAGCTCTGTTTCAAGGCCTGACATTTCTTTTGCTGTAAATGTTTTGAGTAGATATGTAAACGATCCAAGTCAACAACATGTAAATGCCATTAAACGTGTTATTAGATACCTAATAAATACTAAAGATTTATGTATATGTTATGGAGAAAGTAGTGATCTCACTGGCTATTCGGATTCAGATTTTGCAGGTGATGTAGATACGCGTAAGTCTACTACAGGTTATATTTTTAATATGAATGGGGGACCTATAACATGGTGTAGCCAGAAACAGAAGACTACTGCTCTCTCCACAACTGAAGCAGAATTTGTAGCTGCTTGTGAAGCTGCAAAAGAGATATTATGGTTACAGCAATTATTATTAGATTTAGGTGAAAATATTACATCTGTTCCATTGTATGTTGATAATCAGAGTGCAATTAAGTTAATTAGCAATCCTGTTTATCATAAGAAAACCAAACACATAGATGTGAAATTTAATTTTATAAGGGAAAAGGTTGAGTTGGGTGTAATTAAACTAAATTATATTCCTAGTAACAGTCAATTAGCAGATATGTTAACTAAAGCGTTACCAACTCAAGCTTTTATCTATTTAAGAGATCACATTTTGTTTTTCTTTTCACAACTCTAATTTCAGTAGGAGTTTATTTTTTTTTATATTTGTACCTAGTTTAAATTTTAGTGGGAGTATTGAGCAATTTAAGTAAAATAGTTTTTGAAAATTTAACTAGGTGGCAACACTATATATGAAGATTGTTGTAACTAAGTGTTCTTGCTGTCATTCATCTTATTACCAAATAAAAGTTATATTTGTGCTAATTACTATCGTTTCTTTGATAAACGACCCATAATCCTTCAACAATGTTAAGATTTTTGAATCCATAACTTAAAATTATTAAACTTGTAATAAAAACAAAAATCAAAACAATGAACGTTTTCCTTAGTTTGAAAGGCTTTCACGCACTGTGAGATACAATTAGACAACATTGGGTGTTTGGCATAAATCGCAAAAGGCAGTTTAATATACACACAGGCAGTTTTTTGGGGACTGTAGTAAAGTATGTATAATGGAACAGTATTTTTTCATGTAAGTTGTTCACTTATAAAGGTGAAAAATATAAAAGAAATTTCAATCCAAGGCGTAAAATTTGGTAATAAGAAAGAATCCGTCGCTCCACGTTTTCGTTTCAAATTTTAAAAAAGGAATACATCGAGTGTTCTTTTTTTAAATCACTGTGCGAACTGTGAAAAAGTCTTTATTTATCGATTGCTACTTATACACACGCGATCGTTATCCTTGTAAATGGGAATGATAAATGTTGTACATCAATTTGAAAAACCTTCGAATCTTATCTGGGCGCAATTAATCTATCCGACAAACCGCAACTCACTATCAAGATTACGGGCCGGGAAAGCGATGACCCGTTTTTTATTTCGCCAATAGATTTTAGGAAATTACTTTTCAAATAGGACCTTTTTTGGTATAATAAATCAGATTTTGATACTGTAGCAATTTCAAATTATTTATACATGTTCCCAAACGAGACTAAAAATAGACAACATAAATATATAGTGAAATATTGTGCAAACTCAGATGATGTTTCTTGTTTATATTTTTTCAATAAATATATATGTTTTTAATAAATTGTCTCGGCCCTGAAAAATATTTTAACAAGGATTATTAACATAAGATAATGTCCAATAACACTACTTACAGTCTCCATCGTGAGGAAGACGCTCTCTTCTTGTGTATCTTTCCCACATACCAGTGTATAGCATTTCAGACTGATGTGCATTCCCACTAACCCACTTATTAAAATGGTTTTGTACATTTAAATCTTCTCACTAGGCTCATGGTGTCAAAAAGTTGAATAGCCTCGACCATCACGTGATAGCGGAGCCTTTGATTATGAGCTCTAGCAATCTTTTTGACTTCTGTGATGACGTCTTCTTAATATATATATCGTTTCGATGGAGATAATTATTGCCAATGTACCAGGGAGCAGTAACAACATTGATTTAAACATTTTGTTTAGGAAAAAATCGGTGGCGCTTTATGATAATTATGTTTATTTCTTGATAATTTGTGTTCTTATATGCAAGTATCAGCCTTCTGCTCCTGACAGACACCGCTGACTGTTTAGTCTAAGTCACACCGGTTTTCTCTCGATGAAGTTCTTCACCGTACGAGTGTTAATAAATTAGAATTTAGAACTACGAGAAAATTTTTGAAAGCCCATCTGCCGATACAATGTTACAGCAATTGGCCATAAAACCTATGTTGATTTAATTACTGTAGAATTTAAGCAGTGTTATCGTTAATATACATGTACGGACGTAACGTAATGTACGTAATCATACGTACTTACTTAAAAACACCAGTGGCGTACAACAGTACAACCTGAGTTTCATAATATTTGTTTCGTGATCATTTGTTTTTCCAATGCTTTTATGCCCGACACATTGACTGTTTGTGTTGCGTGTTTCCGAACGATGTATTTCTTAAGTACAAGAGAGCCTTAAACATATTCACAGAGAACATTGGTGCTGGGTCGGGGTTCGAACCATGAATATTACCCTGAAACCTACTAAGTCCAATACAGATTATGTTTACCATTAAGAAATTGATGATATAAGTTTTTAATTAAGTATTTATTCGCATAATTCTAAAGGTATTTCTTCGTTATTAGGTTTCTAAGCAATTTCATTCAGAGCCCGCGTTTGAGATGGTAACTGGAATTAATTTTCCTTCAGATTTCCATTCGCCTCAGCTTCTGACGACTTTTGATACAGTTAATTAATGCTTTGTATAACATGAAAAATATTTTTATGAAATTGCTTCTAATATTGGACGCCAATTTTCTTTATACCCCACTGAATATCGCAATAAATAATATTTTTCATGATGATGGTTTCTTCTATAATTATATTTTTTTATTATTAAGCCGGTAATTTTTGTATTTATGTTTAAATGATAACCGTGTTCACTGATACGTTATACATTCCAAAAGCGATAGCGATTGCTATTCTTAATTAAGCAACTTTGGCAGTCAATGCGCTGAAATCTTAGAATTATTCTCTGAAATATATAAATAAAAATAAAAAAAACCTTTTAATTCTTACAGCAGAACAAGAATTTGGAAGAAGTAAGTTTAGTTTTGTTAGTAATTAAATTTGTATCCTAAATTTAGTTGTGTTAGTTTTTCCTACTTTTAAATTATTATTCCTAGTCCTCTCTCGATTGGGCTACTTGGATCCAGTTGGGACCAGCTGTTTTTTTTTTCGTCTTTCCAGCTAGCCACAGGTCTATCTCTCTTTCTTTTTGCTGTGGACCCGCTCATGTGGTTACCGTTTTCGTCCTTCTCTTGTCACGTAGCCGCGCCACATGTCCGGCCCACCTCTTTTAGTGACTGAGCGTGTTCTAATCCATCTCTTGCCTTGGTTATAATAAAAAAATGTTGTGTGGTTTTTTGAAACCACGGTAAAAGTGAAACATTTTTTCTGAAAAATTTTTTGGAATAGTATTCCATTTATGGTATAAAATCGCTTTATCAATCTTAATTTTATACTTGGAAAATTGGAATGATAATGGGAATGGGGAACATAAAAGTAGACTAAGTCTCCAACTAATATTTTTATTGAATTCTGTGTCTTAGAGAGTACGACATACATAACACTTTACAATTATTTAGTATATATACACATATTAAAATAGCGTGGAGCACTGGCACAAATGAATAATAGTACACTACACGGTCAGCTGCTGCGAACTATGTGCGCCGCCATATTGGCCTTGGTTGCTATGACGAGCGCCTTTCACTTTATCCCTACTCCGCGGCCGAACGTCACGCGACATGCGCCACACAGGCCAAAAAGTTTGAGACGATGTAATAAAAGTTTCACTTTAAATACATTATTATAACACAATCTTTTCATCGCAGAATAAACACTTTTTTGAAAACACATTTGAAAGAGACGAAATAGTACTTTAGTTAAAGATATTTATTTTTAAATTATTTAATTGTATAATGATATAGTTTACATATAAACATAGTTATACTTCTAATTCTACAAAGAGTTGTAGATTAATAAATGTTGTTTTGCAAAGAAAACATAATTAATTAAAACGGATTGCGAAAAAACCTCAGATCCCGCTTATTTCTACACTTATAACTAAGTTAGTAAGTTTGAAAGAAGTCGTAGTTAAAGTAATACAATTATGATATAATAAACAATTCAACAAGGCATTTTTTTTAGGCAAGGCAGTTTTTGCCGCGCACCACCACTTTCTGGAACCAGCTGCCCACTGAAGTATTTCCGAACCAATTCGACTTAGGGTCCTTCAAGAAAAGAGCGTACAAATTCTTAAAAGGCCGGCAACGCACTCGCGAGCCCTCTAGCATCGAGAGTGTCCATGGGCGGCGGTATCACTTAACATCAGGTGAGCCTCCTGCCTGTTTGCCCCCTATTATTATGACTTTCTTTATGGGCTTACTCAACAACAAAGCTATGTTAGGCTGCGAATAGTATTTCTTAATGAAGCCCCATCACGTGCCAATATTTAAAATTAGTTAAACGAGTTTAAACGTGGACGCAGCAATCCCAATGATGATCCACGTGAGGGACATACAGTAAGACAGTGAAATGGTTTATGGGAAATATTCACTACAAAACTCCAATGGAAATACAACCTTTCGGTTGGCTACAGATTTCCCGATTATATTTAAGCAGAAAGTCAGCCTTTTGATACGTGTTTAATTTTAGATCTAAGATAGGTGTCGTTTCTTATTTGCCTTTTGTAGATTTAATTTCCATTTCCATACAAGTAAGTTTAACTGCGCACAGATAGTGATCGAACTTACAATCTCAGGGTTGGGAGTCACACGCTGAACCCATAGGCAAACATGGCATTTTTTTAGTTTTAGTATATTAAAACTAAATTAACGAAAATTTAATTTGTTATTAAGTACACTTTGTAAACATAAGCATATTAAAAAATTAGATTCAAGAAGAGAATGCTTGGAAACATGCTGGTCCTGCTCCATAGGACGATCATAGAGCCTTGACAAATCATCATCTTATCTAATTTTACATATTTTTATCTCACACACTGTTTTATTGTTTTTTTTTTATTACTCTTTAATCATTCTACAGTTTTGATATTTCTAAATATGTGAGGAACATGTATACCTACTAATATTACAATAATAGACCTGTAGAGTAATTTTTATTCTTTGTCTTCACACAATATAATTATTTAACTAATCTATACAAATGTTGTAAATTCTTTTTTTAAAGAGTAAGTGAGGCGTTTATACCCCATTCTTCTCCACACGAAACTACGTTTTGGAAGGGGCAACTAGAATCATCTTTATATTTTATTTAACGTTCAAAAGTGCAATTTTTGCTGGTCTAATTGGATTAAATGATTTTGTTTTTGACTTTATTGAGTTACTAAACCATATAATATAGTAAACATTCACCGGGCACGTTTCAGAGCGATTGTCAATATTTGCTTGGGTTATTTACGTATTTCGAAAACTAGCGCGGTTAATAAAATATGTAATAAATAAAGTCGAAAAAGTACCGCAAAAGTTATAAAAAGGAAACCAAGATTCTCCTGACGGGAACGTTTCGGCCGCAATTTATTCCTCTCACAAACACGAGCCGCACTGATTCAATATTGACACTGTCTGAAGACCGTACCTAGGCTATTCCCTTGTGCTCTAGATAAAATCATTCGAGTTTGTAACTTTTAACTTGCCAATCGCAAAGTGCTTTCCGATTGTCAAACTATCAAATTGTACTCTTTTCTGCAGACTTCGAAAATACCGTAGTTTGTTTTTGAACGTGTTTTTTGATATATCGATGTCAGACAGACAGACGTGACCGTTATTGCAAAACAAACACACACATATCGACAAAAAAGGGGATATTAACAACAATTAAAAAAAAAATCCCATTCGGCTCGATTCAAATGTGTAATGCGCGTGTGTGTGCGCACTGGCTCAGCATAATGCTGAGGAGCAGAATGTTCCACGGCGCTGCTCATTCTGCCAGAGACCACAGCAGCTAGTTTGAAAGAAGGAAAAAAAATAATATAATAACAACTTAATAGAAAAAAAAAACAAATATGTACATAATGCTGTCTTGTGTAAAGGTGTATAGCAAATTTTAATAAAAATGTAAATTAAATAAAATTAAAAGTTAAAAAAAAAAAACAATAATTATGTTATATCAATAATGTGAAACATTATTACACTGTGTACGCTAGTGGTAGTATCGTACTATTTAAATAAAGCATTTTAACTAGCAATACTTGACCGGCCAAAATTTCAGGCAATTTTATGAATTTCACGTTTGGCCACTTTCATCTAAAATATCTCCTCTTTAAAATTTGAATTTGGATAACGTCTTGCATGGTAAACAATTCAACTCAGATGGGGAAGTCGAGACCACTTTCAAAGATTTTATTGATTCCTGACCGAATGTCCTATTTTTAGTAAAGGGCGTAATACTACCTATAAGGCAAAAGTGCAGATAGCATCACTGCTACATACTTTGATTAATTAAATATATTCTTTTTAAATAAATCTACTTTTTTTCCTCCCAAACGAAACGCCCATTTCATATGTACCGAATACAAACTTCGCGGCGCAGCCTTTTACAAATGTCTTGGTTAGTGATATCTGTAATTGAATCTTCTTTTATAGGTAGTCATAATAATTATAAATAATACAACAATTAATATATTTGTTCTTAATATATAAATAATAATTACATATTAGCCTTGTAACTGACACACATTTCCTCACGATATTATCCATTACTGCATAACCATTGCAGGTATTCATCGAATATCCACATAGTTTGTATATGGTATTTATATACGGAGATGCCAAAAAAGGCCGCTACCGCATAGATCTTTGTGGATGAGTTGCTAACGTTATGTTTTTGCGTCTTGCATACGAGCCCAGGCTTGTATTTTGCCCATTTAAGCTTTCTAAGTATTAAGCAAACATCTCCTGAGAAAATAAATCTTTAGAAATTAAAACAACGCTTCACGAATTAGTAAATATTGTTGATAATATATTCGAATGGTAATCGCGAAGTTATCGATCAGTATTAATCGCTAAGGGTACGAATTGGACAAATTGATTAGTGCCATCTCCGTATCTGATCGCCGCCGGTGCCCCAGAATGGGTTCAATCCGTCAAAGTCAACGTTAATCCCCTCTTAATGAGTTCAAAAGCTGCAATTGTATAAGGCTTACATGGTGACCCCCGCTCATCAAACTCTGCCCTAATTTCGCTTTACGGACATGACTTTGCGAAACCTTTTTTTACTTCAATGTCAGAATTAAACTCTTGACTCAAGTTATGTTACTTAACATTACTTACTTATATATTTTTTATAGTTCGAACCATAAACAAAATATAAGCAATCATCGCATACTTGAAGCCAAAGTGAGCCCTTTGTTCTTAACCACACCCATAAATTACAATTAAACATTCTCACTTCCGATAGTACATAAGTACAACATAAGTGTCACTTATATTTACGAACTGTTTATAATGTCTAGTTAGTTTTTTGTGTCTCAAGTCCGCTACCCATAATGTTGTCTTAGTTATTAGCTCATGTTTTAAACAATAAAAGCTACTTGTCACCCAGCTTCAAACTTCGGAGTGAGTAGGGGAATAAATTGAAGAGCGAGGTGATACAGGAACGAGGGCAGTACCTAAAAAATGGCACTGGTAGGCCTAAGAGAACAAGTGGAGAAAGGTAGCTAGAAACTAATAGGAACTGAAAATGATAGGAATATTGCCGTCTAACGACAGGAAGGCAGAGACGGACTAAATGTTAACAAAGCAACAAACGAGAACTTCAACAATCACTATAAAGCACGATCTGAATTTCATCAAAAGCAGGACCTGTCTGGGCCTACTTTTCAAAGGCTTCTGCTTGGTTCGCTCCATCGAACTGAGGGCCGCCTTAGCCAGTGCTTCGTCAACAACGACCCACCCCGAATAGCTTACAGGGGCAAACGGGAATGATTACTTCAATATTTATTGCATTTATGTTTAAAAGGTTTGAGATAATGATAATAAATTATTATTATTAATAAATCACTTTTAATTGACTACGGAGTCATTGTTATTATCGACCATTGAATATTCGTTAACCACTGTTAGCGGTCTTAAACCAATTTGACTTTGATGTTATGAAATTATAATAACAAAAGGAGTTGGCACTAACGCCATTAGTCCGATATAATAAATTACTTATTTATTTCTATAACTGGAATAATAATGATTGTAATATTAATTTAAGAAAACACTTTTTTACCGTACTTTAAATTTGCTGATGTTAGTTTATGAGCTCTGTGACATAATAACAATGACACCTGAAAGTGACGCCAATGCTTATAATACTCATATTATATTTATTACTTTTAATAATTATGACTGAAGTTATTATTAAAAAAGACTATAAAATATTCGTTAATTTTTAGATCTAGTAATATTGGCAAATCAAATAAATTCAAGTGTTAGCGGTTATAAACTGATTAGACTTTGAAATATGTAATTTACGAGCTCTGTGACATATAATGACTATGACAGCTGACACCAACGCCATTGCTTTAACATATAAACAATTTAATTGAAATACGTGTATCAGAAGACATACAAATATGTCTTATGCTATAGGATAATTAACAAGTATTTTTAAGTAAATAATTAAACACACACAACCTTTTTAAATTGAACTCTAATTAATATACCAATAAGTGCGTTTCAAGTTATTTCCTTACTGACGTAATATGTCCTTAACAGACCGCAAGCGCATTAATCATAAGCAAAGGAGGACAAAGGACGTTTTTACTCAACACCCTTCAGTGGGGCTTTTCTACATTTGTCACCTTTTGTTGTGGGAAAATAATTCCGACGCTTATCCATCAAAAAACAGGAACTAAGTGATATTTTGAAAATAGAATACACTAAAAACAATTTCAATATCTTTCCAAGGTTGCTCTATGAATTATAAAACCTTATAAGGTATACATAACGCTAATGAGGCGTACGTTTGAGATTTTTAATCAAAGGTGACTTCAGTGCCGTCTAATTTTATGGGTCTCAGACATGCCAGTTTCCTAACGAGTTTTTCTTCATAGGAGCAAATTATAATGACAGCCGTGGATCGAAACCATCTCCAGAGAATGTAAGTGCCTGCTCCTATTTCACCATGCCTTCTGCTGTTCAAACAAACCTTTGTTTTTAATTGATTTTATTATTATTAATTACTTAAGCTGTCATGTGGAACATGTGTGTGATGGTGCAGCCCCTTACAAACATTGTGTTAAAAAAACTTGGCGATTAAAACGATTATTATTTCTTGACGTTTATTTAAGTGTACGTTGTGTTACCTATATTAATAAATGATTTTGATATTTTGATTATACAGTGCCAGAGTTCGAAAATGGACTTAGGGTAGAAAGACATTTTTACATGCTATTTGCAATGGTTTTATTGACTGCCCTGACTTGTTATCGCTTTTACTTTTTAAGACCCCTTCATCACCCAATACAAGACAAATCCAATTATTCGAAATTCCTCGTTCTAAGACCAACTATTTACGAAACTCGGTTATGTATCGCATACCTACAGATTACAACATAAATTACCAGCAAATCGATATATTTAATGTGACTAAAAAATTCTTAAAAATTTTTAAAAACTCAGGTAACTTTTACCAATAATTGCTTTGTTTGTTCCTTCATATTGAATATATATTTTAATCTACCAATCAATCAATCTTAGAACTGTGCTTTATGTTTCTGTTTATATGTGTATTCCGTTTTGGCTTTTGTGTGTAATGTAATTGTTTGGATATTGTTTAATGATTAGCTATAGGAATACTTAAATAAATAAAATAAAATAAATAAATAAGACTAAGACAATTAACTTAAGACTTTTCTATGTATATGGGTGCAATACGGTTCATGCAAGTATTGTTTGAACTAAAATGTAAAGAATAGAAAGCATTTACATGTATATACAACAAAACCAGACAGAAACTGGTTTTAACGGCACAATTTAAGTGTTTAGTTTTAATATTTGCTTACATTATTTGCCGCTTCAATTTGTCAATTTTACACTCACGAACCTCTTCTGATATTGGTTAAGGACATCAAACATAACTGATATATTATATGATGGGACGTATACACGACAAGTACTTATAATGGATTGTTAAACAGGATTAATAAAGTAGTTATTCTGCAACGAGATTTGTTAGTATGAATCAAATGTTTATCTGAAAGTTATATTTGCATTTAGACGATTTTAATTATAAATTAATAATGATGATTTAATAATTAAAATTAACTTATTTACAGTAAGGTATAATTAATAATATTCTCAATTCAAAAGATATTAATAATAATTTTAGAACTTATATTAATAATGATCTTAACAATGTATGTTGAAATTTGAAGATTTTAAGAGTTTATCTCCTCTATTAGTGCAATTATTTAGGAAATTACTATCTTAAATTAGAATATAAGCGTGTTTGGTCTATTAAAAATTCATTAAAAAGAGGTACGTATCACAATGAGCCCGGAATTCTAAAATTAGGACGGCTGTCTGATGACATTTCGTTTGAAGTACAGACATTAAGTATCTCATGCATCAGTTTTTGTAATGAGAAATAAATATTGTGCACTTAGAAAAAATCGGTGCATTGTCGGCTTTGAACCCACCACCTCTGGATTTAAGGTCGCCTTCTAAACGCCAACGCTGTTCTGTCCTCTACCCAAATTAAATTGCCTCCGAGTTTATTCTGAATTTATAAGTTAACATGAAACCGTGATAAAACAAACGTAAAAGTTCCAATCACGGATATATTTCAAAACAAAAAGCTAAAACGGCACCTGGTCGTGTTTTGTTTGTCTAAATAAAATAAATGCAACCTTTTCGTATTAAACTTGTAGGGAAGACAAAATAAGTCGCTGCGTATCGGGGACTTAGGGATTTTCTACATTGTTTATCTAAACTCTTGACAGTTGGTACGAAATCTTGGCAGGTGTGACTTACAAATCCTTTATCTTGAAGCTCAGATGTAACATCGTTTACGCACTCGGTTCACTCGATTTCACTAGGTTTAAATGGCAGGTGAAGTAGTCGATTCCTGCAATTTTATAATTTTAACGACTAATACACACAAATAGATAACACAAATATAGGTTAACGGGCCTTTTGGATTGTCCGTTAATAAGTGAATTGACAAAATTTATATAATTAATAAGTGCCTACTGTGGGTACTTCTTTTTTATATGTAAATAGAACGAAGTTCCTTATCGTGCGTTGGGAAAGGGGGCTAGACGGAAAAAAATAAAACGAAAAGTTTTAACGACGAAGCTAGCGACATCTCTATGACGGAACGGAACATTTTCGTAAAAAAATGTGCATAGGTGTTAATAGATGTCTCTAACTTCAGATTTGTTGCCAAAATGAAACAATTAATTTATAGTTTAAACACTGTAATTACTACAATTGAGCCTACTAATAAGTTTATATTACATTATATTTGTGAAAAATAATAAAAATATACTTTTACTCTAATTAACTAAAAAAAAAATATTTACATAAAAACAACTTCGCAATAATCTACGTAATTAGTGTATCAATAATAAACTATAAAATTGAGGATTGCTTTGCTCTAATTTGTTCCCTTTGTGATATGAATCCTTTGTGTCCGAACTAGGTCGATACAGTTCGCAAAAGTTCGTCATATAACTTGGGAGTAAAAAGTCATTGATTGCACCACTCGAAAATTCAAAAGCAATAGTTATTCCTTTGCTTTCAGTAGCTAATAAATTTTTAAGAGTTTGAAAAGATATAGTTTGCGGGAAATCGAGAGAATATTGAAAACGGAAAAGTAATGGAACAAGTAGTCGCCAATTCGTCGAATTTTGAACGTATTTTACTGCGAAAGTTTGTCGTCTATAAATTCATGTTTGCACACAAATGTTTTGCATCGTCGATCATACTAGATTTTAACGTTATTAAGTAGCTACTTGAAAGCTTTGATTTGTGGTTCTGTATTATATGCATTTGAAATGGGGTTTGAATAGATATGAAATTTACGTCGGAGTAAGAGCATAAATATATTATTTCGTTCAAATCGAAACGTATTTTATTTGCCGTCACCATACGTCGATGAAGAATCACACGTCTTAAAGTTCTAACTAATTTTAATTTCAGTTAACCAGGATATATCATGTCATCAAATAAACGGATTGTCTGATGTTTAAACAGAGGTTCTGGGTACGATTCCCGGGAAAACATACATTATTACATAATATACTTTTTATATAGTACACAAAAGATATTAAACTCTCAACAAACAATTGTTTTCAGCAATTGCTATAGGACACTGTTTAAAGTTAAAACACGCATTGCTCACAAGAAACTTAAATAAAAAAACATGAAAAAGTGATAAAAGAATTTACAAAACGGAGTTGTGAAACAAAATGTAGATAGCAAGTGAAATGGCAGAAACTCAAGGGAGAGACATTAACTTCATATATGTAAATGAAGAAGATGTTCGAGACGGTTCCGTGTAATTATACTTTATATACGTGACTGATGATACTTAAATACTTTTACCTTAAGGATAATATACCTGTCACAATAATTATTAAAGTATCCTTTTTGATACAAAACAAGGCGAACCAAACTATTTTAAACTCCTCTGTCTAATATTTACTAGCAAATAGATACTCGTGTATTTAATCTAACTATAAATTCTTATAAGCTAATATAAAAATCTATGGTTTCCTATTAGATAGAATGGCTTTGTTATTGTTATTATATTGAACACATAGATTACATGAACATATAAAATATTGTTAACTGTGTTATGTGTTTATGTTTGAATATTATATATTTGGCTTTTGTGTATTAATAATATAATTATTTAGATATTGTATAATAAGTAGATGTTGGTATACTGAATAAATTTTAAAATTAACAAATTGTTTGATAAAAATATGTTAATGGAGATTGGAATTGACAGAAAGCAGATCTTATGTTTAGTGATACCTGAATAATTGCACTGTCAGAATGTACGCAAAGGTTTTTGCCTGATACATATTGTTGATTTTTAGATCTACTTTGATATTTAATATTAATATTAAAAATTTATTTTTATATTGCTTTTGAAAAAAAAACATATTAGTCTATAAATAATATAGGCATTGACTATGATGATATGTTTCATGTAATGTAATATGTAACTATGATAATTCTACCTTTTTACACGAATTTGTACGCCATTACATGTGGCAGGATTAGCGAAGTTTAGATTGTACCACCATAAGATTTCTGGGCTATATTCTTACAAATACATTATTATTTAACCCCATATTGTTGGACCCAGGACTATAAATATCAGGACATCATAAAAGGACATGAAGCAGTCCGAAAGAGGTTTTGTTAAATCATATAATTCTTTACAATATATAGTTATTTGTTTAGTTTGTTCACAACTACATACACAATCAAACTCGACTGCGAACCGATGTATTTTGGCATTCGAAACGAGAAACTTCCACCAACTGGCGGGAAGTGGTACACAACAGGGCGCAGGATTTCACTATATATTAATTTGGAATTCTTTTCATATATTCGGACTAAGAAAGAGCATAGCGATATTACTCGTATGAATGGCTTCACTATAAGGGTCTATGGCATTTTTTAAAACAGAAGATGGACATGGTCATCCCCTGACGGGCGCTTTAAAAATGAGATCGACTATATACTTACTAATAGTGCCAGATAATTCGAAGATTGTCATGTCATTTCAAGTTTAAATTTTAACACTGATCAAAATGGGGGAGGCCTTTGCCCGTGGGCACACAGAATCAGTTATCGTAGATTAACGAAAACAATAGCTATGTATATATTATGTATAGTGTATTCTGATATAAGGCTATAAATATAATTAGAAAATCAAAACCAATTTAAAAAGTTTGATCCCTGTGGCAGGGCATACCTTCAACGCTGGTAGCTCGCTGTTTTGCAAGCATTTTGCTCTGGGGTCACCTCTACTATCTACCAGGCACCAACTTAAGTCTTTAATTAGCGCCTACTTGAACCAAACGGCTTTACTCAAAAGGGAGCAAAATGCTAGTTGGAGGAAAAACTCCTATATTTCAGCTGTTTATTATTTTCCGCCTGCTTCGCGGCCATCCCAGATTTTTTTGCTTCAGAGAGGCGAGACGAAGCATACGTTAGATATTAGTTTGAAGAAATAAAACTTCTAAAAAGGTTAAAATTTGTATTTTAACCTTTTAATAATATTGTTAAACTCAAACGTTCTGATTAAATAGATTAAGATAAATAAACTTAAGTAATTGAAATACGTTTTTATTAGTAAATAATTTTGTTTGGCCTGAATATCAGAATAACCTAAATATGAAACATAACGAACCTCATTCTAAGCAGATATGATTATTCAAATATTTGCCTACTACGCTACGAAAATTGAATTTTCATTAGAATATTATTTTAGGGCTAGACTGCTTTATTTTATCCTTAATTATTGTAATTTATATTCAAAAAATTTACTTAAATTTATGCATAGAATTTTTTAAAAACCTAGGCTACGAGATTGCCAACAAAGATTTAAATTGTTGTTTTTCTGTATATTCTAGACATATAGCAACGTTTACCTACCGGGCCCTCAGCGGTTCGTCTAATTGGTTCGATTTAATAATAATAATAAAAGTCTTTATTCATTTTAAGTACATTTTCTTTTCAAAGTGTAAGATTTGGAAACCCTTTTAAGTAAAAATACCTGTGTTAGGGTTCCCAGCTCTTCCATAACAAACTTAATTACTTAAAATAATGACATTATTTAACCTATTTTTTTTTTTGAACCGCATCCTTTTTATTTTTATTTTTTGAACAGTCTTGAGTGAGTACAAGAGTAGTGCATGAGTAAGTGTGTGGGTGTAAATGTGTGAGAGAGTGAATGAGTGAGTGAGTGAGTGAGTGAATGAGTAAAATGTATTTACATCGTGGGTCTCAAAAGCAGCTCTAACACTGCATAAGGCGTCATCATAAGCCAGTCTTTTATTAGGGTTTTAAGGTTGTAGGCGGTGAAAGGGATGTTAAGCAGCCTATTTAATTTAATTCTGATTTCTTTTAAGACAATACATTCTGCCGGTAAAGAAGGTATAATGAAAAACAAACAAAGAAGTATATTTGTCTCATTGGAAGTTAACGCTGGTTCAGATTGTGAAGGGAAAATATTCCTTCATGTTAAATATTTTTATACGCACCCAATCTGCTATACTTTATACCAGTTAAAAGCACTAAACTTTTTACATTTGTATCTGTTATATGTCAGGTCAGGTCAACCTTCCATGCCTGACACACGTTGTTTCCATCCACGAGTGTGGAGTGTTAAATGCGCACAAAGAAAATCCATTGGTGCACCGGGAATCGAACCTATGACCCCAGGTATGAGAGTCGCACGCTGAAACCACTAGGCCCACACTGCTAATCAGATTATAATAACAGTTATGTAAGTTAAATAATATACAATAGTCAATACGCATAAAAACTAATCATTTTTATCATAAGCTATTTAAATTTTTCTCTCTCAGACTTTATTCGTTTAAAATTTCGTAAACTCACAGCTAAAAATGCATTTAAAAGACAGCTTTCCGTCTGCACAAACAGTAACTTTATAAAAAGCACCGAAAGTGCGCAGTAACTTGTGTTTACAATAAAATCCACACCTCGAGGGTCCACACCTAACGAGGAAATAGTGGTTGTAAATCACGGGAAATTCGTTCTTATTGAATTTTCCTTTTGTAAACGGAAGCGCGCTTTTTGCTTGGATGCCTTTTGATATTAAGTTTTTATGCAAAGACGCTGATAAAGGACTTTTAAAGTATACTATTTTGTGTAGATGAAGTGTTTGTGACTTCTTGATTTGAATTTTTTTATGAAAAACAGTTGTTTGTGTTTTTAATAAAACAGGGAACAAGGGGCTCACCTGTATTAAATTACCCTTATGTCGTATTGCGGTGACATCGAACTAATAAAGAGAAACGAAAGTTTTATCGAAGTTTAACTCTTAGCAAATTTGACTGAAAAATATTGAATTACTTTTTAAATTGTTCTGAAAACATATTATTAATAAGCTTAGCAAATAATATTCTTATAATCACACGAATTATCATATCGTAATTTACGAATCTCATAAAGAAGCTTCAGTAAATCATAATCCACAAGAGAACAATTTGCTATTAAAAAATACATATTAAATGACTCGGCGACGACGCTCAAAAAACATCTAAAACCCTGTATTTTTGGGTGCCAGTTTTCTCACAATGTTTTCCTTTACTACACAAGCGAGTGTTAAATGGACGGAAAGCTCATTGGTGCACAGCCGAGGATAGAAGCTACAACCTCAGGGATGAGAGTCGCATCTTGAAGCCACCAATTTGAATTAAGAATTCTTAGGCCACCAATTTGAATTAAGAATTCTTAGGCCACCAATTTGAATTAAGAATTCTTAGGCCACCAATTTGAATTAAGAAGCCTTAGGCCACCAATTTGAATTAAGAATTATTTTTAGAGAATCTACTGTCTAAGACACGACACGTTACGTGACGTTACACGACTGACGTTATAACAAAGCAATAGTTATGCTTTTTTTATAGTGGGAAATACGTGGAAACTTATATGTAAAAGTGAGGTGTATGATGTTAGCGAGTTAGGAAAACTCTTAATTCCAGAGTTTTCGCGTTTGGGTTGCCAATCGTTTAGGAATTGGTAAGATTTTTCCTAGAAGTATTCTTAGTCGAATTGGTTCGGAAATACTTTTGTGGGTAGGTTGCCTTTAATCACGCTCAGTTGTGGAATGACGGACGTCGAGGTGACACGGGTGGAATTTCGTATTCTGCATCAACGTCCGATGATGAAACGGAGTTGCAGGTATTATACTGATAATAAAATTAGTCATCGTGATTAAAAAAAAAAACACCAAAAAACCCTTGTCACAATTCCTCGATTTCCGAAAAAATTTGATTTAGGTTCCTTCAAGGAACCTAAATCAATTCTTAAAAGGCCTGCAACGCACTCGCAAGCCCTTTGGCATTGAAAATGTCCATGGGCGGAATCACTTAGCACCAGATGAGCCTCTTGCTCGTTTGCGCTCTGTTTTATACAAACAGTCCCCATTCTACAACATGCATATGAAATAATATTTTATTTCAAAATAATCCTGTACTCAAATATCATTTAATTTGCAAATGATTCTGCATGAGACCGTGATTAAATTTTTAAATGTATTAAACTTTTAAAACCCAGACGTTTTTACACGGCCGCGGCGTATAATATGAGCTTTAGACTCGTAATAATATTTATATAAGATGTCTGGAATATTTGAGGTGAAATAATGAGGTGAAAAGTCCGAGCAAGCGATGGCTTTTCATGGGCGGTCATCCGTGTACACCGAAGTGGGAGTTAAAAATACTGTTAAAGTTTACGATTATCATAAGAGGATCCGACGGAATGTATTAAAATAAAAACTTTATTAAAAATCAGAACAAACTTTTTAGGTCTAGCCCTCAGGGCCTTTTTAATTTGCTAGGTAAGTAGGTGATCCTGTGCCTGACACACCCAGTTTTTGGGTTTGAGTAAGCCGGTTTACTCACGATGTCTTCACCGTTCGAGGGAATGTTAAATGCACAGAAAGAAAGTCCATTAGTTATTAGTCCACAGCCGGGATCGAACCTACGATCTTAGGGGTGAGAGGCGCAAGCCAACACTGCTCGTATGTTTGTTTTCTGAATGTTTTTATTATTACAAATACTTTTAGAGCGCTTTCCTTTCTTGCCATCACCAACCACATTTATTTATTTAGTTTACAACATCATACAGAGTACTAAATCTACGGCATATTTTACAAAATCTTCCATCTGGACGTGGATTTTATTGTATGACAATTGAAGTAAATATAAGTGATATAAAAACTAATAAAAAATACAATTAAAACATATATAAGATAAAATAAGCACATAGTAAGCAATTAAAAAAATTACCAGAAATTTTTGCTAAATCAGAAAAAAATCATCATCAGAACAGCGAATTAGGTTCGAATATATACAGTTCCGAATAAGCTGTGTTCAATCCGTTAAAATCGCAAACAATTCGAACCTTCTCGATATTTAGCACTTAATGGTGCATACATGCTGTGGCCAAATACTTACGACCCACCATGGGTAGTAAAGTATATATATAAGTAAATTTATACAAAACTTTAATTGTATCTTAGGAATATCAAAAAAGTATTCGTTTTATTTTCTCGTGAATCACCTTGACGTCCATCGTTCCACTACTGAGCGTTTGTTAAGGCAGTTTTTGCCGCGCACCAGCACTAAGTGGAATCAGCTCCCACTGAAGTATTTCAGTACCAATTTGACTAAGCGTATTTTAAAAAAAACTTACCAATTCTTGAAAGGCCGGCAACGCACTTGCGAGCCATCTTAATGTGAGTGACTCTTAACATCACTTATTATAAGATGAGCCTCATTCCCGCATGCCTCCTATTACCATGTAGTTATATCTCTCAAACCGCTTTTATTTCATTTATTTATTTATTTATTGTATACATAATCTTAAATAGAAGGAGTTGGTGTGGTGGAAACACAAACTGGACACAGTTTTTCTGTCCACCAGGACGTCGAAAATATTTAGATATTTAACTTATATACATACTAAGGCCAGTGATATAATATACAATAAAACATTTTTACCATCAAACCATCAAAAATTGCACAAACAACGTAATAAACCAATTGAAACATTGCCGCTTCATAGATAGCCGGTGCAAGAAACCTGTTCTTGACGAGAATAGATAATCATAAAATATTTAATTACTACAACAAATATTATTTGCCGTTTGCATTATAATGCGATTGCTCAATCGTGATGAGAGAATTTTTATAAAAGTACCCACCGTCAATACAGAATTTTATACTATATAATAAGTACGAAGTACATATCTAGTTTCGTAATATACCAAGAAGAAAGACACACAATTGTATTTCAAATTTATACTTACCGTTACCTATTATAAAAATAAAATACAAATATTTATTTACTTATTAACAAGTGATCATAAAGCTACACGTTTTTATATTTTATGAGGGTTTTTTAAAGATTATAAATGCTGGTATAAGTTTGCCAACTCTTGACTTGAAATTTCAACGCAATTTTTCTAAACAGAAAATGTTATATCGTCACCTCGAACATGAACACTCCTAGAGTAATGAGCGAAAATTACGAAAAACCTCCCTTAAATCGAGCTATATCTCGACGAAGGTTGAATACTGTGTAACAGACTTTATAATCGGATTAGAACATGCTTCGTTTTGTAACATTTCAAGTGAATTTATTTTAACTAAAGGAACGTACAGTTTTTAATAGTTGACTCAAAAGTAAAATGATAAAAAAACTTAAAAGAATCAGCTGCCAACTGAAGTATTTTTGAACCAATTCGCCTGACGCCCGAACCCAATAATTAATCCACAATCTGAGATTGAAAACAATGTGAGATCAGACCGTGACAGTCAGTCAGTTTACACTCATTTGATAATCAATATAAACTAAATAAAACCGTACAAATAATATTAAAATATACATGTCTATGTTTAAAACATATCAAATAACTTTCTAAATATTTTAAAAACTGGTGTGAGTTAAAATCTTAAGATAGGATATTGGCACAGTTGAACTATCATTTTCATACAAAGGTCTATCCACAACGGTATATCGATAGCAATCACAATTCGTCGATTGGTTATTGGCACATATTCATCAATATTTGCATTAAGATGTCTATCTCAGATAGTCAGAAATGGATTAAGATAGGTTTGTGTGTTTGGGCGTTAGAGTTGGTGCGACGACCTGGTGGAGCTGGCTGGCGTGACTCGGCAAGCTCAAGCAAGGGAATTTTGGAAGGGCGTGGAGACGAATCATTGGATTCTTAAAAGTAGCGTTAGCTATTGGTTTTATATTTAATTGTAACATTTTGAATAATAATAGGCTTTATTTTTTATGCCTCTATAGATAAAAAAATACCACTTCAATCATTCAACCAATACTAGAATTATAAATTTATATGGCGACGTAAGTGTCTTTTTTCCTAAGAGTCTCTAGATGGGGCATCGATGATACACAAACCTTATAAACTACAACAACAATGTATTATATCAATGTGTAAGTAATTCTCACAGCTGTTAACTGACCGCAGAGGTAAAATGATATGTATATAAGGTCAAAAATATCAGTATCGCAATACGTTTAAACGTCAGCTAATACTGACGGTTGTAAATCTTACAGCACTAAGCTTTTAAGTTATCCTTATACACACGAGGGAAGCACTGTCGCAGTTGGCTGGAACTCCGGCTGCCTTGCCAAATATGTCGCAACAGATAGCAGCGTACTTTCACGTTAAGATTTACAACGCATAGTTCAGATCAGCCTCGATGTTCCACATTCAGCGAATCCCATTTCCGATCGAGTTATAAATACACTTTATTTTTCAGCTGTCAGAGCGAAAATTTGAGTTATGGCCTGGTTTGTTTTATTTATGAACAATAACTATATTTATGGATAAGTAGCAAACTATGTTATATTTAATGAGATAGACGGTTTGGGTTTAAATTGAATATAGATCACATTGAATGAAAATATGGTATACGATTTCAAGGTTGATTCCAGCGGAAGTTACAAGAATTATAATTGGGATACAAAAATGTCGGAATCGGTATTGTTCTTGGTAGTTACAGATATTCTTGACCGCTGTACGCCCTTGACTTGCGAACTGGTAGTAAATTTAAATTTAGAATCAATTTCACATCTTTTCTGTTGACGTTCATAAGTATACTTGGTTGCCTATATGAATAAAGTAATTTTCAGTTTGACTAAGGTGTCTTGTGTCTTTTCCGAAATCTGTTGAGTCTATCTCACTTATTCACAAGAACTTAATCAATTTTTGGACTCTGAACTAAAGTCTGTTTTTCGTCTTTACGTCAAATCGTGTTTATGAAGAGACAAATCATTCTTCACAAAATTCAAATTTCTTATTGTCTTCAAAAAAAATATTTAAATGTACAATTTTGGTCTTTTTAATTTAAGCACATAATAAAATTAATGATATAACAACTTTTCTAGTAATACCCTTTTTAATAAGTAGCATATCATAGTGAAATACAATTATTTGATTTATTTGACGTTATGGCCTATAGCCTAGACGAGGAAAAGGGTGTCCACAGTGAGTCTCCATCGCGTTTGGTCTATTTACCGAAAACAATTACAAGCTCACTAGCTATTAATAGTTATAAAAATATATGTAACCGGCTTGCGTTAGACTCAAAAAGTCGTGTAACAGGCAAACAAGGCCGATTATTTGCCTATTAGATTGACAAATGATCATCAAACAGATAAAGAAATCTGAAGCACATACGCAAAAAGGTTTTAGAGCCACATATTTCCCTATTCCTCATTATATATTTTCCCAAAACATATTTATTTGTAAAGCCGATACAAATTGTCTCCGATCAATGATATTACACCCCATATCATTAAATCGTTGATAGGAATATCAAAATTTCATTCGGTTCACAAACCACCCTCATGACAAGAAAAGCCGTAATCTTGAGAGTCTCCTAAATAAACAGATCCATATTTATTTATTGATTTATTTTATCCTTTATCGCCTTATACAAAAACACACATAACAAAAATAAAAAAACAGTTACAAAAGTTATAAGGCAAAGGGCGGCCTTATCGCTTACAAGCGATTTCTTCCAGGCAACCCTAATGAGAGACAACGATAAAGAAACACCAATAGAGGGTAGAGTACAAAAAATGAAAAACAATTAACAAAAAAAAAAACAAAAAAACTTAAAACAAACGTTAACCTATTAAGTGCGTGAGAAGATCCAGACGTCTATCAGGTTCTGGGGAGTAAATAGACTCAAAGTTATCAGCAAATATTTCTGCTATCATTGATGGCTCAACAACAAGTTCATATGCCTCATTTTTTTAAAACCGATGCGATTCCTGTTACAGAGCTGAATTGTTTTTTAATGTATGCATAAAAAGATTTTGAACCAGTATCAATGACATTTGATTCAAATTCGCTTCGTCGTTTTCTTGTAAGTTGTATTTGATAATCAAAAATGTTATTTGTCGTTTAAATAGATTAAATATGCACGATAACGTTATATAAAGACGCTACGAGTTTTATCAAAGGTAAAAAGAATACAAAAACTAAGTTATCGAATGCCGAGTCTAATCTGTGATTGACTTAATTTTATAAAAGTTATACAAATAAATATTACCTTCACGAGATTGCAATACTCAACATTACTGTGTCTTGATTATAGTATATTGAATTAGTTTGATATACTTTCTTTAATTTACACAAAATATAAATCAATCATTTCTTTCTAAAGACATTTAAAAAATATTAAATACGCAACTAACCGAATATTGTTGATATATCTTGTCTATTCAAAACTTTTAATTAATTAATTATTTGAGGCAAGAGTTTACCGTATCGACGGGAAGAACATTATATGTTTGACAGTTCTGAAACCCATGGACGTTTTTTTACTAGAACGTTTACAAAATTCGCGAAAGAGCAAGACTACGTCGGAAGATCTAGTAGTTACCAGGAGGCCTTGTTCTTAGATGAACGGGCAAGCTCCCTCTACATTACAATTATTCAAAGGAAAATGTCTTTAAAGTTACATAAGTAAAAAAAAAATTTGTTTTGTGATTTACCTGATTCACCATTACACATATTTACAACACTTCCAAGATAACAAACAACTTATAACAATATAATTAGAACTATTGCCAAACGTTTTATCTTCGAGGTAGAGTTACTAGAACTATGTAGTACGGATAAAATACAACAAATAAAATACCATGAAAGTCGGTGCCAGTTTAAGTTCGAAAAAAACCGACAGTGTTTCATATATTAAGATAATACAAAACACTAAAACAATTATTAACCCGTCAATAATACGTCTCAACAACAAAAGCCCGCAGAAGCCTTAAAAATGAAGAACACTACATAAGATGTTGAGAGAACTAGACAACGCTCATTTGTGGATACTATATTACAGCGCTCGCATTTCCAAGTACTATAAAAAACTTAAATAAGTAAGTTTAAGAGCCCTCAAGTAGCGAAACGTCTGAGATGTACTTGTTCAGTTTAACGTATTAAAATATATTTTATTGCATTTACCTTTGCCTGGTAGATGTTTTCAGTTTAAGAAAAACATGTAATAATTTGTGATAAATACATGTTATTCACGATTATTTATGTAATACATATCTATAATAATATTATTGTGGGTTTAATTTGTTGATGCTTGGGACCATAATCTCATATATACTTTTTAGACCGACGATTGTGTGTTATTTCTAATTGTATGTATAGATTTTGCAGTGGTGTTCCATTTGGCTTAAATCCCAAAATTATGGTACGAGGCACAATCATCTTCGATTTCCTATCAAACTTAAAGTTTGTGAGAACAATGTCCACCAACCCGAGAAATATAATGACATCCCCATCCACAACTAACATATAGATTATATATAAACTAGTGGACAAAAAAAAAATTCTATAATAAGGGTTTTAAGAAGATTAAAAAAAATAGTTAAATCATTTTGAAAACGCAATCACTTTTCATACCAACTGCAATTTTGCACAGTAAACATTGTGCTCTATACAGAATTGACAAAATTCAAATATTAACATTACAACATTTTCCAAAAATTCGTTTTCGCAAGATACAAAGACAATTTTTTCATCAAACACAAACTCAAAATCTATCTTTATTCATATAGGTAAACATGTACACTTATGAACGTCAAAAAAAAACCAAATTAAATTAATTGTAAATTTACATTTACAACCATTTGACTTGACTAAATTCTGGTGTTTTAAAAAGGTTAATAAAATTCTGTAAGTTATTTGATGGAAGTATATCTCACAATAACTAAGCACCTCGCTGTTTGTTCGTTAGTTGTCACCTCGTGTTCCTCCTCATCCTCCATATATCACAGCTGTATAATAAACTACCCACATATAGAAAAAAATACTGAACTCATTCAAATTGAAGCTAAATGAATATGTTACACAAAATTTCTTTAAAATTTACTTCTTATAATCACTTTTAGTGCATATTATTTTAGTTGCTTTTGCTTTTAAGTGTATTGCATGTACTATATATCTTTTTATTGTGATTTTGTAAGAACGACTACAATGTAATGTTAAAATGTTCTCATGCAAATGACAGTTTTGTCTTTTTTAAGAAATAAAGTCTTTAAACCCATATACCTAATTTATTGCAAATTTTGTTAGTCTCCACCAAACATTTTCACGTGAGTCTATCGTTCTTAATAGTCTTCCAGTCTTTTTTGCTATTTCTATTAAGTCAGCCCACCGTCTGTTTGGCCTGTCCACTCTTATCAACTCCCTTGTGGTTAAGGCAAGTAACGTTTGCATTTTAAATTTCTATAAAACCATTATGATTAACCGGCTGATAATTGATCAAGATAATATTTAATCGTTCAACTAATACCACCTTTATAGCGTGTGCGAGTATTTTGATCATAAGTATGACACCAATTTATTATATGACATTATTAAAATTAATGTGACATTTGCTTGCCTATGTCTGATTGTGAATATAAAAAAAGTCACTATGTATAAAACAGTATATTTAAGTGTGTGTCTGTTTAGTAGAAGCAAAATTAAGAATTCTGTTTATGAATTAGTTTATTGCTCTAATAATATTTCGAGAATTTTAAACGTTGTGTGAAACAGGCGAACTCTTGGTCAATCAACATCCATCGGAACACGCCGTAACGAACGGAACGCATTGTTTTAAATTCTCATCACCAGAGGTCTTTAAAGAATATTGGCCAAATAGTCTGGAGGCTATCTGATGGTAAGTGATACCGCCCATGAACACTCAATGAAATGCCGGCCTTACAAGAATTGGTACGCTCATTTCATGAAGGACCGTCGGCGCATTGGTTCAGAAGTACTTCAATGTAATGCAGAACCAGCTACTGTTCCACATAGCGGTAGTGCGCCGCAAAAACAGTTGTGAACGCTCAGTTGTGGAACGACGTCAAGGTGATATGGGTGGAATTTTATATTCTTCCTCAACGCCCGGTGGTGAAATTCAAGAACTCCTTTGAACACTCAACCCACTCTCCCAGGTGGGGAGTGTTCGTTAACATCAATAGCTGGAGCAATGCCAGTTTTTTTTATTTCGAACGCGATTTTCTATACGCTTAAAACGCTTAGTAATATTTTCAAATTAATTAAATTTGGTTTTGATAGATTTCATTTTACCCATTGCTAAACGTATAGAAAGTTAATAATAAATAAATTTATCAAATCATCTCTTTTGTGTATTCGAAGCCGGAGTGAGCACCCTGTATACTGTAAAGTGTTAAACTATCACGCGATCCAGCCATCAAGCTTTTCATGATCCTGTCTCAATGCAAACGTTCATACAAAGTTGCCTAATGTGAAATCCCTGGGAAATAGTTATAAGCCGCGTTTTAATGACAATACAGGTTGGTATTTAACCCCAATTTAACTGTTAATAAAGTTAATATTTAAAAAAAAACCAAACCAATTTCATAAAGTTAAAAACCGAAAAATGTTTATTTTTTTGGTTAATGTTTCAGTCAAATCAAATGTCTAGTGCAAATAAGCGAATACCAAGGAAATATTACTGTCTAACTTTACTTTTTTTATTTTTGTCTAACTTATCTTGATAAATGTTTCTTATAGAACAGGTGGCAAACAGTAATTGTTAAGCCTATCTGGACTATCAATGCTATAGGGATTGCGTGTGCGTTGCCGGCATTTTAAGAATATGTACACACTTCTTGAAGTCGCATTGGGTATTATTACAGAACAGATGGTAAACAGCCAAGAGGCTCATCTGATGTTAAGTGAGCCACCTATGGACACTACCAATGTCAGAGAGATCGCGAGTGCATTGCCAGAACAAAAAAACCGCGCGGCTGCCCACCCACTAGGTGGACTGAGGACAAGGAGAAAAATAAAGCAAGCCTACGTTTAGAAATTGACTGAATAAAGAGACTGTTGACGATGATGATTACTAGGAATCGATTGCGTTTTGGTTCAATGTTCAACACTTAGCCGCAAAAAGCTGGAGAAAAGTGGGGGAGGCCTATGTCCAGAAATGGACCAAATAGAGATGAGTGATCATGATGATGCTTACTAGAAATCGATTGTCTTTTAGCCACTAAGTTCAATTTTTACCAACAAGCCACAGGAAGCTGGCGAAAAATTGAGGAGACCTACGTCTAGAAAAAGGCCAAATAAAAAGGCTGATGATGATGAATACAAGGAATCGATTGAATTTTAGTTTAATGTTCACCACTAAGCCACAGGAATCTAGAGAAAAATGGAGATGGCCTACGTCCAAAAAAAGACCAAATAAAAAGGCTGATGATGATGTTGATTACAAGGAATCGATTGAATTTTAGTTTAATGTTCACCATTAAGCCACAGAAAGCTGCCGAAAAATTGAGGAGGCCTACGTCTAGAAATTGACCAAATAAAAAGGCGTTTAAAATGTAATCGATTTATAGTAATCGTGATGATTATGATGATTACTATAAATCGATTATATTTTGGTTTAATGTTCACCACTAATCCACAAAAAGCTGGAGAGAATAGAGATGGCCTTCGTCCAAAAATTGACCAAATAAAAAGGCTAATGATGATGATGATTCCTAGGAATCTTAGCCTTTTGGTTCATAGTTCACCATCATTACGAGACGATACTTTTAAAAAACGTGTTATGTTTAATAATTCTACTTACATTGTACAGATAAGGTGTTATCAAGCGCCGTTAAATTGTCAATTGTCAACTCATAATAAAAGACCTAGAACCTACATCGTATTGTATAATCTGCCATTGAATTAAGTGGGATCTCCGTTAAGTAAACGGACCATTTCAATCATTGACCCGGCTAAGTGACATTCGTTGAATATAGTTAGCAAATAGACGACGTTTATGCTCCAATTTGTGTCAAGTAATGCTTCTAATAAACTCTTACTTGCGGAGAAAGATTAATTGGAAAAATATATTTGCTTAATAATTTTTTGTTCTATTCATTTTCTTGCAAAACAATAAGTGATCGTAGAGATTTCAGGTGCTTTTGGGTTTCGTATAGAGGTAGGCTAAGGTTAAGGTAAGTTACAGGAATTAAATTAGTGAGCAATGCGCAGGAATATGACGCGGCACTCGCGAGCCCTCTAGCATCGAGAGTGTCCATGGGCGGCGGTATCACTTAACATCAGGTGAGCCTCCTGCCCGTTTGCCCCCTATTATATAAAAAAAAATGTTAATTTTCAACTTCTGGACGATTTTGCTTGCAATATTACTGTTTATGTATAGTAGCCATTTATCGCCTAACAATACCAAAAAACTATTCTTTCAGTTTAATCCTAGAGTTACTAGAACTAAAAAAAACAATATGAGCCTACGGCTCGCTTTTGTGCTACTTTTACTCATTCAGTACTTGCTCTTACTACTAATTACTAACTATGCTGCATATATTGATACAGATACATGTTAAAACAATCTTCTAACTTACTCTAATTTGTTTATAATGTTCTTAATAAGGTTTAAGTTTTTTATTTAGTTTTAGTTATATTACTTTCTTTGTGAACATTATATATTATGTATGTACTTTGGTCTTTATTTTGTGATTGCTCGTTTATTTTTTCCCTTGCTAGCTTGCTTATGTTCAAATATAATTTATGTGTATGTTACACAAAAATTTGTGATGTCGTATTTTCTTGTTTAATTTTATGATAACACGTTTTGGAACTTATTTAAATAAATAAATAAATAGTTAATATGTGTTTACTCACGTAGCAGTCATTCCTGCAAAACTGCAAACTTTTCAGAAAAGTAAATTTAAATTTTTCCCCAATTTATTTTAGTTATTTATTTTTACTACTATTCGGTGTTACTGTGTGCGTGTCAAAAATGCTTGCTTGTGTTAAAACTAATTTCGTCAACTAAGTAAGTATGGAAATAGCCTTAGATATCAATAACAATTATAATTAATAAAACAATAGTTGATAAATATTTGATTAGAAATTTAAATAACTTAGGCGATGTACAACTCGTCGTTTATGTCCAAAGTCGCTGAAACTCCACAGTAGCATCTTTGTATTTCAATCTAAATAAACAAAAGTTATATATTTCCAGATAAATATGTTAGATAGGCATATATCCGTATAAGAAGTTACAAAAGATTTTATTTCCCTTGGGTTTAATTATTAATCCCACTACAAGATCAAGTTTACAAATTATATTCGAATAAGAATTTGCGTTTACTCACTGATAACTTAGGATAGAAGTTAGTTAAACTTGTTCAAGCGTGGATTTTATAAATAAATTATCTAGTAATTTTATCAGGATCAAGCGGCACGTTCAAAACTTTAGCTATTTCTTTGTTTTCTTATAAAAACACGCGTAAAACACAAAAGTTTTGTAGACACTTCCCTTTATTTGCAATTTTGTTTTGTTGCCTTTTCATGTTTACGTCGCGGAAAAATATTATTGTAGCTGGAATACACTCTATCAAAGTTTAATAAAACCTTTTTAACTGAATGCTAATTTATTATTCAAAAGAAATAATAGTAGCGATGTATTTGATAAGGCAGTAAGTTCCTTGTGTTAGTAGATATACATATATATTAAATTCAAAAGTTTAAATAACATACTAAAACCATGCACACATTATGTACGAGCAATCTGATCTGCTTTTTTTCTTCACGACCAGCTCAAGACTGTCTCCTGCGAGACTTTAACCTCGGCTTGGGCCGCCAAGGGCTGACAATCGCCTGAACTTCTCACTTCAGCTGCTACAGCTCACTGAGGTGACCGAAGTGCAAAGTAATGGAATCCTCGCCTTGCCGGTTTTTTACCCTAATCTTACTAAATTCTACCTGTATTATCTCGACGACCGCCGTTCCACAACTGAGCGTTTTTAAAGCAGTTTATACCATTGTGTGGAACCAGCCGCTCATTGAAGTATTTCCAAACCAATTCAAGTCGAAGAAAAAGCCGGCAACGTACTCGCGAGTCTTCTGACATTGAGTGTCTTCCCGATTTCACCGCCAGAATGAAAAAAAACAAGTTTCAACTTCCTGGCAAAAGATGGGGTTAATGTTATGAAAACATTTTTATAGGTTATTAATTTTTATTAAATGACTGGTGTATTCTAAGCATTGTTCTGATTTATATGCAATACATAAGTCTTTAAATGTTATGTTAATTTAGTGCTACACTTGCGTACCCAAGACAACATCAGCCGGTACTTTTTAACTTTCTACAGAGATTTATAGATACGTCCAAACATTTAGAGACGGGTGTAACTTTTATTAATGCAGAGTTTGGTTATGTGGACTTTTCGAGGCCACGAATAGGGAATTCCTAAGTACCGTTTAAATGAACTCATATTAGTCCAGGGAAGATGGAAGAGGGCAAGGAGTTCTTTGATATTTTTGCAAGATACCAAGAACCAAATCGTGCAGTGCGGTACTTGGGGATTTCAACGACGAACTGCAAGCTCTAGCTAGATGAAGCGTTCGAAAGAAGATTATTTTATACATACATGTCTTCACAGAGACATCATGGATCATTACGATCTGGCCTATCTTACGAATTTAAAAGAAATCACAATTTGAAAAAGTTTAATATATGTATGTGATGGTTATTATTTAGCAAACCAGCACTGAAGATGCCACTAAAATGCTGTGCACAGATATAATTCAGATTTTCACATGTTGTGAGGTGTGTAAAAACTGTGTGTATGTATTTAATCAATCTGTTTTCTGTTTCTGTACGAAAATGTAAAATAAAAAAAGTTAAGTAATTTACGTCTAATCTATACTCAAAAGGTATTTAACATGAGAAAGGGTTCAATAACACTACTTAGAGTTTTTATTGCGGGGATGACACTCTGTCCTTGTGTTCTATTTTTTATCTCACTGTTAGCACTTAATACACTAGCACTACTTCACTACTTCAAATGGTTTTGTCCTTTTGAGTCTTCCTACTAGTCCCGTGGTGTCAAGGAGTTGAATAGTCTCGACATTCACGTGATGGTAGAGCCTATGTTCGAAAGAGAGTGACGGAATCAGATTGTAAATTATAATCTAGTTGCTTTATTTAAACCTTAAGTTGCTTTAGTAAATTTAACTCTAAAGACATACCATATTCCTGAACAGACCATATATCTAATGGGCGAAATGCGAATCAATAATTTTTTTTATCTAATATCACTAAGAAAAACGTGATAAAAGTTGTGTGTTTTTATCATAAACAGCTCATGGGCACTAATCTAATTACTACGGTAAAATTTAGTGTACAATAAAAGACATATTACAATATTAGATTGTAGGTACCTAGTTACAAATAAAATAATATCCAGTAAATGCATAACTGTGTCAGCCATATATATATATGCTTATATAATGTATAATATAATACTATTAATGAAAAAAGCTTACGATAGTCGGTTTTTTATGACTGTAAGAAATTAAACAGTTACGGCCTACCGTATTATCCAGGTCAATGATATTAATAGGGAATAGGGAGTAAATTCGTTTCCGTACAAATAAAACCTCTCTAACTTATACAAAAATTACATAGTAAAATCTCTACTGTACTAGTAGTTAGTACCTATATCATACCTGATTCCTACCCACATCATATCACTATATAAACTTGAACATGAATGCTTTAACAATGGATACAAAGTAATAGCCGAAAACAAAACTTTAATGGCGAATTTTGATTATGTAAATATGAAAGTTTGAAAATATGTATATTATTATTTTAATAAAAAGAATTCAGATCCAAGTGGCCGGCATATGGTATGTCGAGTGCAGGATACTCGCATACAAGTGCTAGAGCCGACTGGGAGGCACCGCTACTGTGGCCCCGCTCCACTCGGATCCGAGAAAAGAGCTCTTAATGTGTTAATTCTTCTAGTGATTGTTTTCAAGTAAAAAAACTTTAAATGTTGTTTCTTAAAATACATATACATCATAAACAAGACTTAATAGAATATATTATCTCTAGTGTAACAAGATAGGTATGTTGTTCCTTACCAAGTAAGGTAATAAAGCAATTTGTTTGACGTAGCTCAGAGCAGTGGCTCCGCGGGTCGGAGCCGTCATGAATTTCAACGAGACTGTGACATCGGTTGCTTTATGCAAAACTTTGAGCAGGATAATGTTGACAGTTTCATTAAATATAATTAAATAAGAAAAAATACCTGTCATTTTTTTCTGCTCTCTGATACACTTGACATTGCATGATAAGATAAGCAAGTAATAGTGAGACACAAGAGGAACTAGTGACAACGCGAAAGAGTATGCTTTCGTGGTTTGGCCGTGTAGAAAATATGAAGATGAGGCTGGGTTGGGTTGATGTATATATTTGGACCAAATCAAAAGAAATAAGTCAAAGTACCCATAATCTATGAGAATGCTTGGTGAATGTATGAAGCGAGTGAGGAAAAGTGGAGATCCGTAGTCTCTGTAACACCATCTCCTCCAAAAAAGGCTTTTGCGTCATTATATATAAATATATATTCTACTTATCCGCTGCAGAAATTATGAAATGTGTTTTTAATTAAAATTGGACATTCCGAACGTTAGATTATAAATAAATATAAATTTTAGTGTTCGAGACGGTTGTGGCTATCTTTCTCTAAATAGAATACTTATTAATACAATCATAACTGATAGCCTCGTTTTTAGAGTCGGTTAAATGAGGCGTCGGGTTCGTTTAGGACTATAGTTTGAAAAAGAAATAAATATATATGGATGTTCGGAAAGTACTTATTTAATTTTTGAACCTAGAATATTTTAAGACAAAAATATTGTTTTCTTTTAAAATAGAAAATAAATAAATCAGTTGGGCTACAACTTATTATGTCTGGGCTTCAGATTTCTGTATCCGTTTCACGATCATTTGTCAATCTATTATGCATGTAGGTGATCAGCCTCCTGACTTGTTGGGTCTAATACATTCCGGTTTCCTCACGATGTTTTCGTTCACCGTTTGAGCGTATGTTAAATGCTCACAACTGCTGCGTTTTAGATTCTTGGTTATAGATAGAAATCAATCAAGCAGAGAACCCTTATTGTATATTATTGAATTTGTTCAGTAAATAGCATGGAACATTGGCCTGTATTACTGTTAATATTATACTGGTATTGACCATCTTAAGATAACAAGTTGGGAGGAGAAGCGAATTAAAAGGGAGTCCTTAAGCAGGAAAGATAGTCGATAAATAAATTTCCTGTGTATAATATCAGCTTTTCCTAATATATAATATAGGTATAAGGCAGTCTTAACGTCGAGTTACCGATCCTACTTGACGTTCCATTTTCAAATATTGAGAATAAATATAGACTATATTTATTTACTATACTAAGTTACCGTAGATCATGTTGCATACTACTTGGGATGCCTTGGCGGAACTCCTCCATTTTCATCTCGTTAAAAAAGCATTCTGTTGGTTAAATAATTTTTGATTGTTCAGTGCTACTAACTACTGAGTTTATTAATTACAAACATACAAAATATAGTAATAAATCCTTAAAATCAGTATTAAATAATAGATAAAAAAAAGTAATAAATCAATCCGAACATCTATGTTTTTGCTTGGTTGACCGTCGAGTTTATTATGTCTACCTACATTTTTGTTGCTGTTTTTGTTTTGTAAATTTTATAAGTACCTACATCTGTGCGTTCTAATAATAAATATTAATCTTAGTTTATGATGCTTTCTCAGTAAGCGAATTGTTGTACATAATTCATATGAGAAATAAAGTTATTCTAACCTTAAATATAAATTTTCACTATATTACAATTATCTTCATCTTTTATTTGGTGGATGAAATATTATAGTTCAATTAATGTGGTGTAACTTAAACTGCATGGCATGCAGCAAGTCTGAAATGCGAAAATAATGTCTTGATTTGTTTTCAATGAAGTCGTTTGTAATATTTCATAGGAAACTTGAAGGAACGTTAAATTAAGATGTTTAAAGGAATGTAAAATTATTTTCAAATAAAGAACTAATTTGTTCGTACTTCGTGTTCATGTAGTAGACGGTCGATTCGGTTTTTACAAAGGATAGGAATGTTAAGGATATTCTTAATTTAAAAAAAAAGGTGATACTGGATAGAATACACCTTACGCAGAAGTTGATGCAACTGAGACCTACAATTCCAGATTGTAATGTGTAATGCTGTTTATTACAAACAATTAAGATGAAATGAATAACAGTTTTAACAATTGTGAATTAATAAAATATATTACTTTGTATGGAAGAGCTGTACACATATTTTTTTACTTAAAAGGGTTCCGAAATCTTAGATATATTTTTATTTATTTAATTAAAATTATCTATATTAACTCACTAACCGATGGACCATTCATGTAATAAATTAATAAATATGTATTTTAATAATAATAATAATAATAATATTTATTTGCAAGAATATGATACAATAATGTGTTGGTGGTACAATCTAATGTTCGCATATTCTTATACACATATAATGGCGTGCAAATTTGTCTTAAATTGAATTTTACATAGATATTACATATGAGTCATAATATAGTCAATCCTTGTAATATTTTATCACTTCATCATAAATTATTGAAACAGATGATTACGTTATCAAATTAATATTAATTATAATAATTCACGACAAGTCAATTATTAAAAACTATTGCATTTTTTTACAATATTGCATTATTTGTGAAATTCATTACTTATTAAATTATTTTTTTTTGAATATGGAACATTATGTACATCTGTCAAAATAATTGATAAACCCCAGCCTTTTTTTTATCGCTGTTGGTCTTAAGGCTTCAGTCTTTACGGCTCACCTCGGTCTGTTTTGGCGGCCGGAATGGGCTTCTTCCGCGACCAGCGCAAGGGCGTCCCCTATGAGATTCGGACGTCGGCTTAGCCCGTCGCAGCGCGGTCATTCGCCTGAAGGGGGAAGGAAGCTGGAGTGACCGAAGAACGAAGTATAAGTCCACGCCTTTACCCAGCGCATTTTTATCAGCAATTTGAATATGATTCGAATATGAATCGTAGCTTTAAAATTTTGTACCTAACAGTAACGTTAAATGTTTTACAAAAAGTTATTAATCATATTAATTATTAAGCGTTTGATTTTGTGCCGAAAAATGTGTTTTTTTAATATAGTATATGCGGTGTTGGAGTAGGAACAAGTATAAATAAAATAGAGTTTAAATCTCAGAATTTTTATTCTATTCACCACGTAATCATTGGCATCATCTTATCTATCTTTTTTGCTTAGCTTTAGAATTTTTTGGATCTATCTTCTAGTATTTATTAAAATATTTGTTTTTTTTTATAATACGAATATACTAAAAAGTAATTTTTAATATAATTGTTTTTTTTATTTTTTCATTTAAACCCTGATAAAATGGCGTATCCACAAATAGCTCCCAAGTTAATCGTTATCAAGTCGGCACACGCAAACCGACAATCACGGCGACCCCGATGAATGCACATCAAAACTGTGTTTTAGCACTTCAAAATACAACTTCCGTTTCGGCCGAAAGCAATGTACGGACAGGATGTAACTAAAATTCACACACTTCAGATCTTTATCTAAAGGATTCATTTCACAAAATGCACTTGTAAAAATGTTATCCGCGGAATTCGACAAATTGTATGAAGGCCATTATTAGTATAGTCTAGATAAAAAACTGTTTTTTTTTAAATGTAATACCCGAGGCATTTTTAAAATATTTGAATATGGAACGTTCTTTATACGCATTTAATCTGTAAAAAGTCAGAGTTTTCCGGTAATAGATATAACAAGAACGAATTGGCAATTTTAAAATTTTGAATCTTAAGAGAGAATATGTTTATTTCTAGACATTATGCACTAATTAAAATACTATTGCTGATATGTTATGAAACCTAAAAAATATCAAACGGCGTCAACGTTTTTCTAACATATCACATAGTAATTACTTGTAAGTGGATGTTTATATTGATACAGTGGTTTGAACGTGCAAGTACCATAAAAAATCATCGTGAGGCACACGCACACATGAGTCACACCTGATGATAAGTGGGATCCGTCCTATTGTAGATCATGCGTGCCCAGGAGGTGCCTAATTAGCCGCATCTTTAGGAGAGATTTGAGGGGGCAAGGAGATCCTTTGCTTATTTCAAAACAAATTACTATTCAAATTATGGAGCGTTGCATTTGGGTGATGGCAACAACGAAGAGGTGAAACTCTTGCGTGATAGACAAGTGTCAAGAGGTTGAAGATGTGACAAGAAGAGTATATTTATTTAGTAATATTTCTGCGTTAATACTCGAAGTATAAAACATAGGTAACTAATATAATTAAAAAGCAACGGGTGGCCTTATTACTGACAAGCAATCTCTTCAAGGTCACCGTAGTAAGAAGAACGACTAAGAAAGAGCGCATATATAGAATAATACAATCACATATAACAACCGAATTGTAAAGGTATATTCTAAAAGCCAGCATCGCGTGAGCCCTCTGGCATTTACAATGTCCATGGGCGGCGATTTCACCTGACATCAGGAAAGCTTTCTGCACATTTGCCCCGATCTATAAAAAAGCTCTTAGAAAAGAATTATTAGCCAGTTAAATCAAAATACAATAAAGAAAGTTTACTGTTGGATACGATCTCACCGCTTCCCTAACTAGCACGATATAAAACACCTGAACAAAAAAACAAATTGATGATTTTGCGAACTGACTTATAGAAGTCATTGGCCGTGCACAAAGGGCGATATTTTCATAGAAACGTTTTCATTGCGATTTTAATTGAGATAGGGGCGATCGGCTAATGTTAAACTCTTTTTTATAACGAGCCTACAGGACGCCCTAAACGAGCAGTTCATGGACGCAAATTTCACTTGGTGCATTGCTTTCAGAGGAGTATGCTGTTTTTTTAAACAGATGGATGATTCCAGGCAAAACCCCCACCGATTCCGCAGTTCGCAGTATCTTGTGAAGCGGACCGTGGAAGTCTCCAGCTATCCAGGTTTTTTTTTATAGATTAGTCTTCACTAAGACATCATGGAACATTACGGTCATGCCTAACTTAAGACTAATTAGTAATTTATGTCTAACCTAATTTACTACGTGGAATAAGTGACACCATGATGATCTTATGTTCCAAAATAAACGTATTTTATTTTTTAATTTTTCTACGTGTCCAATAATAACTTACAGTCTCTATTAAGGTAAAGACACTTGTTTCGCTTACTGTTTAGCACTTAATACACTAACACTAATTCACTAGTTCAAATGGCTGTTGTCTTTTTCAACAAGCCATCAATGTGATGCGAATGTAATTTTGAGTCAATACGAATCGTAAGGTGATGAAACTAGGCAGGAGGAATCAACCAAACAATTCTTCAGAATACTATGTAGAATAAACATAAAATATTTTTTGCTTTATGTGTTATTTGAGGAAGCTTGGACAGCATATTACTGAAGGATAAACGTTTCATATATGTCACAGAATGTTTTCATAACCTAATATGACTATTGCAATAAAAACGTTAGAATCCTACAATGTGGGAATCTGTTATGGGGCTAATTTCAGCAAAATTCTGAGGCTTGAAACTGGTGATGATTGGACAACTAAACCCAGGAACGGAGGTAAAGCCGTTGTCTTTGGCCCTTGCCCCTGGAAGTGGTAGATGAGATTTCGGTACCTATATTACTGGAAATAAAATGTAAGTTGGCTTTTTAAAAATATATGTATTTAATATATATATGTATTTATATATTTTAAACATTATTAAAAAATAGTGTAACATAATAACCAAAGTGTTTCTGACTGTATTAGTATGTGTATTATAAACATAATTTTAACATAAAATAATATTGACTTTTATTGATAACTGTTAACAAGCTATTTATAATTTTTTTCTTTATTTAATTAAATTAAACTCTGAAAAAAGTATCTAGGCAACAATTAAGCCTTAAGTAGGGCTTATATTTTAAATGTATAATACTGAGAAGAGCAGTGGTGGCCTAGTGGCTTCAGCGTGCGACTCTCTTACCTGAGGTCATGGGTTCGATTCCCGGCTGTGCCCCAATGGATTTTCTTTCTATGTGCGCATTTAACATTTGCTCGAACGGTGAAGGAAAAACATCGTGAGGAAAAAAGTCGACGACGTGTGTCAGGCACTGGAGGCTGATCACCTACTTACCTATTAGATTTAAAAATGATCATGTAACAGATTCAGAAATCTGAGGCCAAAACCTAAAGAGGGTGTAGTGCCACTGATTTATTATTTATTAATATTGAGAAGAACTGTTAAGAGAATTAAGTCTCTGTTTAAAAGAGATTTGATGTGATCCTACTACCATCGTATATCGTCCAGCATTGAGCTTTGGCCTACTCGAACAAAATGTCCAGTTCAATTTGTGGCAGTTGCTGCAAGCAGCTTTCTTCGTTCCAATTAGCTCATCAACACCGTTCAACAAACAAAATAATAACTTAAATTGTTGTGAGTTATATAAAATTGTTTCGACAAACCGTCAGCTGTAAAAGTTTGATCGACTACTTGCTTATAAATTATTTAACCAGAGGCAAGGATTGTTTCGATACCGTATTATTACTACAGAATGTTACTATGTGAAAATGTAAACAAGAAATTCGGCTTTCATAAACTTCAATTATCCGAACAAATTAATCGTATATTAAGATTAATGGCATGGATTCGATCGGATTAAAGTATTCACAACCTTAATTAATATTCCAACGCGGTATGAGGAAGCGATGCACAAAGACGACATAGAAAGGGTATTAAACAGTGGTTCCGATAGTCCCAAAAGTTATGTAAAGCGCGAATGCATTACAACCCTTAGGGTTGGAGCGCATGCGTGTGCACCGCGCGCGGCATATGCGGAATATTCAAGGAGGAAAGAGAAAAAAATTAACTTGTGAAGCCATTTTCGTCCGTCGCCCCTCGCCCGCCAGGCTTCCGATGCAGAGACGTCCACGCGTTCGCATTGAACGAACGCCCGCCGTGCACCGTTCGGAAACCGGCTCGCTACGTGTATAAGTTATTTTGTGAACTGAAACTTAACTAGTGCGTGTACTTTTCGTGAAGTGAATTTTGTGAGTTACTTTGTTAGTGTTTGTGTCGTGTTAAATTAACATACATTTGCTACGATTTGTGGAATTATAACCAGTTTTTGAACTTGCGTCAATTAAGCTGACTGCTAGTTGTCATAAACTAAAAGGTAAGTGTTTTTTTTTTAACTTTGAAATCTACAAATAATGTTTTAATTCGACAACTGAAATAGTTTACAATTTATGTATGAATTTATGTTTCATCAAACGTTTGCGTAATGTATTTTGAAATAGACAGTAATAAAAACTCCATATCGCTCCCAATAAATTATATCAAAGCATTCTTTTTATTGAAGTAACGAATGAGATGAATAATGGTCTAACTTTGCTCAATAAATCATGTTTTCCCTACTCCAGAATATTGCTGGGGTTGTTGGCATACGAGTGAAGTTAGTTTCTTATCTAATGTCTGCAATCAATGGTGCGGAAAATATAAAGTCATATCTCGTCTGTTTTTGTAAAGTCGGTGGTCGTTTTTATAGTCCATATGCGTGGGCGAAGACAATTTTGTCCCAATTATAGTTAATTACTGGCAGATAATTAGTTATTAAAAGCTCATAATTTCTCGAGACAAATGTGTTAATTGTCAAATGTATACCAAATCAATACATACAAATGAAATAAAATAATTTTAAACATGTCAATTAAAAATCCAATAAAGTTGTGTAACTTGTCTCCAAGTTACAATGGGAATTTTATGTAAATACCAAGTAACCTTTTAATCCAATCATTTAAATTTTAAATGAACATCTTAGGAGGTAAACTTAAAAAGCTTATTTATGACCCGTGAAGCCTCGGTAATAGATTTTTTGTTAGGTTTATAATTTAAATTAGCTATTCAATAATACGTTTCGAAACTTGGTTATTAAATTGGAAATAGCTACATATTAAATTATATAAAACATTTATACGAGGTTCTCATTAACTAAAGTAGGTATTCTAAGTTTTAAGTACGTACTCCAATTGCCTTTTGTTGAAAGCGAAGACGAGAAACTAATTAGACAAATTACGATCTGCATATTCGTAACTTCATAGCTTTATAAAGTCTATGTTTGTCTTTATCTATGTCATAGAACATAGATAATAAATATTATATTTGTGACGCGGAAAATGTTATTAATAATCACTGATATAGCTTAGTCATGTTCAGTAAATTTAGCAGCTTTTTTATGCACGGTGTCGCTAATATTTTTCGGCTTTCCTACTACTAGAAAGATTACAGTTAATGGAGTTGCTATAAAATATTGTATTACTCTCAAGTAGAGGCCAAGGCTTAACGGAGAAGAAATAGAAGTGCTAAACGGACCAATATTTGATGGGCCGTGAAATGACACGAAGCTCACTTGATGAAGTATTGTTGAGGCTGCGTGGCGGAGGCAAGTACGCACTTTCAGCCAGGGTTGTCAATTATCCTTTTATGGTGACCCTTTGGATAGATCCCTAGTCTCGAATTTTTGGCAAGTGTAAATATTAAAACTCAGATTTCTGTATTTGTTTCATTAATAGACAATCTAATAAGCAAATTTGATCAGTCTCCTGACACCAGTCGTCGACTTTTTGGGTCTAAGGCAAGTCGGTTTCCTCACGATATATTCCTCCAACGTACGAACGAATGCGCGCGCATGAAAGTCCATTTGTGCACAGCCGGGGATCAAACGTTCAACCTCAGGGATGAGAGTAACTAAACACTGCTTACAAGTGTAAATATTAGCTGCTTTTATATCTAGCCACTGAAAGATTTTAGATTTTGTATGATTTCGGGATCTTTGTGAAAAAAACTATAATGTATGAAAAGTGACGGAATATAATTGATAACCCTATTTAACTTCATTGAAGCTGGATTACAATTCGGATCAAGGATCGGTTTCATTAAATGTTTCACAACACTTGGGCCAGTGTTTTATCGATTCTGTATTGAAATTCAATTAATGAACAGAATTCAGGATGGGTTAAGTTTACCTTTGGGCGGAAGTGACACAGGTCCGAGGTAATTCAATTGTTTCGTGTTAATTATTTAGATTCTTTAAACTCATTTAATTTAGGATTTAATCAAATTTAACGATCGTGTTTACATTGTTACAGTCCTTACTATAAATATAATACGAGCAATATAACATTTATTACAGCGGAAGTAAATTAAAAATAGTACTTATATACTTACAAATATAAATTTAATTTAAATCAATTATAATAATAATTTAACATATATTAAATGATGATGGCGAATCGTATGTACCATTTTAGTTCTAGGCCTCAGGTGTATCGTTCCGTGATCTATTAAGCAAGTAGGTGATACCTGAAACTTACTGCCGACTTGTCAGGAACCAAGGCATGCAGTTAATTGCAAAAGTCTATTGCTGCACAGGAATCGAAAATGCGATCCCATGTTCAAAAATTAAAACCACTAGACCACTGCTCTGGTGGATAATCTAGGGTTCTTTGTACGTCAATTCGTTTCTTAATGACGAAATGGGATCTTTATATTATCTCATCAAGCATCTCAAAGATTCGAACAATCAAGATCTACTAATAATTGATTGGAAACAGCGAAATTTGCAATTCTATTCCTGTTCTTTAGTCAACGCTAGGACCACCCGCGAAGCCTTCGAACGTGGCATTGATTTGGACTCTATAACCTAGACATATGGTCTCTTTTCGTGTGCAGAAATTGTCTTCCATTTTATTGCAATATTCTCTATAATCATCAGAGGGTAAATAGGTACTTGCGTAAATAATTTCATAAATGACCAACTGCATTAAGCCTTTACAGACGCCATCATTGTAGCAATCTAGTGTAATCACAAATCGTATCTTTCTGTTACAAAAAATCATTATTGCTATAACCGTGTACTATTGAAATCGCTTCACGGTTAGTCTACTTCGGAGATGACATCGTACTTCGTTCGACAGTAGAATTGTCGTGGCCGTCAAAGAGCGCTCCGTACCGGTTTAGCGCAGTTTGTCAAAAAGTTTAATTCGAATCTCATTAGTGAACGAAACAAAGAATAAAAACTCCGAGTAATAAATTTAGCGAGCCTCGAGCCGATGCTTACAGTTCCTTTTTAATTTGGTTGCTATTGTCGAGGTGTCCCGCTGAGCGACGTCGGATTTCTTGCTAGGATTCCAGCTGGTTTAAACATTACTTATTAGTCCATTACAAATGGAAATTAAATTCTGAATCCCACGATCAAAACACAAGTACTTTTTGTATAAATAGGAAAAACATATCAATGTTAAGCCTGTTATAGATTTCATAAACAATTCTGTCAATAATTTATTAGACTTTCTAGGTTTAAATATAAACAACAGTTTTTGATTTCTATATACTCTAATTGTACTTAACTACACGTTAAGTCAATTGTCAATTTAAAAAAAAAACTAAATGTCAATTGTCAAACCGAAAAGTAAACAATTGAAGGTGCTAAGCCGGTATCGATAAATCAAACTCATTGTACGAAAGCCAGTTTCGAAGAAATCTATGTTTATTTTGAACGATTGAGGACTTTGAAGCCGCCCATAGATAGAATGACTTTGCATTATGGCTGTGAGCCTACACTTCGATAAAATTAATAGTTGTCGAGTATCGATGGCTGCGATAAATTTGTCGGTGTGTGGAAAGGCTCAAACATCAATCATCTGTTTGGTAATTGAAAACATGCAGCTGCTTTGGGATATTAAATAACGAAAACACTCGTTTAATTGACCAGTATCAGTGGGTTATTTATTCATTATGGTTTATAACTCCCAAAGGTGTCTTACTTCAGTGTTCAGATTAATTAAAACCAAGGAATACGTACAAAACATATTTGTCATTTGTTTTGTTTGCCGGTTATTTCATCTACTTTGGTGAAAAATAATCAAGCCCAATATATGGCCAAATTCCTTAGCGCCGGAAAAAATAGGAGAGTTTAATTTTTTGATTGTACCGTTTTGCGAAAGTACCAAATGCACAACTGCGACACATCTGTGAAAAGAACGTGCCTAAATCCATTTAAAATCCCACATAATATGGAGTGGTGGAAAAAATACTCAGCCCCTTTAATACAACAACGACGTATCAGGTAAAAAGTTTTTATACCACTTTTTCAACGAACATGTGCTACTCTGCTTTATTATCTGTTTTACAACTGCCATGTGAACACAATCTCAGAGTCTGAGAAATTGTTTTAGAATTTCATGGTACGCCTGCTTTGCACAAAGAATTTAAAACAGACTATAAATTCGAATATCAAATTTTGTGTCTATGGTGAAAATATTAAAATAAATTTCGCATTTGCCAGCGAGATTTCATAACTAATTTAGCAAATTATATAAAACAAATCACTAAATATTCAAGATGACCCAAAGGGCAGTTCTTAGAACAATACCTGGTCTATTTTTTAAAAGTTGATCTGTTATAGGTTGTTAATAGATAAATATTTAACATACCATCGGTCAATACACAATAGAAGGGACGGTGCGCATCAGAGTGTGAGAAAAAAGGCCTCGTGACAAACGTAATTTGGGCTAAGGGTGTGATATTTCGTGACCAAGTGCAAGCGGCATTTAAATGATTACGCTGACTTATTTGAATACAAAATATGACTAGATAAATGTGGGAACACAATTATTATAAGTGTATGAGTTTCTTGTATTATTATTATTTTTGAAGAAGTTTTTTTAAACTATAGAATGCGTCTTTCCACTTCCTCTTAGTAGTAGCGTGTTGTTATATAAACATATGTTATAGGTTTTCTTAACTTCTCTTGCTCCCTGGAATTTGTATGAATTAATGACAACATGGTTACATTACAAATAAAAATGGAATGGAGCGGACGGCATCTTAAAAGAAATACTAAGGGTAAAATGCATAACCAAATTAACGACAATAAAAATAAATAATTGAACAGTTACCAAACTATAATAAAAAGTATACTAAAATCTTAATACATCCTAGTATTTATAATATAATATTTTATTAAGCGAAAATCGCGACTACAATATTTTATTTTATAACGTTTGTACATACGGTTAATTGATTTATTTAACATTTGAAGACCATCAAATCCTTCATTTACCTAAATGGTATACAGATGTTATATAAAAATAGGTTTTTTTGCTAATGACTAGCCTATATTACATAATCATGAAGTTTATGTTTAAAAGTTTCTATTTAGTTTTAATTTATTTTTTAATTCGTCATCCTACAGCTAACGTAAATTATATTAAACAAACAAAATATTATACTTAAGATATAGTGATGATAGAATACATAGTATGGAAATATTCAAACATTTACCATAGGAAAAATTAAAACAAATTTTTCTTTGTAATTTCTGTAATATGTGATAAAACTTGATAACGTTTTTAATATTATTGAGTACTTATTAAAATTTTGTATCTTCTTGTGCTAGAAACATCCAGCGAACCTGAACACGCCCACATTCTGTAAGACTTTAATCATAATATCAAATAATTCCATGAACGAGATGAAAATCTCTTTAACTACAACTGCCGAAAAGGATTTGCAAATTGTAATACGTAACGAAATTCGCATTAAAGAAAAGAAATTAATTATTTTATGAGTTTCCTTGGTGGTGTATGTCCTGGCGGCGAATCACGTGTTGGGTTCAAGAAATTGTAACCTTACAAGTAATGGAAGATTGCTGCAGCAGCCAGTCACGGGATCTCTTGGTAGAATGCTTACGCGACCCCAACAGTGACGTGATTGCTGGGAGGAGTTTAGTGGGTAGGGCTTTTCACACTCTGTGCGGAAATGCATTCCCCTCAAAAAACAAAAATGGTGGTGTATGTCCGGTTAATTATTATTAACAATCACTACACTTAAAAACGTACATTTTTCATAATATCTATACTAATATATAAGATATACAAGAGGTATTTTTATATGTTTTATCGAATAAAAAACATCTCACGGATAAATTTTATTCCAAAATATATTTAATAAAATATGTACGTGGGATGAGCCGAAAGTAAATAGATACCGTATTAATTAATTTATCAATATATATTAATTAGAGATAGCTATAGGGAAAGTTTCTCGGATTTCTTAGAACCGAACCCTCGGACAATCATAACAATTGTGTTATGATAGGCGACAGGCCTTTGTTTATTTAAACGATCGACAGCTGCGTTCAAGGAAGTTAGTGTGGAGCAGGTGAATTATATTCCACTAGTGTTGTGATCAATTGAAATTATACCTTATTTTTTATGTAGAGTATTTAATTTGTGATTTAAGCTTTTTTATAATATAGGTACATACAATCTAAAAGTATTGAATATAAATAAATTAGCATTGTTATGTATATAAAGGCATATTTCTTTGTTCTGTTACTTTTTAAAATAAGTTTTTGTTTATATTTTTATGCAGCTTATTAACTTTAATTACACGTTGCAGTTTATTAGTAACTGCAGTTTTAATTAATTCTAAAGTTATTTTAATTAAAAATACGCAAAGTGAGTCATTTCTTTCCGAATATTGGCAAATAATTTTATAGGAGAAATGGCACCCAAACTTTTTAGCTGTATGTTAGTACAGTACTGTACTTAGATTAATGGGAACCATACTTTTTTTTAAAGTAAGTTAGTCGTAACGTTAAGAGATTTTATTTACAGAACAAAATCGAGTTTAAGATAGCGGGTATTTAACAACTTGGTTCGGGATACGACGTGCGGGAGGATCGAATTTTACCGCCTATAAAATCTTTATAGCCCATTGTCAACGATTATTATTTAGCTCTGGTGACTTATGAAGCTATAACCTCTATTTCATAACCAGGGCACTTGGAAATACATTTTTATATGCCTGTTCCCCGAAGAGGTATGCAGGACTTTGGATCGGTTCAAGTATAAGGTAAGTAGATTAACTGCAATTTTATCCCCTCCTCTCTTGTCAGAAAGTAAGGAAACCTCTCAAAAAGAATAGTACATAATCGTTTAAATGTTTAGTAGGAACCCTTGAAAATTCATTTCGTTCTAAGCATAAACAATGTGCGGGTAATATGTGTAAAAAAGTAAGTAGGGTCCTTCAAGAAAAGAGCGTACAATTTATTCAAAGGCCGGCAACGCACTTGCGAGCCCTCTAGCATCGAGAGTGTCTATGGGCGGTGGTATCACTTAACATCAGGTGAGCCTCTTGCCCGTTTGCTCCTGTTCTATAAAAAAAAGTACTGTTGACGTCATCATCAAAGAAGAAAATCAAAGACCACCACTTGCGACGATCATAACTTCCCTCATGCAAATTTAATTACTACCACGAATTCACCAGTACATTGACTGGTCGGATTGAAATGGTTGGCGTACGGCCTATAAACAATTAAAGTGTGAAAAAACAAGTTTATGACATCATGAGAGTTCGAAAGCGTTTTGTTTAATTGTATAAAATTTGAATATTTGCCATTCAAAAACAGTGCGTAGTCTATGAAATTCCTGCCTTGACTTTAAACAGATGACCATGATTCAAATACGTGTAAGGACTCATCATCGTATACAAATAGTACCTACATAAAATCAATCAACGGATATCCGGTTGTTAATGATATCTTCAAAGGGATTTTAAGGACGTTTTGGACAGGTCCATTTTGGCCTGTATAAAACTTTATCCGAAATTTCATTTTGTTAAATTTTACCAAGCTTTTTCATGCTCGCTCTCTGCAACGCAAGAGTTTATTGCCAGTTCTTCTCTTCCGTTCTACGCCCTTGATTTGAGAACTGGCAGTAAATGTAAAATTAGAATCATTCAATGTATTTTTATTTACGTTCATAAGTGTACATTATGTTACCTATATGAATAAATGATTTTTTTTGAACTATTTTTGAGGGTGCTTCTCTCGAGGTCGTGGCTTTGAGTCCCGATAACAATGAATTTTTCTTAATGTGAAATCTTAATTATACATATATATTTTTTCAATTAGCCTAATCCCAAAATTAATGTTGAATGCCTACTCTATAAAAAATAATATCTAAAACTGTGTCTGAAAAATTATTTGTCGCTATATTGTATGTAGCAAGACTGTCTGACGATGGACCATAAAGGCCACCGGGTGGGAATGCCCTTTTAACGAAACAGAGGAAGACTGCTGACCAGATGGGCGGATGATAAAAGTAAAACGGCTGGCTCGAGCTGGAGGCAACTACTATAGTCAGAAAGATGCTTTCACCTGCGAAAGGGATCTTGCAATGTAATTAAGAAATAGATAGATAGCACAGATAATTCTATACTAAATAATCAAGAAATAATAATGTTTTTTTTATTATTGTATAATTTGTAAATCATAAGTCTAAATATGAAGAATATTTTCTTTAAATTACAATAATACATCATATAATTCATGTATACGCTCAGAAATTAAAACCTATACTAATAATATTCCTTAATAAATTAAAGGCCTTAACATGTTGGGGCGCTATCTATTACATTCCTCTCATAATGTATTCGTAATCAATACTAGACTGCTATAAATAGTCGTTCTAGACTTGCGACTAATTATACTTGCTTATTTGTAACTATAGGGCTGATGGTAGACCGGTTAAGCCACGGTTTTCATTAAATATGTATTATAAGAAGTCGAAATAATTACGTCACCTATGTCTGCATTATGATGATTGCTAAAGCGAAGGCCTAGGCAACGCACCCACTAAAATGAGCTGTGATGAGTCTTTAAGTGCGCCCTGTTGACTCGTTTTCTCGCTATATAAAAAGGAGGAACACGAAGTCCAATCTACGGACTGATTTCAGAAGTATATTAATTCAGAAGTATTCAATTTTTTTATTGACGGCCATATAATTCAATAATTGTATTACCTATATGTAATATCTAGATTTCACTCGCACGCAAGGGCTTTTGAGATGTGGTTGAGCCAAATGTACGTGGTTTCAGTGTGAGACTCTTATTCCATTCATTTAATGGATAATATCTACGTGTGCATTGAACATTCGCCCAAACGGTGAAGGAAAACATCGTGAGGATACCGGCTTGCTTGCTCAGGCACAGAAGGCTGATGACCTATTTGCCCATTAGACAGATGTCTATGATCATTTGTCAATCAGAACAGAAAGAAAAGAGAGAGAACAGTAGGTAATCTGAGGCTAAAAAGCTTGTAGTGTCAATGATTAATTTTTATTTATATTCTATGTCGTATTATTCGAAGATAATTGGGCGATTATGTATGTACGCCCAGATTTTAGAGACTACAAAACCATTGTTTCATTGTTATCATAATTCAATGTATAAATGAGAAATTTTTTAATTAAAGGTGTTTTGTGATTTAACGGATTCTTGGCTCACCACACGCAAAATAATTTTAGTGAAACCACTCAATAAACTTATGATTTATTAGGCGCCCGGAGCACAATAAAACTTATCGCATAAACTAAATTACTATCGTGTAATTACTTTTAGTTATATAAATTGTTTATTTTTGCTTATTTGATACCTTAATTTCAAGTAAGGTTAATGGTAAAGGTAATGTCATATTTTGTAAGGGCCTTAAAGTCCAGCCGTGGATCGAACCTACGACTTCAATGATGAGAGTCCCACGCTAAAGCCAAAACGTCAACACTGCTCTATGAAAGATTAAACAATAGACAGAGAAAATGTAATCGTCTAATAAAAACCTCCTTTAGGCATCCTCATTTTAGTTAAAAGCAATATAATATCTGTGGCTGTTTGAAAAAGCGACCTACGCTGTCTGTGATGCTTAGTTATCTATTATAGATAAAATTCAGTTAAGTCTATGGGGATCCATAGAACTTTTTACTGTACACATTTCGTTCGTTTTGCGAACCAAAATCACCTAATGACAGGAAAATTTTTCTCAAAACATACCTTACCTTACAAACAAAATCTTTCCAAATATTTTCTTTACCAATTTAACCCAGAAACGGCTCACACAAAGAAACACAAACGATTTAATTCCGCATAAGAAATGTGAATGGCAAAAGTGTACTTCGTGAGGGCTTAGATTGTACTATCAGCAAAATTGTCGATTTGACTTTGTTATTTGCATTTTAAGCTTAAGATTAAAAAATAACGTTATCTATAAATACGTTTAATAAAGCCTTCGTTGCTTAGTGGTAGCCAACAGAGCATTTATAGACAAACCATAATTTTGGTTGTTACAAATGGCTAAGTAGGTACTATATAAATAACGTAATTAGTGCCTAATTTATTCTTTATATGATTATTATTTATGCTTAAATCACGATGGAATTTGTCTTTGGAATATATCTTGAGGGTCTAGCGAAGTATCGAATTATGCTTTCCAATGAAAAGCATTTGCTGATGCCACATTCGAGAGGCATAAAGTTATTTTCACAACAAAGAGGGGTCTCCATATTCCTTGAGCCATAAAGCCGGTCCATTGTAATCTTAATGCCATATTATATTAATGCGATAAACATCTCTTAGATGGGGATCAGTGCTCATTTTTTGTGAATTGTCTGATTCCAATATTGCCTCGGAGATAGCTGAAGAGCCGCTAACGGCTTTGGTTAGTAACTTCTTATCTCTGTCGATCAAAGGGAAATATCCAATTCTGTTGAAATCTTTGTAATATTAGACGTACTTGTTTCTTTTGTATGTAATATAATTATATATAGTTTTGTATTAAAATATACGAAAGTAAATTATGATATTAAAATATATTGAAATCGCATGAAAGTAATTTTTAATTCTAATTATTTCTTCTTAATACTTCAAGATCTAATCAATACAGAAACCGGAGAAATTCTTCGGCCAGGTCATTCAAATATTATTTTTTAACTTTTGTTTATAATTTTGAAAAGCTCAATTTCACGATGAAGATACACTTATGTATTATTTTGCAGTCGTTTTAAAAATAAATTTGTCCGACCGGACGAGGCGGCAGGAATCTTCAAAACCTAATATAAATCGCGGTTATGACATGAGCACGTACAATGAAACTTGTGCCTTGAATAATTGCCATATTTAACTCGCCTTATCTCACAATAAAGTGCGACGTGGACTCTATTATACGCAATTCTATACTTTGTTTCTTTTAATATCTGTCGTACTATAATTTTATTGACGTAACAACGTCTAATAAATGTCTATACGCGCGACATATTAGACGACGCAATATTAGTCCGAAGATTCAATCTTTCTTTGTATCCATACGAAATAGCGATGATTCTATAAATATTATTAAATTTTGTTCAGAAAAGTAGATAATAATTTGATGATATTTTTTTTTCACGCCACGTAAAACTATCATCCTATAACCGACTTTACAGATAACCATTTTTTGATATATATACATTGACACACATCGCAAAAAGTCTCGGCACTTAAAGAATTGGTACGCTCTTTTCTTTAAGGAACCTAAGCCGACTTGGTTCGGAAATACTTCAGTGGGAAGCTGGTTCCAGATAGTGGTGGTGCACGGCAAAAACCGAATGTCGTGTTGTCGATTGTGTCGGGTTGAATTGATGGAGATAAATTAATAAATACTAACTTTTTATATAAAAACTCTTTAGTGGCTCCAATTCTTGCTTTCACCTTATCATTTTAATTACTAAAATTTAGAGTCACAATGATGATGATATTAGGGTTATTTAGTCAGCTTTATTCTCGATTATTTGACCTTGGCCGTCAGTTTTTGTGTTTTATTTTTGTGAAACGCAGACGCATCAACTCTTCCGCAGTAGCATCTTACCGCCAAACCTCCTTAATCCTAATTGGCTTTAAACTTTATAAACTTGAAATAGACGAAAACAGCCTCACATACAGATTGCTCCTAAGTAACTGCATATATTTTATGTATAGGGATTTGAGCAAGCGCGGCGACCAAATCAAGAAATTTTGTAACGGCAATAAACCTAACACACGATGGCGTAATATAGGTGCGGACAAATGCGTTAGAGCGGGACAGAACCCATACTGCGTATTCACATCTCTCTGACGAGATCGGTGACGTAGCGTAAGCGTGGCACCCTGAACCATTTAGAGTCAAACAGACTATATAGGCGTGTTACTCTGAATTAGGTAGAGTAACACAGTAGGTGAATTGAATTAATATTAAAGAAAAAATTACTGCATAAATAAATAATTTTAATTGCATAAGTTGATAAAAAATGCTGTGCAATACCTTTGCCACGGCAGTCCCCGATTGCCACACGTTTTCTTATAACTAAAACTGAAACTAATTAAAGCGAGAATCGAGTTTTGACATGTGTTTGTTACACTTTGCGCTGAGTAATCACCGACTTTCCAAATTCACGTATATTGCACAATAATTTTGGTATAAAATACTGACGTCGAATATTTTATGCCGAATGACACGTGAATAGGCTTTGAACGTGTTCCGAACTTTAAGGCTGGTGACGCATTCTGTAAATAACCTAATTTCGTTTCTCTCCTTTTCCTTTATTTTCTTTGCTCTTTTGAGTTCAATATACAGTTCTATATAGACAAGACAAGACAGTGTGTTATTCTGTCATATAAAACGATTGAACATATACGTAAAAGAAAAACTAAAATTAAACGAATCCAACCCCAATTTTTAATCTTTTATTTCCATATAATAACACTGTAATTAGTAGTACAGAAAACAACTATGTTACTTTATTGTCTATTAAATAATTAATTTATGTTCTATAAAATTAGTTAAAAATAAAATCTTTTACGTTAAGCCAAGATTCGTAAACTTCTTGTGAAATCGTAATTAAAAACTGGGTTGCGTTTTTTTAACTAAATCAGACATCATTGGACATTACAATGACACGAAACTTATTAATACTATCATGATTTTCTAATAAAGATGTTCAACATAAGAAGGTATTCAATAACACTAATTACACTCTGAAGGGAAGACACTTTCTCCATGTGTTCTACTTTTCCCACTTACCACCATTTAGCACTTAAACGTACACAAACAGCAACACAAATTCCCTAGCATAGACATAACATATAGGCCCGTGGTGAAATCTTCAAGACGACCGAAATGCTGCCTCGAAACTCGATGTTTCCAGCTTATTAGATTATAGTGCAACTCACAATTAAGCCCCGAGCAACAATCCTCTTAGTTTTGTTTATGAATACACAATGCATCTTTGAATTTCCCTTAAAATTGTCATTTGAACTTCATTTGTACATAAAATTATTCACCTAACACGAAGTTAGAAATGATTTCAGTAAACCAAACTTAATATTTTAGGACGATTCCGTATTTGGGACTAAGGATACTTTAAGCTATTACAGTCAAAATCTGTTTTAAGGACATCGGAGGGACAACTCATATTTGGTCGTAAAAAACGATAGTTGTTATTAAGTACATCCCTAACACTTATTATTGAATATGTGATAATATACTCAATGTATACAACTTACATTTTATTTATTTCACCTGAAAATTGAATTAAAATACATTACGTACATATAATTATAATTTTTCTATATTAACAAAAACTTTTTTTTTTTTTATAAGGCGGTATAATAGAATACAGCCGGGACCTTTGATTTTGGTCAATATAACCGGTATGTTGTTCTATACGATGTCGTCGTCAACGGTTTCGACTGAAATTACAGTTGTATTTAGATTTGTTCATGTATAACGGATATACATATACGATATCATGAGTGAGGATTACATTAAAATCTAGGACTCCCGAGCGGAAAGAACTAGTATTCATAAATCAGTTATTAAGCCATAAAAAACACCTACTTTTTACTATACAATTTTTTTCTCTGAATAAATTGTACGACATACTAAAAAATTTTATAATGTTTCATTGGAAAATTATAATTGACATAAAGCCCTGCACGCTCCAAAGAAAATATCTTTTCGAAGAGTTTTGATTAAAAATACTATTTTTATCCGCGTACGGTGCAGTCCTGTCGATTTTCATTATTCACCGTGGCTATGAGTAATACATCCTTCATTCTTTGTTCGATAAATTTAATGTAAATTATGTACAATTAATTTAATTTGTTTTTTTTTACGTTCATAAGTGTACATGTTTACCTCTATGAATAAAGATATTTTTGAGTTTGATTTTGATAGCAAAAAAACGTTTTACGCTTTGTAATTTAAGCGTATGAAGATAATATAACGTTTCTTTAGGCAAGTAGGTGCCTGAGACACATCTGTATCCTTAAAATGCTTTGCTTTGATGCCAGTAATGTACAGGCAAGAGTTGCTACTGAACTTAGCAACAAGTGTTGTAGCTGGGTTTTGTTTGGAGGATTATGTTTAGAATAGAAATGAAAAAAAACGACAAATCCCGACCACACGATACTTAATTACTTAATATCTGAACAAAACTCAGTTAAACCAAATGAATAATTGGCTCATATATGACAAAAAAAAGCTAGGATTTTCGAGTCATATCGTGTCAGAAGTGAAACTTCTCTGTAAATTAATTATTACGAAGATGATCATGTACCAGCATATGCTCACTCCATGTATTTGTATATGTATATTTACATTGTATAAAAATCTGCGTTTACTGAACAAGGCGAAGAGAATAGCCATCTAAAGTTCTAATTTGTAACTACTAAACGAATACCAATAGCGTGTATTTTTTCTCGATCTCCCTTTCTCACTTTCTCTCAATCGTTCTCACCTTTTTTTGTTCAAAAACGCTGCTTATCTTCGTGACGTTTCATTCGTAAAAATACCCTCAAGCGCCTAAAGAAGTTTCACTTCAAATAAGACACATATCAAAAATACAGGATATAATTAGAGATCAGTGTGAAAAGTCTCCTTAAATTGCTGAAGAAAACAACAAAAACGTACTAATAATAGGTACAAGCACACGAAACCCTTAACACTCCAATTAAAAATGTTCAAGGACAAAATTAATAGCTATTGTATGTGAATAAATCATGGGGAATTTTTCAATAATTGGACCTAAATAAAGCAACTCATGATTATAGTCTGGCCACTCTTATCTGAGCATGCCTCGCACGTCGTGCAGTACCGAGCCAATTAAACGGGCATTTCACACTTCTATTTACAATAATACCGGGACGCGACACGAAAAACAAAATTTCTTTACGATCGAAACTTATTTAACAATGGATTCGAAATTGTTTAAACTTTTGTAATTCCTAATTAGAAATTTGACAGACATTCTCACTAAGAAAGATCAAATGAAATGGAAATAGACGAAAAATGGAGAAATTCTTCTCATTTGATTCTCACTTCTCACTCATTGACGGAATGGAAAAGACCTCGATAGGCTACAACTGGAATCCCAACCATAGACAACAGCGGAGAGCGTTAGTTTGCCTTTTTCAAGAGGCTTACCGAACTCGTAGATATAACATTCAGTGGCACTACAACTTTTTAGACCTGGGCTTCAGATTTGTGTATCTGTTTCATGATTTATCAATCTAATGGACAAGTAGGTGATTTTTATTGTATAAATTTTTTTTTGGGTCTGCGGCAAGCCCGCCTAGTCCCTAGACCGGTAAAGGAAAACATCATTTTCCTTTACCGGTCGAGCGAATGTTAAAGGAATATAGGAAAAAGGCATAATAGGAAATTGGTGTAAAGCTGGGGACCGATCCTACGGCCTCTGGGATGAGAGTCGCAGACTGAAGCCACCGCTAAACTGACAACACTGCGCTCACTCCTAGATATACTGTAGTGTCAATTTATTAAAGATCACGGATCACAGAGTGGTAAGAGGTTGGCCCAGACCTGGATGAGTTCAAATATATGTATATATATCAACTTCAAACATTTTGATTATTATCTTGATATTTTTTGGTTACAGAAATTATAGTAAAAAAGTATTTTCAATTGTATGAAATTTTTCTAAATAAAATATGGCAGTACAGTTCTATACTTAAGAACATGAAACCAAACTAAGTCAAAGCATGTTAAGTTCCCATGAAGTAAAGGTTTAATATCACATAATAGCAAGCTTACGGTTGGCTGATATTAGAGCTATCTACATGTAAATGTACCGTAATACCTTTTAGTAACATAAAAAGAAACGGATATTAAATATACCACGATTTAAAATCGATATGTGAGCCTATTAATCCCGAAGGTTTTAAGATGCGACACTGGTGATTACGAGATAAGAATATTCCCCCGGCTAATCCATTAGTAATGGCATGTGACACCCTGTAACAGTTATCAGCTGCCTCGGTTGCGGTTCGTGTCGAGCCTTGCCAATTAAGTGAATTTACCACCTGTCACTAAAACCTTTTAGTATCGGCGGATTTTTGTGTCCCGCGAGTAACGGGTTCTAAGAATTAAATTAGATAATACAATAAAAAGCAGTTTCTTGCATTTTTCTACTGATTTTAACGGCTAAATTTGATTTTACAGGGTAAATTACAATTTAATAAAACAAATATACATGCATATTTCATCCAACATACGATTTGTGAATATTTAAGTTACGTTAAGACTAAAGTAAATAAAATTAAATAAAAGATGTAATTATTTTAAGGAACTTAGAGTTCAGTTATAGCGGACCTATTTCATTGTCCATTGAGTGAGTTGGCAAAAGTAATATTATTTGTTAGTTCCTACAGTTAGTAAATTTATTGTATTTTCTTTTAAATAATATCATATGTTTTTCTTGTTGTGTTTAGTCTGTATTGTGTATTAATATTGTTAATTCGTGTCAATTTAGGGTCACCTGTTAAGGCAGGAGTGTTTTTTATAAATAAATAAAAAAGAAATAAATAAAGTTTTTTATGGAAGAGCTTTGTTATGAGACATGTATTTTTACTTTAAAGGGTTCCTATATATCTTACACATAGGTATGCAAATAAACTTAAAATGAATAAACCCTTTTATTTATTTTTTAAGTTAGCACCAGATAGTACCGGGGAATTCAGAGCTGGTGCTTTCTCGGCTCAACGAATAAGTATAGCAATACAGTGTGCCATCATTATTGTTACACTGCCACAGGGAACAATATTTTAAAATTTGTCATTTTCTAGTTTGTTAAGAATATTGATTAATTTACACATATGTACTTAAATATGTCGACACGTTTTACGTAACAAGAAACGAGATCCTTCAACTAATCACACAAAGCAAAGTGGCAGGAGGAGACCATAGACGCACGTCTTGTTGAAACCCAACAATGGTTTAAACAAACTAAGTCACTGTTTAAAAACGCGGCACCCGAAAACAAAGTCGATCGCCTACCTTTGAAGATGAGACTGTAAGAAGAAAATATAATTTTAATTTAATGGATAACACATTTTTATTCAATTCGAACCAGTCCTAGGATCGCTTTAAACCAAACAGACCAACAACCAACAACAACATTTAACTCTGACATTCAATATTGTTAATTTCGTTATTAAATGATCCTTAGACCTTAATACTAGCATTGCAGTACATTGCTATATTTTACGCAACTTCATGTTGAATATTACCGGTCCGCGATTGAAGGCTCGTAGGTTCATTCCCCGGTTGTATAACAATGCTTTTTTTCTATGTACCTGTCTGCTCTTCCATACAAACCTGTCAGGCACAGGAGGCTGATCACCTACTTGCCTATTAGATTACAAAATTATCATAAAACAGACACAAATCTGAGGGCAAAACCAAAAAAGGTTTTAGTGCCACTGATTTATTTTTTAATATACGGTACATAGAACACGAGTTTTTCAAAACCAGAACACATTCCGCTTGAAATACAACGCCATTATAATCTTAATATCCAAGATAACTGTTATTATCAGAATTGTAATAACGATGGAACTGGTTCAAAGTGTATTCAAATGTAGGCATCTCCCAGCAAAGTGGAATGGAAGATAGTTGCGGCTTGTTTATCTTAGACATAGGTTAGATTCAGTCGATTGCACAGACCCGACTTCATTACCAAACTAGTTTCAACTTGTGCTGTATAAATTACGGTTTTTCATTAAACTTACTCATTACTCTTATTTCATACTGGTAAATAGTATTTTAAATAGTGTAAAAAATACTAAATAGTGTTTCGAGAGCTGGTGCTTTCTTCGCTCAACCATTAAGTATCGCCATACAGCAAGGATATGCTTCCAGCGTTAAAGATTTGAAGACACTGTCACAGGGACCAAACTTTTAAAATTCTTTTAAAAGTTATTTGATTTATTATTATTATGTAACCTACATAACCTACCCTACACAACCTAGTCAGAGTTATTTTTCTAAAAGGTCACAGTGATTGCAAAGTACTTACCATATCTAACTCAACTTTGGTTTGTCAAAGTTTGTCGAGTGTACTTCTAATACTTTTGAGAATACGTTTAAACAGTTGAATTTGTGACATTATCTACATATCTCGGCGTTTCAAGTACATTTCAGCAATCCTGGTCTGCGAAAGGCGGCCATTTGGACTGCCGCATCAGTGAACAATTAACTTATAAAATGTTTTTTTTCTGTTTCTTTTGTTTATTTTTCCTTTGCTAGTTACTAGATATTTATATTAATAAAATTGTTAATTGGGTAAAGTCATATTTTAAGCATACATAGTTAGCATACAACATACATAAATAGTTTCTATTAAAACGGCTTTGTATCCTTTGTTTATTTACATTTATTGATGTGATCTATAGTACTCGCAGTCGTACTATACAATGTATAAACATCAATACAATGATCTTGGAAATAGAATTTACTAGTGATATTAGAGATAAATGTTCACAGATTATCAAATGCAAATCCAACTTTACAAGTACATATAGCGCCACATACTGTTCTTGGCCGGATCGTCGCCATTTTGATGCGTACAATTAATAGTTTTACTATCTAACAACATCTAATAAAAATCCAACTAAAATGTTATTTTTATTCCTGGCATTATTAATGACAATGGCAAAGTTTAAATTATCGAATGGTTCAGATGGGTAGGTATAGGTATCTTAAAATATATTATATTAAAAATACATGTAAGAAAACAAATTATATCTGTTGTTCTTAAGGTAGTGTCACATTTATTTAAGCCCAAAACTGTATTTTCCAGATAAATACATTGTTTAATGACATTTTAATAAATTATGAATTCAAATTATTCCCCTTATACTGGTTAATTTTTATTTACTGGCAATACCTATCCAATACATGCATTTTCCATGACAGGGACGCTATTACCGTACATCCTATAATACTCCCAAAATATACAATTATTTCGTAAACGTTTTGCTAGCTACAAAAATGCTCTAATTGAACTTCAAAAGGTCAAAAGTAACAAAAAAAATGCTTTGTTAAGATACTTTGAGATGAAAAGGTACCGAAGGCTTTGTCAAAGTTTAATCTAAGAAATCTTAACTGTAAATTCTTTCGTCGGCCAATAATTAATGGATCTGTCTAGACGTCTGTAGTGAGCTAGTTAACAAATCGAATATACGCTGCACTGGTTTCTTTTTAATCTACAACGTGTTCTATGCAGTTAATTATTGTCAAATTACAAATTAGATTCTTAACCATACAGCAATGTATGCGTAAAATTAATATATTTGTTTTAAGAAGTAAACTGCCGTCTCCGATTTCTGATATCTGTGTCTTGCTAGCTTTTTATTGGTTTTATATTAACAATAATTTACATGAAGTGTTAATGTGACGGTGTCAAAATTGGAGTAGGCCTTTTCCCGAAGGACACATCTTAGAATAGTAATATATGTGTTTCTTTCAATAATTAACAATTTAATTGTTAGGCCTCTTGCCTTTAGAGTATCATTTGTTCTATAAAAAAGGTGCATTAACTTATTGTTATTAAAAATGTTTTAAACATCGCATTGTTAATTAAAACCCAAATTACGCTTTCGTTTGTAAATATAAGTAACAGTTGAAGAATTCTAGTACGAAAGTACTGCGACATGTCTTCCTAATCGTAATCATAAAGTCTAGAGAAAGGTTTTCCTTTCGCGTGCACAAGCATCCATTAATGTAGCCAAGCGTGGTGCTGCCAACAAACAAATTATCGATGCAAACACGTCCCATCATGCGAGCCCTGAAAGCCTTTTGTTTTGTCAATTTCTCGTGTAATACGATAAGCATTATGCAAACAGAAGTACATAATTGTTTGAGTGACTCACGCAAAATTGCTCGATTTACTTTTCCTTACTGATAAATGGAGGTTAGGCGGTCGGGTCACGATAAGAATTGTGTGTCACGAATCACATGTATTATTTTGAGCTTATTATCAAACGAAACGTTATAAGTATTTTTTATTAAAACTGGGGGAAACACACAGGAGGCTTATTTAATTATAAGTGAAGTCCATGGAAACTCTCAATGCCAGAGAGCTCGCGAGTGCGTTACCGGCCCATTAAATTATTTTATTATTAAAATAATTTAAGGGCCGGCAAAATAATTTAATTAATTAATTAATTTTAATTTAATTTAATAATTTAAGGGATGTCAATATAAGCTTCTTATGAAGCTTATATTGACATCTAGTTTACTTAAAATATAAAAAATAAATAAACTCTCAATGAGTGCTCGCGATTGTATTGCTGGCCTATTACGAATTTTACTCTCTTTTCTTGAAGAACTAAGGCAAATTGGTTCGAAAATATTTCAATGGGTAGCTGGTTCCACTGAGTGATTAGGGGCAAAAACTGCCTTAAAAAAAATGTGAGCCGTCACGGGACGCCTGGCAGATATGAAACATCGAAATTATTTTGTGAAATAATATGCAGAAAAGAACAGATTGTGATAGGAACTAAATATGTCATAATGATAAAATAAAATTTTACGATTTTGTTTTCCAGATAACGATGACTATTTATTGAATAAACATTTATTTTCAATAAATACAAAAATTTACTACTGCATATAGATTGTATGTATATAACATCATGTAGCGTGCGTCGCCACGGCATGCGTCGCCACGCCGGAAATCGGTTTTACGTGCGGCTATAGATGTTTCACATCAAAAGTGAAATAAAGTTGCTGCATGAGGTAATGGCTAAATTATTGACAATGGTATTCATATATTGTATACATTGGTTTTACCGTATTAAGGGGCTGCCTATAAATATGTTTGTTATTCTCTTACTAATAATAATCCTTTTATTAATATGATCAAAATCATTTACGTCCTTCGTTGTAATGGCAGTGAAGAAATCTTTTCAATGAACGTTACAGGCGAGACAAATTACGACAGGTGGCTTAGCTCTAAATGATACATCTTTCAGTTAGCTTTACCCTTTAGAATGTGTAAAGATTTAACATTTTTAGTCCATTTTACTATAGCTAATTGAACGATTAAAACATTTATTTATTTTATTTTATGGTGATTGTTTTATTGATCAAGTATAATCAATGGACATGTATCGAAACTTATTGTATACTAGTATACTTAATTCGGAGATAGCCCCATGTAAATTCTTCGGGTTCATTTAATAGGCAATTTTAGTTTATGTGGCATGCCAAACGGAAATTTAGAAAAAAATAATATAAATACATGTCAACTAGGCAAAGGAACACGCTGAACATTTAAAAGGTACACAAGATAAGACAGGCAAAAAAGCTGAAGTGAAAGTTGGTTTATATGTAGCCCACCTCACAGATCACAGGTGGATGAGAAGCCCACCAAGCGTTCCTAGGCAGCTTTTGCCGCGCACCACCACTTTGTGGAACCAGCTGCCCACTGAAGTATTTCCGAACCACTTCGACTTAGGGTCCTTCAAGAAAAGAGCATACCAATTCTCAGGAGAGAAAAATCGGCAAACCTCGGAGGAGGCTTTTACCAGAGAGGTCTCCCAAAACATACTAACTGAAAAAGATATTTACAAAGGATAATACAATAAGTGAACCAGGAAATAAATTAAGGCTTAAATTTGATTTGCAGTTAAAATACATCCTCGTCTCAACCATTTGAGGACTTTTAAATTTTCTTATAAAAACAGTCTTACCCTTAAACGGATTACATACTTTTACAGAGCCACAAAGAAATCAATTTATAAAAGCGTGCAGATTTCATTTCGATTTCGTGCTTTTCGAGTGGGACCATTGTTGGTTAATCAGCGTAAATATTGCGAAATAAACAATTTGGAAAGTACTGCGGTGATATTACATTTTATGTTTTTGTAGTCTATTTCATCTGGATAAGAAATTATTTTATATTGCAAATATTTATTTTGACATTATTATTCTATCATAGCAATTACTACTAATGCTCCGTCCTGCCTCGTTTCAGTACCGTACGAGCTGTGTTCTTTTTTTTTATAGAACGGCGTAAACGGGCAGGAGACTCACCTAATGTTAAGTGATACCGCCTAATATTTTATGTGAATTCTAAATTTCACCAACATCACCTTGAGGGCTGGAAATATTGTACAGTATAATAATAATAATAGGTCTACCTCCATATAAATTATATTTATTATATGTAATGTTCGCGTGAGTGGCGCTTCGCTAACCAAGCTGGGATGCGTGCGGTACATTCAAAAGTTGGGACTTCCACCTCAGGTTTTTGCTTAGTACCCGCAGTCTCTTTACTAGTATAATATCGTAGTAAAAGCATCTCCATTAATATATAGTGAGACTGTCTTTCTCTCAAAAGGCCGCACCTAAAATTTGACTTTTTGATAGCCACTGGAAGGTGCCCTTTTCAAATAAAACTTTATCATATTTTATTTATTTCTAACATTATTAATAGGCTTAAAAATTTATTGAGATTTAGCGGTAAGTCTGACTCCCGTGCGTCAAAACCGTATTGCATTGTAATATACCATATGCTTTACACTAACTCTCACTTCTGAATTTCTACCTTAGTGACTCTGGATATTTTGTGTACCCGCAGCGGATAAAGATGTCAATGTTTAAATATTATGTTGAACTTTTTAAATCATCTCCTAGGTATTTTAAATATTTATATGTAGAGACAGCTTAGAGTGATATTTATGATTTTTAATGTGTTTAACAAAGCAACTATATCATGATATTTATTTGTTGCAGGTATGTCCAGATTTAATAATCGTAAGTACGTTTAATACGAGAATAATACAGCTTCCCTTTCACATTAATAACAGTATTAAAAACCATATATCCAATGCACTAACTGTCAATTAAGTGGTGTCCATTGCAGACGGCGAGCCTGTTACTGACAACAATATATTGTGGAAATCGAAACATTCTATTGTTGCTTCATAATTAGCTCTTCAAATAATATACTATAATTTAATATAATGTACTACAATGAGACGTGATTTATCAATAAGTTTTATGCAATTAAAAGTGTGCAAAGGTTGTCAAGTAACAATTTAATTTCGGGCCTCCTAAACTTCGTTTTCTTAATTCAATATTTATTGTTTGTGCTTCGTTCTTTTACTCTGTGAAATTACGATTTATCTATTGTCTTTGTATTATTGAAGAAACATGTTTTTCAAAGTGCACTTCACTGTAATCGTTGCAATTAATTTTTTTTTTTGTATTTTTACCAGGTACAGATTTCAACTTATTAGTTCTAAGTTCTAGTGTCACTACTAAACGATGCAATCGTGTTGCCAACTCAATTTCAAAGAAATAAAATTTTTAATGATAAAACCACTAATAATTTGAATTCACAGAAAGCAACGTTTCTGTAACTTTCAGGCCAAGTTTTATTGTAACACAATAGTGTTAGTGAAGCACTTCGCATTTCGAACAGCACGTCAGAATCTCAACTCGGAAATACTCAGATATACACTGAAACGATAAAATTTAAGTATTTCACTACTATATTTAACAGCGGGTGTATTTTGAAGCTTTAGATTAATGTATTGTTAAAAAAATAACTTATGTGTTTAAGGAAATTACAACATAAAGACACTCTCAAATTTTATATCAAGACAAGATTGTAAGTTGTAGTTATTACAGATAAAAAATGGGTATTTTCTAATTGTGTGAAATATGATAATTTTTAACAAATGCCACAACTTTGTGCTTTATAATAAAATACATAGTATGATGATATTCGAAATAACTAAGAGATGTTGAAAAAGTTTCTTATCACATGCTTCAGATATTGCGCTCTCTTACACGTTCCTGCGTGGGCACTTTGTCCACTTGATGTAAAGATAACCGTGGTTCCTTGAGTGGACGTAATGTAATATTACTTGAATATAAAGAAACATTGTACATTTGCATCTCGTTTTTTTTCAAATTTCTCATTGTTTGTAGTAAACGAACGTCGTCTATCTCCAAATTGTTATGTACGTTTGTTTTGCGTCACTTAATTTCTATCCCAATCTCTGCGGTCTTATGGGATCTTCCCGTGGTAGTATAAGTCTGTATAGCAGATAATCTAGTGTGGGTCAATCCTAACATGCCTGTGCTATTCGGGAGCCATGTAGGTACACGTAAATTGATTTCTTAATTTTTTTTATAAAATGCAAAACAAATACTTACAACCTAGTTCTGGTAAATAATTTTTTTTTTAATACAAATTTTATTGTTGTTTGATATAAACTACATATAGCAGTTAATTTTACTACTACACCAAAGTCCATATATTCAAAACGGGTTTAAACGATTTTTTTCGATTGGATTGATATTTGACGCGCTGTTGACAAATTGATCTTCAATTGGTACGCACCTTTAGTCCTAATGACTATTACTTAATACTTATTCAATGTCACTTTTAATCCAAGATGGCCGCCGCTACATAATGGCCGATTTCATTATATTATTATATGTTAAGTACATATATAATTTTCATTTAGACTATATAAAGGAGAAATTTGATTTATTTATTAAATAAGAGTAAATGTTTTGTAGTAAGACTCTAATTTAAAATTGTGATAATAGCAAAAAATTCGCTGCGAGCTGTATGTTTTAAAACCTTTTAATAAATACAATTGATATATGTAAACTAAACTATTGTATTGAAAAGATGGTTTGATGATGATGGCTATATTTATAAAGGAATGGCTAAGTAAAATTAGACATACAATGCACGTCGGTAATGTATGTTGAATATAATAGAAGAAATTGCGCAAACGTGCGTTATTGTTTTAACATCCCTTATCTGACTCATATGCCATAACAATCACGCAATATCCTGTTTTTGCGTATTGAATAAGAATGGTCTTGGCTTCCTCAAAATCATCAAGTAAAAATCATCTCTAGGGAAATAGTGCTATCAAATATTACTCCCATGAAAATCAATAGTTTTACATCTGTAGATCAAAAAGTGCACATGACGCCTCTGGATTTGTGATGTTTCAAAATTGGAATTTAAAAGAAAAAACTATGCGCCAGGATTAATTAAAAAGCACGTGTCAATGATTATTGTCTTCACTCCACAGACTATTTTACTTTTAATAACAGATACTAACAAAAGCAATACTACTTAAATAGTATAGTATTGTATTTACCTCGCGTTATCTTAGTTGTGTTTACAAATGCGACAGTGTAAGAGAGACAGAAGCTCAAAAGTCGTTTGTCTCTCTCTAAACCGCGATCTCCCGAATATCGGTCATATGTGGAGTCTAACCCTAAATCCAATCACGTACAGACAGCCAGGCAGTCACGTGCACACTGAGCAACTTCAATTTAGTTAAAAGTGGAAACTGAGTGCTTCGTACACGCTAACTTACAAAATTCGTAGCTTTTTGGGAAACTAAGAAACTTTGCACCAGTGAATTGGGATTGAAGTGAATGCACTGACATAATCTACATAAATATAGCCATAGGATAGAGCGTATGTCCGATAATCTATTTAAATAAATTTAAATTTCGTGTGCCCTATAGATACCCAAAGCTTCATCCCGTTTTACCATTTCAAAAGAACGGGTTTTGGCCTCTATCCGATGTCCAGATTAAGCATTCTGACTAACGAGCTAGATTCCATTCATAGTAGGTCCCATCAGGGTTCCAAGCACTTTTCCTTTGGTTTCTAAAATTGGAATTTTTGGCCTCTGAGTACTTGTCACATTAAAACATATATTTCCTTTATCAACCAATGTATCGGGTGTGCGGAGCGTTGGCAATTCTAAGGCCTTATTAAGCTAAGTGAGTGTATACGAGACTTGCAGCTTGACTATGTTTTTAACAAATCGTTTGTGAGTAGGAGACGCGAAAAATTAATTTCTAATTGGTAATTTGTATGTAACACTACCAACTTATAACACGTAAATTGCCAAATTATAAAACTAAACTAATAAATGAGTCTTTATTTGATAACCCCATGAAAATATCTGCTGAAGTTTTTATGTTTATCGCTGACAGATGTGTATCAGTGTCATGTCATATGTTACAAGTATTTGATTAAATACTTATATAATTTCAAACTATTATTACATGACGTTCTAATGATATTGGTTTTTTACAAGAAATATTCAGGCAAATTGCTGTTGAATTAAAACGTAAACTGCTTTACAAAGTAATGTTTAATATTTTGCATAAAATGCAAAACTCACGTCTACATCCGAGGATTAAATTCAAATCGCCGCCAGTATTAATTTTATTTATAAGCTTTATCCTAAGTAAAGCTACTAAATGCTTTAGATATACATTATTTAAGAATCATGAAGCATATGCATGCTAGCATAAATATAAAGCCCAAATCATCTTTTATTACAGTCAATACCGTTTACGACAACATCGCTTACAACAACATACCGGTTATATTAATCAAAGGTACCAGCTGAATTATTTTCTATGTAGATAGAAATAAGAACATCATCGGCTGTTACGACTATTGGTTTTTGCGACCAAATATGAGTACTTTCTTCAGTGTCGTTATTACAGATTTGACTTTTATTAGGTAAGGGTTGGACAGAAATGCCTCCAGCTAATTATATAAGGTTTTTAAAAGTGTAATGTTTTTAAAATATTTTTAGATGTTCAAATCTGTCTAAATGGTAAATCATAAAAGCTCCGAAAATAACCCTTTTTTACAAATATTTTAAATATTCCCGCAATGGAATTCAGCCAAGCTATCGATAAACTAGGTCATTCAAGATCTAAGATATGTATATTTATGGCATTACTTTGCCAAACTCTAAATCATCATTGATACCAAGTATAATTCTCCATTCTTGGAACTTGTTTATCGATTATTCACTTATTCATTCCATTCACAAGAGCCGTGGACATGTGTTTCATCAGCAATACGATTTGCATACAGTTACTTGTGCCGAAGCTCACTGATCTTTTGATGCGGAATAAACACTCGATCAAGGTTGAGGTAAAACGGTCAGTTAAAGTATTGTTAAGCCCCGAGGTTCGTTTTTCTACCGGCTTTTATACCAGCGAAACAAAGCTCTACTGGATCAAAAGTTATACTGGATACGCGTAACAATTCGTACAAAGGTTTTGAAAGAATACTGTTCAGAATCTCTCAGTTATTCCGTTAAGTTCTAAAATATTCGAAGTTTAACTAAGCGTAATCAATTCATCAATTTAAAATAACGCTCGCTTAAACGATGGCCAAAGTCCATGATGACATGACGTGTTAATCCATACAATGGATACGCAAAGAATGGTTACAATTGGGAATGTTTAATATTGTTCTGGCGACCACACATAGTTACTCGAGCAAGTAACTGTTAGATTTCTAACAAGGTATTTAGTGTTTTATTTATGAGCTCACGCCTGTCCAAGACGAGCAGGTAGATTCAATTGATGAGAATGTGGTTTCGTGGATAAACCACATTCTTTTGATCTGCAGGGCTACTATATAAAACCGATTTCTTATGACTAAATAAATGCGCATAGGTGATGAGAACATGAAGAAACGGGTCATGGTTAGTATTAGCACAGAAGATCATGTGGATCGTCAACCAGATGTACCGATCAAGTGAAATATCGTCATCTTTCTCAAAACTATACACTGTTATAGGAGAGGCACTGGACAGAATCCCGAGTTAACCGATTGTCCATTCCACGTGTTGCTAAGCACGACGCTTAGATATGATGATGACGACTGAATAAACACTTGGCTTGTTTGGATCTATGGCCTTATTTAGCCACCAGGCTTTGATGGTTTTTTGTATACCTAGTAATGTCTTAACTTTAAAGTTCTAGCTAAGATTCTGACCCGCAAGTCCGTCCTGTCTAGTCCAGATGCAAATAGACCCAACCAACTACATAAAGTGTGAATGCCCTATACACAAACCGTTGTATTTAATAACAACACACCCGCATGTGTGGCAATGACACTACACAACTTGAACGGTTCTGTAGTTACACAGGGAAAAAGAATATTTTAGATGACAATATAATAATCAGTTTTAATGTATAGACAAAAATTTTATTATATTTCATACTACTACAGCAATGTAGCAGAGTGGCTTTAGCGTGTGAGTCATCCCTGAAATCATACGTTCAATCCCCGGCTGTGAACCAATGGACTTTCTTTATATGTGCACATTTAACATTCGCTCGACCGGTGAAGGAAAACATCGTCAGGAAAACGGCTTGCCTTAGACCCAAAAAATCGGCTGCGTGTGTTAGGCTCTGGAGGCTTATCACTTACTTAGATACAGTCTCAGACCCAAACATATTGAAATAACGACTATATCAAAAGTATATATACGTATGTGTACTAAGTATTATTTATATCTACGCAATTCAAAACTTTTTGTTCACCATAAAATTAATTACCCGTTCAAGTGTCGCACTCCTACGCACACTATATATGGTATGCAAGATATAATTTATTTAATATGCACTCAGCCTATTAAGAGGCATTCACTCTTGCCGTGTCGACTATGCATTAACCGTACGAAAGAACAAAAAATGTTTATTTTATAATACTGTCTTGGAATTTGTTTTTTATCAATGTTTGCTAAATTGGCATTTATTAGTCATTGGCATGCTACGTTAATTCCTACACCAGTACTCAGAGACATTATTTAGGTATCTATCGAAGTAGGGAATAATGAAAGCCCGGCTAAGGTAACAAATTTAAAATTAATATAACTGGATGAAACTGCTCTTGGCAATAAGACATTTTAATTTGACTTCCTTTTATTTTCACCACTTCATGTGTTAGTGAATATGATGTCACATAATTTTATAATGTACTTTGTTTTTCTCGAGCACTGGCAATTTATAAAAGCATCATGGTGAATTTGGAGGTAAGCTACTTTCACTCATGAACTTATCTCCGCCAGTAGTCCGCACCGGCACAGAATTTATTTTTAAACAGTAGTTGTGTGTTCAGTGTCCTTATTTATATGTATATAATTAAATGCTCTTAATTCTCCCTAAGTAAATAAAAATACTAAAAACCACAATTAAATGTCTCGGTTGTAATATTAAGATGTCTTAAAACATTGTATTTCGTAGTCCCGATCTCTGGTCTGTTTTAATAATTGGTATTAAGTTTTGACACAAATATATTTAGGTGATATCTACCAGGTAAGGAAATATATAAAATCGTGAAGTAAGCCTGACACACGTCATATCTTTTCACTTAAACAAACGCAGATATACATTATACCCCATTAAGACTTCATACAAACCTTAATTATTTTTAAATGCCGTATATTAAGTGGGTATCGCTTTTATCTTTAATGTTATTTGAACGTCACTCTGCCAAGCATGAAGCATTAAAGTTTAACGTCAGGAAAGCATTAACCTATCATTAAAATTCAATTCAAAAGACTCATGTATTACAACCACCTGTTGTGTGAGTTTCTCAAGTAATTTAATAATCGTTATACGTTTGAAGTTACAACCCAAAGTACAGGACAGGTTACAACGTCACGTCATAGGTTGCGTATTTTGATCAAGAATTTGGTGTTGATTTTCTTCGGGATATTACTCGTAAGAACATCAAGTTTGGATACGACAAGCATATTTTTACCAAGTCTCTACTGAACCCGCGTCAGATGATATTTGACACTATATTTCTGTCATGAATAAAGTTTTAGTGTTTATTAATAATGATGATGAAGATATTGGAAATATTTATGGACCTTTATTAATAACTTTTAGTTAATAATAAATATTAATTCTTTAGTTTTTTTGTAGTTTTATTTTTCTTTTTTTTTGTGCCTTTTAAATTGTCAATCAAGTATGATTTTTAATAGTTCTTATATATTTTATTTATGTAAGTAAACATAACAATCAAATATATAGTTATTAAAAATTTACAGGCCCGCGTCTAGCAGGGGACAATTAGATTATTATGGGGGACAATACGAAAAGTCAACATTTTGTTTTTATAGAATACGAGGCTCACCTGATGTTAAGTCATACCGCCGCCCATGGACACTCAATGCCAGAGGGCTCGCCAGTGCATTGCCGGCCTTTTAAGAATTTGTACGTTCTTTTCTTGAAGGACCCAAAGTCGAATTGGTTTCCTTATGTCTACAGCTAACATAAATTATATATAATTACAAACAAATACATTGAAAATATAGCCAAAGATGGAATACATGATTCATTTTACTACAAAAAGATTTATAAAAGGGAACAAGCAAACAAAAAGTTCCTTTTTTTTTGTTAACAAATTCCTAGTGATTTAAAACCTATAATTAAGGTTCTTACGTGAACAATTTTATAATGTAAAAAATTTAAATGTTTAAGTAAAGCGAAAATCACGTATGTATGTTATAATATTGCAGAAGGCTCGAAAACACTGTTTAGTAAAAACATTTTGACTGGCTGAATTTACAAGAAATGCATAAAAAAGTTAGATTTTGATTTGTTTATAGTGTAATTTTTTTATTTATAAGTTATTGTAACATAGGAAATAAGGAAAAAAATAAACACAGTTTATAAGCATTCGTAGACATACAAAAAGACTTTAACTGATAGAGTCAGGTATTTATCTTGGATAAGAGTCGCTCATTTTCTTCAACTTGCTCCGTTCTAGGAAAAACTCAACACTTCTTCCAACTTGTTAAATTCCGAAGAAATATAGTTTGATTTAATTTTAAACAACTAAAATTTCCAATGACTTAATAATAAACCATAATAATATTCTAAGGCAGATCTCTTCTCTACAGCCAGGCTTTGGATTTATGACCTCGGTGTCCTTTCCACTGGGCGACTCGTCATGACTTATGACATCTTCAAGTAGGTAAAGCTTATCCAGCGTAGAAAACGGGTCCTGGGTGGCTCTCTTCAACTCCACGTCATTCCAGCTTCCTTTGCCTTTGGAATAATGCTTTGTGCTACGTCAGTTTAGGAAAGCTGGGTGTCTTTTTTGAGGATTATATTCTTCTTCTTTTTCTTCGGAGCGTAGGGCCCACCCATTTCCACTTTCGGCATTTTATAGACCTGTCAATTAGCACCTCATTGCGTAGTTCCCATAGCTGGTGAGAGATTTCCTCGCGCCATCATATTCCAAGGATTTGAAGAAGGAAGTTTACGAAGTTCTGGAGTAGATGTGTGGTAATCTCTGTAACTTGTCCAAGTTTCACAATCACACAGCGACTCGGTCTTTATCTTGGATGGGAAGATACTTAGCCTGACTTGAGGCAAGGGCACGCCTATCTATGCGACTGCGTTCATAGGAAAAATAGTAAACTTCATACTATTATCGAGGCTCAATATTCAATTTACAGGCGTTTAGAAAGTTAAAACTTTTAATCAGATTATGTTGTTAAGCTTACCTATTATTAACCGTTAAAGTGGAACAAGTACGGAACCCGGTTCTAATTGCTCGAAGCTTCATTATCTTCTAATATTAACTTATATTACGCCGCCCATCGGTTCACTGCTCTTGGAAATTAATTTTGAATGGACGGGTGTGGCAATTACAAGCTATAACAAATGAATTTCAATTTTAGCATTTTCTTATTCCATTTTGTTCTAAATTTAAAATTTCCTGGGTCATCTGGGTGCTTGAAATAATAGAAGATTTTTGTTTTACTCTATATTATCAACTCCCGTATAAAAATAAAATATAAGCAAAATAATGTTATTTGCTATGTAACGAATGGATGCAATTTAACAGTCAAAGAGAATGCCTAATTCTGGCTATACTCTCGGGGAGTAATTTCGACGATTTAGAAAATCGTCACGCTTATAACACTAAGAAAGCCTGAGTGAGAAAAATGCCTTGGCTCGTCCATGTTCTAACTAGTGTGTGCATGTATTAGTATGTTTTTATCAGTTTGAAAATCTTAACCCTAACATTAACGTAACTAAACAAAATTTTATAATACTAATATAGATTAAATGGTGTTATAAAAACATCTCTTAATGCATTTCTGTGTCTCTATGTGACCTTCTAGGCTTTCTAGAAGGACACGTGCTGATATATTTAAATTTAAAATTCATGCTAATTATTCTATAAGCACTATCTGGTATTCTGTAGATTAAAAAGGCTCCAACAAATTCCAAAACGATATTTTACAAAGATAAAAAACCGGTACTGAGCTAAATTTGTATAGCTTTTTGTTTGTTTGAGGTTAAGAACGCCACGCCCAATAACCAAAGTAAATGTTGATTGGTTCGGAACACAGCTCGTTAGTACCGCATAGCTTTTATTTAACTCGATTCAAATTAGCGTTTACTGGTTAAAAGAGCTTATATCGGCCATTGTGAATCAATGATTTTGCCGCGATGTTGGGGTTAGGATATTATCGGATTTTCGACCTTAGCGGGTATTTATTTATTTATTTGTATTATAATGGCTTGAAGTATTGCTTTTGTAGTTAAAGACAATAGTCTGGTATGTGAAGATTACAGTAGATAGATTTCTGTCTTACTGCATTTGTTTAAATTAGCCACCGAAATAAATAAATAAATAAGAATCAAAACTTGCAAAGTAAATAACGGTGAAAATAAAAATAGCTTGTGTTTTACAATTACATTAAATTTAAGTATTATATTATATTTACAAAACATATTATCGTCCCAGGCGTTGGGCGCCTTCTCTTGTTTCTTTCTTCATTCGAAGTCAGGGTCTTATTGATCCACCTGTCTCATTGCCAACACACGTGGGCATTGTGACCCAACGACCGGCCCATTTCCACTTAATCTCTGTTTAGTTATGACGTACGTTATTTTTTTATAAAATACGTTTATTTTGGAACATAAGATCATCATGGTATCACTAATAATCAATACGATGATGATTATTTGTTTATTAGACAATACAGGTTTGTTTGTAAGTAACAATACAGGTTTCTTTTTTCAATAATAAACATTCTTCCCATCTACTTATTTTAGTGCCTCTCCATTACTGGAGGTTGGCCACCAGTCTTTTGAAGCGTGTCTTGTGTTATGCCAGATGCAGCAACTCTTCCGGAGAAGCAATTACCGTCCAGACCCTAAAATTGCGGGGCCATGATTTTCTTTTACCAACACGTCGTTTACCCTGGATTTTACCCATTATAACTAATTTAAGGAGGTGGTAGCGGTCATGGTGTAACACGTGTCCCAGCTAATTTGATTGTTTTATGAGCTGCATAAGTTTTTTTGACCATCCAACTCGTTAAAGAACCTCCCCATTTGAGACCAGTACATAGACCGTACAGAGTTTACTAAATCTGAATAATAAACTTACACACTACATACTTTTACAATTTTACGTTGACTCAGCTAATAATTTACCAAAATTATCTATTAAACTTAAACCACTATACAATATTTATCATAATTATATTACGTAGAAACTTCTGTAATGAGAAAAACATAATCAGTCTTTAGAAATTTTATGAAAGCAAAACATAAATCTTCTTAGGTTTCTTGATAAATTAAAACTGTAATCGCATTTGAACCAAGATTTATATTATAGTGTTTTTATTTGATTCTAGTTGAAAGTTGTTTAAGAAAATTATGATAAATATTTTAATATTTATTTATTAACACTTCGTTACATAAATATAATAAAATTAACATAATTAAATAGCGATCTCTTCTAGACAATTTCTATGAGAAAAAAATGAGATAATATAAGCAAGTAACAAACCGTGATCCATGTGGTATCGAATTATTACAGTATAATTAGTGTTATTATTATTTTCTTATGCAACCAAGTTCAGATTTCAAGGAACGTCATGCTCGCTTAAATGTCATTGCTTGTGGCGGCGTCCATGCATCGGGTTGTCTCTCTCCCTAAAATATGGCAAGAGGGCCGATGGCTGGCCATGCTGCAATTCGTGTATGCCCTAATATTAGTTATGACTATGTTTTTGCGTGTTGTTCCCACGAGAAACTAAGTGCGTGCTCCTATTTTACTATGCGTCGATCATGATCATGATAGAGTACAAATATTTGTTTTTTATTAATATTAGTATTAATATTATTAATTACTTAAGATGTCATGTGGAGCAAGGTGCAATGGTTGCATCTCCTTTATAACAAACGTTATGTAAACTTTTGCGATTTAAAAGAGTGGCGGAGAGTTTATGACCAGTTCTTTTCTTCCTTTATACGCCCTGATTTGAGAACTGGCAGTAAATGTAAAATTAGATGTATTTTAAATACATTTCTGTTTTTGATGTTCATAAGTGTACATTGTGTAACGTATATTACTAAATCAAATCAAATCAAATCAAATCAAATCAAATCAAATCAAATCAAATCAAATCAAATCAAATCAAATCAAATCAAAATATCTTTATTCATTTAGGTAAACATGTACACTTATGAACGTCAAGAAAAACTAATTAAATTAACTGTAGGTAAATTTACATTTACAACCAGTTCGCAAGTCAAGGGCGTAGAGCGGGTAAGAAGAACTGGCAAGAAACTTTCCGCCACTCTTTTCAATCGCCAAGTTTTTAATACAAATTGTTTGAACTGGAGCAAATCAATCCCAAGGATTAGGGTCATTTAAGTATTCGTCACATTTATAAAAGGCTTTATTAATTAATTTACTTTTAACAAGGGCTTTGAATTTATTTAGTGACAGTTCTCTAATTTCGCTTGGGAGTTTGTTGTAAAAACGAATACAATTTCCATATAAGGAGTGGTTTATCTTCTGGAGCCTGGTTGGTCGCACACTCAAATTAGTTCTATTACGCGTATTATACTGGTGAAAGTCACCATTTGTTTTGAAATCGTTTAAGTTTTTTTGTACATACAACAAGGCTTCAAGAATATATTGACCGGATAATGTCATAATATTTAGTTCCTTAAATCTATTCCGTACCGACTCCCTCGGGGAAACACAACAAATACCCCGAACAGCCCGCTTCTGCAACACAAATATGGATTGAACCTCTGCAGCAGCACCCCACAGTAGAATACCGTACGACATAACGCTGTGAAAGTAGCTATGGTACACAATTTTAGCCGTATCCTTATCAGTAAGCTGTCGGATTTTCTTTACTGCATATGCTGCAGAGCTCAGCCTATTCGAAAGAGTCTCTATGTGTGGGGCCCCCACTGGAGTTTACTATCTATTGTTATGCCTAGGAAAACAGTTTTGTCAACAAAGTTTAGTTCACTGTCCTTGACTTTCAGGTTACCAATTTCTCGCTTTACGTTATTAGTTGTAAATCTAATACATTTTGTTTTATTCTCATTAAGCAGTAAGTTATTCACATTAAACCAGTTAACTATACGAGAGATGGAATTGTTTACATCGTTCAATAATATATTTTTCCTATTCACTTTAAATAAAAGTGAAGTGTCATCAGCAAACAATACCATCTCATGAACTTCGTTGACAAAGAATGGGAGGTCGTTTATGTAGATCAGAAATAAGAAAGGCCCGAGAATCGAGCCTTGGGGGACGCCGATTGACACCTGCGAACCCGGAGAGGTGACTCCATTGATATGCACTTTTTGGATCCTTCCCTTTAAATATGAATTCATCAGGCTGGAAGCTTTCCCATCAACGCCATAGTGTTGAAGCTTTCCAACTAGTATATCCGGATGAACACAGTCAAAGGCCTTCGACAGGTCACAAAAGACGCCGACTCCATCATATGATTCTTCCCAGGCGTTAAATATGTCCGAAATCAACCTCACACCGGCATCGATTTTGGAGCGACCCTTAGTAAAACCATTAAACTATTATGTAGGAGTTTATTTTTATTAAAATGTAAAGAAAGTTGGTCTAGCATTATCTTTTCAAAAACTTTGCTCAACGCGGGGAGCACTGAAACAGGTCTGAAGTTTGACGGATCAGACTCACTACCTGCCTTGAACAATGGAGTAATCTTACTTAATTTCATTTCGTCCGGAAAGACTCCACAATCGATACATCTGTTAAAAATAATAGACAATTCAGAGCTTATTACATCAATAACGGAATTTAAAATGAATGTTGACATACCCCATATATCTTTACTTTTTTTTTAAATTTATAAGCTTAAAGGTTTTAACGATATCATTACAAGTTATATGTTTAAAATGAAATTTAATATTACATTTAGGTACACACTTTTCTAGTAATGACATCGCAGCAGCAGGTGAAGAATTGAATGAATTTAAATTGAAGAAATACAATATAGTAATATGCAAACAGTGATAAAGAAAGAGACTTAAAAAGAAGAGGTGCACACGAATCACCCTAATGTTATATCAGTTTCATATAGGTTTATATGAAAGTTAGGAGTATGATGTGGACAGGTTTATTACAAAGACAACGTTGCGATAATATCCAGTAAGACTGTTTAACCAACAAATTAAATGCAGTTGAGCAGTTGGCAGTTGTATGCCAAGTTTGTTTGCCTTACACATGGCCAGTCTTTGTTTGCACTGATCGCTCCCTCACACTTTGCTACGTAATAAATCACTGATAGACCTACATCAAGCAACGAGGATCCAAGTTACTTATCTACTACTATATATATTTCTAGACATACTTTACATGTAAATACTTGTGCTTGATGTAAAATAGAAGTCAATATGTTTTCAGAAGACAAATAACGATATCAGTACATACGTATCACTTTCCAACACTGAGTGTTTTTTAAGGTATTTTATGCCGCGCACCACCGCTATGCACCAGCTGTCTACTGAAGTATTTCCGAACCAATTGGACTTAGGATCCTTGAAGAAAAGAGCGTACTGATTCTTGAAGGACCGGCGACGCACTTGCGAGCGTAATGGCAATGTGAGTGACCATGGGCGGCAGTATCACTTATCAGGTGAACCCATGCTCGTTTTCCCCTTCTATAAACCATTCAGAACGTTCCTTAACTGTTTTATAATTAAACCGATTATTAGACTAAATAACTGAAAAACTTGTAAAGTATTTTTTAATAGAAAATAGGCCACATAATGCAAAATAATTATCTGCGCTAAAAATTTTAAGTACCTCTTAAAATGTCGAGACTGTTCGCTGAAAGCCTCGATGTTCAATACAGTACTTAAACAAGAACTTTTAATTACAAGTGAAACTAACGTATTAGTGCTCTTGAGAAGTGGTTCATCAAATGGGTAGAAACTGGGTCAAGCAGAAAGGCTTTTATGGAAGATACAAGGCTATAGGCTTAAATGGGTGCGTGCGACACGCGTGCCTCGACTTGGGAATTGTAATAAAAGACGCGGAAATGGTAAGATTACCCTACAATTGTATGTGCGAACAAGAATGTCACATAGTACTGGAAAAACATCGCTGTTACCTAATACGTTTGAGTTGACTGCTTTTATAGTTAGTCTACGTAGCCGATAAATAATTTTATGAACTTTGATATAAATTCTAGTCTATTATAGTTTAATACAATGGACCTTACTATTAAAATTATCTCAGAAACTTATTTTCATCGGGCAAAGAATGAACACAGTTTTGAATGTTTTTTATATAAATTTGACAGACATGACTTAATAAATACAATATATGCATGCAGTGGCATAACAATACGACATCAGCTTTCTGTGTGTGATGATGCCCAATCATGCTGGTCCTCATGATATTAGCCATCACTGTACCGTAATAAGACCGTAAATAGTATGGACTTTTAAATATGACGTACTTTGAATAAATGTACAATTTATTCTTTATCTAATAAAACTTGCAATAATTAAATGCGTAAAACTATATTCCGAATAATTTTTGAAGTGATACTTCATTAGGCACATGAGGGTAAAATTTTAACGGATGAAACGTCACGAAGACGTGCAACGTTTTTGTCAAAGAAAAGGGAGAGAGCAATTGAGACCGATTGAGAGAGAGATTGAGAAAGGAAGATCGAGAAAACATACATGCTATTGGTTGATGTATTCGTTTAGATAAACAAATATATGAAGTGCTCATATACTGGTACATGATTGTCTATTGGAGCTTTTACCTTAGTAATAATTAATTTACAAAGAAGTTTCACTTGTGACACGTGTACTTTATACGGGCGCACTTTTTTTTACAAAAATCTCAACACAGAAAAATTCAATTATTAAAATGATTTTTCTAATTCAGGTAACATTTAATCTTCCCTCTTTTATTTCACTCAGATTCTTAATTTAAAATTCAAACAGTAGCACTGCAAATAAGGCTGTGCATACAAATTTTTTCAATTACTTTTATTCGCTCTTATTAAAAAGTATTGTAGCAAGAATACTTTTACGATGTAATATCCCGGTGTATCTCTTCATTAGGAGTAAGAGTGTTGTATTTAGAGTTTAAAAGGTTCTAGCATTTGTTGTAAATTAGTTTTGAGACCGCTGGTTTTAAACGCAACAAGTAATTCGTTTTCGGAATTTCTTTCATATTTTGTTCCTACATCACTAGAACGACAGCTGCACTGTTGTCTTTTCGACTTACAATTCTATTTATTTTGTTATCAAGCGAGCGGCATTCTTTGAATTATTTCTACTAATTGAAGGTTTTGGGTTCAGTTTCCGCCATAAAAGCCTCGTAAGATTCGCTTATTATAAACACTTAAAAATTGTTTTCACCAGTCATATAGAAATATTGAGTATATTACTTAACATTGTTTTTTATTATATAAAGGCCTAAAAGATTATTAAGATCTATTTAGTATTTATATTATATATCTCAATCACAAAAAAGTTACAACGCTTTCATGATTATTTGCCAATCTAATTGGCAAGTAGATGATTAAAATCCTGTGCCTAACACCGCCGACTTTTTGGGTATAAGGCGTGCTAAAATCGACTGTTAAACGCGCACAAAGAAATAAAGTCCACTAATGCACAGCCGACTATCGACCTTTGGAATGAGAGTCGCAGGTTAGAGCCAATGGGCCAGCAATTCTCTACTTTCCAACACTTTACGAATAAACATCGTTTATAAGATTTTTTTGACCTTCGAAGGGCTCGGTGTTAAATGTAAATTTTGAAATGAATCTAGCTTAAAGATTTGCTTTTTACCGATTCGTTTTAGTTGGCTATATATCCTCGGTTTGTAATTCCATATATGACCTATTTTATTTTTCCCGTACGATTTTCAGTCTATGCCCGTCTAGGTTGAATATTAAACCGGGGGAATTTGAATGTTAGAAAAATCTAGGTTATTTTTTAAAGTGAAGTTTTAACTTTTTCGTGGCATTTTATGCGTCGGGTGTGTTTTTTTACCAGTATAACGGCATTTATTACAAATATTACTTCATTAATATATTTTTTGTAATACAAATCTCTCGGTTAGGGTTCGTACTTTACGTTGTTAATACTTAGTTTTTTAATTAAATTAATAATAACTGTTTACATGACAACACTTAGACGTCAAAAATAATCACCATACACACACATACAAACCCTCACGTACATATGTACCTTCACACACGCATACCTTTCACATCATCACAGCCAAATAAGGTTTGCATATTTTTTTATTGATTTTTTCCTTTATATGTATAAATCTTTGGAGATGATGATCTAATGGAGAAATTTAGTAGATAAGACTAAAGATGGTATTACTTTAATATGGTTGATGCGTTTTAGTCATAACTGTTTACTTCAGTTATGACTGAAAAATATTTTCCTGTATACCAAGGATCTAACACGGCTACATTCAAATCACCACGATGTATTAAAGAAATTGTCAAAACCCCGTGGATATGTAATGCTTTCAAAGGGAAGGTGATAAAATTCTTAAAGGCAGGCCTTTACAGCGTTAGCAAGTATTTAGACCATAACTTTGACAACAACTATAAATAACTTATCATATTATGACATAATATGTTTTCACCATGTGACATTTATAGGGCTGATAGTACGAATTTTAATAATTAATCGATCTAGATGTCCACTTTATTATATAAACGATTTATTTATTTATATTATCTATTCGATCTTTGGCTCTTTGTAATGTATAATTGTTATTTATTAGGTCAACATGACCTGTAAGATTACGAAAAAAATAAATAAAATTTCAATATTGGGAAACCTTTCTTGGGAATCGAACCACGGCTGTATATGTCAACTGTAAACTATGAACCGCACAGCGGTGTGGTAAACATTTTAACATAAAAAAGTTTGTGTACTATTCATTTACTTCGTTCTAATTGAATTCTGAGGCTCGTTTTGGAATGAAGTATTTAAAAAATGCTTAATTAGGTATTTTTTATATGAGGTCAATGACATGCGAGTTTTAGTGCAGGTTCACTGAGGTGAACGAATATTCACTCTCACGCCGCCAAAGCGTTTGGTAATGCAATATAATGAGTGCTGGCATGCAACGTTTTGTCTAGCTATGACGTTAATTCTAAATATATTATATGTATTGCTGACGTAGTTATTTATTTGAAAACTTCCGCTCCCCAACAAACAATTACATCTAATTCAAATTCAGAATATTTATTCATTTAACTCTACTTATGATCGTCATGAAAGAAACACATATTAAATGCTTCTAACTGGCAATAAACTCCCCGTTTACACACGTTATTTTCAATCAAGACTAAATCTAAATTCTCGAAAGAAATTGTTAAATCAATGTAAGAAGATTTATCATTAAGGTTTATTTTTTTTGTTATCATTTTTAATTTGTTTTTTATTTGGTGGTTGCCTGTTTAGTTTTTTACTTACTTTAGTATAATTATTATTCATGTTATGTTTTAGAACTTGTAAATAAATTGAATATTTATAAATTCATATTAATTCTACTTTCCTCTGTTTCAGGTATGAACTTCCCGTGTGACGCAGCAATTGCAAATGGCTGATTGCTTCAAAATGATTCTCGCTAGGGTGCTTTGTATCAGTGCGTTGTTTAAGACTTTGTTCTCTAGATCAAAGAATAGGTGAAAAGGGTTCACGGTAAGTAGTCTCGACACGCCAAGTGGGTCTTTAAACGTCATAGAATCATTCTAGAACATTGGAGTAATATACATATGTCGGTCTGAATAACTGATAATCAAATCACTTCGGCAGGACTGTGAGCTTTCGAGTTTAGAGTAGTTTTATGAGTCACATCTGCCTTAAATTTATAATAAAAATATGATTTATTTACGTTTTGTTTTCCATATTAAATACAGTTAAAATCTGTTATAATGACATCGAAGGGACTACTCATATTTGGTCGTAAAAACCGATAGTCGTAACAGGCGTTGTTATTTACCCGCTGGGACCTATGATTTTGGTCAATGTATACGGTATGTTGTTCTAAACGATATCGTCGTAAACGGTTCTGATATCTCTAAATTTACATATACAGTCAGTCTAAATCAAAGGCTTAAAACGTATGAGGAGGTCTAAAATCTCTCCACCACTAGTTAATCATCAGCCTGAGGTAGGGTCGGTCATGTCTTTTTAATTCACATTCCCGTAATACTATGCCTTCGAGGCAATATACAAGACGTATCAATGAAAGACTTTGTGCCTATGGGTTTAAGAGACGCAAATCAAAACACAAATTTTCATATAACGGTTTGAATTTCCATTAAAATAAATTATACATTCTGTATATCTTAAAAGCATTATACAAAATTATGCGATGGATTTTCTAACTCGTTACAATTCAGAATATTTCCAAGTGCTTACGCCCTATAAAAATTCAATATGAAAAGAATATCTTTACAAATATTTAAATAATTCATTCAGTATACATGCAATAAAATTGTTATGTCTGTAGAATATTTTCGTTAATTGAGTGACCGAGTAAATAGAAAATAAATTAAATAATTTGTTTCTCTGTAATTTTATTGTATGATGTTTTAAATTTCAAAGAAGATTCAGTTAATGCCATACGACGAGTCCATTTTGTAGGCGCGTAGTTCCGCTTTTTGTATGATCCTAGATTTTATTATACTAAAGGTACAATAATTATGAAAAGATTTGCACACACTTTAACATAGATAATACTAATATTTTATCTTATTAGTGATAAATTAAAACAATTGTTTATCATTGGAGTGATTATAATTTGGTCATATTTTTAGGTTATGTTGCGGCTTGAGTTGTGCTCTTTGTAAATAACCCTTCACCCCAAATGATAAAGACAATCAAAGAATTTCTTAACGAAAATTCCTCTTTTGGTATTGCCATTCCTGAGAAGATCAATAGAATTGCTTACCAACGCCATGAATGTAAAAAAATATCCCTCGAATCTTAATGCGAATGTGGTCGACTTAATTTTTAAAAAGATTTTTATAGAAATGGTTTGAATAAAAAATCTACAATTTAATTTTATATATGTTGCTATGGTAACCGCACTTATTTCGTATGTAAATAATATTTTCCCAATTCAATTCAATAATATGATCGATTAAGTGTTATTAGGTTTATCCACCAATTTCGGAAAAAAAGTCATATTGAGATGGTAATATCTAATTATATATCTCAAATATGTATATTTATATGAAAGCAAACCGTCGCCCTGTAACACCGGAGCCTAGCGGTTGTGCTGCCGACCTTTCAGAAATGGTTCTCATTTTTGTAGGCTAAATTGTATCCGTTTGAAAATAAAGGCTGGGAGCAAGCTGGTTTCACAAAGGTGACGCTCGGCAGTAATTACATTAAAAAGAGTTGTGTTGTGGAATTTTAAAAGTGTGCGATGAAGTATGTTTTATCTTAGGGAACTGTCTTGGTTATATCCATGCATGTGCATTCTATCGAACGTAGAACCGAAACCAGACACAATTTTGGAGAAATGATGGGGGGCACCCTAGATCGCTTCGTATCCTATCGTTAACCCCTAATTTGAGTAGGTCCATTGTCCCGATCTCGCCACTGATTTTAGGGCCGTGTGAAGACTCTAGGCGGTAACACGAATTTAATTTGTAAACGGGACTCAAAAAATAATAACTACTTTGTTACAAATAAAAAACCTGCAAATGGAGCTTGGGGCTATAATAAACAGAGATATGACGATGGGGCCGAGAAATGAATTTAGATTACAGGTTACGCCGGCTAAGTGTGGGTTAAGTGTTCACCTGTAGCTAAAAAAGCGTGATAAAAACAAGTATCTAGTGTGTTTTATAAGTGGACCGTCATATTGGCTGTAGAAACTTGTATATATATATATATATGGCTGTACAAACCTTACTTGAATGTTTAATATGAAAACATTTATGGCGAACATTATTTATTTAAAAAAGACGACATGAACATGTCATTCAAAAATAACATTACGTCAAATGTGTGCACAACATTTAATCAGAAACGTTACAAATATATAAGAGAAAAGAAATAATAGCATATAATAAACGACAATAAATAGAAAGAAAGATATGCTAATATTAAGTCAAATATACAATTTAATATGTAATATATTTCGGCTTCAATTGTTATTGGTGACGGAAAGACGATTGCAGCATCATACAACTGAAGATGGAGTCTGCCATTAAGTAGATCAGCATAATATGTTCTCTGTAATTTTGTTTATGCCAAAAAAAATCACAGTATTAAACGCAAAGCATATTTCTAGGGAGTTGAATTCTCAATTAAATCAATTGTTATACAGTACTGATCGAAATAAATGAACGTGGTGATGTCGGCTGATGTAATCCGTACTCCAGTTAAATTTTGAGCCGTTATTAACTGTGTATCATTAAAACACGACTCCCGAAAGCCATTCGTTTTATGGTTTAGACAAGAAATAATTTTCGAGTCGTTATTTTAATGCGCGTAGGCATTTAGTCACGGGTCTGACTTCCATAACTATCAACCTTTATATGCAGACGAAACTATTTCTCCTGTAACCGGTTTTTAAGCGTCCCATCGGGCATTAAACTGTACCTCGACTGTGAGTTTACAAAACTTTCGGTTTAATATTTTAACTAAATAATTCGTGCGAATAAGCCAAACTAGTTCCAGCTAATATGAATCTAATTCCATGCAATATTTGTTTTATATCTTATGTATAAAATTCGTGTCGCGGTGTTTGTGGTTAAACTCCTCCGAAACGGCTTGACCGATTCTCATGAAATTTTGTGTGCATATTGGGTATGTCTGAGAATCGGACAACATCTATTATCCCCCTAAATGTTAAGGCAATCCACCCCTAATTTTTCTTTTTTTCAATTTTAGATTTTAAAAAAAAAATTGATACAGCATTAGTAAAAACATATAACCCTGAATTTTCAACCCTTTACATTTAACCCCTATTTTTTATTTGTTAATTAAAAACTTATGACTTGAACTCTGAGGTTTACATAGAGAAAAAATCACAGGAAAACCGAACAATATCTGCATAGCAAAATGTTGTTGGTATGTAGTAAAAATGTAGGCTTACTAAAAGGAGAAACTGAACGAAGTTCGCGGGGGCAGCTAGTTATTACATAATATATAAAGTAATTAACAAAAGAGGGCCTATACATAACATATGACATATTCCTGTGTCTTGCTGTGATCATGCTACAAAAATATAACTCTTTTTGTGGAAATTTCGTTTATTTGTAAATGGCTAACATTTTTGACACAATAATAGTCTCTATCGCTTTGTGAACATCGGAACTCTTAGCGGATGTACTGGCTTCGCACGGCTGAATATATGGCTTACTACAGGATAATGTAGTAATATATTGTCCAAGGGACTGGTAGGTTAGCGGTTTTATTAAATGAGGGGTATTCGATTCCTGGTAGGAAGGCAAGTTTATTTAGTAAATTTGTTCTCTGCTTTTGGTACAGTTGTCCGGTACCGGGCGAGTGTGTAAACCGTACATTGCGGGCGCGGTCAAGTTTCTTAGGCATGTAGAGAGCATCAAACCTTATAAGTTTTACAACTGAGCTTTTTTCAAGGCAGTTTTTGCCGTGCATCACCACTTTGTGGTACCAGCAGTCCCCTGAAGTATTTCCGAACCAATTCGACTTAGACAATTCCGAAAAGGCTGGTAACGCACTCGTGATCCCTCTGGCATTCAGAGTGTCCATGGGGCTCTTGTCCGTTTGCTCTTCCTGTTCTATAAAAAAGCCTGTGAGGTTTAAGTTGGTGATGTTTTGTCTGTAACAGAACAGGACTTAAACGGGCCCCCAGATGTTAAGTGATATACACTTACATTGCAATGTGGCTCGTAACCTTTTAATTATAAGCAAGTAACACGTAGTAAAAAAAATAGAGTATTAATTGCGTAGCCTAAACATGATTGATTCAACGTCTAGAGGCTAGACCAATCAGAATCATTTATCAGTGGTGCATTGTAAGCTATTTTTCATATGATTTGTTCGTGTACACTTGGCATGTTACGGCTAACATAACGGTTAGTGTGAAAGTGGCTTAAGTCGTAAAGATTATATATCTAAGTTCGTAGGTCAATAGTGTTTACGAAACATGACAGTCAATTAGATGTTAGATTTTTTGTCGGTCGATAAAATAACGCTTACATGTACAACCTTGTACTAGACAGACTTAGGAAATTGAAATAAGTCATTCAACAATACAATGTAAGTGAATTAATTATATATACTTACTGTATTGAATTATATATATTAAATATATATAATTATAGTATTGCAATACAGCAAGAAATGCTGCTAGCATTAAAAGAACACTGCCACATAGACACAACTTCAAATTATTTTTATTTTTTAAATTTTAATATTATCCATTACATACTTGATCGGTCCATTTGCTTGGTGAAAGGCCACGTCATCTTTTGCCTTCTGTGTTACCACGATCATTTTCTCCAAGTGGTCATGTGCATTGCATGGCAGAAAAAAGATACAATTCGCTGTCGGCATATGGTAAATAGGCGAGTCCGTATGCGGAGTTGGTTACGAACCACGGTACAATTATACAAGTCCGGAAAGTTTGCGTTTAGGGAATATGTTATCGGATAGGCTCATGGTACATCAAAAGTAATAAATCATCGCTCAACATTAATTAGTTTTAGCTGCGAAATTTGAACTATACTCGATTCGGTGGCAGTTGGTGTATGGATATAAGTTAATTGACACTTTGTTTGAAGCTGGGTAACAACTAACTTTAAAGTTTAAAAAAAATAACTTATAACGACAACATTTTTCGAAGCGGGCAAGAAACTCCCCGCCACTCTTTTAATCGCGAAGTTTTGAGTCATACAAATAAATCCTAAGGAATAGGATCATTTAAATAATCGTCAAATTCATAATAAGCTTTATTGATTTATTTACGTTTATCCATAGTTTTGAATTTATTCAGTGATAATTTTCTAATTTTGCTTCGTTAAAATTCGTTGTAAAAACGAATACAATTTCCATATAAGTAGTGGTTTATCTTCTGGAGCCTGGTTGGCCGTACGCAATTAATTCTCTTTTGAGTCTTATACTGGTGAAAGGACCATTTGTTTTAAAATCGTTTATTGTTTTTTAGTACATACAACAAGGCTTTAATATTGAGCAGATAGTGTCATGATATTAAATTCTATAAATTTATTCCGTACTGGCTCCCTTGGAGAAACAAAACAAAATACAGCCCGCTTCTGCATCACAAATATGGATTGAATTTTGGTTCCCCCCTCAGCAGAATATTATAGGAGGCTATAAGGACCTATTTGAACCAACAATAAAGCTCATATTTGTATTTCACCAGCTAGCGATACTGTATTATACGCAAAAAGAAACTCTTCTAATAAAACACTTACTGCTGAAAGGAGGTTCTTTCCAAACAGAATTTGTGTAGCTATATCAGACACAAATGTATAGAAGGCCACAAATGTACGAAAATTAAAACTCAAACGATTCCCACCTGTAAGGAAATTATATTCATTATGCTCGTTTAATATTCTCTGAATTAATTTTAATTTAGATTCTATTAACATAAATCAGATCTTTCGGCCGATGTTATCTCGAGATCAAAGTTCAATGTAGATTGAGGATCAGTAGTTCATTTTCTTTGCTTTATTATGTAAATTCATGAGGGAGTTTTGAGTCATTAATTTTGAGTAGCCACGGCCTTACCAATAAAAACATTCATGAGAATTATGATTTGAGTTATTACTTTTAACTAGATTTTACTTGAATTTATTGAACATATTCAATTAAGCTTTGGAGGCTTTATACATTTAAATATATTGATTGAATTCATGTCGTTAGTCATACCGATTACCATTAATTTGATGGAAATAAGCGTCGGATAATTAAGATTAAATATTTCTACTTTAATAAATGGATGAAACTAACCCGTATCACCTCCACGTCCGTCGTTCCACAACGGAGAGTTTTTTTAGCCCGTGCACCTCCACTATGCGGAACCAGGTGCGCACTGAAGTATTTCAAAGCAATTTCGAATTATTGTCCTTCATGAAAAGAGCGTTCAATTTTTTAAAACGAAGGCAACGCACTTGCGAGCCTATGGCATTGAGTGTCTATGGGAGGTATCCCTTAACACTAGATAAGCATCCTGCCCAGTTGTTCCCCTTTTCGATAAAATTTTAAAAGGCCAGCAACGCACTCGCTAGCCCTCAGGCATTGAGAGCTAACTCAATATAAAACCGGTTTTGGTGCCGCTTTTGATGATCAGCGTGTCCTGTTACACATCTCTTCCCGCTGCTTCCATTCTTTTCTAATGTTAGCTCTTCTTGTCCAAGTTGTGCCTTATATTCTCTATCGCCTGTCTATCTCTTATAATCTCTAATCACTATATAAACAAGAATCAAAATGCCTTTTTACAATATTTCGCTTTAACACGCCTCGACTATTAGGGTCTAAGAAGCCAGTTTCCTCTCGATGTTTTCCTTCATTGGTACAGCCGGGGATCGATACGACACCAGGGATACCGCGGCGCGACTCCTTGGTGCGAAAGGTTTATGTTGGACTCGCTATTGTGCATATCCACTAAAACCCCAAAGCGCCACCAACAATCGGCTCATGCGGGATGCGGTAACAGTAGAGCTTTACCCGCTTCCCGACATACGATGCGGCGTTTGCGTCCGCCTCTCCACGCCCATTGTTGGTTTGTGAAGACCGGGCCATACGCTTTTACAAATAGCCAGGGAGGATCGGGTACTTCCAGGGATGTGTCACCATCTCTTCTTTTTCACCATCCCTTCTTTACGCTGAAACCACTAAGCCAACCTCTATACATATATATAATAATTAATGAAATCTAGCATAAAACGCACCTATTATAATATCTTATTCAGACTGTATAATTCTCATGTACAGATAACGGATAGTAACTTAATAAAACAACAGCATATTATTCCAGTTGTTAGACAATTATGCGATGTTTCTCACTTAGTAATAAGGGTTAAGAATATTCGCCAAGCCACAATCCAATGGCAAAGCTCCAAAATTCTCAGCCAATAGTTGCAAATTTGATTCAGCAAAAACAAGTGAAACGCGATATTAAAATTTATTTTATATGTATGAATAAGTTGTAATGGAAGTTAAATAACTTAAAAGGCAAGCAACGTACTTGCGAGCCCTCTGGCAATGGACCAATGGATTAATTATCTATGTACAAAAATAATACTTGCTCGTGAGGTAACAATACAACTTAAACGGCAACCGGTATCTTAGTCCAGAGGGTACCAATGTTAAAAGCGTTCTTTCAGGCACTGAGAGTGTATGGGCGGCATTACTTCAGATGAGCCTTCTGCCCATTTGCCCCTTGTTGTATGAAAAAATAAATTATTACCGAATTTCGAACATTATATTTAGTACAAGTTATTAGAGATAATTCTACTGGATGGTACTCTCCCTACTCTTTCCGTGATATCTCTTTAAAAACTCGCATTCAAAGTGCAAAAAGTTCTTGCCATCGAGTTTTTGTTTCTATCAATGGCAATCTCCTGTCCCATGACTCACGAAATGCTATTTTAGCTTGAATAAAAAAGTTGATGGACGTACAATAGCTGTGTTGATGTAGTTACGACAGTACATTCATCGCGCTGTCATCAGTTAAAGCGATCACTATAAATCCAGCAAAAGTCACTTTTTGTTATACTTGCCATTTTACCTACGTAAACGTTTGCTGTAACTTATATCTTGGAATAGGGTAAAAACACGTTTTACGAATAAAATACTGACTTCCAACATATAAGTAAAAAATACGTTTGTATTATTTAAGTTCTTATTGAGTAGACAATGAAAAACAATTCATATTGAAACTCTTTTAGGTTTCCTTAAGTTAGAAAGGTAATAACGATAATTTATTTCAGTTACTGTATTAAGTGATTCAGATACTGGTCTGGTCACATTGTTATTGGTGGCAAGATTGTTCAGGAATAAAAAAATATTTAACAGGAGAAAGAAGGACGCCCTCGTTTCTTCACATATTTCTATATATTCTTTAACATTGAATTTAGATTTGTAAAGATCTATACAACGGTATAGCAGTGATACAATTTTTCAATGTCATTTTTGTCAGCCTAAAAATACGCTACAGTTTTGGCGATTACATCTTCGTCAGCGCAAAATTTCTATCCAGCAAGCAATCTCTTGAGGTCTGAGTCAACGACGCTGGGGACCAAATCTGGAGAATACAATGGATACGGAAGCGATTCCAAGCCCTTTTCAGGGAATTATGGCATCGTTTTCATTGATTTATGACACGGTACTTTGACAAAAAAAAAATATGAAAATAAGAGGCATCTAAACAAATAAAAAAAACAAATAAAAAATAAAAAATATTCTTTTCGGTATAAATATTTTTAGGAAAATATTTATACCGAAATCTCTTGGCATAAAAAAAAATTCATATGGCATTGTCAAGTGTCAAAAAGAAAAAGGTAGAAATTAATCTCGATCTTTCATTTTAAAGACTTTCAGTTGGACTCAGTTGTTTTTATACTTTTAGTTTACTTTAAATTTTACTTCGGTACTTCGTAGCTGAGGTAACATCGAATGATAGTTTGCTTTCAACACCTAGTAAAAAAAAACAGAGGGGGAAAAAGAAAATCAACTAGGACAGTTTCGCACTTTCGTCTTTTTTAATAGGGCCGCCGTTCCGCTTTCATCGTAATATAAACAGATTTATTATTTTAATATAGAAGATATTACCTATATGACTCTATCTATAAGCAAACCTTAGACCCAAAAATCGAAGGAGTCTCAGGAACAGAACGCTATGCTTATTTGGACAATATAAATTAAAGAGAAATTATGTTTTTTAACGTTGGTAATGAATATAAAAGATAACTGTATCTGGTTTATTTTAAACAAATGTAATCCTTCATTCATTGAGTAAATAAAGATTGCTACAAATATCAATAGAGATTTAGAGGAAAGATTTCATTATAAATTATGTACATAATCAAAACCTCTAAAGCTTTAAATGAACGAAAATATTTTAAAATTTAAATAGGTTTGTATTTGAATGAGCGTTATAATTTCTTCCTCTGATATTGAAAAGCATCGTAAATAATTTCAACACAATCTAGGAAGCTGGGTAATAAATAAAGCCTTAATGGCGAACCTCGTAATATTTCTTCCCTCATCTGCATTACTGTAAAAATAACAAAATAGTATTTCTCAGACGCGGCAATGGGACTGTATAACTTTTGTTTTGTACACAGGATTACGTAAAGATTTTTAACGAATTAAATAATACCGATTAGAATGTTATCATAGGATTGGAGGATTATTGGTTTTGATGGCATGCCTTCCTGTATAAAAAAATTCTAATTCGTATAAAAATCAATAGAAATACCAAATATTTTCATTTTTTATTAGAATTTATTATACATTGTTTATTTCTCAGTTTTGGATTAGGTTTTTTTCGAGTTATACTTTTTTTGGCGCGTTAGGAAAAGATGATGAGAGTAACTTTTTACGATGCGCGCGCATACCGTCACAAAAAATCGACACCCTAAAATTAGGTAGGTATTATAGTCGACATTTTAGTTTTTTCTATTGTTAGTGTTGTTTTTTATACAAACGTAGAATATGGCGAAAGATAAACTTTTTGAAAAGATTTTTATCTTGTTACGCCAACAACGTGTACATAAATACACATACGTTTTTAACATTTATGAGTCTTTAGATGAAGGTACGGTAAAATATAAACATATATTATGGCGCAGTCTCCGTTAAGTCCTAGGTTCTATCCCCGGCTGTGCACCAATAGACTCTGTATATGTGCTCCTTTAACAATCCACGTACGTAAAGAATACATTGTTTGAAACCTGTCTTAGACCTAACAAACCGTGTTGTTCGGGCAGGCTTATCACCAATATAAGCCGCCTATAAGCCTATAAGCAAAAACAAATGATAACGAAACAGACACAGAAAACTGAGACCTAGACATAATAAGCATTATTACATACGAATTCTTCACCGAATTTAATGCTATACATTTAATTGAAAATGTAGTGTATGTTATTTGTGCAAATGCAAGCCTACATATAATCATTTTTGTCATGATATTTAAATTATATTGAAACCCACCTAGAACCTATAAATTCCCATGCAGCAGCGATTTGATACCATGAATATTCAATGATATGGAACTTAGCTTCGTTGAGAAAAGTCACGATTTTTAATTCATCTATATAATTGTATCCTATCACTTTTATCCTTTAGTAGAGCCGCGTATGAAAATTTAATACATAAATAATTTATTGTTATCGTAAAGTTTTATTACATTTAATTGTTGCACCCTTAATCCAGAGGTCGCCTATTCGTAGCCTGGATAAGTTATGCGTCGGGTTGTCTCTCTCCCTAAAATATGGCGAGGGGGCCGATGGCTGGCCATGCGTCATACTCGTGAACGGGTGCTACTTGTGGTGACTGGTCGTACTTGAATTCGTGTATGCGGTGATATTAGTTGTTTATACTACGTATTTGCGTGTTGTTCTCACGAGTGTGTAAGTGCGTGCTCCTAGTTCACCATGCCTCCTGCTGATAGAGGACAAATCTTTGTTTTTAATTTGTTTTTTTATTCTTTATTACTCAATATGTCATATGGAACATGGTGTAGTGGTCGCAGCTCCTTACAAGCATTGTGTAAAAAAAAAAAACTTGGCGATTAAAAAGAGTGGCGGAGAGTTTATTGCCAGTTCTTCTCTTCCGTTCTACGCCCTTGATTTGAGAACTGGCAGTAAATGTAAATTCACAATTTTTAAATTTTTTGACGTTCATAAGTGTACATTGTTACCTACATGAATAAATAAATTTTGTTTTGTTTTGTTTTGTTTATGTTTTTTCAGTGTTACATAGGAAAAGGCATTCTTTTAATTATTGTTCAAAGCCGTTCTGTTTATTAGAGAACAGCAGGCAACGGACATTTGTAGCTCTCTCTTTAATACATACAACGACATAAAAAAAATAGCGTACGGATTCTTAAAAAGCCGGCAACGCACTTGCGAGCCTATGGCATTGAGTGTCACTTAACACTAGATAAGCGTCCAACCCATTTGTCCCCTGTTCCACATATAAAAAAATACTATCACTACTCTTTTTAAAATTCGTATGAAATCTATATTCGTGAAAGATATTCGTATTCCGCCGAAGACACGCCGGAGTAAGCGCGTCACGTAGTGCCATATTAGACAAGTTTTCAATGAATTTTAATGAAATCGCGACTCGGAATCACGCCTATTGAATACGTGTGAGTGATTGGTTGAATGCACCAGCAGTTTAACGTTATATCAATTTATTTATTCGATTATATCCGTCTTTAAAGTATACTTAATGTAATAGGAGGTAAATGGACAGATAGCTCACCTGATGTAAAGCGCCGCCCATGCACACTCACATTGCCAAAAGGTTTCAGGCAAAGAGCTTCAAATTACTTAAGTATCTAATGCATAGTTTCAAGTAGTAAATATGTGAACATCATATATCTATATACTTTTTTTTTTTTTTTTATTATTAATATAATAGGGGGCAAACGGGCAGGAGTATCACCTGATGTTAAGTGATACCGCCGCCCATGGACACTCTCGATGCTAGAGGGCTCGCGAGTGCGTTGCCGGCCTTTTAAGAATTTGTACGCTCTTTTCTTGAAGGACCCTAATTCGGAATTGGTTCGGAAATACTTCAGTGGGCAACTGGTTCCACAAAGTGGTGGTGCGCGGCAAAAACTGCCTTGAAAATCGCGCAGTTGTGGAACGGCCGATGATGAAACTCAGCTGCAGGTATTAATCCGAACAACTCCTCTGAACACTCTCCATGGTAAATGCGGTAGAAGATGCAGAGTGACCCCATATCTCTACGCAACGCCAAAGGATCAAGCCGCTCGGAGAGAGATTGGTCGTCAACGATTCGAACCGCTCTTCGTTGAACACGGTCAAGTACTTAGTTATCAGCTATAATGTTGTTGTTCTAGGTAGTATATACTATTTCAAAAGAGTAGGTATGGAGTTTCTTGCCCATTCCTCTTCATATGAAACCTTTTGGAAGGGGCAACTAGAGTAATGTTTGTAAATATATTTGTAATTTTGACTTTCAAACTGTCTTTTTATTAAGCCTAATCGAAACAAATGCCTTGCCTTGACATGGTAACTAGTATTTTTTATTGATACTAAAGGAAGAGGAGTATAAAAATATGTAGGTTTAAGTTAAGTACAAAAAAAATACGCACGAGCGAGTTAGGACTTAGGAAGATATCACGTATTATTATATTCGTATTATAAAATAGCCACTATTTGATACCTTCTTCGTACCTTGCGTAATATAACTCGCAGTTAGACAATGGGCTAAATTTAACTTAATGAATAATTAATATACTTTAATCTCTACTGGGCTCTTTGGTTAACTTTATTTTAAAATATTTAACGTTGCGTTCCCTAACCCGATTCTCACACATCTTCACTTGCAACTATTGTCCCTCGACCTAAAAACTGTTGTTGTATTTTTTATCTAGCGCTTGTGTAGATGTATACATATATTTATATTTGAAGAAAATAGGGAAAAATTTCATACAAAATATACTCGTGGTAACGTCTTATGAAACAAAAATCTATGTTATATTATTAATGTGCTATAAGTACATGTAAATAACATGCATGTATATACACATGTATGTATATATATATATATATATATGTGTGTGTTTAAAGAACTTTATTTCTCATTACAAAAAAATATTTTATTTACATAAGAAACTTACTACATATTAATATGTATATATACGAGCGAGATACACGTCGCCATAAGCCGACATTTATATAAGGGAGTTAAACTCAAATGTGTTGCAAAAAGGTTTATTTTAAGTCCGTCATTATTTTTTTAGACTGATCCTAAAAAGAAATGGGGATATTGTCGTCGATCAGATATCTATAATATATTAAATAATATCATAAACTATATAATATGTACTAGATCACCGCCCACAATCGAATAAAACGATTAAAAGACTGGGTTATGAACACACCTTGGAGATGCTCAAATGCTCATGAAACCTAATATGAAGTAACCCATGTCATTCACTTACTCTTTCTCACTTACACACATGTACCCACACACTTACTCTTTCTCACTTACACACATGTACCCACACACTTACTCTTTACTCACATTCATCCACACACTCACTCATGCACTCTGTTTGAAACAGTTGAAAAAATAATAACTAAAGAAGATGTTATTAAATAACTTTTATGTGATTTAAGTACTAAAAGTATTTTATAAAAGATCTGGAAAACCTGACACAGGTTTTTATTTATTAAAAAGGGTTCCCAAATCTTACACGTTATGATGAATTGTTGCCAAATACTTTTATTATTATATTTTTTGCAATTTATAAAAATTAAAATGTTCTAATAAACATCACTTTTCTGCCTATTCTTTGTTAACCCGGAAAACACAAATTTGTGATTAGAAAAGCAAGTAGGAGAAAAAACGGTCGAACGAAAACGTTTCTTACGATTCGATACGATATATAATTGAGTTACGATACGATAATTGAGTTCTAGAGGAAAGTTAAAGGGGATAATGCCTAAAAAAAGTCAGCGTATTATGTCTAACTTTTTTATTATTTAAATTATATTCTCGATAAACTAAAAAACTGATATTGTTGTTTTACAATCTAGAATGATTCGGGAGGTTTAGGTGTAGAATTTTCGAGGTTGCTCAGGCCAAGACTTCTTGCATTGCTTTCTTTCTCAGTATATTGTACGCCTCAATCTGCCTGATGAGTACGTCAGAAAGCGACATCCTCCGCCGTTACTCCATGTGTGAGCTAGGAGTTACGTTCTGAAAAGGGCACGTATGATTCGTTGGATTAATTCCTGTCGATATGTATTTGTTAGTGTCTATAGTTAGTAAATTTAAAAAAATTGTTTGTTATTAAGCTGTTTGTGTTAAGGATAAAATATAAATTAAATTAAGTCCTCAAGCGTTATTGTTCTTTTAACAAAATAACACTTCGTCCTATGGTGAGGTGTAAGGAAGTATGTCAAGTGCTGATTACACACTAGCCTATAAGAAATAGTTACATGTAAATGATATAGTTATTATATATTATATAGTAATGTTGACTTAGTGGCCTCAGCGTGCCACTCCCATCCCTGAGGTCGTAGGTTCAATCCCCGGCTGTGCATCAATAGACTTTCTTTGTAATATACAAATCCATATCAATGCGCACATGCACATTTAACATTCACTCGACCGATAATGGTAAACATCGTGAGGAAACCGACATGTCTTAGTCGGCGGCGTGGTGTCAGGCACGGGAGGCTGATTATCTACTTGCCAATAAGATTGAAAAATGATCATAAAACATATTTAGAAAAATGAGGATCAGACTAAACAGCGCCACTGATTATTATTATTTGTATATTGAGTAAGGTTAAACAATTTCCAATTAGAAGTTTTTGAATGAAACCAATTATTTTCTTATTACAGGAACAATAAATCTCACGAACATCACAGACCTTTTTGTTATACGTCGAAATAATTATAGCCGTTATAATAAATAGTTCCCTCTGAGTACTTTGTAATAAAACATAATTTATTGTCACACAAGTGTTGGAACAAAGATTATTGTTTGAAGAATCTCGGCGGATGTTCAACATGTGAGTTTTACACGTTTTTGAGATCGTTTTTAAAATACTTAAAATATTCCAAACATCTCACACACAAAACCCACCAGTAAGCCTTTGAGATTTTTTGTATAACATACTCTCATATCTGAGGTCGTAGGTTCGATCCTCGGGTGTGTGGCATAGAAGGCTGATCTCCTATTAAAATGACAAATGATCATAAAACAGACACAGAAATCTGAGGTCCACACCTAAAAAGGTATCGCCATATATTTTATTTTCACCCACAACACAGGGATGGCGGCTAGTGTCTGTACAAAAAGCAATATTTTTTTTGCAAATGATCTACGGTTTACTAGTATTGATCCATAGTTTCAAGTAAACGTAGTGGTATATTGCCGCATTTCTCAATAAATGGACTATCTAACATAATTTAAATTAAATTTGTTACTTAATCCCTACGGATTAAGTAACACGGTATTTTCCAGTCTAGGGCTTCCAAAATTACATATAATTCCTCCTGTCGATTACATAAGGAACATTATTTTTACTATACCCTTTTATAATTTGTACGGCGTTGAGTGAATGTTTCATTAGGTTTAAAACAAATAATGCCACTGGAACTTTTGGACCCTTTAAAATCAGATTAACTAAATAATGTACGGCACCTTGGAGGTTTGTGAGACAGCTCGTGCATGTTTTTATTAATTACATTTCCTACAAGGTTTCATAAAATTATCAACATTTATATTTATATATTATACAGAAGCACACAAAAGACCACTAAGGAGTGCCTGAAGGCAACAACACAAATTTTAAATTCTTTATAAACTAATAAATCCCGTTCTATTTTCAATCATGATAAGAAAAATAATAAAATACAGCTGTATTTTATGTATTATTTTTATCTTGATATCCTAGATACTCAGTACCGTCTATCAGAATCCCTTCACGGCTAAAGCGTCCTTTTCCAACTGACTCTGTCCATGACTGACCAATTTGGGGCACCCTCTTCTCTTTCTTTCCCTTAACCCTTGGAAAAGAAAGGACCTTATAAACGCAAAAGTAATAATATAGTGCCACTTAACCAATAAAATCTAAATCACTGTTTGTTTTAACTAATGAGTTTTTGTCTCTCAACAATGAGAAATAATATGCCATATATTTTGAATTAACCACACAATTACCGAATTAATGTTGTTTAATTCTCAAACCAGATTTAACCTGACATGTTTTGGCAACCTTATCAAGCATATGCCTAACATGCATTTAAAAGAGCTCGTTTGACCGCTCCGCGAATGCCGTACTAATTTCGCTTTCGGCGTTTTGAGCCGAGTTTTAATTTGTGATCAATTATGCGTGAGCACTGTTATTTATTCGTTTTATTTTATTTGCCTCGGCGCCGGTGGGTGGTCCGATCACGATTTACTGGACGCAGTTCACAAATACGTTCCACTGATTGTACCATAGAACTACGAATTGATAAACGGTTAATATCGTCTTTAAAGTTATTTAAATAATGGCCAAGGTCTCATTTATAATTAAATTTATCATTATTATGGACTTTTTCATAAATACATATGTAAGATGTTAGAAGTGTAACATAGTATATAGGATAAGAAAATTAAGTAAAAACATATTTTATATAAATAAGAATTATTCAATGATTTTATGGGACGCAATCAGACATCTGTCGATTTTTATCCAGTTCTTCTATTCAGCTTACTGATCTTAAAATTAACAATGTTATTTAAATTAAAATATTTTTTTTCTTGCAAAATCAAAGTAAATATTGACTTATATTTATCTATGAACATTTTTTTCTAGTTGGTTTGCAAAACCCCTCAGAAGGTGAAGGCTTCCTCCGAGGATCTTTAGCTATAATAACAGTCAAAGGCAAGCTGCGTCCACCTCGATTCAGCCGTAATGCCAGCAGTTTAGCGCATTGGTACATTATTTTCTAAATTTTAGCAAGCTCCGTTCTCGGCCTCTTTGGCAAGCTCTTATTACAAAAATATTTGTATAAATAGTTTGTTTGTACAGTGAAGAACATCTAAGATAATTGAAATTTATTATATTATAACTATATTTTTATCTTAATTAAATATTGCTAATGGTTTTGGTACGACCTACTGACCAATGTTTTCAAATATTTGTGGTTTTATGTTAATTTGCTTTAATATATTTATTGTGGAAGAGGTCGCAAAAAATCTTGATATGAAAGTCTCGCAAGTGTATTTAATAAGTTTAGTATCAAAACTTAAACAATAAACTAACTTTATCGTTGCGGGTCTGTACTGAAAGCGGGTCTTGAATACGAAATTGAATATGTTTAATATGTTTACAAATTGAGGCTTCATTTAACTTCTAACTGACTATTTGATCTAACAACATAAGAATTGTTTGAGACGAGACGGTTAGTGTATGCGTATGAATAGGTGTTCGGTCAAACCAATATATTTATTTGCCAAAGCGTGCGCTAAAGTGTCTGTATTAAGAATAAAAAACTAAATATTTGCTGCATGTAATGGTCCAGAACGTGTTTTCAAAGAATACATACAATTTTTAAAAGGCGACAGCGCGCTTGCGAGTCTTCTGGCTGTGAGAGTGTCCATGGGCGGCGGTGTCACTTAGCATCAGATGAGCCTCCTGCCCGTCTGCCTCCTGTAACATAAAAAAATCATAGTTTCTTCAAATACTGAAAATCAATAATTTTTTTTACATTTTACTGATTAGAAAGAGAAAATGTACGAGCCACAAGAACAAATGCATTTAAAAAATCCTCACTGTACCAATTTGAAATGAATTCGCGTCTAAAATTATAATATCTGCAACATTCCCATAGCCATTTTGTTATTCTGAGCGCATCGGGCGCCGACCGGTTAGCGGTAAATTGCTCCAAGTAATGTGATTCTAATTGAGCGGCTAAATACGGAGCATACACTTACTTAATTAGCAATTACACGGCTAAACGGATTGCTCTCTAGCCTCCGAATGGACATTTTTTATCTGTAGTTTCATTGTTTTATTTCGGACCTCTTTTGTCATGTTACAACGAGAAAAATTACTGCCAGTTATTTTTTTAAATATCAATTCTCTTTCTCTTAATACTGAGGCTTGATATTAATTATTTTCTCACTCATAAAGGTCAAAAGTGGTAAGTGGAAAATACAACACAAGACCCGACCGTCTTTCGTTTAATATAGACTGTAAGTAGTGTTATTACATTTCTTATGTTAAATATTAATCAATTATGTTAGGCTTACATTGCTTTTAGTTATAAATTAGGCTATATAGTAATGTTTTCAGTCTCAGTCAATTAAAAAAATCTTATAATACGTACAGAACTCATAAATAGTCAATAAATTTCTGCGCACCCCTGTTAACAAAACAATCTAACCATTTTTTAAACACAATAATAATAAAATCATTTTAATTAAAATACTTTTACATTTAAACTTTCTACTAACTAACTTCATCTAAATTTCTTCTTTTCGTGTATCTGTGTGCCTTTTTTGACAAATGCTTCCTCTAGATCCCGCCATTTCTCTACACTGTGCCACTCTCTGCCATATACCACCTGCTGTTTTTGTACGTTTTTGCTTCATACACAAAAATACTTAGGGTCTTTATGAAAAGAGATAGCTAATAAAAGTCTATGAATACCTCTATATTAGCTCCAATTCTGAACATTAATATCTAACGGATATTATAATCCGAACAAATTGCAAAGCTCTTGCAAACTTTGCTAATATTATACTACTTAAGGTCTCTTGACCGCAATCATACGATTAGGCTCAACTAGAAACGACAAGGTTCTATTATTGTCAATGTGTATTTAAATTTTATTAGGGAATGTTAACAGTCAAGGCATACGTTGATCCCAAATATCCTCCATGGCCTTTAACAGGTCTTGGTGTGAAATTTCTGCAACCTTTTCATTTGTCATGCTTTATGCTCACGATATTTTGCACTAATTGAGGGAAAGATTAAAGTTCGCAAGTTATACTGAGTCAAGGTTAAAATTGACCTACACAATTTGATTTAAAGTAAAATACAGCGCCACATACATTTCTTGACCGGTGAGTGTTGCTGACAAGGATATTAGTATTGCCAGTAAATAAAAATTTAACATTACAAAGGGAATAATTTAAAGTCTTAATAATTTATTGAAATTGTATTTATTATTATTGCTATTTTTCTTTAGATTTTACTTTATTTATTTTAGTTATAGTAACATGTTATTTTGAGCTTTTTTGTTGTTAATTATTTTGCATTTAGATGAAAAAATGGGCCTATCAGAACATATCGATAACATAACAGGCAAAGCGTATAAACAGTAAGGGTTTGTCAAGCGGTCATGCAAGACATTTCAAAATATAAATTGAATAAAAATCCTTTATTTTGCATATGTCAGAAGCGTGCTGGAGTACGGAAGTATTATTTGGTCTCCATATTATGTAAAATACAAAAAAGCTGTGGAAAATATACAAAAAAAGTTTATCAAATTTCTTTGTTTCAAAAAATATAAAAGTTTCGATAGTTATTCAGGTTCTTGCGCATATTTTAATTTAGACTCACTAGAATATCGACGGAGTCAGCAAGACTTGTTCTTTTTACATGCTATTCTTAATGGGCGGATAGATAGTCCCTATTTGCTATCATTAATTTCATTTAAAATTCCTCCTGCGTATGCGACAAGATACTCAAAATTGTTCAGTGTGCCTCGTACGAAGTCGAATTACCTGCGTAATTCTCCAATGTTTCGGGTTTTATCGAACTATGACAACCATTGTCAAGACATTGATCTTTTCTACCACAAAAAGAGAGATGTCAAGAAGTACTTGGAGAAGTGGGAAGACTCTGAATTTTGTTTGATAGTAAAATTATTTATTTTACGCACCAAGAAATTTGACAATTCAAAATGGCGACGATAGTTTCAGCCGCCGTACAGGCCAAGAAAAGTATGTGACATTGTACATATTCAGTTGACATTGACACAACAGGTCGAACATAGGTTGTTAACGAATAAAAAACTTACAGCTGTGGAAAAATCCTGTACAGTATCTATAAGGTTTCATTCATTAAAGCCTTTTAAAAAATCAAATCAACAGTTTGTGATAAAACGCTGAATAATTTCTTATTATATTGTTACCTAATTAATTTCAACAAGCTCTCCCGACTGTTACGATTAACGCCGGTAAAATTTCCATGGTTCGTAATAATTTTGATATAAAAACGCATTATCGATGATAATTATCTGTTATATTTACGCTTATTTTAATAAGCTCCCTGTTGCTACAACGGATTAACAAAAGTACCATTGATTGCTATGAGCTGATCCAAGCAACGCACAAAGGTGAGATTTTAACAGAAGAATATGTTCTGTTTGTGGCAATAAGTTTGGTTCAGTCTTGTCCGACTTTGGTTTTGATCTCACAGTCTATGTTCCGTGGACACAGATTATTAAGGACGACTAATTAGGTTATCAGTTCTCACTATCATCGTTCTCTTATTTATCATATTCATGGACGCAGTGTTGGTCTTATGGCTTCAGTTTGCGAGTCTCATCTCTGAGGTCGTAGGTACGAGCCCCGGCTGCGCACCAATGGGCTTTCTGTCTATATGCGTATTTAACATTCGTTTTTTTATACGAGTTCTTGCATGCAAGTTAAAAAAAAACTTATTTTAATTAAGTATATTTATTGAATTAAAATGATTACTAGAAATTTAGGATTTAAATAGTCGTTATTACGATTGAATAAAACAACCGGTCTGGATAAGATCTTAAAGCATACTGCTACCAAACGGGTGGTATCTATATCTATTGACTTATAATGACATGACTGTTTTAGCATATGATGACATGACTGTCTTTAGTATTGTGTTAGCATTAAGGCTTACATCTTAGTGTGGTGCCTTGGAACTACAAAGTCGACGGTGTGTGCCAGGCCCAGGAGGCTGATCACCTAATTGCCTATTACAATGACTAATAATTATGAAAAAAAATACCGAAATCTAACGCCTACACCTAAAAGTGTTTCCCACAGATTTATTTCTTTTATTAACGCAGCTAACCAAAAAAAGCAGGAAAAATAAAAAAAACAAATCAGACAGTCGGATGCCCCCAAAACCATTGTTTACAAAAACGGGTCTAAAAATAATAATAATATTAATCTTCAAACCCTTAATTACATCAACGACGCAATTTATGTATTTATAATGAAATCCATTGAAATGGAAGAAAATGGTTTGAAGACAAAGGGTACTGGAGAATGGAGATATACTTAAACGATTATTATAATAAGTTTGTTTTAACCGCGGTGTTTAATTGTTTTTGGTATTGTTCAAGAAGTAATGATTAGAAGAAGGATTATGGTGAATATTTATGGTAACAATAGAAATAACTAGTAACGAAACCGGTTTTATTACCCTGTGTTTATGCGCTTACCTGCTCTGTGCATGGCGCTCTGTGCATCGCGTATTTATGGCGCGATGTTAATCTGTCATCGCGCGATCTGTCATTTGCCTTTATATTCTATGGTCATTCGCATCTGTATCTTTGTGGCAAATACAGTACATTTATGTATCAAAATCAAGACATTTATTCCAATTATAGCGACTAAAATGGCACTTTTGAACGTTAAATAAAATATAAAGATGATTCTAGCTGCCCCTTCCAAAAGGTAGTTTCGTGGAGAGAAGAATGGGCAAGAAACTCCACACTTACTCTTTTAAAAAAGAATTTACAACATTAATTAAATAATTATAATATGTGAAGACAATGTACTCCCAGAATTAAATGACTATACATGTCTATTATTGTTTTTAGTATACATGTTCCTCACATATTTACAAATATCTAAACCGTAGAATATTATTCATTAAAGATTAATTAAAAAAAACAATAAAACAGTGTGTGAGATTAATAGAAAATATTGCGTTTGTAGTATTAAATAATAAAAAATATGTAAAAATTAGATCGGCAACGAGTTCTAAAAATTAACTAATTCTCAGTATTAAGTAATATTGAATGTAAATGTATCTGGGTATATATCTAAATTACACTTTAATATGAATTACTAATTGTAAGTTATTCATCTTTATAGCTAATTCTCCTCTACACACATTTCAGTTTTATGTGGGGTGGGTAATGTGTGTTTGATTAGATTTCTTTTTATTCATTTGATACAACTTTTATAGCTGATTTGCTAAATATTACGTAAATTGTGAACCAGCAGCAAGCTGTGCAATGGTAAATAACTCGAAGCATTTCAGTAATACAGACATGTTGCCCGGAGCTACGGGACTTAACACACATAAATTAATGTTCCTATCGTTAGACAAAGTTTAACTGCCTTTTATTTAAAAGCTGTTGTATGTAAAAACACTCGCGTTACGAACATAACAATAAATCCCTCCTTGTACCTCAAAGAAAGTAATAAATTTTAAACCAATATTAGCATTTTATTTCCATTTGAATGCATTGTTTTAACATTAATTACGTATGCGAACCCATTTCGTCTCAGAGTTATTTATAGTGTATGGCAGTGCATTTTATATGTTTTATTTAAAATATACAAACCGCGTGCGCGGAGTTTAAGATCAAGTGTTGACAGCTTTGTTTAATACTATTTACAGATTATTATAAACCTTAATGACTCTGCTACTGCCACATTTGTCAAAAAATCTTTTGGGTGTTTTCAAAAATCGAATTAAGTAAAGAAACCGTGGAAATGTCAGTTTTATACGTATAGGTGTGTCAAAATGCAGAGAATTTCTATCACCGCAGTGGTATGCATTCATACAGTATAATATCCAATTAAGGCGTTCTCATTAGAGAAGGTCCGTATCAGATATCCTTACAATCTGTTTAAGGATTAGGAGAATGTATGAAAGTAGCTGAATAGTTTGTACTTGTTGGGATTTAATTGCACTGGTTTCTTGGCATTAAGTTGCTATGAAATTTTAATTTAACTTGGCGGTATTGTCGTGTGTACTACCAATGCATATGTGTGCGAAATTAACACATGCATAAATATCGTAAATCGGCTAAACCAAAAATAGATATGTCGGACACAGAAGTCTGATTAAAAAAAATTTATGACGCGCAAATGTCAGCCTAAAGGCGAAGGAAATGAGTTTTTGACATCATATGTAGGTCCTAAATCTTTATACAGATCATTTTCTAATATACCTTTAAAAACTTGCAGAAATATTACACATTACTGATATTTATTTTTATGTGTTATTGTTTCAGGTAAGAACTTTTTATAAGACAAATATAATGAAGCATGTTGCAACTAAACTATTGGAGAATTCGTAAGTGTTGTAATAATTTATATATTTATTATGTTATAATTTTACGATATTCAAAAACATATTATCATCATATATAATCGTTTAGATACTATAACCCTCTTTTTATATATGTTTCTTTACTGAGACATAATGGAACATTACGATCCGACCTATTTCAAGATAAATAAGTCATTTAAGTTTAACCTAATAATAAGAAAGTATGCAATACTACTACTTATAGTCTGTATTCAATAACTTTCTTGTGTTCTAAAACAAACTTATACCCATATAAAACCCAGATTTATCCTATATATCCTAAATAACCATAAAAACCCCTAATCTGCGGTCAACTGCCATACAGCTAAACGCTACGTTTATATAAAAAAACAGGCTTATAAATTTCACTATAATTCACGCGTTATCATTAAAACATGTCATTATTTTCACACACAATGTACCGTCGATCTTAATAATGTTACTTCCGATAACGGTATATTTGGGCGCACATTCCAATAACAGACAAGTTATTCCAAACATTCAACAATAGATTTATCTTCGGACCCACTTTCGGATATCTTTGCATTTGTCATACGACACCCACGTTTGCTTCTAATTAGTACAGAAATAACGCGAAAGATTTGTCAACTTCCGAGCCTCATGGCGTTCCTTTGAGCCGAGATTATATGTAAATGCGACGTTAAGCATCTGTGAAATATCGTTTAGCTGGGGTGGTCTGAATATAATTTTTAGCGATTTGTTTTGAAATTTTATAGAAATCACGATCTGTTGACGGTTTTACGTTTCACCTCTTAATTCCGCGGCATATTTATGTCACATTTCAACATCTGATTTATAAATAAACAAGCATCTTTTTTATAGTTTCATTTAGAACATACACATTTTATATTCGACTATTCGTTTTGATTTGATTAGACAATAATTGCCCGGCGACATGGGCCAGAGACAATTCTGCATCTGTAATAATTTCGTTGCAAGTAGCCAGAAGGTAGATGGGTAAGGGCCTGATATTTTTGGGCAATTCTTGCCGCGCACCACCACTATATAGAACCAGCTGCCTACTGAAGAATTTCCAAACCAATTTCCGTCCTTCAAGAAAAGATCGTACTAATTCTTAAAGAGCCGGCACGCACTTGCGAGCCTTCTGGCAATGTGAGTCATCAGATGAGATGCTGCCCGTTTGCGTTCCGTATATCAGCTGTATCACATAAAAAAATGTTATGTGATACAGCTGCTGATGTTGTAATGTCAGGGACAGTCAAGCCAGAAGCGCAATTTTAACATATCGTATCCTCTTTCTTGAGTCTACGATATCAGGGACATTTCTGCAGCGGTTACATCAATAATTTCTGCTTTGCAAGTAAGCAGCCTCCTACTACCAGGTTGGATTAGGTTAGGTAGGTGGACTCATTTTCCGCAACTAGACTCAAATTTGGTCCGTTTGGCGTAAAACCCTGGCTAATTTAGCCAGCCTAGCTCCTTCCAGAAGCACATAAGTCTCCTGGGCACTTCACAGGCTTCACGGAGTGACCTCACTGTTCCGAGGATTTCCGTTCGTTGTTTAGCCACAGCCTCGCATTCCAGGACTAAGTGGGTGACTGATTCCTCTGCGCTGAAACAGCCTCTGCACATGTGGCTGTCCGTCGCGCCTAGGACAATCTTCCACTACGATTAACTAACTATCATTTTTTGCGTCTTGTCTTTAGAACAGGGGAAAGAAGCAGCAGGTGAATTTATGAACACTAATGTTGCCTCAAACCGCGCATTTCACATCAGTCGTTTCTTGCTCACTTCTCTCGAGTCTCAGATACCGGCTGTCTTTCAATTTGAAGTTCATCCTACGTGATAGGATCATTTACGCACATAAATAATCTATTCTTGTAATATAGTATACCCAACAACAAAACAATTCAATTGTACAAGATATTAATGAGATTGATTCTTTTTAAACTTAAACCATTTGGGAGCATCAGTTATAAATACAGCAAAAAGCTAAAAGGCTTTGCAATCAACTGTCAAACGAAGTTTTATCTAAGAAAAGTTGACAAATAAATCCCTCTTCCGACGTTAACTTTTCTCGAGTTAACTCTTCATTGTAATTTAACACATTTTCGTTCATATTTTCAGTTCTGATTGTCCACCAACTCTTAGTGAGTTCAATGACAGTTTTAATATGTATTTCTAAGTAATATTAGTCTAGTAATCTCGTTAGTTGAACGCCCAAACCCAATAACCTATCTCAATCCACTTTTGACCATCTGAGATAGGCGTCTTAATCCAAATATTGATAAAAGCGTGGCAATAACCAATCGACGGATTGTAATAGCCATCTGTCGATTCAAGCTATCCGTGGTGGGTCCGAGCGGTGTATGTGGATAGATCTTTGTATAAAAATGACAGTTCAACTATGATATATATTTAACTAACAGATAACTATATATAACTGTGTTATATATAATATCCTATCTTAAGATTTCACTTACACCAATTTTTGAAAATAATTAAAAAACTATTTTATATGTTTTCATAGACAAGTATATTTCAATATTACGGTTTTATTTACTTTATTTGGTTTATATTAATTATCAAATATAAGTGTGAAGAGCGAAGTGGTTGCATTCTATCCGTCGCCAAAAATCGATTGGCTTCCTAGGGTTTGGTTATTGCGATGCAGACAGGAGATCAATCGACTCAACAATCTCAGATAGTTTTCAATCTGAGATTGTGGATTAATTATTTGTTTTCGGTGTATGTCCTTAATGTATACACCTCTCTTTTTGTGCGCAAAGTACTTAGTGGTATAGTGTAGGAAAAAAATCGTAAGGAAGAAGGAAAGAGAACAACAACAGTCTTTATGTCAGGCGCAGAAGAGCCTAATTTCCTAAAACTTGTAATAAACATGAGTAATAAATATATAAATGTATGTTTGCTTTCAGCTTGACTGAATATTATTAAGTAAATCGAAATATAAAATCAAAATTAATTAATTCTAAAGCATCATCCACCATCTTGAAAATCAAATCAACGATTAAACTTTTGACACGTCAGAGTGCTCAATGTTCATCGAAATAATAATCTAAATTACGAAAATCTAATTTACAGAAAAAGCAATTCAGTCCTTCAGACATTAAGAGCGATATTTGTCAAGCGGTCAAGTAATTGATGGCTCCGGTTTCCGTTTGAGTTTTAAACCCTCACTCAATAATGCTATTGTTATTTCAGTCTTCGGAAACATAACGAATGTGAAAAGTTCAAAGTGGCGGTGCATGTATATTTCAACCGCCATTTGTCTTAAGTGCATATGTCCGCTAACGCTGAAATATTTACGAGCTATTAGCAACAAGAACAAATATCATTTCTCCCTTAAAGTCGGGGATTGATTTAACACTGCGCTTCAATCGCTGCAGCCATTAATTAAACTGTCAGGACTAGATGGGTATAAAATGGTTAATGTCTTAATTATCTGTTTTTGGTATCTTCTAATTTATAAACATTTTATTGAATATACTTAAAAGTAGTTCAAAATAGAACAGTAGGATGGTGACGGGAACTTTGTGTAATTGCAAAAAGAAACACTAATTTTATATATATATATTTTATAGAACAGGGGGCAAACGGGCAGAAGGATACCGCCGCCCATGGACACTCTTAATGCCAGAGGGCTCGCGAGTGCGTTGCCGTCCTTTTAAGAATTGGTACGGTCTTTTCTTGAATTGGTTCGGGAATACTTCAGTGGGCAGCTGGTTTAGTGGACAGTTTTTGCCGTGCACCACTACTATGTGGAGTTACCTACCGATTTATTTCTGAACCAATTGCGTCATAATTCTTAAAAGGCTGACAACGCACTTGTGAGCCCACTATCAATGTGTGTCCATGGGCTTATCACTTATCATTTCATATATTAAGGTTTCCTTAAATAAAAAAAATATCAGATACCGGCAAATATCTTTAACAACTGTCTTTGCCTGCGCAGAAGCGATTTTTAGGTAATAATGGGAGATTAGGTTGAAATGGGGGGAGAGTGATGTGTGGCGCGTTAATGCGCTGCGATACGTTGCGCTAACTTTCCCCCACTTCCTTGTTTAATGCTCAAGAAGTTTGCCGGTATCTAAATTTATTACTGGTATGATTCTAGTGTAACACAAGCCTGCTTAATAGTAAAGATGTGCAATTTGGTCACCCCATCTTATATCCACAAGTGCAAGCAAAGCATTTGACGAATTACTTAATTTCATTAAGTGGCCATACGCGCCATCATGTTTGTCAAAGTGCTTCATGACAATCCCCTCACTCAACGCGTAGCGTATTCACTGAACTGCTATATTAAACGAAATGACCTTCAAATTTAAATAAACTCTTAATCAAATTAAAATCCTTAATTTATATGCAAATTTGAGACCACATTCTTTCCACACTTTTAAAATATCCATATCAAAAAAGGAAGGCTTTATATTTATTTTGCATATTTTTTGGATGTTGAAGATACTCAGTCTTTGAACTGACTGAAATAAGAAATATCAAATCGTTCAGCACCGATATTTAAAGAAATACTTCAAATATCACAAATTTCATTTGAAGGAAAAAAAATTTAAAAAAAATAATAAAAAAACCGTCCCCAAATTTGTGTTAAATTTAGAGCGGTCCACAAACATTTCAGCTGATGCCCTGAAACCTATCCAGAGATTAAAAAATGATTACTGACGACAGTAGAACGTGTCAATGTCATAAGAAAATACCGATGGATTGGTTGCATTAAAAAAAAAATAATTTATATGTTTGATAAATAGAAGGAGGTAAATGGTAATCATAATTGAATTGATCAAGTTACATTTATTGTACGCATAATTACCATAATGTAAATTTTTTAACGGACGAACGCTGCCGATTGTGCCTCTTTGTCGCTCATTCCGCGCTCTCGCTTGTTATTCAAGCCTTAAACAGAACGCCTCAGAGCGAGGTAACGCCGCATGCGTCATGTTTTTTCTGGCGTGCAGCCGGCTCCATCGAATTATATGTCGTTGTCGCGTCAAAAACTATTTTTTAGTGTGTATAAGAGAAAAAATATTTTCTCTTGTGTATGTTGCACAGTTACACGCGTACATACACAAACAATCTAATTGTATCCCACATTCGGGGATTTTTGGTGATTGCCTCGCTTCGTTAATGAGATTTCATTCTAATAGCTTCGGTGTATTAAATTCACGTTTTGTGAGATTATATTTTGTCAATAAATTGTAGTATCCACATTTTTATGTTATCAAGCCAGTTTGGGACCACCCGGACTCTTTAAAACTAATGCCGATATGTGTACCCTTTTGTGTTACTCCAATTAGTCATGATTAAGTTTAATTTATAGGTTCGTTTAATGGTCCATTAAACTGCTCCCTAGTGCCTAATGACTTCTTATTGTGAACGCAACTATTCCATAAAACACTTTCAGTCAATTAAATGAGACATGGATTTGATTTCGATTTGCACTTTTCAACGTGTTCTGAGAATACATCGGATTTCTAACTGTGCAAGTTTACAAGAACATTGCAGGAATGTGTTAAAGTTATATTTGATCAACCAATTGTTTATCGCCCAAACCCAAAAACCTATCTCAATCCATTTTTGACCAACTGAGATAGACATCTTAAGCCAAATGTTGTAAAAAGTGTGCCAATAATCAATCGATGGATTGTCATTGCCATTTGTCGATATAAGCTATCCATGGTAGGTCGGATGGGTATCTGTGGATAGATCTTTGTGTAAAAATGACAGTTTAACTGTGCTAACCCTATCTTAATTTTTTTTAAGGTCGCCTTTCAATAATTCGCAATTTTCTATCTGAGATTGTGCATACATTATTAGGTTCCAGCGTATATAAACTTGGCATATAATATGTATAAATGTGTATGTATATGTATGTATACTATCGTGCGATAATGAAGCATCAAAGGATTGCGTTCGTAAGGCAATTCTTCTATAGATTGAGATCAATAAAAATAAATATATTTAATTAAAATTATAAACACGAGTACGCTATTATAATGAAGGTTCGACGAAGAGCAGTTCGAATCGTCGACGACCAATCTCTCTCGAGCAGCTTGATCCTTGTCGTTGCAGCTGAGTTTCATCATCGGACGTCGAGGCAGAATACGAAATTCCACCCGTATCACCTCTACGTCCGCCGTTCCACAACTGCGCGTTTTTCAAGGCAGCTTTTGCCGCGCACCACCACTTTGTGGAACCAGTTGCCCACTGAAGTATTTCCGAACCAATAGGAAGAAAAGAGCGTACCAATTCTTAAAAGACCGGCAACACTCGCGAGTCCTCTGGCATTGAGAGTGTCTATGGGCGGCGGTATCACTTAACATCAGGTGAGCCTCCTGCCCGTTTGCCCCTTGTTCTATAAAAAAAAGGTTATAGTTTAATAATCTTATTTGTGGCCTATTTAGGTTTGTGATAAATTTATTTTTTACAATTACAAACATACGCACAGTATAATGAAAAGCTATTGTTGAGACTATTTCGTTAGCCGTTGAATCCCTAATATTGAAAAAAATAATTTAACTAAATCACAGTACACAAGAAAAGGAAACATTTGATATTTTTCTTCGAGCGAAATACTTAAGCTTAATTTCTCCAGACATTCAGTGGAGTTTCATTTTGTCGGAGGCAACATAATATACGGCATTTCGTTGGAGATAATATTATTATTGCGAATTTTACAGAACTAGAAAATTTTCGATGTTATCTGAGAACACAGACAGCTACTGTTCGTGAAATAACATTCTACGCCAAGAACAATTTGTAGCTCTATCAACTTGGCTATTTGAAATTAGTCTGGTGTGAGCGTAATATGCACTGTGCTGATAAAACAAATAGGGACTGGCTTTTTTTAAGGGTATATATAAGAAAATAATTTAAAAAAGTCAGTTGCGGTACATCCTCTTTAGAGCCTCAGATTTATGAATCTGTTTCATAATCATTTTTCAATCTAATTGCTCAGTAGGTGATTAGGCTCGACTTCTTGGGTCTATGACAAGTCAGTTTCCTCACGATGTTTTCCTTCACAAAGGGAATCTTAAATGCGCACAGAGAAAGAAAGTCCATTGATGCACAGCCGGGAATCGAACCTACGAATAAGGGATGAGAATCGCACCCTGAAGCCACTAGGCCAACACTGCTCTACGATATAAAGATAGTTACATATTATATTTTTTACTGAACCAGAGAAGGTTTCGTCCACATCTAAAAAAATCGCAAATATACGAACAAATTTTTACTTGTGGCAGCGACCATGCGTCGGGTTGTCTCTCTCCCTAAAATAGGCGAGGGGGCCGATCGCGGGCCATGCGTCATACTCGTGAACGGGTACTACTTGTGATGACTGGGCGTAATTGATATCGTGTTTGCGGTGATATTAGTTGTTCGCACGAGAATGTAAGTGCCTGCTCCTTTTTCACCATGCCTACTGCTAGAGGATAAATCTTTGTTTTAATTTATTTTATTATTCTTTATTACTCAAGATGTCATTTGGAACATGGTGTAATGGTTGCAGCTCCTAACAAACGTCATGTAAAACAAAAAACTTGGCGATTAAAAAAATGACGGAAAGTTTATTTCCAGTTCTCCACTTCCGTGTTACGCATGTAAAATTGTATGTAATTGAATGTTAAATTATAAGCATTTAATGTATATTTATATTTAGATGTTCATAGGTGTACATTATGTTACCGATATTAATAAATGATTTTTGACTTTGCTTTTATAAACATTTCAAGGCTGTTTTATAAATATAAACTAAACCGCTAAATAATCGTAGGAAATATAAATAAAGATTATAATATTTTGTCGGCGAAAAATACCAGCGTATAGCATGATAAATTGTATTCAATTTGCCAACTGACAACCGCCAAGCAGAGCATTTGGGTAACAAATGCTTACGAATATGCTTACAATGCACGCGATATAAAATTATATAGCTAGTAGGGTGCTAATATTTTCATACCTACCTATTGGGTTATTTATTTACACTTTATTACACATAAAATAAGCCTTTAATGTAATTAAAGAAAATAATAATTTTAAAATACATTCAGTAGGTTTGCTCCATATCCATGCATCTCTCGAAGGTACATATATGTATAACTTAGATGATATAATCAGTTATGTTATGAGTATATCATTTTAATGATTTCCTTTTTTGAAACTATTCCAACATACTTATACTGTTTTGTCACCTGAAGACATAAAGTAGTTTACAAAATGTTAAAACGATAGATCGTACAGAGTTAGATTGTACAGTTGATTGAGTTATATATTTATTTTTGGAATCCTTATTGAGTATTTTTTTCTTAGTTCTCGTTTTAAATTCAAATATATCTATTATACATTATTCTATAACATAAAGTATATTTATATAAGTTGTTAATGTTATGTCAATGGGATTGATTTGCACCAGTTCAAACAATTTGTATTAAAAACTTGGCGATTGAAAACAGTGGCGGAAAGTTTCTTGCCAGTTCTTCTTACCAGCTCTACGCCCTTGACTTGCGAACTGGTTGTAAATGTAAATTTACAGTTAATTTAATTTGTTTTTCTTGACGTTCATAAGTGTACATGTTTACCCATATGAATAAAGATATTTTGATTTGATTTGATTTGATTTGAATATCGCGTCATCTCACAAATACTATACATCTATTTAAACGTCCACACTTATCGCCATGTATGTATATTAATATATAAAACTAAGTCGGGTTTTCGGACACTTGTAACTCAAAAAACGGCTGGACGAATTTTTATGCTTATTGTTATTTGTTTCCGTTAAGCTTTGTATTTGTCTTCTTTAAAATCTAAATTTGTCCTATCAGGTACTTAGCAGTAAAAAATAAAATTCACTTGTAATCAGCGAGGAAATGCTGCCAGCATTAAAGGCACTCTGCCACAGGGACCAAAAATTAAATTTGTTTTTTTTTAAATAAATTTTATTATTACTTTGTAGGCTAAGGTAATCGCAGTTACTGTTTTTATTTTATGTTCAAAATACCTGTAACACAACGCTCAATATGTTTCAAACGCGTATCATCTGTCTTCTTTATTGAAAAGAAAATATTTTCCCTAAGACGCAGCCATAATCCAGTTATAATTTTAAATCTTGTTTATTTATGCACGAATCAGGAGCAGACGCCATCAGGCACCTAAGGAACGCTTCATTAATCATCTTCCCTAATGCCGGGGGCTAAACGAATATGTTTAAGTGAAATACGGCTAAGAAGTCGGGGTTTCGTTCAGGGGTAAAAACAAGTATTAAAAGTTGGTTTTTTCATTGTTACGAACTTTGAATTTGTATTTACATTCCAATCTATACTAATATTATAAAGTTGTTGAGATTGAATCCGTTATTTCATAAACAAGGTTTTAAAGACAATAGTAATATCATCAAAAACATAACTTGTAAAAAAACCTTCACGAAGTGTGTTGCGAGACTTTATTTAAAAGGACTATACAAAGTGAGATCTATGTAAAACCAAGTCGTTTAATTTCATTAATCCCTACTTAAGAGACTTTCTGTCTTGAGTTCGTAATTTCCCAACCTAACATCATATACTTACCATGTCAATATTATAAATCATTTAAAAAAAGAAATGACTTGGCCATCGCATGGAAACTCACTTTACAATTAATACATTTTATGTTTATTTAGATTACAACGTGCGATTGCCAAGTAAATCTTAAATCACAATATTAAGGATTCTAATTAACTACAACAAAGTCGAACGTGCCGTTATAATGTTTCTAGATAAAGGAAATATGTCAAATTAACAAAATACTTCAAAACATTCACAGCAACGACAATATTTCAAATGTTTTAAGCTTAATTTCCCGTGAACGTATCTTCATTAATTCCACATTAATATTATTTCTTTGTAATAGTTTAATAACAGCTTATCGTATTCATCTAACTGTTGGCTGTTGATCATAATTTTCGTGGGCAAGCGGTGAACTAGGAAGTGTTTTGTTCGTATCGCTGTGTTCATCGCTCGTAGCCGTTGAATTATACCTACCCTAATTTATTTAGTCGAATTTAAATAAATACATACAAAAACTGTATGTTATAATTTTCAAATTGATTTTTATTTAAGGTTGAATATTGTTATTCAGTATTCGTTTATAATAATAAAAATAAGAATAAAATAGTTTTAAATTCGAGATTTTATACATTACTTGTTTATTAAGGCAAATTTACCTATTTATTTTGTGGTATCACTACATAGTATAAAACAAAGTCGCTTTCTCTGTCCCTATGTCCCTTTGTATGCTTAAATCTTTGAGACTACGCAACGGATTTTGATGTGTTTTTTTTTAATAGATAGAGTGATTCAAGAGGAAGGTTTATATGTATAATAACATCCATTAAATAGTGTAGAAGTACTGTTATTTTTGAGGTTTCTAATGTGATGTCGTAAATAATGACATTTTTTCCGCTTACATTGCAAACGCAGGCTGAACCCTACGAGTTTTATCAAAATAATGTACTAAGTATTGTACACATTGAAAAGGTCTACAGAAAAGTCCGTGATGGTATATGTCTATATGGTATATGTCGCGTATATTATCGGAGCTTTCCAGCGACGGAAATAACAATACATAATAAAAACCTGCTTTTCATCAGCACTGCACCCGTGCGAAGCTGGGGCGGGTCACTAGTATGCTATAAATTAATAGTATTTTATCATATTTATATCTTTTATAAATCTCTAGCGCCTAGCTAAAGCCTTCTCAGAACTTACAACGTACGAAAGACGGTGTAAATTCTTTTTTAAGGCTCTATCCCAGCACGAATTGCTGTGTTGTTGTATCGGCGTGGACTGAGCTGCGCAATGGAGAGCTGAGGCACGCTGGCCCGCAGTAACAATTAGTTATGTAAAACAATAGATTAATGTAATTTTATGAATTTTTTTCGTGTAAATTTCTAAATAATCTAACTAATAAACTATATGTATTAATTTTCGTTAAAAATAAATTCAAAGTGTCAAAAATTGGCTATGTTTTTATTTTTTTCTATCGAGCGAAGTTCTTTTTATATTGTTTTTTTAAAATGATTACATAAACTACTCAACTCCAGCTATTATTTTTTCCATTTTAAGAAACGATGACAAAAGTGAAAAGAAACAATGTCCTTTTTCGGAGGTCCTTAACATCACGATTAACTATTTAAATATTATGTATATATAAAATGCATTAAATTAAATTCACGTAAATTAGGTACGACTTTCCATGTATATTATTAGAAAGATTATGAAATCATTTGTTTTAAATAAGGTGATTAAAAATGCCCCTATGCCCCCGTTAGTAATAATACGTTTTCTCTTTAAAGAAGTCCTGAAGAGCCATCAAACGTGGAGTGGCGTAGACTTTATTATTGGTTCACTCCTGGTTCTTGGGGGAACTCAAATGAGGTCTCCGCATATTGCCTTCGACGAATTTTCGAATTGGATTTAGTTTGCAGGATCCTTTCTCGACCAGATAATTTGAACGTAGTCGTATGCTAAGAGAAGATTACTTCCGTTCGATATGTAGTTATAGGCGAATATGAGAAATAAAGTTTATTTATTTATTTATTTTGTATTGTATTATTGTATATATTGTATATTTTTTAAGTTAAGTGACTAAGTATATGGATATAATATATTTATAGTTAATAGTGGTTTGTATATACATATATCATTTATTTTTTAATTGAGCACTCAGATAATTAACGAAGTTTCCTTTGCGTTAAATTTTTTTTTCAGTATCTGGATCAATAAACTAAACTAACTACTACTAACTAGCAGTAGTATATAGATAGCAATAGTACTTTAATTAATGAAATATATTCAATAAAAAAAAACGAATTTTCGTTAAACCCACAGAACGCCAATTTCATATATAAAGACCTAATATTTAATCATAACTATTATTTAATGCATATATGTAACAATGAACGTTTAATATCATTACTTTTTTTTACATTTTCTCTGTCAGTTATCAAAGTATAAAGTAGAATGAAGGAGAAGAATTTGCAATAAACTCATCACCACTTTGGTTCATCATCGCATACCGAAAAATGGGGTATGCGGTTGATTACATCATATTTAATTGATATTTGAAACAGGCCGATTTTTATGTATTTAAATATAAAAAGTTTTCTTTGCGTTTATGTTGCTTTTTGATGCTACGATCTCAGTTTTTAATCATACACTTAACCACTGAATTTCGCAAGTTGTATTGACATCGCCACAATAAAACATTATATGTACGTACAATAGTAATTTCAGATATTATCATTTATAAATTTCCTTTGTTAAACTCTTACAAAATATAAATTGAACCTACTTATTTTTAACAAAACCCTGTTATTTAGGTCATATTTTATATTCACTGGTCCCATTACGATAAGCTGAATCATTAGGGAGCGAATAAAAAAGGTAATATTTTAGAATTATTCAGAACATTACTACAAAATAAGTCACCGTAATCCGAACTCGCGTGACACGAAAGCGAATGTCACACATTTTATATCAATTATCTAGAGTCATATTTATACGAAAAAATATATATTTTATTTTTTATAAATCGTCTGTGTACAAAGACATTAAACATCTGGCAAAACTCAAGACTGATAAGTAATGTAACTTAACTTATTAACTTATAAACCATATTTAACGTAAGAAAGTATCCAATAACATTACATAGTCTATTAAGAGGTAGACACTTATTTGAATGACTGTCCTTTTTTTTTAAATTTTATGTTAAGTTATTATTGAGTTTTATGTCTGTTTCAAGTAAAAGGTAGGGAAATTACACCAGAGAAGAAACATATCAAGGGAAACAAAGGGATATAAGCTAGTTAAAAACATAATATTTACATATATATATTAAATCTTAATATTGTTATTGATTATGAAAGAAGATAATACAATAAAGGATAAAGCGAATTTTATAATAATTATTTTCTAGCAGCAGACACAATAATCGAAAAGTTTGCTGCATCCCATCGAAGGCTCCACACATGAATGTTCAACTTCTTGACATCAAGGGTCTAGTATGATTGAAAATGACAAAGTCATTCTTATTTGTAATATTTCTTCTGCCTTCTATCGTGTATATAAAGGATCGAACCCGGCCACACATGTCGGACACATTAATTTTCTCCGAGAACGTGGAATAGATAGTGCGCTGCGCCCATCCTTTTCCATTTCATAATGTTCTTTCCCTTTTGCCATGGCTGAGTCCAGAAAACTTCTTGTTTTGATGCCTCTCCATTACTGGAGTTTGTCCAGAGAGCTTAATACACTGGTTTATATTAAATAAATTTGCTTGGAATCCCAAAAAACGCAAATATAAAAGCTGTTGAATACATATCTATACAAGTATAGATTTCTTAAATTAATACTGAGAACCCAGAGTTCCCGTTTCATTTAAATTAAAATCACCTTTTGGTTTAAATGAAGCGTTTGCAAAGAATTTTAAATCTGCCATAATTTGTTGGTAATATCGATTTTTCTTTAATACGCAAACACATGACCCATATATTTATAATTAGGGATTATTAATGGTCCATTGTGTAATCATTATTTATGGTTTCATTGAAGCGTAATATAAGCACCAATTATTTTAGGAATGTCTTGTTATATTTATTTAAAGAGTGAAACTAGATATACTAATTTTTTTGAATGATAAATCTTCTTAAAGCATTTTTTGTATGAATAGGTAAAAATTGTTAATTATTTTATGTTTATGTGTCGTTTATTTCGTTTTTGGTGCGTGTGTTATGTTATTGTTTTAATATTGTATAATGAGTAGCTGTACTGTTTAGCAAATAAATAAATAAGCATCAATGTATTAATTATTTTACATAACTCGACGTAACAAGTGCTTTTCAGCAGTCACAAAAACGTCGCGAAAATAATTTCTTACTTTTTTTTAAAGCATTGACGTCGTATCGTAATACTGTGTCGGAAACATATTATTATATGTTCGCAAATCGAAATCGCAACAGCGACATTGAATTTGTTTATATAATATATTATTGAAAAATGTATAATTAAGTTGTAAATATATATTACGTATACGTATTACTACGTATCTTGGCATGATTTTGAGGTTCCAAAACCTAACACAGACAAAGTGCACGTTCATAACAACTCAAACACATACGCACACACACTCAAAATCATACTTAATGTCTTATAAGACCTGTGCTTAATTAGTTGTGACATTAAACATACTTTTCTTAATAAACTGTTTTAAACATTAGAATCATGTACCCACTGACCAATTGTTATTTAGTTACCCACAATACAAAGTCCTCTATCGGGGGACTAGCGATAGATGAAATTTGTCACAACCTTTTTCTGATGAATAAAGTTTTTATCATTATTACTTTTCCAATGTTATGTGTAAGTAAAAGATAAACTATTAAAAGTAGTAGAATTAGAAGAAAAATGCGTTTCATTGAAACAAAATACATTCTTCATCTTTTCTTTGACTTTAACGAGCTTTCGACTTAATTTACCGATTTTCCGAGAACATCATAAAAACAAGCAATATGTAAATATTATAAATGAAACCTTTTTTTAAGTCAAAAAAGGTATTGTGATACAAGCAACGAAGAGGCGTGGTTTCTGTATTCACGCAAATCAAATACATATATAGGCAAATTGTATTACAATGAAATGTTTTTTTAAAGTGAAACTTTTATTGCATCGTTTCAAACTTTGTGGTCTGTGTGGCGCATGTCGCGTGACGGTCAGCCGCGGAGTAGGGATACAGTGAAAGACGCCAATATGGCGGCGCACATAGTTCGCAGCAGCTGACCGTGTAGTGTATAGACTATTACTCATTTGTGCCAGTGCTCCACGCTATTTTAATATGTGTATATAATCTAAATAATTGTTATGTATGTCGTACTCTCTAAGACACAGAATTCAATAAAAATATTAGTTGGAGACTTTTTATTAGTCCCATTATCATTCCAATTTTCCAAGTATAACATTAATATTGATATAGCGATTTTATACCCTTAATGGAATGTTATTCCAAATTTTTTTAGTTAAATCTCTATAATGTGAAAAAAAAGTTTCACTTTTACCGTGGTTTCATTCAACCACAAAACATTTTATTCTATACTATCATTAAAAGCTACTTTGTTTAAATGCGTTAGTCTCAGGAATATCAATTATATGTAAAAGAAAACAACAACTCAATACTCATGGTTAATATACTCGAGTGAGTCTCATATCAGTTGTCCTATCACGTCTGTCATTCGAAATTTAAATAAAATAAAATTCACACTTCCGGTACCTTTCAATTCCGATATTACTTGTCAGCCTTATCGTACTTTTACCCTAATGGACATGATCACTCGAAATTCGTAAAAAAAGGTCCATGCGTATGTTAAAATTGTTCACGATGTACATTGTCGATAAATAAAGGAATACAAAGGTTCTTTTCATATTGAATATTGATTAAAAATTTACAGAAATATTCTTTATTTTCCAGTGCTGCTTATTTGAGGCGTTATAAAAATTTATACAATATCCAAATTTCTGATTGTATTTAAAAATATTTTTGTTTTGGCAACGTGGTCATTTTTGACAGTTTTCGTAATCCCTTAGCTAACATGTATAATAATAATAATAATAATAATAGCCTTTATTTCCAAAAAATTTTAAAATTTAGGGATGATAAAACGTCATTCAGTTAAGTTTTGGTTTGTCCACCGTTGGACATAGGCCTCCTCCTTCCGGTTCCACTCGCGTCTGTCGCGGGCCAGGCGCGGCCAGGTAACCCCGGCGACTGCGATGATGTCATCTGCCCAGCGTCGGCGTGGGCGCCCCTGCGGCCGGCTCGCGCCGCGCGGGTACCAGTCCAGCACTCTCTCGCTCCATCTGTTGTCACTTTTCCTTGCTGTGTGTCCAACGCCATTTCAGGCGGCACACCATTTTTGCCGCGTCTATTATTTTTGTTCTTTGTCGTATCGCTGTACTCTTTACCCTAACATGTTAAGCTACCTAAAAAGCTAACATGTGGTGTCTGTAAAACCTTTATGTAAATTACCATGGTTTGCAAATGTTTAAAATTAATAAAAGCGATTTGATATTTAATCATTGATATACTTATAGTTGAATATATCTTTAGGATGAAAGTAAAATAACGGCTTGCTAGTTTATTGTTTTTAATGTGAAGTTATTATTATTTTGTATGTGAAGAGAAAGCAGGCAAGCTTTTAGTTTAAAATATATAAACGTTCAGCGATACCGAACACAACAAAGTGCACTCAGCACTAAATTGAAAGCGTGTTTCTTGATACAACGAATAAAATTATCACGAACCCTTCACACGTGATGCTAATTTTAAACGAAACATGTGACAATCATTTGCCATTTAAGTACATCGAAAATCGCTGATAGGTTAACTGATAAAGCAGGTATCATAAATTTAAAGGAACATAACATTTTCCTTTCGATGTATTTAAAACTAAGGCACAGATTTAAAATAATGTTTTGGAACTCATAAGTCATATAAGTATTTTGTTAATTATTAAATGGTTATAGCCGTATAAAATAGGCATGCAAATGTAATATTAATTTTATAAAGTCATCTTTAACTTCTAGGAAGGTGATTAAAGAGTTTGATAGCCGGTTTAACAATTTTTGAAAATATCGTGGTGCAACATGCAGGCATCCACAATGTGATTGATCTTCTCCTTGCTTGCTTGTGTCTTTTTAATCAATTCTGTTTAACAATATTAATATTTGATACATCATAATAATAATGAGCATTTAACGTAAACAGCTAATCTCTCGTTAATTTCATGATACTGTTAAAAGATATTACATTTCTCTCCGTTAGTTTTGCTTTTGAAACGCAATACAATCTGTCAGTAGATAGATTTAAAGGCTTAAGTGGAAGCTTTAGACTGGTTTTAGACCTTATATTCCATAACTGTAACATATTAAGATCTTAACACTAACCACCCTCCATAACAAATGAGAAACGAAGAATCCTGTTCTTAAACAACAATCAAAAATAAAAAGGCGCCCACGTCGCAATTATAAACACTTTCAACGTAAGATCTTCAAAATAAGACAATAAGATCTGCACAATGCATTGAGATAATTCAAAAAAAGAAAGAGAAATGGAAAAATATGGAGGAGGTTTTTACCCTAAAAATCGCCATACAATACTAGGACGCTATAAAAAAGTAATTTACATTTTTACAACTATTACAACTAATACTCATGAAGAAATACTAACAAATCAATTATTGTATTGATTAATTACTAAGCTATAATAAATAAAAAATCTTAACAAAAACAATTTAATAGTATATGTAATAAATGTATACATTATTAATAAAATAAAATAAAAATAGCCTTTATTCGAGTACACTAAAGTAACACTAAGTCCAAGTCATTTATATTTTCACTAGTACCTCCTCCGACGGAGTGAACCTCCTCCAAATCCTTCCACTTGTCTCTATTTCTTGCAGCAATTTTCCAATTATTTCCCGCTATCCTTTTTATTTCATCTTCCCAAGTTTTTGGTGGGCATCCTCTCTTTTTTCTTCCCACTGGGCCATTCCAATTTAGAGTCTTTTTTGACCCATCTACCATCACAAATGCGGCCAATGTGACCGGCCCATTTTATTTTCGTACGGCTTCGTATCACATCGTTTTTTACCTTGTCTTTTAGTTTCAATTGAAGAATCGAGCATAAAATAAAATAAAATAAAATAAAATAAAATACGTTTATTTTGGAACATAGGATCATAAGAGTATCACTTATTCCACGTCATTAAATTCAAGCCTGTTGGCATCCCTACTCATCGGCAAAGAAGACAGAAGGTGTTGGCCGAGAGAAAAAGCCGGCGTAAAAAACTCTCGGTACTCTTTTAAAAAAAAAAGCAAATCATCAAACAATTCTACAATATTTAAAACAAATATAGCATATTAATTAGAAGTAGCCTGCCCAGCACTAGTCCCAGGCCCTTTTATCAACTAGATAATCACTAACTTTATAGTAAGCCTTTTTACACAGCTTTTCTTTAACACATTTCTTAAATTTAATAAAAGGCAGAGATAAAAGAGCCTCTGGGATTTTATTAAAGAAGACTATCACTCTTCCCAAAAAAGAATTACTAACTTTACACAGTCTAGTACGGGGAAATTGCGGCCTGCGTTTGTTCCGAGTATTTACATTGTGCGTATGTTCTATTCTAGTATACTTATCACTATTTTTGTATATATACATAATATTTTCATAAATATATTGCGAGGGAAAGGTAAGTATATTAATTTCCTTAAATTTATCTCTCAGAGATTCCCTACATTTTAAATTATAGATTGCACGAATAGCTCTCTTCTGCAGAATAAAAATAGATTCGACATCAGCAGCATGACCCCATAATAATAAGCCATACGTCATTAAGCTATGAAAGTAACTAAAATAAACAAGTCTAGCTGTGTCGACATCAGTCAGTGAGCGAATTTTTTTAACCGCGTAAGCTGCAGAACTAAGTCTCTTCGCCAATCCGTTGATATGAGGGGACCACTGAAGTTTTGAATCCATGGTAATTCCAAGAAATACAGTTGTATTATCCAGATTCAATTCCTCATTATTTATAATTGGTCTAGTATCCATAACCCTTGCATTTTTTGCACAAAATTTAATGCATTTCGTTTTTTTTGCATTAAGCAGAAGGTTATTCATACTAAACCAATGGACAATCGAAGAGAGAGCTTTGTTTACATCGTCAAAATTCGTTATTTGTCGTTTGATTTTAAAAATCAAGGATGTATCATCTGCAAACAAAACAATCTGATGTTTTTTCTCTACCATGAAAGGTAGATCATTTATATAAACAAGAAAGAGGAAAGGGCCAAGAATTGAGCCCTGTGGTACTCCCATATCTACTGCCGACCCAGAGGACCTCTTACCATTCACTTCAACCTTCTGAGTTCTACCGTGTAAATAGGAAGTCAGAAGATTCAGTGCGGTATTTTTGATGCCATAGTGGCGGAGTTTCCCGATTAAGGTCTCGTGTTGGACACAATCAAATGCTTTGGATAAGTCGCAGAAAACACCTAAGGCGTCATGCGACTCCTCCCAAGCCTTAACTATATATGTATATAACTCAACACCGGCATCGGCTGTCGAGCGACCCTTGGTAAAACCGAACTGATTATTATGTAATTATTTGTTTACATTAAAATAACTTACAAGTTGATTTAATATAATTTTTTCAAAGATTTTACTACAAGTAGGTAGTACGGAAATTGGTCTAAAGTTACTGGGGTCGGACATACTACCTGCTTTAAATAATGGAATTACTTTACTATGTTTCATTAGATCGGGAAACTCGCCACTTTTAATACAATTGTTGAAAATTATAGCTAGATGTGGGGCAATTACATCAATTATGCTACTCATTATTTTTACAGAAATACCCCAAATATCGGTAGTGTTCTTAATATCAATGGTTCTAAATATTCTAACTATATCGTCGGCACCAATGGGTCGGAATATAAAACTGTCCTTGCACTCCTTTACATTATCTTTGAGTAGTGATTCAGCGAGGGCGGGAGATGATTGAAGAGACTTAGTAGTCGAAATTGGAATGTCAGAAAAGTACTTATCAAAAAAAATCGCTATCTCTTCGTTAGATTTGATTATAGTGTTATCGACACATAGTTCGATATCTCTATTGCGATCTTTGACTCTTCCAGTTTCACTATCAATTATCTTCCAAGTCATTTTAGTTTTATTTGTACTATTTTCAATCTTTTTTTTGATATATAAGGACTTAGCCGCGTAACAATTTTTTTTAAATAATTTAGAAAAAATTTCGAACATAGAGAGTAAATTCTTCATTATGATTGTATGACTTTTCAGCGTAAAGGTCATACAACCGTTGTCTACTTTTATAAATTCCCGCTGTCGCCCAATCACTAAACGATTTACACTGCGAATGAGAGACTTTCTTTGGAGTAAAGATGGTGTTGAACTCCTTATTAATACAATCACTTAGATTGTTGTATTGGGTATTAACGGTATTACCTACCGGTAATAGAGGTAGGTGTTTACCTATATGATGTCTGAATCTCACCATTCGCTTTTTATTTACTGGAACAAACACACTGCTCTGTTTTACTTGTTTCACCACTTTACATTTTAGCGACACGAACTGTCCACAATGATCTGATCTAAGATTTGTTGTAATTGAGGTTTGCATTGCCTCTGCATCTGTAAATACATTATCTATACATGTGGCAGTGGAGCTTGTAATTCTAGTGGGCTCGAGAAACAAGTTTACAAGATTGTAAGATTGTAATAAAAGATTGAATTTTTTACTTATGGAGGTATTTTCTAATAAGTTTATGTTGAAGTCACCACATACAATTATATACTTATTGTTCTTAAAACTAACTTTACACAGAATTTCCTCCAACTTTTGTTCAAACAAATCGTAAGATGCACTTGGTGGTCTGTAAACACTTAAAATAATACAATTCTCAAGTTCTACACAGGCTACCTCCAAAGAGTGTTCTACAGATAGACGAACGATGTCATTACGCTCTTTACACTTCAAATTTTTGTTAACAATAATCAAAGAGCCCCCATGAATCGCCGACAATCTGCAAAACGAACTTGCAACTTGGTGCTGATCAAAGTTAAAGATGATTTGGTATTCTTTAAGCCAATGTTCAGTAATGCAAAGGACATCAATTTTACTTGATTTTAAAAATAACTCTAATTCTAATTCTTTGCCCAACATACCTTGCATGTTTTGATGCATCAAGTTTAAACAGTTGTTGTTAGTAGTATAACATGTTTGTGTTGAGCTGAGTTGTAAAATTTTTTTGCTAGAGGTCGCCTCTATTGTCACACTATCTAATTTAAACTATTATTAATTAATGAAGTGTTACTAAAAGTATCACTACATCCTTTTAAGAAACTGAACTGCTCAATAGAAGCAGTTGTCTGAAAAGCTAAATGTTTAGCTTTAGTTGTAAATAAAAAGTAAGATAGCATAGTAGCTACCTGTTGTAAATAATAATTAGGTAGGTGGAACCTATCCTTTGTCAATAAATAATTATATTTACATAGACAATTTATGTCAATTAAATTAGGTAGTGTACCTAAGTCACAATTTAAAATATACATCATTATGACCTGTAAAAAGCGTTAGGATTGTAGTAGTAAGTTTATTAATAATCTCATTTCATAATTATTTTAAAAATATAATACTCGTTATATTAAAATCAATAAAGTAGCAGTTGCCACATACACATATAGTTCAACGCATAGAATATAAATTATCTGGCCACAAGGCCTCAGTCGTGTCAGGCGAACGTTCCTTAAACCGCAACAATGCACATTTATTTAAATATCGACTTGCGGTTTCCTCGCACACAATTAATTAGACTGACTCACTGTTTTGTTTTAAATAGTTTCTCAATATATAAGAAGTACTTTATACCTTTCTTTAGAGAATAATAAATAATTAATGAGTGGTGCTTCAACCTTTTCAGATTTTTCAACCTGCTTCATGATAATTAGTCAATCTCTTAGGCAAGTAGGTGATAATCTTGTGCCTACACGCCGTCGATATTTGGGTCTGAAGCAAGCCGGTTCCCTCACGATGTTTCCTTCACCGTTTGAGCGTTCCTTAGTTGGCTTGATTTTAGAATAATTATATATAATTGAATCTAAAATCGACTTGTGTATACGCTTGCCTGAACAGAGAAATAACACGAAAATATCGAAACCATTTTTGACGTAAGCTTACGAAATACAGACCTATAAATTTCAACAGTTAATTCCATTTTAAGGGCAGATAAGTGCGACCATCATAATCGAAATGAGCGATTAGCGCCTCGCGTGGGCGAAGCGCAGCAACAAAATTTAAAAGGCCCTTATCACCGCTTAAATGGAAAAAGGTTTATCTATTACCGGCTTATTGTAATGCCATCGGTCAGCGAACAGGATATATCATTATACGCCCCGGTGGCTTTTAAGCGTCTTTAAAGGCACATTAATTTGTATTCGGATTGACGGTGAATTTTCATGGGGTTGACTGAGATTTACGACTTTATTGTACTTATAATATATTAGAAGGTTTTAATATTGTTCGAGAATAGAATCGCTAAGTTTGTAAGTAGTTGAGTCACTTATAACTACGTAAACAGATGGTTAACTTATACAAGGTAAAGAAATAGTAATTAGGTAAATAGAAATACATATTAATAATACAGTGGGGACCACATAACAGAGGATGAGAAAAAAATTAAAACCCGATTGTACATAATCATTTATTTATCATATACTTTTTTAAAACACCATGCGAATATTTAATTTTAGTGTAGTAGTTTTTTGTGATAGGTTAGGTTATACAATCTCCATATTGAAACCTTTCAAATGGGGTAAACTAGAGTATATATTTAAATACTTTTAAATTGTTATTATGACTTTCATAAGTGCCTTTTTAATAGGCCTAAATTGAAATAAATGATTTAACTGTGACATCGACATTTCTTACCTAGTTGTGTTACGACACAATTTTTGAACATTAATAGGATATAAAATTAAGAGTATACATATATATATATATATTTAGATATATATTTAGGTATATAATGTCACTTACCGTCAACATTATGAGGACTATGACTGTGATAAATGGTAATACATAATATGATAGTGTCCCTTAAGAGAGATTTATTTATAAAAGAAAAAAATATGTAATAGAATTTAATTATACATAATTAATCACTACTATTAATGAACATAGTATTACCTCACAGAAATATATCTTTGAAGGCATGCAGGAAACTAATTCGTAGCGTCATTTATTCATGAACTAATCCAATAGGACTACAATAGCTAAGCTCGAATAAGACAACTTTGAATTAATGCGACTTTGGTGTTCATTATTTATTTAGTGAGTAATACAAGACAACGAATTCGAATATTAATCCTTTACACTTCGAATAATCACCTTTTGGTATATATCAAAATAAATGAATGATTCAAAAAAGCCTTCAACTCGAGATGAAACGTGAATTTTTGTAACAAAACACATTCATTAAATTTCCCTTTCCATTATTTAACATATTTCGTGAACATATCTCATTAAAGGGCGGAAATGAATGTATTGTGGTATAAATAATAATGCGGTACTCGTCATAATCCTTTATTGAATTCTTAGTTTTTACGAGTTTATTTTAAATACTGAAGGTTTTTTAACGTCTCGTGAAGGCATTTACAAGATTTGTCCGGACTGATAATGAAGATACACTCTAAATAATGACTGAACTTTAACCATACTATCGCAACGCTAATGATTGACTAGGCAACTTGTGTGCAGGGTGAGAATGTAAAACAAAAGACGAATGGTTGGCGCGTTTCGATTGATTGTGATTAGTCAAACGGAACGGCATCTCCTGTCGCGTGTTTGTTATTGGTCTAGACAGTATTACGAAAAAAGTCTTATTACAATCCATTTGTTGTTTACGTTTTAAGAAGATGGTTCACATAAATATGTTTATTTACTGTAAAATTAAAGAAGTAGTCTCAAGTTTCTAGCTTAAAGCGAAGTATAATGTAATTAATCAAGATAGATACCTCAGATTGGGAACTAGAATAGCAAGAGAGAAACCAAGAATGTCGAAATCGCCCAAGGACAAGACAAGACAACGCCCTCAGCATCGTTTTTTTGGCAGTGGTTAACATTACAACACTTCTGTCGCAGGAGAGTCATGCAGTAGCTGAGAAAAGAGGTATCAAACCTCCAGTTCCAGTTCAACCCATCATTAGTCATAATTCATTGCATATTTTTTTATATATTTCATATTTATTTATTAGTAAAGGGGGGATGTAGTGAAATATGTTATTAACTGATTTTTATTAAAGTAAGACAAAGGTTTACATTATTTTTTTCACTCACGATAAATAATATAATAAATAAATACTTTAGATTCAAACATCCAATACATTTTTATGTATTAAAGAAGGTAGAAAATTGCAAATCTGGTTGTTCTGTACAGCTCTTTGTAATATTGTATGCAAATCTCTGATCCTATCTCATGAAACTTGTAGTTATCCAGTTCGGCGATTGAAAAGCAATGCATGGAAAAATTCAATATATTTTAATATTCACAACGTGCACGTAGATCTTATATTTAAAGAAATAATAATACTGTATGAAATAATGCAATGCCATAACATTGTATACTATATTTCATTAAATATATCAGAATTATAACACTTTAGTATATGACTTAGCTATGACTTAATTTGGCTGTTTTATTTGTGATTGTGTAAAAGTGAGGGTGTTTGGGGTGCACACCCTCATGATGCAGGAAATTAAGATATATATTTCTTCTTAATACAAGGAGTATTAAGAATGTATATCCCATTGAATACTTAAACAATGGATACAAAGTAATAGCCGGAAACCAAACTTTTTATGGCGAATTTTGAATAAGTACATATTATGAATGTTAAAAATATGTATGAATGCATATTATTATTTTTATTGAAAAAAAAAATCATTTTTCTGGTACAAGTGGTCGGTAAATCACATTGGTTGCCGAATACTCGGATCTGAGAGCTAGGAATGGCAATGGTTTAAAAAATTGAACGGGACTCTCGCATGGATCTCTCTTGGGCGGCACCGCTACTATGACCCCGCTCCACTCGGCTTCGAGGAAAGAGTACTATGTTAAGCATATTCCACGATACCTTAGTCAAATCAAGGCTTAATTGCTCGTTGTAAACGTATGTGAGAAACGTAAAACGATTCCGAGTCCGGTAGGCAGGAACTTAAGAATTAGGAAAGCCAATTCTTCTAGAAGTGACTTGCTATTGATTTTAGATGATTGACATAAATTAACTAGAAAAATAATTAATAAAATTAGTTTAATTTAAACGTTTCTTAGCGGAAACCAGAGAGATTTATAAGTTAAATGAATAACAAAGCCAAATTTATTAACGATATTTACGCCTCCAATTGAAGGCGTCAGCCAACATTGCTCTATTAAGAGTAATGTGAAATTTATTGTCAGTCAATACCCCTTGTGTGGGTGAATTATCCAACAATTGGGCAACGTTGACCACTGGTCACTTGTTAACTTGTAATTCTATGGATGACTTGTTTAATTTGTTTTTTTTTGTTTCAGTTGACACAGACCACTGGGCTTACAATGTCGTAAGGTAATCCTTTGAATTTAAATTTCTATTAATATATTGTTTTACGAATTCGAATTTCGAATTGCTCCTACATTTCGTTTTCTAATAGTCTTTTTTGAATAATCTAATTGAATACTGCTTTTAGCCAGTAATCTTTTTACAAATAACAAAACAATTTTAGAGATGTGTAATACTCGCTCAAACCTAAGTCAATATTAATAGACATCTGTATTTAAGAGAAGTGACTCACTTGATAAAATCTGTTTCAAAGTAAAGCTAATAAATTCCATACATTACGAGCGTTGATTAAGTTAATCCATGTTCATAGAGAATATAATCCGTTAAACTGTCGTTATATCCGCTGTAACGAACGTTGGTAATTTCCGTTACGATTCGCGACACTCGTAGTCTACGAAATTAACTGCTAACAAGTCGACAAACTAATACAATGTATTCTACAAGCTTTTAAGATTATTAAACGGCATAAAAATACCGTAAACATGCTTTTTTAACGATAAAATATATCCAAGGCAAATCGCTGGTATTGTGACTGTCGCATTATCACCTAATAAAAATTTATAGTAAGTGCGCAATCATGTAAAAGCATTTCTAGAATCAGTAAGGAAGCGGTTAGACCAGTCTGGATCAACCTGTCTAATAGCCTTGTTTGGAGACCCATGAACTTAAGGGAGAAACCGGTAAAACTTAGCGGCGATATCGATAATAATTATTTAAAACCGATTACGGTTTCTTTCACAAATCATATTAAATCACATTGTTATAATATAAAAAACTTAATTTATATTTACAACAAACAAAAATGGTTCGCTTAAGTTATTCTTGCCCTTACTAATTAACTTATAAACAAAGATAATTGTGTCGTTGTATGATTGGAGCTGCTCATAGTGTGTGTGGCGAAGACATATTCACCGGAGATTTACTGTAGGTACCAAGTAGGGCCAAGGCAGAAAATTTTGATCAGGCATTCTTAGTTTTATAAGTATGGCCATATACTGAGTAAAGCGGGACGAAGACACTATCTTCGACAACATTGCATTCATTCGTTTCATACCTATTAACATTACACTACTTCGCTTATATTCTATTGTTGTTCGAGTGGTTAATATAGAGTAAAAATAAAACCCTCTATTATTTAAAGGAGCAGTGTTGGCCTAGTGGATTCAGCGTGCGTCTCTAATACCTGAGGTCGTAGGTTCGATCTTTCTTTCTATGTGCGAATTTAACATTTGCTCGAACGGTATAGGAAAACATCGTGAGGAAACCGACACGTCTTAGACCCAAAAAGTCGACGACGTGTGGAGGCTGATCACCTACTTGCCTATTAGATTTAAAAATGATCATGAAACTGATTCAGAAATCTGAGGCCAAGACCTAAAGAGGTTGTAGCGCCACTGATTTATTTTATTATTTAAAGGTGACTCATGATACATTTACAGATATCGATAAATTTCGATAAACGAAAGCGGTTTTAAAGCGGTTCCTCGAAACCGGTTCACAACGTATATGTATACAAATACCTATACATTGGTAAACAGGGAAGTTCGCTTGAGGCATATGTCAACCGTTCCGTTGCAGATTATGGCCTAATCCCCTTTCTCTAGTAAGCCGCTTTCATAGCTTTGTGCTGAGACCAGCCGATGCCTGTCAAGTGTGCTCTAAATCTGATTCCCTAAACGTTTACTAGTTAATTATTTTATGTAGGACACGATAAATTTCAGCCTGGCGCAACTTAAAAGTATTAGTCTTAAGATTAATGTTTCAAGTTACTTTGTGTGGGGATGATATGATTTCTTAAACCCTTAATGTCGTCTTAACAATGTCGTTTTTACATATTATTTTTATTTTTAATTATTAAAATTAATTAACTATAGTCGAAATATGTTATAACATTGAACAGCCATGACGTTGTTATTAAGTACCTATGTACAATGCAATTTAGCCGGGACCTTTGATTTTGGTTATTATAACCGGTATGTGTTCTAAACGATGTTGTCGTAAACGGTTTTGATTGTATTTACTAAATTCAATGGCTTCGCGTAACAATCTTGGGAAGAATCTTTTTTCTTTCGCAAGTGCTTTCGGTTATTATGTCTAAATAATTATAAGTTTAAATACAATAATACGTAACTATAATCCGTAAAAAAGTGTTTTTCTTTAAATTATTACATTGTTAAAATAGTGTTACATTGTGCAATAGTCCAATTACACATATTAAATTCGAATCCTAAATAAATAATAATAATAAAAAAAATAACAAAAAATACCTGAAATTTTACCTTTCCTATTTCTAAATCGTGACCTAATTGATTGTATAATGTTGTGAAGCAATAGTATAGGTTTAGAATCGATTCTCACTAATGTGCCTTTAATGTAGCCTTCGAGTCAGACGTGCTTGGGCATCGGCATTCGAGATTACGGAATAATCCACCTTCTTCATATCTAAATCGGTCGGAACCGACGATTTTCTTTCCTTTTGTAGTTGCAATGTACATTATAAAGCATTAAACTTTGTCTATGGAAACTTAGTACAGTAGTATTCGAGTTATAAATCACGTTACGCAAATTAAAATTATATAAAAACGTTGTAGCATTATGTTTAGGATAACTTATATATATTTTTATAAGTCTTACGCGTGATATTTGAAACGAATAATAATATAAATAATTAGCTAACAGCTTTTAAATGTAGTACATTACATATTTCATTAATACAACACGTCGTTCTACAACTGAGCGTTTTTAAGGCAGTTTTTACGCCACCAGTATGTAGTACCAGCAGCCCACTGAAGTATTTTCGAACCAATTCTTAAAAGGCCGGCAACCTACTCTCAAGCCCTATGGTATTTAGAGTGTTCATGGGCGGTATCACTGAACATCAGATGAGCTCCTGCCCGTTTTCCACCAGTTCTGTTAAAAACATAACCAATTATACCTGTTAGTAGAAAATAATACTAAGGTTATTTTGTTGCGTTATTGATAGAAGTATTGTTAAGGTTTACATGTTTTGTTCACATCAAATCAAATATTTATCGGATGTATCAACACCTTTTAGATATTACGTCTTAAATTTAAACGTGTATTACATGAATTGACATTTGACATCGTGTAATAATAATAATAATTAATCTGCAAGAATATTGAAAAAATTTTTTATGGTGGTACAATCTTAAGTTCGCATATTCTGCCACACAAAATGGCGTGGATGTCTTAAATGGTATGATAGAATTACAATTACATTATGAGTAATCAGAGTCAAAGCTTATATAATTTAGCACTACATCATAACATTATTTAAATATATTATAACTTTATCAAATCAATATGAACTATAACGTGTCACGCTACTTGCGTTATTATTATATATTATCGTTATTTTTCATAAACCGTACTTTAAATCGATCTTCCAAAAATCTAGTAGGAAAACATTTGATCTTAAAAATTATTTTAAATATTGTTTTAAACAAATCAAATCAAAAATCATTTATTCATGTAGGTAACATAATGTACACTTATGAACGTCAAAAGAAATATACATGGAATGCTTCCATTTTTGTTTGTAAGGAGCTGCAACCATTACAAAATGATCCATATAACATATTAAGTAATGAAGAATAATAAAATAAATTAAAGACAAAAATGTGTCCTCTATCAGCAAGTGACAGTGAAATAAGAGCACGCACTTACATTCTCGTGGGAACAACTCGCAAATACATAGTAGAAAAAACTAACATCACCGCATACACGAATTCAAGTACAATCAGTCACCACAAGTAGCACCCGTTCACGAGTATGACGCATGGTCAGGCATCGGCCGATTTTAGGTCAGAGACAACCCGACGCATGGACGCGCTACAAGCAATGACATTTAAGTTAATAACAATAGTTCGATGAATAAGTATTCAAATTCATACTAGCTTAATTGCAACGCACTCGTGATCTTTGACCCATGAGCATGATTATATTTAGATATATTCTGGTATAACCTACACGTGAACAACAAAATGGTGTCATTCCCCGAAATTAGAGCAAAACTTAAAAGATTATTCGACTTAATATAAAGGGCATTACCGCGGTTTAGTGTTGCGGGAAGTCGCGAAGACCGCCAACTGCGCCCTAAATCTGTTTTGACAAACCGACCGTTAACTCGACTTAACTAACGAAAGCGTACACTCAGTTAGCGTAAGGTTTCTTGGCGTTTCGTGATTAAAAATTGCGGCAAAAATGTTTTGATAATCTTCAAAATGACCATGAGACAACTTGTGTGCCTGCAGTGTTTGAGTCGAGTTTAAGATTATTATTTTTATACTATCACTATATGTTAAAACCTAGATTTGGCATAATAATGTGTAAAACCCGTTAATTTATAGTTAATATTTGTTATAGAAATTTTTTCGTGTCACACGATATCCTCACTTCACACGAAACCTACTTCTAAAATCTTCCCCAAACGTTCTCCAAATATCTCTATCCATGGCTTTCATTCTTCATTCGCCCTCTTCTTCCCCTTTCTCCTCTCCATATAGTTGTCTTTAAAATTCAAATTTTCACTTCTGTTTAATACATAACTTTTGTTTTTCGCTTGTTACTTTACCTACTCCTCAGAATTTGACATACAATATTCATATTTAGGTAATTCATGTCCACGGGCAATATAGATTTAACATCTGAATATAATCTACAAATGTTTTTTCACAGCAACACATTGTAATATTGCAACAACATAAAGAAAGAGTAAAAATCGAATTCCTAAGTATATAAACAGTGAAATTATTTTTTTTATTCTTTAAGTACCTAATTAAATATCTTATGTCATGATTGCTCTATGAAATAATTGTATATATTTTTAATAAATATAAAATTGCATCTGAATCAGACTAGATAATTCTAGGTAAGTTTCCTCTTCGTAAATTTTTTTTTTTCCTAAGTAATCATTAACTAAAGTAATCGTCTTCATTTACACTGTTATGATTTTAGAATATTAGAAACAGTGATTTTGTGTAACCGAACTTACTTTAACATATGCAAATGAACAACGTAGACAATGCTGTCTTGATTTGATATAAAATAATGTTGGGAGCATGAATAATAAAGCAACGAGATAGTACCGATCAAATTCACAAGTAGCCGTGCTAGCTTTAAGTTCCAAGAATAGGTAAAAAAGCTAAATTAGTTAATCCAAAACGAATTTTTCGTCACGGCTTTAATCTATTTAGTCACAGAGTGAAACTGATCTGATTATATCAGATTTTTTACATAATTGTATAACGTTTCAAACTTTGTAAAAACTTCGATATTATTACGCATTTAGACTAAAAGAGCAGTGCAATAGCGTGCGAATCTCAACCCCGAGAACGTCCGTTTGAAACTCAGCCATGTATACCTATGTACCTATGAACATTTCATTTCTCATGCTTCATGGAAAACATCGGTATGAAACTGTTATTCAACAAAATTTGTCACAGAATGATGATAAATTGCATGACGAGAAAAGATGTATTTCATATGAGCCAGTGTTAAGCATATATAAAGAAAAACTCAGCCTCACACAGTTTTCCCTTCTAAACCGTTAAAGGGCTAAAAATCACTCGCTTAGCCACTAAGCCTTCAATGCACAGTAAGGCTGTATATCTGACTTCAAATAAACCGACGCCGGAGTATAAGCATAGCTCTTTCGTCAAATCGATCAGAATTTTGACAATGTGTGTGATGATAGATGTGTCATCTTTCATCATCATCTAACCCCGAATAAAAATCATCGTTTAATAATTTTCATTCTCTTACTATCACGAGACCCACTAACTATATATAGGAAGCTAAAACATTCTTAAAGAACACAAAGAAGTAGATAAATTTATCGAAAAACTAAATTTAAAGAAATATCAAACCGGCTGCTGACTTTCAACTATATACAAACAATTTCAATTTGAACATCACACATGGTAGGACAAGTTTCGGTTGTTTATAACAAATACCACATGCACACAATTTATTTATCTTAGCCCGTAAAAGGGTAAAATTTAAATGTGGGAAAATATTTTTATTGTAAATTTCAGTAGCTGGTTTGTAAATAAAAGTTTCCCGTGGTACCTACGGTTGATTTAAATACGTAGAAGTTAGCTTTGATAACGGTTCTACGAATCCTTTTGAGTTCTTATGTTTATTAGGCAACGTATAAATGTCAAGGGAGGAAGAATGTTCGTTATGCCTCACATAATTTTCAACAGTAACATTTTATTTTTCCTCATTAGTTAGGTAATCTCAATCGCGAGCTTTTTTCTGTTAGCATTTCCACATGCTCGTAATTTTTTTTTTTAACTTCTCTCTTCTCCTATTCTCCCAAGATGACCACTTCAATAAGGTCTATGTGCTTTAGAAGCCGGTGCAGGCCTCTAGCTATTAATAACTTATAAAACTTATAAAAATTTTGAAATAAGCTTTTTTAATGTATAGTAAAACATATTCAAACGCTTTTTCACCCTTATAAAAAAGTGACGGACATTGCAAATTGCCTTTTAATTTAAATATGATAATGTAAGGTAATTGCTGTAATTGCATACACTGTTAGGAGTGAGGTTAATGGCGGTGGTTCCGGTCTGCGCCCGCGCGCTCCGGGCCACGGAACTTCAATTTCCGCCCAAAGCTGATTTTCCTTTATGACAGTAACACGGTATTTACTCTTTCACTCAGGCTGCGGTTATGGAAAATGTTTAATGGAATATCGGAAAATTTAATGAAGATCGATGTGTTTCTGGAAAGGGTGACTATTTATGTGTTAACAATAAATGTGTAGTATGTGTAATGTGTATGTATATTATTGGTTTTTTTTATTTGGACCACAACATTAGGACAAACACATGTCAACATTAACTTACATACGAAAATATAAAAAGCGGTGTCGTCCCTAAAACATGTGGACACGACCAGGACACGACCATTGTTACATATGATGAAACCTATTTTCAATTTCCAGCAGTCTCAAAACTCAGAATAGTAGGTAGGTAGGTACTTGATGAGTAACTAACTTAGTACTAAGAATAAATTATAAAAGAGTCTGCCTCTCAGAGATTAGGTTTGTGGTCTTCGGTCATTTCTATGGAAGGGGAAAAGCGGGTTTTTTTTTATTAAGTCATCAAAGATAGTATATAAATAAATAGATAATAAATAAATAAAGATTACAGAAAGTTGTTTAAAGTGAAAGTGTTTTAATTAAGATAGGATTAAGACTTTTGTATTCAGACGGTACGTATGTATGAAGGTATGAAACAAATGAATATCACGAGCACAACTTGTATACAAAAGAAAAGAAAATTATGATTTATTAGTTGCACAATGTAGATTTATTGTCATTATATTGAGTGCGCTGGAATTTTATATCCATTTTATGACATATATTTATAGCCACTCTATCAGCACCATTTAATGTGTAAAGAACGGTTTTATTAGGTTTTTTATTATTTCACATTAAATGTATTTCTGAACTCTAACCATGTTTTTGGTGTACCTGCTGACAACTTGTTTGGAGTCCTGTAAGCCTTCCTTGGGGTATAAAGCAGAATATTTCTGAGTCTTATGTTTGGAGCAGCATCATGCCAGTTATGCCAGACGTAGTTCATTGCATTCATTTGTGTACCGGGATTCGAATACTCAGGGTTAAGTCGCAAATTACTAGGCTAGAAGAGGCATGCAGAGGGAACAAATATTATTTTATTTATTTATTAACACTTTGCTACATTACAATATAAAAATTGAACATAATAAAAAGAAAAGGAGAGCTACTGGCGGCCTTATCGCTTTCGAACGATCTCTTCCAGGCAACCGCTGTGCGTAAAGTTAAAAAAAATGTATCCATGCAACCGCTGTGCGTAAAGTTAAAAAAAATGTATCAAATTACATAAGGTAGGCAAGAAGTGCAAACAATTTTTTAAGATTACTCAATTAAGTTTTTTCTGTAGGAAAATTCAAAATGTGTTTTTTTTTATTGTAATTTTTAAATTACCTGTTTAATATTTGTTATATCAGTAAAACAGAAACTTTAGAGTTATTTGCAAAAAATACTTATATAACTTGAAACAACAAATTTTGAACAAAAACCAACTATGTATACTTATTGACTTGACTTTGAAGTTACAATACAAATACAGCTTTGATCTAACCAGAGGGTATTATTAAAAATAATAAAAGGTACATCTTCAATTTTCATCTTAACGTAACGTCAAAATTAATTCCCACACTAACAAACAATACCGTGGATAAATAGCCTTGGGGAGGAACCGGTTTGGATACCGCTTTGTATCGGCTTCAGAGAAGTAAAAAGAAACGTAATTTTATTGGATTCGTATGTGCTTTTAAACACATCTAAAAATATAACTTTAAGAAATAACTAATACTTATAAAATAATTAGTACTTGGTGAATTTATTTGAATACATTTATTTGAAAATTGTCATCAGTACTGGACCGATCGACGTCGAAGATCGTTCAAGAATGTTATTAAGTATTCAAAATCATTTATTCATGTAGGTAACATAATGTACACTTATGAACGCCAAAAAATTTATGTCTTATGTAGTACTTGAATATTTTTTTTATACTGCAAAACCAAAAAACCGCATTCACTGTACTTTCTGAATATTTCGATTCGTCTTATGTAGTCATAGTATAAACACATTTTTTTTTAAATTTGGACCACAAAATTAGGACAAACACGTGTCAACATTGAAAGCGATCCATGACATAATAAAAAAAGCAAAAGATAATACATAAGAGGTTTTGAAAATTACTTTCGATTCAGTATTAGTTGTATAAAGCGGTACATACTCCGTATACCGGTTTGTCGGTGATCCTGTAGAAATATAAATCTGTCCGAGATCGTGTATTAATCGTCGTATTTGGTGAATAAATTTACTTTTGTTTGAGTTTGCTTTCGCTACAGCGTTATTTATTCAGTATAGCGACCCGAGGCCAGGGAGCGGAGATACTGTGATGTTTACATAACATTTTCGTCTCCGTTCACGTTGACTTACCGATATTTCTGCGAACCTCGAATTTATTTACCGTTTCTATTGAATTTTGCGTTAACCCGGTGCCTAATAGCGAAATGCACAATGCTCTAACCGCTAAGTGGTCGCATTTTTAAAGCTTCCGGTTACAGATGTTTCTTATTATGTATAAAATTACTGGGTTTTTGTTAAAAGCTCGATTTTAGAAATGTGGTAAATTTAAGTTATTTAATGTCAGTTTAGGGATTTTTTATGTTATACTTTAGTATGCCTTTACAGTGTACAGTCGTCAGTCATATTGTAGAAAGAGAAAACAGCGAATTGGGAGGTAACGGAAAATCACCACATATTCCCCCGGATATCATTATGGCTGAGAAAGGAGATATAATGATCGCCAACCTTCTAAAGGAGATAACACTATATATTATATATATTTTTGTACAAATAATTACCGAGGGTGTTACACGATTCAGACCAATCAAGGTTTTCGTTCTTTGATTTATGGATAATTAAATATACTAACAGATACACTAATGACCTTTCTAATATAATGATTGCATTAAACTGTTCAAAGCCCACAACATAAAGTCCTTCAAATTGTACATATTTGTAATGTCCATGTAAAATACATTACTCTCATATATTTCTTGTCAGATCCACATTACCGTCACATCGACGCCCGCGCCACTGAGTTTCTTTATAGTTCTTGACAAGACGCTGCACATCCTTGTGTAGGCGATTGATTTACTTCGATAGTACTAACGCCCTCAAGTCTCTACATACTACCAGCAAATATAAGTTTTATACGTGATATGAATCATAGTAAAATATTTCTTGAGAAGCATTTTTTTCTCATTTTCACGACAAATTTACCAGTATTTCTTACATTATAGCTGTTTTATTTATAACAACTGCAGTAGACTCAAAAGGTAACAAGCCTATCGTAACACTGAGACGATTTTTATTATACTTTCTTAGGCAGCGATCTGTACATATGTGTACTCCAAGATAACAGTGTTTTTTTTTTAAAATAAACCAAACCTCTAGGAGTCTCCTTCTGAAGCTTTTTTGTATGACGTATAAAGTTAACGAGTCAAAGCCATGGCAGCCATCACTGATCATTAACAATTCTAGTAGCGAACGGTTAATAAAAATACTACTTAAAATACAAATTTTAATTGTAAAACAGTCAAGGCGTTTGCATATAAAATTAACAAACACTACTGTAATGAACAGCGACGGTATTAAAATAGTGCCACATAAATAATTCAGACGAAGGTTTGGCTTCGTTTCAAGACATTTCCACATTAAATTTCATAAGAAGTTCATTTTTCCGGAAAGGCGTGACTATTCGCGCGATTTTGTCCACTGTCTGAAATTGACCATTTTATACCTTTTTTTTATAGAACAGGGGGCAAACGGGCAGGCTCACCTGATGTTAAGTGATACCGCCGCCCATGGACACTCTCGATGCTAGAGTACTTATTTTAGACCTGCATTTGCGAATTACTATTAATAAACATATCATTCCACTCATGCAGTAATCAGTAAGTGCTCTATCTTGCTCATACGGCAAACATTCTTAGGATGTCTTCCAAAAATTGATGACATCGTCTATAAAAACAAATGATGAAAGAAACTCAAAAAATCTCACCACAGCGTATTATTTATTATTCTCAATAGTTAGTTATCTGGTTATTTAAATCAATAGTAAACCAAAGTGAACTTTCCGAACGATTGCGCTAATTCTATTTAAATTTCGTTAGGAGTTCATACAACGGAATAAATTATAAATTTCATTTGACAGATCTGATAAGTGCTAAGTTTATATAAAGGTTAAAATTATACTAAGTTCGTGTTATTAGTGTCTTTATAGTTCTAAACAATAGAGTACGCGAAATTTGTACCTTTATTTACTAACTAAACGAAATTTGCCACACCCAATTACAAATCAATCTTGTATCAAAAGAAAAGCTGTGTAAAAAAGCTATAAAATTAGTGATTATCTAGTTGATAAAAAGGCCTGGGACTACTGCTAGGCAGGATACTTTTAATTAATTTGCTATATTTGTTTTAAAATAAATGTTCTTTTAATGATTTGCTTTTTGAAAAGAGTACCTACCGAGAGTTTTTTACGCCGGCTTTATCTCTTGGCCTACACCCTCTGTGAACTTTGCCGATGAGTTGCCTACAGTTTCAAATTTAATGACGTGGAATAAGTGATACCTGTATATCTTACAAAACAAAAACAAAACAAAACAAAATTTATTTATTCATGTAGGTAACAATGTACACTTATGAACGTCAAAAAATTTAAAAATTGTGAATTTACATTTACTGCCAGTTCTCAAATCAAGGGCGTAGAACGGAAGAGAAGAACTGGCAATAAACTCTCCGCCACTCTTTTTAATCGCCAAGTTTTTTTTTTTTACACAATGCTTGTAAGGAGCTGCGACCACTACACCATGTTCTATGTTCTAATAACCGTTTTTTATTTTATTTTTCATATCATTGTCTACATAATTCCCATTTTTCTAACGAATAATATCAGTATTTTATTTTTGACCCGATCTGACACTTATCAGCAGTCAACATATGTATATGATTCTAGATTATTCCGTATGTTTTTAGACCCGTGATATGTTATAAAGAATCCACCGCACCCATAACTAAATTTTTTTACATTTTCATAATTACATTATAATTGTTTCGTCGTTTTTGTCGTAAATAAGATAATTCAAATCGAGTTTCAATACAGTTTAGTTTAAAGTAGGCCCGGCCTTTTTTAGTAGTAATAGTAAAGTATGTAACTGACTCCAAATTGCACTCGTGTTAACAATCATAACATAAAAATCTGTTGAAGCACTTTTGCATTTAAATATAGATATTTATTACCATTATAATTTATATTATACTAGTGACCCGCCCCAGCTTCGCACGGGTGCAATGCTGATGAAAAGCAGGTTTTTATTATATAAGCGTTCGGTCGCTGCTAAATAAGCTGTAATGGGCTGTATAGATCTATATTAAATGAACAATGTATTCAAGGTATTTAATTGGTTAAGGATTAATGCTGTATTGGTTAAAATCGCTTTGAAAATTAGCCATTATTTATCGGAAAAAGTAAATGACAAAAAAAAGTTATTGTAGACATATACCATCAGACTTTTCTGTAGACCTTTTCAATGTGTACAATACTTAGTACATTATTTTGATAAAACTCGTAGGGTTCAGCCTGCGTTTGCAATGTAAGCGGAAAAAATTTAATTATTTACGACATCACATTAGAAACCTCAAAAATAACAGTACTTCTCCACTATTTATTGGATGTTATTATACATATAAACCTTCCTCTTGAATCACTCTATCTATTAAAAAAAACTGCATCAAAATCCGTTGCGTAGTTTCAAAGATTTAAGCATACAAAGGGACATAGGGACAGAGAAAGCGACTTTGTTTTATACTATGTAGTGATGACTCGTTGACTCACTGTATATCACTCTAAAAGTTGATGAACGTTAAATGGCGCTCTACCTTTTAGGTCACATTTCTGTATCTGTTCTGTGATTATTTATATCAGGCAGCCTTCTGTGCCTGACACACATCGTCGACTTTTTGGGTCTAAAACATGTCGGTTTTCTCATGATGTTAACTTCGCCGTACGAGTTTTAAAGATATACATCGACGCTTAGTCGAGTCTTGATCGAAACTACAAACCCAGAGATGAGACCCATTGTAACCACTGGTCATCGTAATGAGTTACTAGTGTAGTTAATTGTTTTTGTGACGAAATTATTATTAGCAGTGTAAGTTATTCAATTAACATGCTATTCCTAGAAAACGACGTTTCTGCGATGCATCAATCATTTTCTCGTCCATTTTATGTCAACATCAAATTCTGATGGGACATGATTGATTGCCCACTTCGCATCCTAACCCTTGGCTTCATGAATTTTATCAGTTCCAAGTGTCTCGCAAGAAATCAGAAACTTAATTTTTTTTTGAGTTAAATATATTGTAAACAGCGAATCTTGCTTGATATAACTTAAATGAACTTTATTTAAGAAATTGTGTAAGGAGATGGGTATTTTATTATATACGTGTGTGTCCTGGACAGTCGTAGTTTCGGACCTCGGTTGAGCACTAATAGATTATAATTTCGCAATTAACGCTTGCATGTATGCATGCATGCATGCTTCTTTTAAACGATGTATGAAAAAATATTTATTTTTATTATTTATTTATTTACGGGTGTTAGGCACAGAAAGATAACTTACTTATCGGTAAAGAAATTTTCCAATAAAATTACAAAATTAAAATTCTGAAGAGTTGTTTGGGTTAATTCCTCCTAGGTACCTCGTTCCAAAGTACGAGCCGTATCAATTCAAAATTTCATCAGCATCACCTTGATGGCTGGACACTCCATAGTCCGCTTCTCTGGACACTTTCTTTTACGAACTAGTGAAGTCAATCTCCTGTCAAGTGGGTATCTTCCCTGAGAGATAAGACCACCAGTTGTTTAAAGTTTAAAGTATACTCCTCCCGCAAAGGCCAGTAACGCACCCACTAAAATGTTTATGGGCTGCGATTACTGGCCTTTTTGGGAGACCCGATAAAAAAAACGAAATAATAATGCTATGTGAAAGTACTGATTTTAGTAATACATGTATACCATTTAAAAAAATAAACTTAATAGATTGTATAACACTCAAAAAAGAGTGGGTCATTAGTACAGTGACTTGTGTGTCACTGGCCGCACCCTAAACACCACCCTTCTTTACATAATGCATTAGTTGATTACGGAAGTAAATGTTTGTGTAACTTTATTAATCGATTTTGGAAAAATGTGATCAGATTTACACAGCTAACGTAACGAATTATGGTTTAGACATTTAGTAAATCGTGCACGTGTTAAATGGGGAAAAGTGTGAAATGGCCTGTAATATACTAAAATGGGTGTCTATGGGCTGTGGGCCTCCTGTGGGCTTGTTTACCCCAATTACAAAAAGAGAATACCATAGATCGTGCGAAAATTAGTGTGGTACAAAGTCTGACGCACTGCGTTAGCATATTTTTATCACTATAATTCTGGTGTGACTACTACATCGCGATGCACACTTCGAGGTTTGGGGGAACAAGGTTGCAGGATACTTGGGCGACGGTTCAAACCTAACCCTTCTGTCCTATAAAAGATGAAGCCAATCTAAACAATTGTTCTACTGAGCTCTGTCTGCTGTCGGATATTCCGTAGCCAAGCCAAACGGGCGGGAGGCTTATCTGAAGTTATGTGGCTCATGAACACTTTCAATGCCAGAGGGTTTGCTTTTCTTGCAGGAATTTTGGGATTGGTCTCTGACGTATGATGTAGTTAATTTTTAATAAAATATAAAAGTTTTCTCTCTTTTCTGGTACGGATTTTTTTCCTATCAAATAAATTTCTTGTAGCAAAATCTAATGCTAGTGATATCAGATTCAAGTAAACATCAAGATAAACTCAAACGAATAAGATCAAAGATTAATCCATGTCATTCAGAGACGGTTATTACTGTCTTGACCCAACTTAACCTGCCCTTTTTAGTCATTCATTGGTTTCTGTTAAATATACCTCAAAAGCAATTCGGAGAACGAGTTTTCGTACCGCGTCATACAAAGTTTTGTTACGAGTTATTCTTGCAAAATAAAACGAAATTAGCAGAGCATATTTTTAATAGCAAGTACACTCTAAATGTGTGAACTAAATCATATAATAAACTTAAATAAAGGCGCCTGGAGATTTATGATAAAAAATCCTACGTAAACAAATTGTTATTGTATTACTCTATACACCTAATTTGAAGGCATTTTCCAAAGCTTAAATTAAAGATGATAAGTTTTTGCACCGCGCGATTCAAGGGTTGCCAGAGTAGTTCTACGAATGTTGAGAGAACTACATCGAAATTGCATTTACACGTCGATATTGGTATCCCTATTAGAAGTTACAGCGTACAGGCGCTGGATATTGAAATAACTAGATTGAACTTGAACTTTCGCCGTTACATAGCTGTTTTTATTTATGTATCGAGAAAACAAAACAGATATTTCTACAAATTTGTTTTATTTCCTAACGATAGTATAAAAAAAACATAAAATAAATACATTGGACATATCCACACAACATTTCACTGATAAAAAATATGACACAAAGCAAAGCAAAATAAAAGATTACAGCACACAATTTATAAATTAGGAGAACGACAGACATACTAGTAGCTATAATAAAGAAGAAAGATACAAGGCTTAAGATATTAATAGTTGTTTTAATTTAGTCATAAATGAAGCAGTAGAGGAGTGCGAAATTAGTGGCAGAATCCAAAGTAGAACACATTCTGTAGAGCGGAACCCAATGTTGGTTCTGGGTGTCTGAATGTTAAAGTTCTGTGCGAGCGCAGAGATCTGTTAAGAACATTGAATGATATGAGTTCGAGAAGAAGTTAGTTCATGTACAAACATCTGACATTTTCATACAAAGTCCTGATACCAACTATTAAATAATTAATAAGTCAAACTAATAAAAAGTCATATTTTTTGAAAATAACTTATCATGTAGCATTCTAATAGCGTTTTTTTAATACTTCCGTTATTGAGTTAATTTGTTACAAAAATATTTTATTATATTTTATCTAATAAATATAGATTTCTTTCTAAAATTACAGTATATCTATCTCGATGACTTTCTTATTATTAATAGAAATTATAACAGAATAAATATGTATTTTACTATTTGATGTACGAAGATAATTTGCTTATTATTTATTATCGTAGACTGATTGGTGCCGAAGGGCAGACTGTCAGTGGCTTATCACAAAGTTCAAAGAACAGTGTGATAATTTTGAAATTTCAGATATTTATTTTGTGTTTGCAAGTTGTCTAAATCCCCTTTGTTTTAAAAGTTTAATATTGTTTTTTATCGACTTACTGAAATAATGTTTAAAGTCACTGTATGTTCCAATGCGACAAGAGATAAGAAAATAATACATGAATTACTAGAAATAATAACTGCTTGTCGGGAAAATATATTTATTTTGCAGGTACCCTCTAATTAGAATTTTACCAGTGTATTAAAATTTAAAATTAATAATCGTTATATTTTTTCAAATTATTTAGTTGATTAGTAGCTAATTTTAGACGTGGTTAGTGAACAAGAGATATATACTGACACAGTACAGTTGTCTGAGGCTGCACATTTTCCGTGAAACTGTTTTTATGAAAACGTGAAAAAGTAAGCTTTTAGTCGACATAGGCTCGTTCTAAAGTATGTTGTTATTCCTCTGTTTAATTTAAATATGTAAATTTTATTAGGCATAACACAAAGTGATGAACGTTGAATTGCAAATGACTGTACATTTTATAGCTTGGCCAATTCGTCGGGTCATTTCGCAGAAACGACATCCGCAATTTTTCATTAATTATCTCATGAAAGAAAATGTACTCGAGTTTATTTTTAGTTATATATTTGTGTGGAAAGAGAAGGAATGATTCTAGTGTCACATTTCGTGGGCTAGAAACCCACTTCAAACATGGTTCCACCTTCTTTTTACTTTACTGCCTTATACTTTGATATCCTTTGTCGGTAGCTCATGTCTCAGCGTAGTGTTCAGCAAATAAGCATCTAGAGCGGACAATTTCTTTCCAGCGGTATAGATCCAGCGGCTTCTCTTATGATAGGGTACAGAAATAAGGACGATGAGTCTTACACTAGATCGGCCCATCTGGTTGTTGAACGGTCACGTGATCTCTTGCCTTTTAGAAACTGATACTTGGTAAAAAAGATTACCAAGTATCAGTTTCTAAAATACTCATCGCTCCTGCGAAATAGATATATTAGTACATTAATAATCCTTTACTCTCACTGGAAATAAAGTATATATAATGTTTCCAGGATCGGATAATTAAACAATATATATTTTTTTATAGAACAGGGCAAACGGGCAGGAGGCTCACCTGATGTTCAGTGATACCGCCGCCTATGAACACTCTCAATGCCAAAGGGCTCGCGAGTGCGTTGCCGGCCTTTTAAGAATTGGTACGCTCTTTTTTTAAAGGACCCTAATTCGAATTGGTTCGGAAATACTTCAGTAGGCAGCTGGTTCAACAAATGGTGGTGCGCGGCAAAAACTGCCTTGAAATGCGCTGTTGTGGAACGGCGGACGTCGAGGTGATACGGGTGGAATTTCGTATTCTGTTTCGACGTCCGATGATGAAACTCAGCTGCAGGTATTAATCCGAAAAAAAATTTGTTTATTTGCACAAATTTCAGGAAAATTGCTTTGAGTTGCTGTGGATTGCCCATTTATCTCTATAACATCGCACTATGACTGAACCTACGCTGGATAGGTATATATATTTCATAATTATAAAAGACAGGTGGGAAGTGATCTAGAATTCATTAATAGATTAGATTAGGTACATATAACATTTATATTAGTTCTAAGTTATGGGTATGTTAATTATTATCAAGTACAATTTTTTCATGTAATTCAGTGTCAGCGACATGGTGATGAGGAAGTCGCGTCTTAAATTCACCTGGCAACACCAATGGTGTATGCTATAAAGCTTGATATGTACCTTATTTATTTTTTCCATAATCTTTCGTTTTTCTTTTTGATTATTATTGTCTGTAATTTGTTATTAATGTTATGTTTGTCTTTGCCTACGTGTCCCAGCTCATACTATAGACCAAATAATTTGTATCTTTTAAATTATTGTATACCCACACAAACAACGTTTTATATAAATTGGTCGACTCCGGTAATAAATATAAACAATTTTGCAACCTAAGCCCAGCTTTTCTAGACGAGTCCCGAGACAGAAGCTGTTAAACCGGTGATTTTATAATACTCCAATAGACGCCCTTTTGCTCTGACCTTGCCGCGATAGATATTAAAAAAACCTTAATTATTGATTACACCAAATGAATATGTTAATATATACTTTTTTATTGTAACACTCATGTTTCAAGATTTATTATAACATCCAAGTCTTCTGAAGGAACCTTTAAAAAAGACAAATCCTGTTAGAATCGATAGAACGGACTTAATTTAACAGTTATGAATATTAATTGGGATTATGATACGAAGATTCGCAAGCTTAGGAGGAATATTTAATGACAGACAATTGAGTAACGTAGCTTTTAAATACCAAATCATTTTACGAATGGAATAACCATTTATGTTTTTGAAGTTATACCTCTTGCGCGTTACCGTCACAAAATACCGACACCCTGAAGGTAGACCGAAACCGACGCTAACTATAACTACGACATTTTACAATAAAAAATGTTTATTTCTTTAATTATGTAAAAATATTTTTTTTATCATATTTAAATAAACTTTATTTAACTAGATAATGCGTTATAATACAACTTTAAATGTATTAAATACCATTTTTCTATTGTTAATGTCAGTTTTCTACAAACAGAAAAAGGAGAAAGATAAAATTTTTAAAAAGATTTTTATCTTGTTACGGTTTGACGTAACTTCTTTGGAAGTAACTTCTAACGCGTGTACATAAGTACAAACAAGTTTTTTTTTAATAAATAACGGGCCAATCGGGGAGAATGCTCACCTGATGATACACCGCCCATGGACACTCACATTGTCAGAAGGCTAGCAAGTGTTTCCGGCCTTCAAGGAATTGGTATGCACTTTCTTAATAGACCCTAAGTTGTATTGGTTCTGAAATGCTTCAGTGGGCAGCTGCTGGTTCCTATGTGGAGATGCGAGGCAAAAACTGCCATAAGAAACTCTCAGTTGTGAAACGACGGACGTTGAGGTGACAAAGGTGGAATTTCATCCTCGATATTTGATAATGGAACTCAACTTAATCCTAATGTAGGTAGAAACATTTATGGTACTTTAGCTACGATTTAAAAATATAAATAAAAAAATATTTGGTTTTTCATCAATACTATTTAATACTGTGGCAACACTGAAATAGCTAAACCAGTCAATGCGTCCCCAGTGTGTTCTTTGAATAGACTTTTTAGTACTAAATTAACTGGTTCGCCGTAGCGTTTGTTAGTTTATGAGGCTTTTAACTAACCGCCCTGTTATTGTTTTTTATCTTGTAACATTTATTCCTTTTAAAACCATTCATTTACATTTAAATACAACTTTAACGACCCTTATAGAACCTATACTTAAGTTCCCTCTTAAACTAAGATAAATGATCTAGATTTACTTTATAAAACTTAAACTTTATAAAACACTGGCTGATTCGACAGAAGTTACCCTGTACATACTTCTTCCATACAAAAAAGTAGTTTAATTACGAATTCTTGCTCAATAGATTTAAATATATATATTAGATTTTTGTTTGGTGTATAGATAAATGACCGGACTGCAGCGCCATCTGTCGCCTGATTTGTGAATATGGTTATATCCAGGGCGCCACCCAAACGCAAACAAAATTTCTTTGTTCAAATTGGTACAGCCGTTTAAATGAAGTTCAGTAATATACACACGTACAGTAGAATTATATATATATATATAAATGTATACGTTTATCATGTCTCAAAGGGCGTTCCAATTCTTGATAGGCCGGCAACGCATTTTCGAGCCTTCTGACAAGGTCCATGGGCGGCGGAGATCAGGTGAGCCTACTGCCCATTTGGCTCCTATTAGATAAAACAGACAGCTATTCCCTCTGATTTATCCTAGTACTAGTCATTTGAAAAGTAATTCTGTAATAAACGAGAATTTCAAGTAATATTGTTATGTGATATGTTATCTATATAATAATGACATTTTACGTTCATAAACAATTGTAGGGACATAATTGTGAATCTCTATTGCATATTTTGTGCAAAGGCGATGAGAACTTGTGGAAACTGATACTTGGTAACAAAGAAGGCATAAGATCACGTGGCCATTCACCAACTAGATGGAGCGATCTAGTGTAACACTCATTATCAAAACTGTATAATATCATGAGAAACGCGCTGCACAGATACCGGTGGAAAGAGAGTCCGTTTCAGATGGTTCGTTACGACGTGGTCGACGTTGCAGATATGAGCTGCCGATTAAAGACAAATTGCATTTTTGCGTAAGAGTTATATATATATATATAGAGTATTGTGTCTAATAAAGTTCTTTCTTTCTTTCTTTTCTTAGTTATGAGTATAGTTTATACTAGTTTAATTAATGATCCGGCGTAAGTCAAGTCAAATTAAATCAAAAATCATTTATTCATATAGGTAACATAATGTACACTTATGAACGTCAAAAAAATATACATTAAGTGCTTCTAATTTTACATTTACTGCGAGTTCTCAAATCTAGGGCGTAGAACGGAAGAGAAGAACTGGCAATAAACTCTCCACCACTCTTTTTAATCGCCAAGTTTTTTTCTTTTACACAACGTTTGTAAGGAGCTGCAACCATTACACCATGTTCCATATGACATCTAGAGTAATAAAGAATAATAAAATAAATTAAAAAGAAACATTTGTCCTCTATCAGTAGGAGGCATGGTGAAATAGGAGCACGCACTTACTCGTAAGAACAACACGCAAATACGTAGTAGAAACAACTAATATGACCGCAAACACGAATTCAAGTATGAGTAAGTGTCTACTAATTTAATATATCATAAAGAATCCATCCTTCCTTACCTCAATTTTATCTCAACTCATACATCATAGTATCGTCGAGGTTTTTGTTTCTAATATATAATACTAGTAACATTTTATAATGATGGTTTCGGCACAAAAGCCAACACAAAAGAGCCGAAATCAATCAGTGAGTCAGCAAGATGACATTCGACACGCACGCTCTCATTACAACCATTGTAAAAAATACAATTCTCGACCGTATCATATTATTTACCGGCTCATTATCTTTTTATTGATATTTACTGGAATTTTACCGACAATATACTTAGTGGTATTATGCTAAAATATGTGAAAATATTTATATTTTAATCGATTTCTATTCTCAGCGAAAACATTCTAAAATACTGAAAATCTTAACATAATTATAAATTCACAACTATGTTCATTCGAAACTAGAAAAAAAGGTCTTTTAAATTTGTAGCGTGTAATAAAATGTGCATTAAAATAAAGTACCTCGTGATTTTTTTGTGATACCTTCTTATGGGAGGGTAAACGGGTTCTATCTCTCTCACTCTAACCCGCGGGCTAGGCGTATTTTGACAGACGCTTTCTTCTCCCTCTACTCAGTGTTTAGTGTGTGTTGATATGTACTGTTGACAAAGTAAAGAAAGTGATTATAAAAATATGAAGAAGAAAGGTGAAGATTATTACACTGTTTATTGTATTTACCTGATTTCGCTGGTCGTCGTGTCCACATGTTTTAGGGACAACACCGCTTTTTTATATATTTTCGTATGTTTCTTAATGTTGACATGTGTTTGTCCTAATTTTGTGGTCCAAAAAAAATTTCGGAACTGTACAGAAATAAATTATATCGGGCGTCCCGAGACGTAGACACTTTTTATATTTAGAACTGGATGGGCTGGCCACAATGTCACCTAATGTCAAGTGAGATTTTTTTTTTATAGAACAGGGGGCAAACGGGCAGGAGGCTCATCCGATGTTAAGTGATACCGCCGCCCATGGACACTCTCGATGCTGGAGGGCTCGCGATGATGTTGCATGGGATTATTGTAAATGGATTGAAAAAAAAAAGATTCTTAAAAAGTTTAAAAAGGCCGGCAACACACTCGCAAGACCTCTGGCGTTCAGAATGCCCATGTATATCGCTTAATGAATTACACTTCATTAGGTGAGCCTTCTGCCCGTTTGCTACTTATTCTATGATTAATACAGGCAGCTTGTCGTATACATGTATAATTTATTTTTAACTATAATCCTACTGATCTAATTAGGCTTATGAACTGTGATTTTATTGCCAGTTCTTCTCTTCCGTTCTACGCCCTTGATTTGAGAACTGGCAGTAAATGTAAATTTAGAATCATTTAATGAATATTTCTTTTTTTTTGACGTTCATAAGTGTACATTATGTTACCTATATGAATAAATGATTTTTGTTTGTTTGTTTAATTAATAAAATACAAGAAGTGCTACAATGATAATCTAATTTTCTTAATAGGTCAGTAGGTGTGCTTGACACGCCGTTATGAGTCTAAGATATACTGGTTTCATCACGTTATTTTCTTTCAACGATCGAGCTAAACACGCACATAGACAGAAAGTCAATCAGTGAGGATACACTCGCCACTAGTTTAAATAAATGGTAAAATTCTAACATAAAATATAGTCTTTGATATTTAAAACGTATTTAATATTCGCTCGAACGGTGAAGGAAAACATCGTGAGGAAATCGGCTTGCCTTAGATCCAAAGTTCACGGCCTGTATCAGGCTGATCACTTACTTGTTTATTAGATTGATGATCATGGAACAGAAACAGAAATGTGATGCCCAGACCTCAAAAGGTTGTAAGGCCACTGAGTTACTATAGCGGAAACATATTATTAGTATTCTAAATATGTATTTTATAGACCATTGCGTGCCCCAAATTCCCATTTCATTAAAACAACGAGGGGTGCATAAAAATATAAACGCGCCTCATTATCTTATCAAGCTATGATTGATTGTTTTTTTATTATAGCGGTAAAATCCCGACGGAATAAGCTAAAGTAAATTATTTAAGTCTTGCCGAATTTAAGCGATTTTCTATTTTGTGATAACACCATCTGTATATTATAACAGTTTTCGATTTTCCGACCCATTGGATTTAGAGTCCTTTAAGAAGAGAACGTAACAATTCTTAAAATGCCGGCACTGCACTTGCGACAGCTCAGCCCAGGTACGCTTCCTGCTCGTTTGCTCAGTGTACTAAAAAATGGAAAATACTTTGCATCATACATTTGACTGTTTTTGTCATTAGCAAAACATTCTATAGAGCAGTGTTGGCGTAGTGGCTTCAGCGTGTGACTATCATCCCTAAGGTTGTAAGTTCGATCCCTGTGCACCAATAGAATTTCTTTCTATGTGCGCTTTTAACATTCGCTCGAACGGTGAAGGAAAAGGCAAGTGCCTTAGATCCAGAAAATCGACGGCGTGCGTCATGCACAGAAGGATCACCTACTTGCCTATTAAAGTAACAAATAACCATGAAGCAGATACAGAAATCTGAGGCTCCGACCTAAAATGTTGTATCGCCTCTAAATTTTAATTTTTAAACTCTTTAATAAGAGAGCATTACTCAGCTTAAAGATAACTGAAATTACCGCTACTAAATTTTAACAAATAACCCCTCGTAAATGTTACGAATCGTTTTTTAAAGGCTCTGCGAAGCAATATTTTTTAGAATTGAATAAGAGAAAGTTTAAGCGATGTTTAAAATATATTCGATCGTGAATGTGACTTGAAAAGCAATATTGCATATTTTTACCCCAAACCAGGCTCATAACTTGTCTATATGGCGAGGGTGGATGGGGAGGCAAAATTTGCTGATATCGCTTTGTAATAATATTCTGTGTTTACAAATACATACTTTTATTACAACTGATCTTGTCAGTTAAAAAAATATTTTTTATGAATACACATTGAAAATTGATCTAGTTAGGGTAGGAAATGAAACACTCCAATGATGACTTGATTAACTATAATTCACTTCACTGATTTTACGTAAACTCTATAACTTCAATCTTGAACAAAGGAATTGCCCGTGCGCATGTGTTACAACTTCTTTTATATCTTTTGCCTACTCCGACCCGACCATCCCACTTCGGGCAGTTGTCCGAGTGAATTCGTAACAATTCGGAAACAACCGAACGAGACAATTGAGTAAATACTGCACATGTGCACTTGTAGCAAGATTCTTAAGAATATGTTTCATAAAAAATATGTAGAATTTAATAATGTAAATATTAAAAGCTCAATGAACATATTCTCCGTCGCACTATAGTTTTTTTTTCATTTTAACAGACTCAGCCAAAAATGTTTGAATTATGTTATTAGATATACAATCAAAATTTTTTGGACGACATCGTTTATAACAACATACCATTTATATTGACCAAAATCATAGGTCCCGATTTAATTACATTGTATTAGGTTCTTATAAACAACGCCTTACGACACTTTGATGTCGTTATAACAGATTTTGACTGTATATCGTAGAATATACAAAAATACTTTGTATGCCTATCACATATACAAAAAACGGTTAAGCCGTTTCGGAGGGCGACGATCGGGCGTACATTCCTTATGCAAATTAAGTTACATGTACTTTACTCATTAGCATTAATCAAACAATTTATTTCATTTATAAAAATAAATATATCCTTAGAATCCTTAAGTCCCAAGACCCCAATGTCGTGTACGAATCTAATAATAGTATAATTCAATTAATTATAATTAAATTGTAAATCATGCTTAATTCATCAAAAACATTTACTAAAGCAGCTTGTTTTGGAAGTGTTTTGCCAACCAGTAAATTAATATTATCGAATTAACCGAGCTGGTCTTCTCGCCACGGAGCTATAAAGTACGCAATAACATTAAATAATTACCAGGTACCATTACTTTGTACCATTGTTAATCTTTTGTATTACCATTGTAATACAAAAGATTAACAAACGAATGTTTTAAGTAAAAGTACAGTGTTATCTTATAAATTTACAATTAATCATAAAATAAGATGCTCATAAAAAGTTCTAGAAAGTGTACCATAGCCCTGCTAGGATGTCTTTATTGAGCCGAGAAATCTCAGCGTATTACAACAAATTGTCATTGCGAGCGGTCAACGGGCCCTTATTCCCAACGTTGATGATGATTTAGATGCAAGGAATATTGGGCGGAAGCGCCACAATACCACGGGAACAGATCCGTTGTCATGGCAACGGGCGACACTCGAGGGTAAACCTCGCTCCCTCGGCGTCTAGTTCAGGGACACTTATTATCGTTATCGTAATAAATTGGTCTGGAATGCGTACAATAACTTTAAGCGAGATCGCAATAAAAATTCTATGTGGTATTATTCTCTAATAAGATTTGTTATCATTATACTTTGCATAATTTTCACAACTCCCCCTTATTTTGTCTTACTGCATTACGTATTTCAATTGCCATTCACCATTCTTGTCTATTTTATATCCAACAAGAATCGCACAAACATATCTCGCATATTATATTAAATAATTTTATTTATACAATATGCAACAATAAACACGGAGCAAAAGCCCCAATTTATTACGCGGCGACTGATGATGATACATCGACGTCGGCTGCCGTGTTGATCGTCACTTACCCTACCCTTATCAGGGGCTTGTAATTTCGGATTCAATGCCCCCGGGCTTTTACTTACATTATTGCAAAATTTTATTTACATTTTCTTTTTGTTTATTTTTACTGAGTTGTTGTTTGTTTTTACAGGTATACATGTTGACATGAGAGGATGAGCCATGGAATCACGCAGTGCGCCGCCGAGCCCCGACGAGTCTGGGGAGGCGGTGTTCAACTCTCGTTGTCTTCAATATCATCAAACGCCTCTGCAGAGGACATTTGCGAGCTGCAGAGAAAACACAAGGCCCCGGCCTCATCATCGACATGCAGTGTCAGAACCGGCTCGCCCGGATGAAAGAGTTTTCACAACGGCTGAAGTACACGACTATCCCTCATCAGAATCGGGCATTGCGGCAGACTGTCCACATGCCCATAGTAGCAATGCTGATGATAGCCCTTGTTATGATCGCTCAGATTATGAAGGTAATTCAAGCTATAGTCTGAGACATAACTTTAATCACACAAGTGACTGTAATAAGCATCGTTCAGAATTTCATCGGAGTCACACTCCAGACTATAATGAGCATGGCTCAGATAGTGATAGAGGACATCCACGAAGTCAAACAACTCGTAGACCGCACAGAAAACACAGGCGAGAAGAAGACGATGGTGCGCAATCTCTCGATGAGCGATGTGCTCGTGATCTTGATGAAATTTTACCCGCCCGACTCGCCGGTATAAATTTATTACGCGATCAACCATCGCAATCATGGAACCGTAGCAATATTGCTGCTACTATGGAGCGATTTGAGCCCGTCGATTATTCATACGCCTATTATGACCATCATTTATCAATGCCATCGTCATCGAGAAAAGCGAATCGACAGCGTGGACGCGGCTTACCGAGAGAGCGATCTGCTCGCCATAATTACGTAACACGATATGGTACAGAGGAAAATATTTATGAAGAAATTACAGATGGTTCAAGAACATGTCCAAAACATAGACACGCTCCAAGGCAATCTCTTATTTCTCTTGACAGAAGTGTTGTCGAAGAAGAAGTACGTCGAGTAGAATCAAGACATAAAAGAATATTAGGCGAGTTAAACTTAAGTGTAGAAGCTATGCTTATGCCTGAATGCGAGTCACCTGACTCGGAAAGAGCTGAAGATCGAGACAATATTGAGGAACTATTGCGAGTGGGGCCTACGGATGAACTTCTATCACCAGCAAGCTGTAATCCTCCAGATTTAGACAGTGGTTTTAGTGGAAGTAGTAGCGGTGCTAGTTATGTAGGTAGCTTGCGAAGGAAACCCACTGGTTCTGTGCCCCATTTACCTGCTGTCGCCTATGGAACCCGCGGAGCAGGAGTTCGAATTTTAGGCGCTGACGATTGTCAATTACGATGCCCTAGAGAAATTCCGTCACCTCGTAGTTCAAGTTGTGGTGACGCAAAGTCAACAGGCTTTTGGAATAAGAAAGCATGGAAAAAGATATCTGGTTTTTCAAGTTCCAACAGCATTAACAAAGCCGGACTTACTGGTGAGTTGAAACGATTTCATCCAATCCCTGTATTATGCTCTCATTTTATTTATATTAATCATGTCTAATTCACAAGCGTAAATCATAATTATTTTGATTTGTTCATAAACTTTTCATTCATTCTCTCTCAACACTCGCAATTACTCGAAAAATCCTACATACATTACATTCCCACAAACGCAAATGAATCCTAGTGGTATCGAGTCATGAAATCTTTTTCGTCCGCTTTCGTCTGCCCAGGGGCGTATTTCGTTTGGACGCGCTCGCTGTATTTTGTTTGTTTTGTTAACGGTACGCCGTTTTATTGCAGGTCTGCTCGTTAGGTACACTTTCCGGCGTAAATCCGGATCGCAGGGCTCTCAAGGCAAGCGAAGACCTGAGCCCGTCAAATGCGATGCGTGCCTCTCTCAACGATGTTAGCCGGTAAATGGTAAGGCAACACTTCAATTCCACTGTAAAAGATATCCCATAGCTCTAGGCGCCGAAGATTCATATATCTGACTCATAAAATCATAACATCAAAGACCAATACAATGTATCGGAGCGCATCCACCTTTAGTCATTCTTTCCGTAAATGGAACACAGCCTTAAAATTATAACCAAATTTATTGGTTGTTTCATTATCTATCAACTCATAAACTGGCTGATTCTCCCGAGAACCAAAGCGAATCCTAACAAAGATGCGGTGGGAGGAACCGCTACAAACTCCATACAAACTTCTCTCATTAAGGTATCGCAGATATTACTTCTGCAAACTTTGTCTTAAGTATTGTTACGTTACTCTACAATGAAGCATGCAGTTCTAGTTCATAATCCCTGTCGATAAACAGCTAATGTTCTCCAACTTTTCATACACATACAAACTTTTCATACACATACATTTGATTTATTTTTCGTTGCTTTAGTAGTCGATCTTTTGTTAAACTCAAGTAGAATTCTCTTGGTTCCAGATGAAGCCTGTAGGCCAAGCAGAGCTAAATCCAGAACAGCCACTATACCTTACAGGTATTTTCCTAAATTTTCGCACAAGTACACATGCACACTGTTAGGTAATTTAATTCCGTCATTCGATCCTTGTTTATAAGTCAAGTCAAAACTCATTTATTCATGTAGGCAACGCAATGTACACTTATGAACGTCAAAAAAATATAACATTAAATGCATTAATTTTACATGCCAATTCTCAAATCAAGGGCGTAGAAGGGAAGAGAAGAACTTGCAATAAATTTCCGCCACTCTTTTTATTCGCCAAGTTTTTTTTATTTTACTCAATGTTGGTAAGGAGCTGCAACCATTACACAATGGTCTTCAGTAATTAATAATAATGTTGAAATAGGAGCACGCACTTACAACTTATTAACTATCTTGACGATAAGAACGACGACGAAAGGCTCTCAAAGTTATGACTTTTAATTTCAATCAATTAATATTATTCTTTGTTTCAGCTACTCAAACGGAAAACTGGTGGTGCCGTTGGATTCCCTAGCACAGAGCTGAATATTTGGATACAACAACTATAAAGAAATAAATATCTAAATATCAGTCTGTCACTCGCTAAATCGATTTTGAAATGAGATAAGTGAGAATCGTAAAACATATGATCACCTAAACGGGCAACAAATTTATATTAATACAAAATTGTAAGCTTTTAAAAAATTATAAGTTAATTTAATTATGCTAATGAGATAATCATCGTTGATAATTTTTGACAATCACCGCCGTGAAACTATCGGGCTAATTTAAATGTATTTGGACATTAGTATATATTTATGGACATTCCAAATAAGTAGCGAAAATATGTCTTATATTAAATCAGTCTTAAAGACCCTGTAAATAATGTAAATAAAGGCAAGTATACGTTAAAAAGCAAGTTTCATAGAAACAGTAATTGTTGATAAACCAGAAAGGCTGAACCTTTAAATTTGTTCACTTCATTTAAAGTTGATTTAAAGGCTCTAAAGTATTTTTTACAAATATAATCACGTTATTTTCGGCTTTTTACATATATTTGGTGCTTCGCTGACAAAAGCCGCAGTTACAGTACATTTTTCGATATCTTAAAAATAAAAATCAAACTGGCCTTTAAGGACGAGTCAGGAGTTGACTATTAGATCGAAATAGTTTTTATATATCAGCGTTAATGATATTTATATACATTATCAAACAAAATGACATACAAATAGACAAGGAAGACTATTTGCGAAAATTGTTTTTCCAACTTTACGACCTAAAAATGACATATTGTACATTACTTTAACATTTTCTTTTCATAAAACAAGGTATTATTAATTATGAAATATATATATTCGAATAAAAAATGCGTAATTTTTTCTGAGAAGGCTTGCAGTTTTAATAAATCTTATGGTCCAACATAACCGTAAACTTAAGAAGTTTGTATCAGAAATTGTTTATAGTTGTTGGAACTTGTATATTATGTAAATAGATATATGGTTATGTAAATACAATTGCTGCCATTAAAATACTCTTGGTGTGAAGTAGAACTGAAAGTAATTTTGTTATTTTATAAACCTACTCAATACGTCAACAAATTGGTATTTTATATTAAGTTCTTTAGTAATAATAATAGTTCAAGTGTAAACTCTACATAACGCGGTCTATATAAGGGACTGTGCATATTTGGATGTAACAAATAGTTAGATGGAAAGAAGAAAAATCTGTATTAGAAAAAGAAAAAGTTTATTACAGACTAGGAATTACATAAAAGACAATTTTTATTGGAATGCTATTGCGTATACTGTTATTTTCGCCTGGTGTTTATTGCTGCAGCTGAAATTCGGTTATATTTTTTTTATATTGAGGCATCTTTGTGATAAATCACATTCAAGCAATCCCAATTTGTAAACAAAAGAACGGATTTCTTAGAATGTTGGGTACGTATGATGCCGATAGTCGAGTTTATTACGGGCTAGGACAATAAATCGACAAAATGACGTATACAGCTCTACAACTAATCTCGGCAACTAAAAAGTAATTTTTTGAGGGTAACGCATTTTATGGAAGACATGCTAAACCAACCAAAGCCTAGTGATTTCGCCATTTTAGGGAGTCTGTCGTTAAATCAAGCACGTTGCATGGAGATTACACTGTAATTATAAATAAAATTTTATATACCATACGAAACTATACGTAATTTATAAAATGTGGATCATCATACTATACTTGTCACCATGGTAACCATTACACGGAAGTATTATTAAAAATGAAAGTATTGCTGGCATTTCCTGTTAATTTATAAAAATAATAAGAATCATAGTAACGCGGTGTACAGTCCACGTTTTATATTTTTGTTTGTAAATTTATATGAATACTGTCTATGTAAATTAATACACACGATATTATGAAATAAATAATATTACGCTTTCATATAATGCCGAACCAATGTAGCATGAAGAAAGCACTATAAAATTATCAATGTGATCAAAACACTGTAAATATTTTATTTATCACGCTTTATATAATAAAATGTATAATAGTATTTATAATTGTTCTAATCAGCGAGTTATTATTTTGTACGTACTGTAAACTCGACTGATGTTAAAACGAATAATCAATGTTACACATTTGTCTGTAATTTAGTGATTGTGTTCAAGTCAAAAGAGATTTTTATTAAATATTAAAAATCAATTTTGTTTTATTTAAATCCCCAGTACCGCTCATAGCATATCCCTACGCAGACTCGTTAGTTAATGATTAAGACTTTCATAATGCATTCAGTGATATTTTAAGTTAATCTTTTCTCAACTCAATTTAAAAAATCTTTATTTTGATGCACAAAAATTATTTACTAGAATGTAACAAACCTATAACGAAACTCGTTTTCAAAGCCGTTGCTGCATTGTTTTAAGGCTTATAAAACAGGTAAACTAAGGTTATAATGTTTCAAAAGGTTTTTACAATAAAAAACTAAATTTAACAATGACCTAAAGATTGCATAGTACCCGGGTAGTTATGCAATCTTTAGGTCATTGTCAGGGGCATTTTAGACAATATATATATATATATATATATATTTAGACAATATATTAATAATAATTAAAGGTTAAACATAACCTTTAATAATAATTAAAGGTTATATATAACCTTTAATTATTATTAAAGGTTATGTTTACAAGATCTTAATGACCGTGGCGATGTCCTATTCTTAGCTCTAAGGATATTGGTTCATTTTAAGTGTAACGATAACATACTTTGAAGAGTGAATGCGACATATACACAGGTTCCATTAAGGTTTGAAACTTTTTAATGTATTAACTGTATATAAGCCCGGCAACGCACTTGCGAACTCTCTTGCAATATGAGTGCGACGGTATCGCTTTAGGAAACCCCTGCCAGTTTAATATCCATAGTGTTGCAGCATCATGAGCTCACTCCACATACAAACCCTGACGCACGCACTCACTTTCACATCACACAACTAGGTATAACTTAGTTAAATGATTTTAATGTGTTTTATTGATTTTCCTTTCTGTTTCGTAAATGTTGGCACCTTTTTGATAAATATTATTCACCTTTGGCCATATAAAGACTAATCTTATATATAAAATTCTCGTGTCGCGGTGTTTGTGGTTAAACTCCTCCGAAACGGCTTTCCCGATTCTCATGAAATTTTGTGTGCTTATTGGGTAGGTCTGAGAATCGGACATCTATTTTTCATCCCCCCTTAAGGGTAGGGTTTTTTTTTTATCAATTGTCTCTTCAGCATTAAAAAATACATACAACCCTAAATTTTCAACCCTCTACGATCAACCCCTATTTTTTATTATATATGATATACATGGCAAAACAACGTTTGCCGGGTCAGCTAGTTTTATATATAATTTATGCTGGCTGTACGTAATGAATATCGACAACAAATTTCTTTCGGTGCACCTGCTTCAATCTGCCAACTTGTGACAACAAGTAGAAAAAACTTTATAAAACACCTGTACTTCGTTGTAAAATAGGCCTGAAGTTGTATGTTCCTTCGACTGAGGTGAAGACATAAGACCTCATCTATGTATGCATACAAATATAGTGATAAGTTTACTAGAATGGAATTATTTTTTGGGAAAAGGCATTCTCTTCTTTAATAAAATTCCAGAGGCTTTGCCTTTTAATAAATTAAAGAAAAGTTGTATAAAAAGGCTTAGTATAAAGTTAACGATTATCTAGTTGATAAAAGAGCATGGGACTAGTGAGGCTAATTAAAATTAATTTGCGATATTCGTTTTAAAATAAGTGTTGTTTCATTATTTGCGATTTTTAAAAGATCGAGAGTTATTTACTCCAGCTTTTTCTCTCGGCCTACACCCGCTGTCTTCTTTGCCGGTGAGAAGGGATGCCTAGATTAAAATTTAATGAAGTGGAATAAGTGATATCTGTATCGTATGTTCCATAATAAAAATATTTTATTGTTTCATTTATCTAATGTGGGAAGGTGCGCTAAAATGTTTTCTGTTTAACCATCTTCCAGCGAAACGCAAAGAATAAAAAAAAGATGTGAATACTTTTACTTATAAGTTATCAGTCGCCAACAAATGCAACATCAACAGTCCAACTTTGTAACCGAATCGCACATTTTGTAAAATTATTCTACTATTAGAGATTACTAAATACCTTTAGTACACTTTTTTGACTTTTGGTGGAACACCAGACGAATTACGAGTTCAAATTGCTGATGGTTGTTTAAATACTACAAAACTACACATCATCCTTCATTAAATCCCAAAATTTCTTGCGGAATAACGAATGTTTAATATTAATAACTAAAGTTTTTACTTTAAATACTAAAACTACCAAAATGAGTCGTGTTAAAAAGTTCTCACGATGATCTGATTTTCATGCGAAAGAAAAGCTTGATAAAATATACTTAAATAAAAACATCAGTAATACCACTTGTGGTGGAGTGGTTAACGCATATAAGAACAAAATTCTGGGTTATTTCCCGACGCAATAATAGTTTCAGTTTCGGGGCTGATTATGAATATTATATAGTATATACAGTTCATAGTCTTAATTTTGTATGCATTTTCTAATTATACGTACAATACAATGTCTATTGCAATTAAGATGCGAAATTGCGTCATATACATCATCAATTAAGCAGGAATTAGTGCTAAGTATATTATTAGCTTGTATTATTATAATAATGCTTTATTAAATTTGTCTATTCTTATCAATATTAAGCTAAGTTATGTGTTTAATTGAACGATTCAGTTTTGTAGTTAGTCCCAAAAATCTAAAAGTTAGGCACAAAAGGCTGATCACCATAGAAACGTCTTCTGGCGTTTAATAACAGAATAATCTGATTAAAATTAGGAAGCGAACCTCCTGCCTGCCAAAAAATATAATCCAAAATGCTCTAAAAATTACTTTTTTCATGCTGTGTCTTTTGTTAGATATAGAATTTACTTACTAGAAAATAGACCTAATTTACTTAAAATAATATTAACGCTAAGAAACCGTACTACTGCTTACAGTCTCTATTAAGGGGAAGACACTGTTCTTGTGTTCTTTTTTGTCCCTTTCAATCTTCTCTAGTGAGAAGAGTGTCAAGAAGTTGAATAGCCTCGTCTTCACGTGATGGTGGAACCTTTGTTAATGACTCCAGCAGTCTTTAGAAAAATATTAAATAACAATATTTTTATTTGTATTGGTTGGCTTTTATTACTAAGTTTTATGTGAAAAACGTTTAGTTTATATAATAAAAGAAATATGGCGATTTTATAAGCTATCTAGATTATCGGGATCGGTCCTCGAATAGAGGAGCTATGCGTGAACACAAAAAATTAACTCCAATTATTTTAAGTAGGTTAAACATATAGAAATGTTTCTGCCACATACCTTTCTCTTATGCATACGTCTACTCTTAGATATGAAAACTCCTAATATATTCTTATTATGTATATGTAGAATTATTTATATTTCCGTAACAAATAATCACAAAACCGCAGATGAGATTACAAAAAATTAATCATAGCATACAGTAATAAACCACAGAATATAAATATTCCTAGTGTATAGTGTGGAAACACATTTCAATACCCGAACAGTTTTATTTTCCAAATAAGGTTCGGAGCGTTCCAACACTGAATGGACGACCTAAAATCCGACGACGCCTTCAATGGGGATAAAATTTCTCCCTATCGAAAGGGTACGGGGCCTTTGTACCCACCACTTTAATTGTTTAATTACCAATAAAAATAAAAATCAAAGCTATTCAGCCGAGAATTCGATGAATGTACAGCTGCTGTTACGTACAAAGGAATATTTGCAAGCTTAAAAAGTAGCCTATCAAGGTTAAATTGGCTGTGTTTTAGATTATAGCCTGAATACGGGTACTTTGAAAAACGCCGCTTAATAACAGTGGAATGTAGAATAGATTTTATTAGATAGACAGCAATTAAATCCGTTATTTGTGATTGTTGTTTTAACCACTGAACTGTTTTTACTATAAAAATTGTATTTACAGTGATGATGTTTCTATTAATATTTATACTCTCTCTCTTTAGTCCGCAGCTCATGTCTGAGCGTCTTGGTCAGCAACGAAGCATCTAGAGCGGACTATCTGCTTCCATCGGTTTGTCCAGCGCTTCCCTTATGACCTTACACTATATAGTTTTGAGGAAGTATTTCACTTAAACGGTCCATATGGTTGGTGAACGGCCTCGTGATCTTTTGCCTTCTGGGTTACCAACCACGGTCAGTTTCTCCAAGTTCTCAGCGCCTTTGCGCATTATATGGCATTATATTATGGGAGTTCGTATGCGAAGTTGGGTCAGGTTTGACTTGTTGTTCCGCTTCCCAGTCCACGGTATTCTGAGCATTTGCCGCCAGCAACACAAAATTTATACAGATTATTAAATTAATATCTATGTTTTTAAATTTTCTTAGAAGATACAAAGATTTTCATTTTGAGTATTTTTTTTTTGCCTCCTAACCCTATGATTAGGTTTTACATTATTTTATTAGAAGTTTAATTTAGTAAGTGTTACATGTTATTTTTTTGTTTATGAGGATTAACAAAAAAATAATATATTTTATATTATAAATAAAGAAAATGTATATTATTAATAAACAAAAAATATTGTTGTTTTTTTTATCCATAAATTAGTAAAAAAATCGATCGTATATAGATAGATAAGGCCTTCCGTTGCCTAACCACTTATATAACCTGTTAAAGGTATGTTAAAGGGAAATAAATAAATAATGATGACTGGCTGGAGATATGATTGCACTGGTCAAAATTTAAGTTTTGGAATAGTCGGCACAAAAGAAGCGAAAAATCATATCCTAAGAGATTATAAATAATAAAAAATGTCTGGTTATAAATTATCAAAAAGTTTCATAAAACCACATTAACAATAATATGCCTCAATAAAGGCTTGGAACGAAAAGCGTAATATGAAAGGGCAAATAAAAATCACCCCAATTATTCATCACAAGTCCTCGCGACACAAACAATCCATATTATTTTTCATCTGCCGCTCATCGCCGGGATTTGTTAGACATACCTTGGCACAAAGGAAATTCCTACAATTGTCAAGTTTAATCTGTCATTCGTTCCCATACTGTCGTTCAATTAATACGAATAGCGTCTGGACCCATGACAATACCATAGAGAATTGAATCAAGCTTGCTCTATAACGCTAATGACCCTTTAACTTTTTTAAATATTTGTTTTCGCCTCAGAGAAGAGAGTAGGTACGTGTAAAATCAAAGACTGACGTCGTGTACACAGAGAGCCGTGTCACCATATTTTGCCTATAAAAATAATTTAGGAAACATTATATTACTTCAGTGAGTACCTTCTCAGTAAGTAACTTAGGAACCGACATTGACAGCGGATAAATCATGTCAGGTTTTTTTTCGCTGTAAAATGTACCTAAACCTAAGTTTTTAAATTACATAAATATCTTAAAAAAACAAAATATTCACACCAATATAATTCATGTCAATGGCTATAATGGAACCTTATATGCTAATAAATTGAACTTTAAAAACTGATTTGCAGTGGACTACAGCTGGCAGAATCGTACGAAAGACTGCTAAAGCTTCTACCATATATCTGATATGTAAAGATGGTCTAGAGAATCTGGAACTGGATAGATGTTTGGCCATAATCCCACCTGATGTTGATTGAGATGTGGCCTATCTGGCACGACTGTCCAGAAGTATGTTTATAGAAGATCGAAGGGGGCCAATTCTCTGCTGTGTTACAAGAAACGACGATTTAAATCGTGGATGCCATCACCAGATGATGTCAACAACGAAGTGGAATTTACCATCCGGAATATTAATGTTAAAATACATTTATGACTGTTTTATTTTAAATATACAAATAACACTGGGAAATGTTCATACTAGTACACTTTATAAAATAAAATATGTTAAAATTCAATGTGAACCTATCCTTAGAAATGAAATACCGTGTTTGAACAAGTCAAACGAATAGCGAATGTTCAATAAATTAGAGTCAAATATGCGGTCTCTATGGACAGACGTATAAATTGAAGCTTTTATTAACGAATTAATTGGCTATATCAGACTCAATTTATTAATATTAGCTTTGGGTTGTTTATTTATATATCTTTATCTTCCTACAAATATAACTATAGTGAATATATTTAAATAACGTGCTTCATGGGGTATGTTTCTTTTATAGAAAAGTAACGGGCAGGAGGCTTACCTGATGTTAAGTGGTACCGCTGCCCATGGACACTCTTAATACCGCGCAAATGCGCTGCTAGCCTTTTAAGAATTTCTACGCTATTTTTTTGAAGGGCCCGCACGCCTGAATCCAATAAAAGATCCGCAATCCCAGATTGAAAACAATTTGAGATCAGACCGTGACAGTCGATCGATTCCTATCTGCATCCCAATAACCAAACCATACGAAGACCATCCATTTTTGGCGAGGATAGAATGCAATCTCTTTGCTCTTTACACTCATATTTGATAATCAATATAAACCAAATAAATTAAATCAAACCGCACAAATAATATTTAAATATACATGTCCATGTTTAAAATATATCAAATAGCTTTTTAATTATTTTAAGAACTGGATATGATATGATAGTATATTGGCACAGTAGACTGTCAGTTTTATACAAAGGTCTATCCACATACATAGATCCGACCTACCATGCATAGCTTGTATTGTTTTATGAATATTTGGATTAAGATTGAGATAGGTTACTGGGTTTGGGCTTTAGTCGACATCTGTGTATAGTATAATGTTGTATAGTAGATTTTTTGATCGAATTTTGTAGCTATTACAAATTTAAACGCATTAGTGCAAGTGTACGAGATTTTAAAATAACACATTTACGTATATATGATAAAACATTTATTTATTTGGAAACAAAACAGATACATCTTTACAATAAAAAAAAATAAATAAAGTTAAAAAAAAAAACAAAAAATAAACACATTACTATCATATTACCTTAGAATAGGATTGATTTTATTAGTTTCTGAAGACAATAAATAAATAAATAAATATTGCCGTCGATTTTTAGTGTTAAGACATGTCGGTTTCCTCATTTTTTTCCTTCAGTTTTTGTGTTTGCGGAGACTGCTGTGATTTCTACTACTAAGTGAGTCTCGTCAGAATACTGACAAAGATATAAACCACCTTTACATGATAAAATCGCCTGGCTGATGAAAGATTTTCATTTCAATAGGACGAATTTAGTATCTGGGTCTATTCACGTTTGATATTAATATAATATGTACCATTCATTTCACCTAAACGCCTTCGCAACCACGAATATTACTTTTAATCCGAAAGTAAATGGCATAATAAAAATATAAGTAACGTTTTTGTACCGAAAAGCCGTTCCCGTGGGCGTAAGGAATTGGAATTCAAAGAATCCTTGAAATGTTATAAAGTCAAAGTCAAAATAACTTTATTCATATAGGTAAACAAATACAATTCACATTTACTACCAATTCGCAAGTCAAGGGCATAGAGCGAGCAAGAACTGGCAAGAAACATTCAGCCACTTAAAACTTAAAGTTTCGAATTAAAAATAGCTTTTAAATCAGATACATTAATACACATTACATTTAAACACATTTCTATTTCTTCTTTTAGTATATCTGTATGCCCTTTTTAATTGCTAAGTTTGGGTCATACAAATTGGTAGAACTGGAGCAAATCAATCTCCAGGATTAGGATTATTTAAATATTCCTCAAATGTTTTAAAAGTCTAAACCATATGAAAGCTGACGATATCCATCTTCTTGAAGCAACAGGAACATGACGCCTAAAGAGAACAAAACATTTTGAGTTAATAAAACTAGTGTATTGAATATAAGTGCTAGTGCGGTATCTCGTACACACGAACATAGTGTCAAAACATTACACAACACTGAGACTGATAATGAACATTACCTCAGTTTAAGCTATTCACTAGTGTAGAAAGTCAACATAATATAAGTTACTAGCCGTAATAGTTGTATAGGCTAGATTATAATTCATGTAAACAGAAAAACTAATCACACGAATTTCGTATCAAACCCATCCAACACGTTCGTGCTAATCAGTGCACTGCACAGTAATTTTCTATTCAATACTATTGTCGTCGTTTCTGTATGCAATTTCAAATAAAGTTCTATCAATATCGCTAATGTTTCTGGGGATTTAAAACAATCGCAATCGGGATTACAATAGCAAGGTAACCTACCTTACCATTGAAATTAACGATTGAACATTAGCAGTAACGATCTCTTTTAAGTCAGATATCCTAAACTTCATTGACTGTGTTTATTTGTCTAAAATTCGAGTATTTTACTTTATTAGTCATACTATTCTAGCTTTCCTTTCTTTGTAATCCTAGGGTTAATAGAACTGAAAGTCTTCTATACAAACCTACAGCTATCTCGCTTTTACATTTTAATTACTAACATTGATGACAATATTGAAATATTTCACATCAATCTTCAAATTTTTTTTTTTTTTTACTTGGGGAAATGCATTGCGCATACCCTTCCGCGCCGCGACTGCTTGGTGCAGAAGGATTATGTGGGACTCGCCATTGTGCATACCCACTAAAACCCCAAGGTGCCACCAACAATCGCCTTATGCGGGATGCGGTAACAGCAGAGCCTTATCCGCTTCCCGACACGCGATGCGGCGGTTGCGTCCGCCTCTTCCCGCCCATTGTTGGTTTGTGAGGATGCTTGACACAGCAAGCATCTTTCACAGACCGGGCCATACGCATTTACAAATAGCTAGGGGAGATCGGGTCCAGTACTTGCAGGGATGGGTCATCATCCCTTCTTTTAAACGCATGGACCCCTGCTCCCCGCTTAGGCACTTTTTATCAATCTTCAAACTTACCGTAACTTTGTTTATCACATTTTTTTTGTGGTTGCTTGGTTTACTCCTTGCTAGCTTATGTTCTAATATAATATATGTATAATGCTTATGTTCTAATATAATATATGTAAATGTGTAAAATTTGTGATATCATATACTCTTGTATAATTTTGAGCAAACGTGTTGTTTTGACTTATTAATAAATAAATAATAATATTCATTACCTACGTACTTCTTATTTAAAAAATATCATCTGCTGTAATATGTTTCCTTCCAAGATAAAAAAGAATTCCAACAAAAGACGGTGAAATTGCATCATATTTCCTCACATTACGCGCTTCCTTTAACAATATGCAAATGAAGACAAACATGATTATTCGAGCATAATTCGTTTAAAACTCGCTAAAATTAAGACTTGCTGCACGAAAACAGAAGAGATTAATAAACAGACAACAGCTTCTGGGCATTAACATAAGCCGACGAAGGCTTGTCCTAAACCACGAAACAAAATTAATATAGCCACGAGATTGTAATAATAAACGCTCCCGGCGTTTCGTCGCTTCCTATTGGTGTATTTTAATATTATTGCTTTTTTCCTTATTGGGATAAAAAATATATGAAAATCGAGCAAGGAGGAATCATAAAGAAATTAAAGCGTACGTCTTGAGTGGGATATACTGATTTAACCATCAAGCATTTTAAAATTTTTAGTTGATTAGCAACTCTTTATGGAACTCAAATTAATTACAGACCTTCAATATTATGAAGATTAGGGCTTGTTTTCTTATTTACTGTTGGAGGTCTTGAAGCCTTGTTGTATGTACAAAAAAACTTAAACGATTTCAAAACAAATGGTGACTTTCACCAGTATAATACGCGTAATAGAACTAATTTGAGTGTGCGACCAACCAGGCTCCAGAAGATAAACCACTCCTTATATGGAAATTGTATTCGTTTTTACAACAAACTCCCAAGCGAAATTAGAGAACTGTCACTAAATAAATTCAAAGCCCTTGTTAAAAGTAAATTAATTAATAAAGCCTTTTATAAATGTGACGAATACTTAAATGACCCTGATCCTTGGGATTGATTTGCTCCAGTTCAAACAATTTGTATTAAAAACTTGGCGATTGAAAAGAGTGGCGGAAAGTTTCTTGCCAGTTCTTCTTACCCGCTCTACGCCCTTGACTTGCGAACTGGTTGTAAATGTAAATTTACAGTTAATTTAATTTGTTTTTCTTGACGTTCATAAGTGTACATGTTTACCTATATGAATAAAGATATTTTGATTTGATTTGAGGTTTAACTGGAGTAATTTTAGCCAATTCTTCTATTGACATTATCCTTCGTGACACATATTATGTTGTAGCACATTTTCACTTTGTTTTATCTATAGGAGCTGTATTTGCTATTTTAGGGGGATTTATCCATTGATACCCGTTACTACAGTCACACAAAATAAAAATCTCAGGAAAAACATAGATGTTAACTTTTTTATGGGACAGGAGACAAACGTCACTTAATAAAAATAGCTTTTACTTCAGATACATTTCCATTTAAACACGTTTCTATTTCTTCTTTTAGTGTAAGTGTGTGTTTGGCAAAGGCCTCCTCCAAATCCCGCCATTGCTCTCTGCACTATGCCACTCTCTGCCTTGTACCAGTTGTTTCTTTAATTTGGTCTACCTTCTAAGTTGGCTGCATCTTTTTCGTTTGCTGTAACTTGTGTACCAGTATAGTTATTTTTTTGCTCCACTTCTCTTTTCCTTTTGCCCCACCCATTTCTATTAATTTATTTATTTTTACTGTAACATCTGTAAAGTTTCATTAAAACTGCATTCTTTTTTTTGTCTATTATTTTGTTCACTATCATACATCGTTAAATCGATCTTTGACACGTCACGTAAAGTATGGATGGCAGTCCATCCTTGAGTGTCTGCAACACCAGGAGGTTAGCAAGTACGTTACCGGCCTTTTTTTTAATATAACAGGGGGGCAAACGCACCTGCGCCGCCCAAAAAGGCAGCCATCGCAGCCCATAGACACCCATTTTTAGTGGGTGCGTTGCCGGTTTTAAGGGAGGAGTACGCTCGAATTTTGAATTGTTGCAGGTCGTATCTCTCAGGAAAGAGCCCGCCGGTAGTAGATTCCACAGTTCGCTTGTTCGCAAAAGAAAATGTCTCGTGAAACGGACTGAGGAAGATTTCCAGCCATCAAGTAAGTACTTTAAGGTACGCTCTTCTCTTGAAGGCCTAAGCCGTACCGGAAATACCAGTGGCAGCTGGTTCAATAAAATGGTGCTGCGCGGCAAAAAGAGTCTTTAAAAAAGCGCTGTCATGGAACGTGAAAGGTAAAATGTTCAGTTTTCCCCTACACACGCAAAAACACTAATCGTGACGATGGAAAAATAACCACCTATTTACTCCTGCAACTCACTGTAAAACGCTTAAACTTTTTAATTTAAAGTCCCGAGTTAAATTAAGAACGGAACACAAAACAAAAGTCGTGTTTACAAACTAAGTATGAATGCACAAGTATGTAATTTGTGAAATAATAGCAAAGTTGTTCGCGAACAGCGGTCATGTTGTTCTCTTAATATTACAGTCACATAATATTCTCTAATGAAAATTGTTTCGCAACAACCGAATTTCGACCGTAATTGCAAACTCAGATCACACCTAGGTCCCTCCTAAAACTTTTCAGAATATTAAGTCGTTATGGGAGTCCTTTGCAAGATTTGAATAACGAATTAGTAGTGATGATAAAACTCACAGTAAAATTCGTAGATAAATGTCTTGAATTAGTTAGGTTTTCTTCTAATTTAAATTGTTAAATTTTTGAAGATTCATTGAAAACATACGTAATATTTTTTTTATGTAACAGAAAGAGCAGATGGCTCACAAGAATGTTAAGTGATACCGCCGCCCATGGTCAGAAGGCGCGCCCGAAAGAAAATGGTACAAAAATGTGTGAGGTGGTACAATCATTAGTTCTCATCACTACATAGTATTTCAAAGTCGCTTTCTCTGCACCTATTTCCCTTTGTATGCTTAAATCTTTGAAACTACGCAACGGATTTTGACTACGGACGGTATATGTCTATATGGTATATGTCGCGTATATTATCGGAGCTTTCCAGCGACGGAAATAACAATATATAATAAAAACCTGCTTTTCATCAGCATTGCACCCGTGCGAAGCTGGGGCGTGTCACTAGTATTCCATAAAGTAATTTTATATTAGTTATATGAGTTGGTACACTCTTTTCTTGAAAGTCCCTTAATCGACTTGGTTCGGAAATACTTCAGTGACAGCTGGTTCCACGAAGTGGTGGTGCCGGCAAAAACAGCCTTAAGAAACGCTTAGTTGTGATACAGACGACAAGTAGAACGGATGATATCATGTATTCTGCCTTGAAGATGAGTAAATCGATTTATTTAGTTGTGTTTTTTTGTTAATTACAATTTTATTTGAAGATACCCAACTAAAATATGTACTATTTGTGTAGAATAAAGGTTTTATTGTATCTTTATTAGATGTTGTTTATTATGTATTAATGAGTCTTAATTGTAGATATATCTAAAGTATCTTTAAAATATACATAAACACGATAGTAACCTCCAGTCTCCTCAGTTTGAGAATGTTCAATTAAATTTGAAATGTACATTGGCTATCTTTTCTCAAATCAAGGACGGACAACGATATGACAGGTCAAGAAATTCTCCACACCTGTTCTTAGATTTACATCAACCATGTCCTTACATCTTTACACCAACCTTCCTTACAACAGTCGCATCTCCTTAGATGCGACAATTACACGGTGCTTTACGTAATTGAAGCAATACTTAAACGTGTAGCCTCTATCAGTGTGATAAAAAGCCATTGGCGAGCTATTGGGACTTCGTGGACTTTGAATTCGTGTATCTTGTTGTTTATTTTTTCTCTAAGAGAAAATTAGGGATAAGTAAGTAGGTCATTTGTACCTGACACTCGCCGCAGACTTTTTTGGTCTGCTGGACCAAACTGGACATGCCAGTTTCCTCACGAAGTTTTCCTTCACCGCATCAGCCTCAGGGATGACCGTACGTCAAAACCACTAGTCCAACACCACTCTGCATACTGCCGTTACTTAATAAATAAAATAATCGGTGGAGTTACAACCTTTTTAGGTCTAAGCCTCAGATTTCTGTAAATGATTCATGATCATTTGTCAACCTATGGGTCTAAGGGGAGCCGGTTTCCTCACGATGTTTCTTCAAAATTCAAGCAAATGTTATTATTTTTTTTAATCTACCAGCATTGCATACTGCAATGCAATACTGCATACTTAAGTACTAAAGTTATTATTAAAAAAAAACCCTTTATCCAATGTTACTCCTAAAATAAATGATGTGCAAATTAAAGAACCATCAAGTACGCGTATAACGCTTAATAAAAATGTTTCGTTCTCACTCCTGTATGGGATTTAATTGCATTAACCTTCCATTAATATGCATGACCTTTGACATGAGTACTCGAATTAGCATTCTGAAGGGCTCCGTGACGTCTAACCAGCCGGGACCAATTACTGCAGTACATTCGCATATTTGCACATAAAAGAACTTTTAAATTTCAATTGTTTACAAGTGAAATGTAATTACTGGGTTTTCTTATTTGGTTTATATTGGAGAAGGAAACACATGTTATAGTGTATTGGAAAAAAAAACTAGGCATCACTCTCACTCAAGCAAGCATTTATCTCAAAAGAAGAAAGGAAATTATTTATTTATAATAATAAATTTTTGTAACTTTATTTTTGTTACTACATTAACAAAAATAATCTTAAAATATAAAAACTAAAATATATTATTAAAAGTCTCTTTAGGAAAGCTTCCGAAGATACTAGCAGAAACCCTTTCAATAGCTAGACTAATTCTTTGTCTGAGGTAGCTGCCATCTCTTCGTTCTCCTGTGACGTCGTCTAACCTTTTTGCTATTTCCTTTAAAAACTTATTGACTTATTAATTATAAGTTTGTTGTAACTTATTTATGTACAAAATTTCATTTAATTAAAAAAAATCATTTAAATAATTAAAGATTGTTATTAGTATTCATTTGAAAAAAATATATTACACGATGACAAAATCATAATAGAATTATTAAATTGTTTTGAATGGATTATTATAAACTTCGTGTACTTGAAAAGAATGTATTTATTTTAATGTAAATCGTATAATGAGATGTTGTGTATTTTATTTATTTAATTACTAATTTTTTTGAGACATGAAACGAAGTTCGCGGTGGCAGCCGGTTTTAGTATAAGAGTGTGTATTGACGGCCACCAAACCTAAAGCCCGAAGCGTCATAGTAGTATGTATAAATTGTGGACTCGATTTCCGCACTTGGCACCCATTTGGTCCATTGTGTGTAAAGTCCTGGATAATTAAGCCAGCCTAGCTCCTTCTTCAGAATTTTTCTGGGCACTTTGCAGGCATCGCACGGAGTGATTTCACTGCTGCGAAGCCTTTTGTTCGTTGGGAAGCCACTACCACGTATTCCAGGACTACGAGGGTATTATAGTTTTGTAATTAGCCACGCCTTTACACACACTGGATTCCTCTCCGTTGAATTAGTGCTAATATCAAAATTATCTGGATTTTAGAATCTTCTCCTAAAATTTTAAATTTTTGCATATAATTATTTTTACATTATTAAATTGTTTATATATTATATATTTGTTACTAATATACAAATCCTTCCACGTCATTATAATAATATAGTACCTGGATGCCCGAGCCTCGCTCGGTGTTTATTTATTTTTATAAATTGTGTTTTTTGGAAATTATATTTCAGTACGAATTACATAGTAATAAAATGATGAAATATGAATATAATTATAGAATAAAGATAATTATATTCATATTTAAGTTTTTATTTGACTGACATCTTAAAACGAGCAATTCTATGTTTAAGTTAATAAAACACTAATAAAATTACATTTTTCAGAAGTGATTCCTAGCTAGATCGATTTATGGCCACCGAAACCCCCCTTATACGAAATTTCATGAAAATCGTTGGAGCCGATTCCGAGATTCCAATTATATATATATATAGAATTGCTCATTTAAAGATATAAGATAAACTATCACTGTTTTACTGTATGTTAAAAATCGCATTTGCTTTAGTTGAAGAATTCCGCATTTGTACATGGCTACGTTTTACCTTCATCATGACGCCATTTAGTTGTCAATCTGAATTATTCATGGTTCCTCCTTAGACGTACATAAATGTCAGCTTTTACGAATCTGATTTACCAAGAATAACTTAGTTTTTAACTTGGTAATGTCGTTTCTTAAAACCTAAACATAACAATCAAATATACAGTATTTACAATATCCTTTTTTTTACAGAACGGGTGGCAAACGGGCAGGAGGCTCACCTGATGTTAAGTGATAGCGCCACCCATGACAACTCTCGATGCTAGAGGGCTCGCGAGTGTGTTGCCTCCTTTTAAGAATTTGTACGCTCTTTTCTTGAATTGGTTCGGAAATACTTCAGTCATTATCCTAAACAATTTTTTTTTTCTAACGATACAAAGCACACAGAAAGATAAATTAATTCACAATACCGTTCCAAATCCAATCGTAACAGATTTTTATAGGAAACTTAGAATCATATTATTTTATTTGAGTAATCCTAATAAGGGCGCATCACAATACTGTCGGAGAGACCTAGTTTACGGTCCATGTAAAGAGGTCAAGTTGGGATATTGAAGCTTAAAATGCATATTCAATCCAGTAATATTACAGTGGATTCTTATAACGCTAACATAACATAACTTTTCAATATTTTATTCAGGAGATTACAATAACTTTACTTGTTATTATAATAGAAAAGTAATTCTCATTTATAACGTAGTAACCTAGTTGATAAAAACAAAATATTTAAGGGGGAATTTATTATTTTGTGATATAGCGATAGAATAGTTTATATATTAAGGTAAGTTATTTAAAAAAACTACATTATTCAACTATTTACACCACATACAAAACAATACATACACACAAATACAACACACACAGTAAAAAGTAATAGATCTACTTTAAAAAAAGGTTAGCCGTATAGTAACTGACATGACGAGTACCTCTTATCAGGTCACTCAACGGACAATTATAAACGCAAATGAGCCTGAGGGTCACCCAAAAAAGGCAGAAATCGCAACCCATTGACACCTATTTATTATTTAAATCTATAATAGTCCGTTTATTTCCCAATTATGACCCAAAAAATATTCATTATAAACACTTTAGCATTCTATATATCCTTGTCTACTTCCAGTACCGTCGATGGGAACCTCTTCACGCGTAAAGGCCTCTTCCAGCTTTTTTTCCAACTGACTATGTCTATGGCATTCTTTCTCCATTCGCTTCTATTTCTTCTATGCACCTTTTTTTTGGGCCACCCTTTCAACTATGCAGTTTGTTAATTATTTTTTATACATTGTGTAATGTATGCCCATTCGAGAGGTTGGTTTTCGCCGAGGGTACGAAAAGTAACAGAGTTGTCAGTCAGTGTGTGTCTAACAAAACGAATATACCCCTGAAAATGGCCAGCCAAGATGTCTTGTATTGTATATGTTAACTAAGTCACGGAGGCGGTCGCCTAGACTATTGTAGTAAGACCATATTCCAGGGTTTTCGCCTATCATTCGTTCATATCGTTTGTATTATTTTGTAACAGAGGAAAAACAGCAGGAGGATGTGGAATTTCGCATTCTGCCTCGACCTAGATTAACACATGTCATTAAAAGGCAGAGAGACCCTTCATCCAGTTAACTAGTAACATTTTATTTAATGACAAAAGTTTCGTATAAAATCGGTCATTTAGTAATGAATTTTATGAATTCTAAAAGCACGACAATTTTCGATATATCAAGGAACAAACGGGTTTCTTGTGTAAATATTTCGATTCAAAAGAATTGCCATATAACACTGCAATGTACAGTTTTCCTTACCTATATCAAAGAGCAATTTCACACGATATTGAATCGTTTGGTACATAGGCCAGAGGCACGTCAATAAAACCGAAGGATTAAACTTTAGGTAAGAACATATTAGGTAGATACATTACGCAGTGGCAGATGTAGTCTTTGAGAGAAATTATTAATAACTATTAACTTGTTCTTATCATTTTATGACCAAAATCTGTGAATAAAAAGAAGATTAGAATGAAGAAAGAAACAGGTTTTTATCGAGACTGTCTTGTTTTATTTATAGCTCAAAATTAATTCAATTTTAAAGTAAGGAATCAATCCTTACATTAATAATGTATTTTACGGTATAGAGGTAATTAATAAATTTACATCAACTATTCTTAAAATAGTACACTGAACATAGGATATATTTTAATGTAAGATATTCTACTATTAAAAGTTTTAAAAGGCTTTTATATGCTAGACAAATGTTTCCACGTCAGCCTTCAGAACCTAACATTCTCTTTTATAACGTAAATTTTAACGATTATATTCTTTTATTCAAATTCATTATACTATTTCATAAATAAACAGTTGACATAAAACAGATAGTGTAGATCTTCATCATCATTTTTATATAAAAAACAGCTCTTTGGCGGTTTTGACCAAATTTGCAGGAACTGTAAACCAGCTCATAGACAAATTATTACTACGAAACACACTGAAAGAAAATGCAAAGTATACAGGTTGTGATCCTATTTGACAGCGCACACACGCATACATACACACAACGAAAGAGCAAATAAATTTGTTTTGATCCTAGATCTCGAAATTTAAGCACAATATTTCTAAAAGTTTTATCGGAGTTTTTAAAAAAGCATCACGGTGAAAATCTAGCAAATACCTATTTTGATGTGCAAGTTATCTAGGTTGTAAAAATTCGATGCCTAGTTTGTCCGCGTACGTTGAAGATATTGCTGGCGCGTTGCCAGAGCAAATAGCGACTTTGGTAAGGTAGGACGAAATGGGAGACATAAATTTAAGGCTTTTCAGCGAATATGTGACGAGTGAGTTTACTCAAGGTGAACTGTAGATTGATTTTGAAATCGCGATCTGTGATATTTGTCTCTAACATGGGTTTATTTCAATAGCCCCGTTTTTGCGTATATATTATAATAAAAATTGTGTTGGAAATGGAATGATTCGGTGGACATTTAAGCCATGAACCATTGTTCGTATAAACATTAGTATTGATTTTTTCATTTATGTATTTACATAGTATATTCGCGGATGCCACTTCTCCGATACAAAAAGTCTTCGGGAGTGGTGAGTTGCGATATTGCGACCTACACGATTGTACATTCTATGTAAAGTAGTCACACGCGTATTTTTTATAAATTTTTGTCTGTCTGTCCTCATTTTTCATTCATGCTTTAAAGAATAATATAGGTATTTTATGTATCTAGAAACATTTATCATTAAATAACCAACATATATTTTATGTCATATCGTACCCAAATTTAGGCGACTTGTCCGTAGTCCTGTTTTGTTTTCATTTGTTTGGAAGAGACCGCTACTTACTGATAAGTCATCTCCAACTAAAATCTAATGTCTTTAATAAAAACTTTATAAAAAATTCAAAGTAAATGTATTCATGCACGACCTTGTATAAATCCTTCACGAAACCGCTATCTGGGAAAATTATATCAAAGTTTGTAACAGTTCTAATAATTCATTCGAAATCGTGATAATTGAGAGCAGTTACAAGAATTGAACAAGGGTCTTGAACATCTCAGAGTAATAATTAAAGGAACTCCCAAATTTGGTATAAATGATAATCGTATTAAGATAAGACTTAGTGGATTAAGTGTTTAGGGCGTAGTTAATAAATTCGCAATTATTAATTTTAATATTAAATTAAACACAATTTGTAGCGAAACAACTGAAAGCTTGTACAATTTAAAATTCAAATATTTGTGTACTTGTTTTATTTAATCGCCGTTTAATTATATGAAATATATGTTAAATGAGTGAAAATACAACATCTTTTTAATAACGTTTATTAGTTATGATAATATTTTATTTTAACCTACATAGTAATAAAAAAAAATATGATAAAGAAGATATAAAAAAAATAGTTTCTGTGGCAGTGTGCCGCATGCCGCATGCAGCATGTCCTCGCTGTATTGCGATACTTATTCGTTGAGCGAAGAAAGAAGCAGCTCTGAGGTCACCGGTACTATCCACTTTACCAGGTGCCAACTTTAATCTTAAACGCAGTAAGCCAATCGTTTCTGATATTTGTCTATAAAATTGAAAAAAAATTATATTTGTCAAAAAAATGAACTAAACAAAAGCGGTTTAATTAACTTGCCAATAACACATTTATATAACTAAATGTTCACGGGTCAGTAAAAGTAATGAAAACGCAATAATTGTATACAAAAAATATTCCTAAATTAAATAATTCATCAAGTAGCGGACTTTCATTACGAAGGCATTTCCTTTGTACTTTTACGAAATCCACTTCTTCAACATAAAAGTCGACGGCAAAATTTAGGTCAAGCTGTGGTCTGTATCGTCACTCCTCGTTCCCAAACGTCGCACCTCATTTTCCGACACTTAGCTCTATTGCTTTTTACCCTTAGCAATCATAACAAGTGTAATATTCAAGCGATTTACCATCTTAATACTATGGAATAAGATAGCTTTTGCCACACGTTGGATAAGTACCCAATGCCAGTCAAAAAGGCGAAATATTCCACTGATAGCTACACTGTATAATTATATTTTACCACATGAAACAACTTACGCTTTTTAATATTCAGGGCATGTAACATACTTTTACATTTGAGTGTCGTTCTCAAAGTCGAAAGAAAGGTCTGAAAAGGATTCCGCTCAAGAAGCTCTTTTATCCAATTGTTAAAGGACGCAGGGTCATAATAATGAAAACGGTCGAGTGCGTATCGAAGTATAAAAAAGTTTTACCCTCTTACCAGAATAAGTTTTAATGATTTCAAGTAATTTAAATTTATATACAGCTTTTTATTCTTTGTACCGCCTGGTCAATGATTTACGTATTAGCGTAGAATCATAGATCGCAAACAAAAAAATCTTTTAAGTATTGTTTGTAGCCTTAAAATGATTTATAAATCTTAAGCAAATATATCGAAGGGTTTCAGAACTCTGAAGATTATTGTTGTGCAGAAAAAGTTACTTAACGTTCGAAACTGTCGTGTGGCAGTTAATATAGGAAATTGGAACATATATATATATATGTGTGTGTGTTATTAAGTTTTTTAGTTAAGCAGCGTTGGTCTGGCTTCAGCGTACGAGTTCAGAGCGATGCTGCACCAATGGACTTTTTTTTTCTATTTGCGCATTTAACATCTCGAACGGCGAATATATATCATTTCTAAATTATTAATTTAAAAATCATAACTTTTTAGAATATATTTTCCACCTGACAAAAAAAGATGTGATTTTGAAGAGGCGGGAAGACTCTGATTTGTTTAAGTAGTAATTTATTATTTGTGGTTTCAAATGCTTTCAAAAAAAAATGGTTTCAAAAAATCTTTAGTTTTTTTTAAAGTATCTTTGTGTAATATTACTTACTTGTTTTTTGTTTCATATATATTGTTTATCTATGTAATCTGTTTTGGCTTAGTGTATTGTTTTATAATAATGTTTATCAGCTGTAAGATTACTAATAATTTTTAAATAAATAAATAACTTATTATGTATTAATAAACAATTAGTAAGACTCAATATAACTACTTTTAAAGAATGTGAGAAAAATATCACATGCGTTCGGCAATTCCACTGAAATACGTCATCGGATATTTATTAATGGAGAATAAAATGTTATATATCTCTGCTATTGAAACATACTTCTAAATTGTCTAGACTGTCTGGGTGCTCTAAGGATTTTCATAATGGACTATACAGATAAAAACATTCTTGGTAAACAAAATGTTTATCTTTTCATTGATTGATTATGTCTGATGAAAACCGTATTTCACAAAAGGTTTCCGCTATACACTAATAAAAGTTTGCATTATAATAATAATAATTTATTTGCGACTTTACGGTGGTAAAATCTAAAGATCGCATGTTCTGCAACACACAATGGCGTGCATAACAGGGATTTTACATAGAAGTTACATACATTATGAGTATTCATTACAGTCAATTCTTATCTTATTTTATCACTACATCATGACAATTAAATATATATTTACGTTATCAAATGATTATTTATTGTAATGAACTAATAATAGAGAATAATTTAAGTATGAAATTCAATAAGCATACTGTTTAAAATATGGATGGAATCCTAACATAAGCTGTTCATTATAATAATAAAAAATATATTAAAAAAAAATGACATTTTAAATTCAAACAATCTCTGTTTTTTGGTCCATTTTCCTCCAGTATGCACTCCTCTTTAACGCGCTGGTCTTGATCAGTGTTTTTCAATGTGGACCCAGGCCCCACAAGGGGGCATTTGATTGTTAATAATAATAATTTATTACAAGAATATGGTACAAAAATGTGTAAGGTGGTACAATCGTTAAAGAAATCAGCTGGATATAACACAACGTTGTGACTTGAGACTGGACCAAACTGGAACGAAATATAAAATGTGCCGCAAGCATGAAGCTTAATGATCCTACTAAATTAACACAGAATTTTTTCATTAAAACATTTGGAATTTGAATTCCAGTTTTTCATTGTTTTGAAAATGTACTTAATTTTCGTCAACGGTTTCCTTGTAGTTTCCTTCCTATCAACAAAATTTCTTAAGAGAACAATTTATTTTTTTAATACATATATTATGTATGTTACATAACATAAAAATTTAAGGTTGTCATGGCAAAATGTTCAAGTACAATACTACTAATTAAGTAGCCTTCAAATAGGATAGATCCGATGCGCTCAAATTTCATACAGTCTTTGAGGACGAAATAAATATAGTTTTAGTGAAATCCAACTACGATTGTATGATAATACCAAGCCGGTGCTGTGAGAAATATAAAGCGGTATGGGGAAAAATCCGTTATTTATATAGTAATACCAATATTGAAGGTTTTATATTTATTAAACATAAAATTATTTGTAACATTTAAATACTCGCGCAATTTTTTCCTGGAACTTTGCTTTAAAATACTAGGGAATTTAATATAGATTGAAATACTTTTTTACCATTCAAACACGTGGATTGACTTAAGCTTTAAAATAATGTATAAATGATGAACACGTTTGTATAAATATAAATCTGGCAAAGTTATTAAAGCACGAGTGTGAAGCCTTGTACAAGCCTTTAATCTTATCAAAAAAAATAATAATTTATTTGCTAGGATATGGTGCAATCATGTTATGGTGGTACAATACGGTGGTACGAAGTTTTGCTTTGCATTAAAATGGTAAAATCATATCATCATAGTCAATTCCTGTACTATTATATCACTACAATATCATTTCCTTAATATATATTGTTATACATCATCAAATAAATATTAATGATATTTAAATCAATTAATTTTTATCGAAATAGACTGTAACTAACCTTAAAATATTATAACTAAAATATATTATTCCCCTTTATGCAAGGTTCCGAAGATACTGACAGCATTCCCCCGTTAAACAACTAGACAAAATCTTCGTCCGAGGTAGCAGGCAGATCTTCGATCTCCTGAAATGTCGATAAACTTCGATGTAAATTATGTTTCACTCAAACAATAATAATAAATGGAATAATATTTTTTTTACTAAAGTGGTAAATAAGGTGATTTTTAAAAACTCTAGTAGAAAGGTCTTTGAATGTTTTTCATAAATTTTTATTGTCATACAAAAAGTTTTATTCCTATACAATGAAAGATCATATTTTGGCATTTCTCTTCATGTCTACTTCGGCAGTTATACATTCGCCTGGACCTAAAAATATTTATTAGCTCATCAACGGTTTCACGTCGTCTTTCCTGAGAGTAACAATTGGTATCAGTAGTGAAAGAATTGTGCAGAAGTAAACGAACTGTTTTGAAACTTTGATAGCATAAATGAAGATGAGTACAGAAAAGAAACACAATCTCTAAACAGATATAAACCAAAACATAAAGGCTGTGTTTTTTATATTTTTCTTTGATTTAAATAACGAACACTTCAATGAAATTAACGTCTCATATGTATCTCACCAGAAGTCTAATGACAAAGATATTTATATCCTTGCTTTGCTAGACACGTCGGCGTGTGGCAGCCCGCCCATGCCGCCCGCCCTGTCGTGTTACGCATCACATAATTAGAGGTTGGCGTATACTTCCTTTAAAAATTAAGAAATTACACGAGTTTATTTAGTTTATAGATGCATTGATTTTTAAATGCTAATGCGTAAACAAAACATACTGAATTAGTTATGATTAATTTGGCCAAATAGGAAATTACTACGTATTAGTTTGTAGTTAGGTATAAAATACCCAAAATAATTAGTAATTTTTAATTTTAATTTTATACCCGAAGTTACAAAGCGATCCCATTCCCAGTCAATACTATTCTATAAGTATTTAAAAATCCTAAAACATAATTCATTAATTCATACATAATTATTATTAAAGTTTTATTAATCAACCCATACAACAATTGTTTAGTTTTAATTTCTTTGTATAACTTATTTATTATTATTTTTTTTTTTAATTTTAACACCTTATAATTTTATAAGTTATAAAATTGAGGCGAGCTTGTTAGTGTTAGTATACGGTGCAGCCCCTTAGAGGGTAAAAGTATCTCGTGATTGAGAATCTCTTCTTTTCTTGAACTTCTCAGTGAAGAGGTGATTTTTACAACGCTTATCTACGCTATTATCTACTTTCATCATAACTTTAAATACATCAAAATACATTTATTATGATATATAGTAATAAGAATCAAAAAATTAGAAATTAAAAAAAATTAAAAAAAATTGGTCGCTGTATTCGTTGAGCGAGGAAATCACCAGCTCTGGAGTCACCGGTTCTATCTACCAACATAAATTCTTTAATTAGCGCCTGTGCACTTGAATCCACCGCCCAAGTCTACTCCAAACAATAATCGAACATGGAGAGAAGACTCATCTATTTGAAACGTTTATTACTTCCGTATACTCTGTGGCCAAAATTATTATAATTTTTGTCTTACAACATAGTGAGCTCTAAACCTAATTCTACAATTAAAAAACATCAAATCTAAAATGACAGTTAAATATATGCTCTAATAACGCATCCGTGTGTTGCGCATGCGACGTCTTCGTCACGCGTAATTAGCGCTGAAAATTAGTAGACATTTAGAGTAACGACTTATTAGAATTGACTACTAGCTAGTTTTAGCGCGAATTAATTTTAAATATCCGGTGCGAACGGACAAATTATTAATGTCATTTAGCCCTGTTATTCTATTATAAACGAGTATCTGCTACTTTGGCCATTATTCCAGGGAACTCGAGAAACTGTTAAGGGGATGGAAAGCTGATGGCAGAAGTCGGGATCGATAACCCGTTGTTCTGACCAAATTCAATCCCAAAAGGTCCCCAATGCCCTGAGGCAAGGTTAGAGAAGTGTGGAGGCAGCAAGTTGTCGCATCGGTTAGGGCTGAATTGCGATTAAATGAAGACTGGGAAAAAGAAGAATCCCGAATGAGATTTCCCGCTTTCAGATATTAAATCAATAGTGCTACAACCTATTTAGGTCTGGATCTCAAATTTCCTATCTGTTTCCTGTGACTGACACACGCCGTCGACTTTTTAGATCTAAGGCAATCTAATGTTTCCTTCACTGGACCGAATGTTCGTATCTGCATTGAAATCTCCATACAGTAAAAAATATAAAAGTATGATATAAAATAAATACATTGGACATATTCACAAAGTTTCACTGATAAAAAATATAACACAAAGCAAAACAAAACATGACAGCACAAAATTTATAAATGAGAGAATGCCAAATATACAAATAAAAGCTATAATAATAAAAACAAGATAAAGATAACAACATACTTTAATAGTTTTAACGTATTCTTAAATACATATAAGAAACTGCGGCGTTTATGTATAAGATACGGCGATACAGTTTTCCTTACGTGATTTAAACCTAACCGAATGCTGGGATAATTCATTCTTGACACAACAGGAACAAGACGCCCCGTGAGAACTAAACCTTTTGAGTTAATCAACCCAGTTTAGTGAATATAAGTGTAAGTGATCTCGGACACACGAACATAGTGTCAAAACATTATACAATCCTAAGACTATAAATGAACATTACCTTAGTTTGAGCTATTTACGAGTTGTCAACATAATATTACTTATTAGCATCATTTAATGTATATTTTTTTGACGTTCATAGGTGTACATTATGTTACCTATATGCATAAATTATTTTTGATGGATTAATTGATAGCGATAATGTATAGACTGTAATTTATGTAAAGTTGCACTATTGTGAGAACTTTATACAAAAAAAATATATATACATATGCATAAATCATAAATGTTTAAAGAACTTGATATCTCATTACAAAAATGTTTTTTATTTACATGAGAAATTTAATATGTATATATGTATGAGCGAGATACACCTCGCCAGTAGCCGTCTCAATTTTAGTCCACTGTTCACTCTAAAATTTATCTTTAACACTTTTTTGAATGTTAAACGCGCTAATATGCGAAATTTAGTCGATAATTAATTAAATAATTACACAGCCTCATACCTAATAGAATTCTTCAAATAATACGTACGCGGCTTCGGCAAGATAAGCAAACTCGCTCCACGTGTATTGCGTCTGTTTCTGTATTTGTTTGTTCCATGTTTTAACTTTAAATAACAAACGTTGTTTGACGTAAATAATGAGTAGATATTTACTCTTTAGTTGGTTTTCTAAGTCTCAAAAGAAAACAACGCATTTGCAAACTGAACTAATATCATACCTTTTTCAATAACATCGTTCAATATTACTTTCCGTAAATTAGGTTCTATCTATTAAAAATAACCCGGTAAGTCAATACCAATAGCTCTAACTGAACGATACCGGAAGCGCCGAGTCGGTGCCAATAGGAAGCGATGCCTAAATAAAATGAAATTTATTTTACGACAACCGTGTGCTTCAGCAAATTGCCGTTACGAGACCCTTTCTACATTAAATGAATATTAGATCGTTGCCATTTCAAGGTGTTTACCTGTTAGCAAAATATTGTAGATTTGGCTCGTGACCTCACACCGTTAATCATAAATAAAAAACCCTTTTAATTCTTACGGTTTATAACAAAAAGTTGGATTAAGTTAGTTTACTTACGTACAATTGTTAGTAATTAAATTTGTATCTTAAACTTAATTGTGTTAGTTTTTCCTTAACCCTAGTTTTAAACTATTATTCTTCACTCTGTTAGAACTCCTCTGTAGGTGAAGGCCTCCTCCAAAGATAGCCAGTCCTCTCTTGATTGGGCTACTTGAATTCAGTTGGAACCAGCTGTTTTTTTGATGTCGTCTTCCCACAGGTCTACCTCTCTTTCTTATTCCCTGTGGACCCGCCCATGTGGTCAACGTTTTCGTCCATCTCTTGTCACGTAGCGGCGCCACATCCGCCGCCTCCATTTTAGTGACTGAGCGTGTTCTAATCCATGTCTTGCCTTGTTTATATTTATCACACTGTTAATAGAATAAAATATTTTTATATATGCACAGATATATCCTTTCAATTGAAATGAAGGCCGGGCCGGGTCTCTGTATGAACGATTAAACAAAAACTACCAAATCGTTTTATTTACTTTTTACGTTTTTTTTATTGAAATATAAAATTTTATATAAATTACTGAAAAATAGAATTTATGGCTCCAAAAAATTACATAAATATCCACGCGAACGAACCTGTGGACGCAGGTAATTATGCTTATGATATTCTATTGAAATATAAATGAGATGTTTATTATAATCATAATGCCAGAATACAAATTACCATACCTCGTCCGATGTTCCTCAACTAAGCGTTTCGGCAGCTTTGGCCGCGCACCACGACTTTGTAGAACCAGCTGCTCACTAAAGTATTCCCGAACCGACTTGGGTTCTTCAAGAAAAAAGCTTACCAGTTCCTATAAGGCCGGCAACGCGCTAATGAGATCTCTGACAATGTGAGTGTCTATTCCTTGCGGTATCACTTAACAGAAGCCACTGTTACAATTATCTCTGTTACAATAAAAACGCTATATTATACAATTATAATTTCCTTTTCTAGTACTATAAAAAATATACGAAAGCCAAAAAAGAGACATTGATAATTCAGATCAAATGGGCCCAATTTATATTAAAAGCGATTTTATATCGAACTGGTAGTATGTAAATTAATAATTAATTTATTTTCGGACGTTCATAAGTGTACTTGTATACAAGTAAATACAATACAATAGGTATACCTATATGAATAAAGTTATTTTGACAAGTTATTTTGCTGAGTTTCTTGCCCGTTCTTCTCAGAACCAAGCCTGGTAGTTTTGCGAACGGATGGCGCAGTCTTGCTCTTTCGCGAATTTTGTAAACGTTTTTGACATTCATAAGCATGCCCTTAGACGCATCTAAACTCAATTAACGAATTTTGATTTTGACTAGTTTCACATAATTTTTAATTCATGCTAAATTATGCTTTGCACCAAGCAAAATTTCTGCTATACAGAAAGTCGCAAGCAAGACTCTACGCTCTGCATATCCTAACCATGATTAAAATTGGACATGCAACAAGATTAATACTACACGACGCCGAGGTGCGGATGCGAGTTTGAAATGAGTTTAAATTACTTTTTCCTTTTAAACGTAATTGTAAAATTCAATAAACACTACCACAACTAAGTTTCTAACTAATACCACGAGCTCAAAGTTTGAGCTTTTACTTCAAGTACGGGAGAGCGGGATTAATACTAAACATTTTCAAGTAGAAATCCTCAAATAATATCCTCTCTTTAGCACTTATTTAGTATTTTTATGTATTACTAGCAACCTCCTGGTTTCACACTGGTGCTGTGTTGTAAGCTTGAAATAATTATAGCGGTTATCACACAGCAACAGTGATGACTTTTTTATTTAATATATTGAGAAAGATTTGCTTAAAGATTTGATTATTACTGAAAGAAAACACATTCTAACGGATTGAAGTAATGTATTGCTATACACTGATAATTCTTTTAAATTTTTTTATTATATTTACAATTTTAATTTTTTCCCGACATTACGCGTGCTTTACAGCGTGCATGGTCACTAAAGACAAAAGGTGTTGAATGTCAAAAAGTATCACAGCTGTAGAAAAAGTAATATTATCTGTATTTATTTCCCCGGAGTTGGTATCGACTAAAAGATGAAGGGTTTTGCATATTATTACTTACTTATTAAATATAATATACAGTTCTTTTTCTTTGAACAAGTCTTTACATGTAATATAACCTTGGAATCAAGCATACTTATTCGCTTTGGCGGATTAGAAATATACGCAATAACATGTGTAGCTCTTCCAGCGTTTCTCTCATCAGCGAGGAAAAACTGCCAGCGTTAAAGGTACCCCAAAAGGTAGGGAGGTAAAGGCAAGTAGGGTAGACAAGCTGCCCACTGAAGTATTTCCGAACCAATTCGACTTAGGGTCCTTCAAGAAAAGAGCGTACCAATCCCAAAAAGGCCGGCAACGCACTCGCGTACCCTCTGGCATCGAGAATGTCCATGTATGTCCACATCTGCTGAGCCTACTGCCCGTTTGCCCCATGTTCTATAAAAAAAAGCTCAAATTGAATATTTGATTATTAATAAATGTTACTAGATACCAATCTGATATGTATACTAAAATGCTATATATACTACTAATAAAGGTACAGATAGGGTAGTATAAATTATACGCTTATAAAAACTTATGATACACTTTATTCCACTACAGAACTCAGATCTCAAAGCTCTCCTTGCCGACACTATTCTTGATGCGAAATGGTCAATTTAAATATATATAGATCATCAACAGTAAAATTGTTGTTAAAAAAGTGAAAAAATTAAATGGATTTTGCTTTCTATGTGCGCATTTAACACTACGAGTATACGATGAAGGAAAACTTCGTGAATACCCAACACGTTGGATTTTCTGCTTTATTTTATTTTATGGTTTAGTATACATAGAGTATACATACCTTGGCCAAATAATATCTCCCACAGACCTCACAACAAAAGAAATCAAAAATAGAATAAACATAGGATGGAGAAGATACTGGGCTCTAAAAGAGGTCATGAAAAACCCGACTATAACAAACAAAGCCAAAAAGAAAATATTTAATACATGTCTTTTACCTGCCATGACTTACGGATGTCAGACATGGAGCTGCGCAAACAAAAATATTCAAACATTAGAAACTTGTCAACATCAAATGGAAAGAAGTATACTTAACTTAAAACTAAAAGACAAAGTTCGATTAACAACAATAAGAAAACAAACTAAAATTATAGACATAAAATACCGAATCAAACAACTAAAATGGAAATGGGCCGGGCATTTGATAAGAAGCAATACGGAAAAATGGACCAAAGAAGGTATGGAATGGTGCCCTAGACATAAAACGAGAAGTAAAGGTAGACAGCATCGTAGATGGGAAGATGATATTAAAAAAGTGGCAGGAGCCACATGGATGAGGAAAGCAAGAGATAGATCTTTGTGGAGAACACTTGGGGAGGCCTATGCTGAAAAGCAAGACAATCAAGAAACCGGTGTCTAATGGGAAATAATATGATAATATTTACATTTACCTTAATTTAATTTCGTTATTAAGCATAAGTAGTGTATAGAGTAGAAGTAGGATAAAATGTAACTTAAAGGATTGTTAATAAAGGCTATATTTATTTATTTATGGTTTAGACTTCACAATGGGTTATCCAGAAGACCATACACCCATATCCAACAAATATTCATCAGCCAGATTATATCACCACCTTTTTATTTATTTATAAGTTCTAAAACAACATGCATAGAATTATACAAGAAAATATAACATCACAAATTGAACATACATATAACTACATCAATTATATAACATAAGCAACCTAGGAAGGGAAAAAAAACTAAGACTAAATGGAAACTGAAACCTTACCTCACAAACTTAAATGTAATAGATCTGGGGCAATTTAACTATGCTTTATATCCTTAACACTGGGCTTCTTAGCTAGAAACGATTTATAGCTAATTAAATTATTTCTCTAGTTATAATAATTCAATGAATAACCCCTGCATTCATATGGGTTCGCACTTGACTAACCAGTGACTTAACCCCTCATAACTGGCTTCATTGAATGGGCTTTGAAAAATAAGCCCCTATGCGACTTACTGACTTGAACTAGTGAAGTGTATAAGGTTAATTTTATGATATTCCAATTCATTTAGATGTTTTAATACATAAAATCTCAATAGAGCGCGGTATACAAAGCTACAAGTAATGTCAAAGATCGATGGAACGATAGGAAGAAGAGAAAAGGATAATAAAGAATACATCTTAAAGAAGAACAAATAGCAAATGATCCAATAAAAATAAATAAACTCAAGATGGAGCAAGAAAGTACTATTTTGGTACAAAACACAATAAAATAAAAATTAGGAAGATGACTGAGAACGTGGAATGACCAAATTAGGGAAACAGCAGGTGGTGCGTGGCTGAGAGTGGGACAGTGCAGACAGGGGTGGCGGCATTTGGTGAAGGCCTTTACCTAAAAAGAATGAGATAGAGGTATGAATACCTCGCCGTTCCTTTACGTCTGGAGTTCTACGAAAGTGAGCTTTAAAGACTAACTATTCCAGAGATATCCGATCCGTAATGACGTTATTTTTTTATAGAACGGGCGGCTCACCTGGCGTTACTTGATCCTTCAGTGGGCAGCTTGTTCTACAAAGGGGTGGGCGTGCGTGCGATATAGGTGACTTCGACAGAAAGACGAGCCACTTCCTTAAAAGCTGGTAAATCTCCTGGTGTTATGGGTGTCCAAGTGACCCGCTTGCTTGTTTGCCTTGCGTCCCATACGAACCTCAATCTAAAACTAGTAGCATCTGTACCAGCCAAGGCTGTATATTTTAGGCTTTCTTAGTTTTATAAACGTGGCGATTTCCTAAATTGTCGCAGTTACGCCCCGAGAGTATAGCCAGACGTTGGCACTCTCTTCAACAGTTACATTGCATTCATTCGTTATAGCAATAACAGTTCATTATTTCGCTCATATTCTATTGTAATACGCGACTGGTTAATAATGAATAAAAATTAAATTCTCTATTATTTAACTATAATTCCGATGACTCATGAACCGTGCAGTATGTTTGAACATATTTTTATTAAATATTTAAAATAACGTAGATGAAGTCAAGCATATAGTAATATCGATTTTATACTTTCAAAGACCAGCCAAGTGTTACTAGATTTTTTTAGAGTTTTTACATAGAGGAAATCTAAATATTGGCTGACATTCGATATTAGTTCAACACGGTTTATGCTTCAGTTGTCCGATGGCCTAGTGCAAGCAGAGTTAACAAACGATTGATCGTCTGCACACAATATAAGTATGGAAAATGATACTTTTATACAGACTTAGGACTAAAATGCTTTTTTGTTACGTAACAGAGCAAACATGTAGGAGGTTCAACTTATGACCTGATGCCGGCGGTGGACATTCACATTTCCAGAAGGTTCGTGCTACCGGACTGTGTGTGGTGGTGTGTGACAAAAACTGTCTTAAAAAACGGTCAGTTATGGAGCGAGGTTGAGGTGATTTGGATGTTTTTATTGTATTATGCCTTGAAGTCCGATGATGAAACTCAACTGCAAGTATTAATGCGAACAATTCATTCTGAAACACTCCATTGTACACATATCTTCGAAAAACCATGGGATGAAGCCGCTCATAAAGTAAATGCTATTTTTTGCATGAATTTTACGATACGACAAGTATGTCACAGTTTGTACGATTGGTTTTTGTTTACAAACATTTTCTGCTTATTGTTTAATGTGACGCTTTTAAAATACTTTGAATTAAACACGCTGCTTCCATAGTATACATAATATATTAATATTTTCTTCACGTCTATATGTATGTAGAATGACGTTTTATTTGACGGCAACTCGTACTAGGCGAGATCGTCTAGTTGCTATATGGATGCATGTGATAGAAAATAAACTTCCGTCGACGGAGTATAACATAAAAACTGCTGGCAAAATTGATTGTCGTATTTTTACGAGATACGAGGGAATAACGTCTCATCCGTGTACATTGTAGGTCGTCTACCTATTAGGTGTTTTTCTTAAAAAGTATTATTTTCTATATTAAAATATTTTTCATGATTTTATGTCTGGTACTAAAAGCTTTAGAGAAGACAACATTTATACTTTATTTCATATACGAAATAAATTTATTATGGTATGATAATTTTGTAATACTTAACGTACCTATATACTCAATATTGACAAATTTCTTGACAAACAGATAAAAAATAATTAAAATTCATAAAAAGAATATTAATACAAATTTCAAAAGTTTGGTTACTGTGGCAAACCTTGTGAACCCTTCGATGATACTTATTCGTTGAGCGAGGAAATCACCAGCTCTGGGGTCACCGGTACTATCTACCTAAACCTAAATCTTTAATTGGCGCCTGTGCACTTGGCCCTAGTATATATGATTATGTAAACAATATAAGTATAAGAAAAAGCTTTGAATCGATAATAGGTTTATTATGCGTAACTAGGGAATCAATGTGAGTTGAGTGAGTTTGAGTGAACTTGGAGCCCGGACGTCTAAATCCTGACGTTTTCAAGGAATTTTATTATATGAACACCTTTAACTACACGCACAAATCAACTTGGCACTTGATCTGGCGATAATGACATTGGGTTTGTCGAGGTGCCTAGTTAACTTCTGCGTGTAGTACCAAAAAAATTACGTCACCAGCAAATGCCTTGCCGGGCAAAAAAACATTCCGCTTTTTTTAGAAGAGCAAAAGTGTACAAAGCGATACCTGATTATTTATTTATTTATTTTTTATTTATTAATTACTCTTACAGCTAACATACATTATATATAATTACAAATACACAGAGAATATAGCCAAAGATGGAAAACATGATACATTTTACAACAAAAAGATTTATAAAAGGGAACAATTTATGTAAATTGTTGGAAAATTTACATCATACAAAAAGGACATTCGTTTGAAACTACAAATAATTTGTCTTTTGACACTAAATTCATTACAAATTCAACTAGGTAAAGACGCTACGAACTAAAAATACACGCTCCAAGCAATTTTCCAATTTCAGTTCCATTCCAGCGAATTGGACGCATCCGTGTGATCGAAAAGGCTTGTTGGAAATTTACATAGCCATTATGTTGTGAAAAGAGTAGATGCAATCAATCTAGGAAAAACATAAGCTCTGGTGTTTGTATATTCAATTGTAACTGGCCGATGAACGAATTCCTATTGTAATATTGGTATTTTTACTATCCAAGATACACATTGTAGCGTATTTTTAAAAATGAAAATAGATATACCTTTAGCAGGCATCAGTCTCACATAAATAATAACTATCCTTCAAAAGAAGAATGACAATTATTTAAAAAAATATCTATTGTCTTTGGTGTATACGCGATGTTTTGTTAGAAAAGTTTACTTGCTAATTACACTTCATCTTTACAAAATACACACTATTGTTACACAGAAAATATTATAAATAAATTATATTGGGTCCATCCATGGTTACATATGAAATTGACATTTTGACGTACTGGGCGCTTTTGCCTCAAATATGTCTTGGATAACTTCTTGCAACCTAACTCTGATGGGGCAGTTGAAACTGCCTTCAGTAAACTGTTTTTAGTAAAACAGGGTGGAAAAAGTTCAAAGATATCAATGGTACATACTATAATTATTTAAAATTGGGGACCTTCTTTATGATCGAAGCCGGTTGATAGCCGTGCCGGTCTAAGACGGTTGCGCATTCAGATGACTGCATAAGGTTATTCTTTACAGTATATAGATGAGTTAAACCATAATAAATATATTTTATTTAAAAAAGGTACTAGGAAGAACCTATACAAAAGGCCAGTTTCATATGTAGGATCTAATATATATTTTGAGGGATCACTTGTAGAATAGGCCTCCTCCAATTAGCTCCATCTCTTTTTTCTCTACCACTTCTTTAAGCTCGTTAGCCCACCGCGCAAGAGGGCGACCTCTCTTACTTTTCCCTGGTAGCACTTAATTACAAATTTATTAAAATTTAACTTATTAGTACTTGTAACTTAGCTTATTAATTTAAAAAAATATTTGTATTTCAATGTTTCTATATCATGAGGGCCTATCACTTATAAGGCTTCAATGCTATTGATGACTATTTCATTTTGTTGATTAAAATGCGTAAGAACTAACGTCTACTAAAAAGTTGATGTTTCTATCTTAAAAACTTCATCGTGCCTACAGTGGCAAGCACCAGTAGATGAATTCAATATAAAATTAAACGCATAAAATTTAAATTAGTGGCACTACAGCCTTTGCCTGGGCCTCAGTTTTCTGTACCTGTTTCATGATTATATTTAGATATTAGAAGAAATTATAAGCAAAGTCTATCAGTAATATCGGTTAGCTTGGTTGGTTGGTTGAGAGAAATTTCTAGAATTGTTTTTTGGGCTTTTTATTCAAATATCATAAAGGTTAGCCGACATCACTGGAGACCGAAGAGCTGGCAGCTACCTCGGGCAAAGAATTAGTCTAGCTATTCAAAGGGGGAACGCTGCCAGTATCTTCGGGACCTTGCCTAAAGAGACTCGTGTTAATAATATATTTTAATTATTACATTTTTAGATTAGTAATTATATTAGAATTATTTTACACGGTTTGATTTGAAATAACATGGAATATATTTTTATATTGAATAAAGACGATTGAAGAAGTACTTTTTTTTATAAAACAGGGGGCAAGCGGGCAGGAGGCTCACCTGATGTTAAGTGATACCGCCGCCCATGGACACTCTCAATGCCAGAGGGCTCGCGAGTGCGTTGCCGGCTTTTCTTTGTGTTTTAAGGTATTAATTATTTTCGTTACTTAACGACGTTTGAACGATCTCCAATATATCCAACGGTTTTAACAGGACTAACGTCCGTTAACCCTTGCACTTGATTGGTCAAGCAATTTAAATTTATTTCGTGCCTCCACCGCATCGTTAAGTCAAGGGCGCACTTAGTCCTAGCGCTCATTAACTTAATGTATGGGCGGAACAATATTTTTGTTACGTCAATTTGGGCAGCTCTTTTAGCAAGCCTATAACATAAAACAACGGCGAATCTGATATCGAATATTGTATTATTTAGTTTCTATTGTTTAATTTCAGATTAACACTACTCATGTTGGTCTAGTTTCAATGTGCGACTATATTAACTTTCGAATTAACTTTCTGTCTATGTTTTTATTTTACAAAGAAAACATCGTGAGGAAACTGGCATGTCCTAAATCCAAAAAGTCGACGGCAGGCGTGGGTGCACCCATTATGAACGTACATATGAAAACCGGTGCCATAAGTTATTGGACAATGGGCAGCCTTTCGCTAACAAGCGATTTCTTCCAAGCAACTATTGTATGGAAAAAAACTAAAAGAATTGATAATAATATAATTAAAAACCTGACCTTTTTTTAATGAGTCTTTAATATATATAAGTAGCATTTTGTTTTACGTGGCAAAAGAAAAATGCTCAAAAAGAAAATTCTCACATACATTTAATGACTGAGCTCGTTTGATAGCTAAGGTATATAAGAAGTTGAAGAAAATAACGTTCCAATTCTTAAAAGGCCAGCAACGCGCTCGCGAACCCTCTAGCATTGAGAGTGTCTATGGGCGGTGGTATCATTTTATTTCAGGTGAGCTTCCTGCCCGTTTGCCCTGGTTTTAAGGTATAAAAAGATCTAAAGGATTGCGTATACTCCTTCGGAATATAATAATATATCATAATAAATATTTGCTCCTAAATACTATTTAAGCTGGCTCTTGCTAAGCGATTATGATGCATCACTCGGTTTCATTGCCGCTGCTCGATCACCGATGTTCATAACATCACATCCATTACTCTTTGAAATTTTAGTTTTCAATAACTCTTTTCATATTTTAAACTAGATTAAAGGCGATTCAATAAATCGAAAAAATATCAAAAATCCTATAACAATACAACTATAACAGATTTACAGTTAAAACAATCATTACAAGTTAATGAAAAATAGATCAGACCAAGGCTATGGAAATTCGGTGAACACAAATAAACAAAGACGCCTTTACAAAATGGCGAATATGATGTTATTACCCATGGACTCTCTCAAAGCCAGAGGGTTCGCGAGTGTGTTAACGGTCTATTAGGAAATTAGTTTGCTCTGTTCTTGTAGGAGTCTAAATTGTTTTAGTTTTGGTATCACTATATACTCGTATGCCTATAAAAATATATATATCAATTTCAAAATTTTTTTATTCATGTAGGTAACACAATGTTCTTTTATTTTATATAGAACAGGAGGCAAACGGGCTGGAGACTCACCTGGTGTTAAGTGATACCGCTGCCAATGGACACTCTCAATGCCAGAGGGCTCGCTAGTGTGTTGCCATCCTTTTAAAAATTGGTACGCATTTTTTTTGTGGACCCTAAGTCGAATTGGTTTGGAAATACTTCGGTGGACAGCTGGTTCACGTACCACACGTGGCAAAAGCTGCCTTGAAAAACGCTCAGTTTTGCAACGACGGACGTCGAGGTGATACGGATTAAGTATAATAAAAAGAAAGAACACGTGAGAGAAGAGTCCTAAAAATATCTATGAGCAACGCCGTCTACAACAACAAGTCTCCTAATAAAGGCTACTTTGCAGTTAAAATAGGGGAACACAACAGCACACTACATACAATAAAAACTGATGAACAGAATTTATCATTGACACAAAAAATTAAAAATAACTGTGCTGTAAGCTCCTTGCCTTCTCTTGCACCCTTAATCAAGCATGATACCCCTCGTAATCGCAACAAACTAATAGAAAACAAAATTTGTGACGGAGATCTTAAAGGTGCCGCTCGCCTTTTGTTCTCCAACGACGTGCTATCACCAGATACCCCTGACACCCTTCAGGCTTTACGGACAAAACATCCCTCAGCTCCAGTTAACCCATATTTTCTCGACCCACCAACAGCAGGTCAAGCATGCCTTCATATTCAAAATAAAGATGTTAATTATGCCATTTTATCATTTAAACCTGGTTCGGCATCAGGATTGGATGGAATATCACCCCAACATTTAAAAGACTTAACATCGCATTCTGTGGGTGATGCAGGCGAGCAACTAGTAAATTCGTTATCAAAATTAATAAATTTTATGTATTCAGGTAAAGTCAATACAGAAATTGTTCCTATTCTTTTCGGCGCGAACCTCATTGCCCTCACCAAAAAGGATGGAGGTGTGAGACCAATTGCTGTTGGTTCAACACTAAGACGTCTGGCTTCAAAAATTGCTGTTCGACATATTTTACCAAAATTAAATTCAGAATTTGAACCCGTACAGTTGGGTTTCGGTGTAAAAGGAGGGTGTGAGGCAGCCGTCCATGCCCTACGCTCTTTCCTAACTTACGAAAAGCCTGACGTGTTGCTAAAAATTGATGTAAAAAATGCTTTTAATTCAGTTAATAGGGATACCCTGTTGACGGAAATAAAACAACATATACCGGAAATATACAATTATCTTCTTCTCAGTTACGCTGATCCAACAAAACTGTTATATCGTTCTAATGAACTGTCCTCAGAAGTAGGTTGTCAACAGGGTGATCCCCTTGGGCCTGCAATTTTTAGTTTGGCTATAAACCCAATCATCAAAAATTTAAATTCAAATTTCAACGTTTGGTATTTGGACGACGGCACACTAGGAGGTGATGTGGACACTGTGTTTTCAGACCTATTTTTAATAAAAACTAAATTTGAAGCCATTGGTTTGGAGCTAAATCTCAGCAAATGCGAACTTTTTATAAATAACTGCGACTTAAATTTAAATACAGTAAAACAAAAATTTCAGATTTTGGCTCCAAATATTAAAATAGTTAATAGTAATTCCCTTTACCTTTTAGGTTCTCCAATTTTTGATGAATCTATTTTTGAATATATTAATAATTCTATTAATAAATTTAAAAATTCTGCTGATCGTCTACTTGAAATTAGTCCGCATTATGCACTTTGCATCTTAAAAAACTGTCTTTTTGTCCCAAAATTTACGTATGTGCTCCGTTGCTGCTCCTTTTGGAATCACCCAGATCTTTTGACACAAGTAGACGACGTAATCAAAATTAGTTTAGAATCACTTCTTAATATACAGCTGAACGAGCAATCGTGGACCCAAGCATCATTACCAATCCGTTATGGTGGTTTGGGGATTCGCAAAATTTCCAGTGTCGCTTTACCAGCCTTTCTATCTTCTGTCCATAGTTCAGCAAATCTCATAAGTAAAATTTTAAGGGCATCCCCTTCAAACTTTGAGATTGCTGGCTTGGAAGAAGCTAGAAACGCTTTCTTAATTGCATGCCCAGGTCAAAATTTTCCATTTTCTCTAAATTCACAGAGGAGCTGGGACGACATAGACAGTAAAATGACTTATGACAATCTTTTGAGCCGTAGTACAGGTTCAGCACGTGCTAGGCTTTTGGCCGTGGGTACGCATGAGGCCGGCTACTGGCTTCACGCTTACCCTTCGTCAAATACAGGAACTTTTCTTGAACCTGACACGCTCCGAATCGCAACCTGTCTGCGGCTTGGGGTACCGGTCTGCGCTGCTCATACATGTCCCTGTGGCAGTGATGTCGACAAACTAGGACATCACGGACTATCATGTCAAAAAAGTGCTGGCCGCTTCTCGAGACATGCCGCTCTCAACGATATAATACGTCGGTCCCTTGCCACCGTCAACGTGCCAAGTCTACTTGAGCCGACTGGAATTGCTAGAGATGATGGCAAGAGACCGGACGGTATGAGTTTGATTCCATGGAGGATGGGTCGGGTTTTGGTATGGGATGCCACCTGTTCAGACACACTGGCCCCTTCCAATCTTCATGGAACCAACAACAGAGCTGGTGCGGCTTGTGATGCGGCTGAAAAAGCTAAAGCCTGTAAATACAGGGGTCTAGGCTCTGAATATGATTTTGTACCATTCGGTGTCGAGACCCTTGGTCCGTGGGGTCCTAGCGCGTTAAGGCTTTTTAGGGAATTATCAAAAAGGTTAGTCGACATCACAGGAGAACGAAGAGCTGGCAGCTACCTTGGACAAAGAATTAGTCTGGCTATTCAAAGGGGGAACGCTGCCAGTATCTTCGGAACCTTGCCTAAAGGGACTACTTTTAATAATATTTTTTAATAATTAAATTGTAAGGTTAGTTATTAGGTATATTTTGATGTATTATGTTATTTCTTAGGTTTAATTTATGTAATAAACTCTTAAGTAAGTTAATAATAATATAAAAATTTTTCCAAATAGGGGAATGTCCAATTGCAATTACTGGAAGCGTATATCAATGAGCTTCGCAACGCTTTGTCTGGTATCGAGAATTAGCATTAGTAGACCGCACGTCAGGGTTGAACAGAAATAAAAATATATTAAACAATTACATTTATTGTATATGTGAGTCTGAAATTATTGATAGAACAAGGGTACTTACGTTTATGTGTAATTAACTTATTATTTAATATAATTAATACTAGGGTAAATACATATAAATACAACGTAGAAGTTTGACATTTACGTCAATACAATAAATACATGTTTTACATTTCTGTCTTAAAACAAATGAAGAATTTGTATGCATTACAGATTTTTTTTATATCATGTAAGTACCCTGGTACTACGTTTATTTTTAACACTGTATAGTTTTGTATAGCTTATTAAATAAGGTCTAAAGCCTGACAAAATACTTTCACTTTATATGTCTTATAAACTATATGCGACTATTTCAGTAGCATAGCATATCTCTTTTTATACGTTGGGCATGTTCTATATTATATATTATATATAGCTATACGTAAGGTATGTTACATAATTATCGATTTAAAAAAGCATTGTTATCTTCTAATACATAAATTATTTTTTTTCTCGTGGTTTATTCTTTAATAATAAGCAAAAAAATGCTAGTAAAATGTAAAACTGGAAGTAATTTTTATTAAATTTTTATAATTACATTTTTGTAATATTTATGTTCACGATAATTATAAATGATTTAAGAAAATATATCTTATAGCATAATATATTATGTGGGGAACATTAATAAATAATCATGAAAAGTTTATATGATTTACATAGCATTGTGGCAACCCTAACAAATGCGCTTTACGTTACGTCGAAATTGAAAAGCTCCTAAAATTAGACGACATAATGACGTTTCTTTTACTATGTTCCCTACATTAATCGAATGGCTATGTGGATTACTATTGTTCGCATTATTTTCAATTCATTAAATTATATGCAGTAATTCTAATGTCAATCAATGTGAAAAAATATTCCTAGCAAATGTGTCTTTGTCTGCATGCTAAAAATACTTAAATGAGTTATTATGAAATCCTTCGTTTCGCAGACGACTGGCGAAACGTGTATAACTTTAACTATTAATAACTTTTGGCTGTTTGGCTAAGACTGCACTTGGTTCATTGATCTAAGAACTTTCCATACTAAGTTTTCATTGTTAATTTACTTTTTTATAACATAGTGGGACCCTACAGGACGCCCGAAGTCATCGCAGGCCGTTGACACCATTTTATTGTTTGCGTTGCTGGCTTTTGAGGAAGGAGTATACTCTCTAAGCAGTTGAAGGTATCTCCTTAAGTTAATTCCACAGTTTGCTGGTTTGCAAAAGTAAATGTCTTGTAAAGACGGAAGATGAATGAAAGAATTCCAGCCATCAAGGTGATGCGTATGAAATTTTCATGTAATACGGCTCGTACGATGGTAAAACAGGGCTATATAGTATACGTAATATAATTACCTATACAAAAACAATGGCTTCTTCTTCTTTTTTTGCCCCTTCATTACTGGAGATTGTCTGACAGTCATAAATATAAATTTAGAACGAAAGAGAAGTGTCAATAAACTATCCGCCACTCTTTTTAATCGACAATATTTTGTTTTATAGAACGTTTGTGGAAGAGCTGCAACCATTACACCATGCTCAACATGACATCTTAAGTAATAAATAATATTAACATAAATTTAAAACAATGATTTGTCTCAGATTGTCGAAAATCGTTTCAACAGGAGGCATGGTGAAATAGGAGCACGCACTAACATTCTCGTGGGAACAACACGCAAATGCATAGTCGAAATAACTAACATCACCGCATACACGAATTCAAGTACGACCAGTCACCACAAGTTGCACCCGTTCAGGAGTATGACGCATGGCCAGTCAGACAAACCAACATGACCTTGGATTTAATACATCATTATTAAACAATTCCTTGACACGGATTCAAATTTCATTTTGTATAACAGATTGTATTATTATTCATAGTACACGAAGTAAAAGCGTTTTATAACATTACAGTGAAACTGTCTTTGTATTCCAGTTATACAAAGGCCAATATTTTATAATTTTTAGGTCATAAGCATGTAAACGATATCTTCTGTAAACAGGTACTAGTTGTAATTAAGCTTCGCTCGCTCACCCGATTTATTGTGGCAAAAATATCTTTGTTGACCCAAGCTCCTTTGCGGTGCAACTTTTTCATGTCAGCATTTTGCATACATATTTTAAAATGATGCTATCTTATTATTTATTGGGTCGTCGATGTGTTTGGGAGATAACGCTCGCAGTTAATTAGGTCTGTGTGTTTCCAAGGATTTATCTGACTTAGATTTTTTGTGTATCCATTTTATTCTATGAGTTATTTTAAGAAAATTTTTTGGTTATGGAGAATTCGACTACACAAAACTAAATAAAATTTTCCTGAACGAGGAAATGTGTTTTTATGCGAACAATGAGAATGTTAAATTTTTATATTTACACACAGTATTATTACAAATTTATATTAAGAAGCAAGTATGTTAAATAAACAATGTTTTCGAATAATATTGTTGTTTTATTTATTTATTAACACTTCGTTACATTACAATATAAAAATTGAACAGTATTAAATGAAAAGGAGGGCAACTGGCGGCCTTATCGCTTTCGAGCTATTTCTTCCAGGCAACCACTGTGAGTAAAGGAAAAAAAATTATTAAATTACATTAGGTAGGCAAGTGCAAAAATACATATTACATATATAGAAGAAGAAAAAAACGTTTTACTTAGTTTCCTGTGGTTTGATTTACATTAAAATAAATCCATAATCCAAAAAGTATTAAATATTGTAATAAAAATGCAAATCGGCAATCGACTCATCTGATGTTAAGTGATACGGCCGACTTTGGGCACTCACATTGCCAGAATGCTCGCAATTGTGTTGCCGGGCTCTTAAGAACTGTTACGCTCTTATCGTGAAGGACCGTCAGTCGAATTAGTTCGGAAATACATCAGTGACCAGCTGGTTCCAATAATGTCTGCGAAGATATTTTAAAACGTTCCTTAGGTAACCTTCACTACAAGAAATACACAATTTATTTATAGGAAGCCTCACCGTCATTTGTAATAACAAAATGCTAAATTTGATTCATGGTGGTAGGAATATGAGCCAGTCACGGAAGACCTTTCTCCACGTCACGACTGTGTTTGTCTGGAATTCGCAATTCCATACAGTGTAACACGAAATGAACCTAACATAACGATTTCCCATCAATTCTCTTTAAAAAACGTACTCAGAATGAGTAATCATGAATCATGACTTTTAGAAGCTACGATAATGCGTTGGCCTAATGGCGTGCGGCTCTCATCCTCGAGGTCGTAGGTTCGATCCTTGGCTGTGCACCAATGGAACTTCTATATGCGCATTTAATATTGCTTATTCGAACATTGAATCAAAGCAAGGTGAGGAAAACGGCCTGCCTAAGATAACGACATGTTTGGCACAGCAGGCAGAAACAGATATAGAAATCTGAGGATTTAAAAAGAGTAGTAGCGCCACTGATTTATTTATTTATAATGCTTGTACGGTTCCTTGGTCAACGGGATGGTATAAATAATATTTACTTAATATTAACCACTACTGTGTAAGAAAAAAATATTTCTAATTAATTAAATGCTAATTGCTGTGTAATGCCATACAGAGTGCCTAAGTCTGTGCTCTCGGGGCGTAACTCCGTTGGTTTAAGAAATAGCAACGCTTATAAAACTTATATTCATAGATTTACTACCGCAAGACTCATAAACAACGAGTTAAAAATGTATTCGATATTTAAATTAATAAAAAGAGCAATTAATCTTATTTGAACATTTGAAGTTCTTAACAATTAGTCAGCCACGAACTTCTGGTTATGTACTTTCAAACTAAAAATATAAGGACAAAGAAAGAATTATGAACAATGTCAGAGGTTAGACTGTTAGTTAGTTAGACTGTCACTAAAGTTCGCTATACGCACATATATGATATACATGATTTACGGCGATTCCGTTACGTTGGTACGTACGTTATACGTGGATTCCGTTTACCATACTTAGAATGTCATTATGTCCGTTTTGCGTAAAGTCTTGGCTAATTAAACCAGCTCTTTCCAGAAACACAGTCTGCTGGCCACTTCGTAGGCTTCCCGGAGCGACCTCACTGCTCCGAGGATTTCTGTACGTTGGTTTGCCACAGTCACGCATTCCAGGACTACGTGGGCGACTGATTCCTCTGTGTTGACAGCCTCTGCACATGAGGCGCATAAGACAAAAATATATTTATTAATGAGATAATGGCCCATAATTGTCGCTATCATTGTTTTGAGATTTAGTAAGTAAAATTGACAAACCATTTTATCAAATCCACGGGTATACTAATGAATCAAATCAGTCGCGATCGGGAGTCTCAAATAATTAACGAAATAACGAAATTTATAAAACAAGAATGTCTAACTCGAACTCAACTTGAACTCACAATAATAATACAATAAAAAGTCATTATAATTATGAACCTTACTAATTAAATTCACACATTCAATGATCTGCAAGTTATTCATTCAATGCCTAGAATGTATACACGCTTTACTGTTGATAAAATATTTTAATAATGTGATATTTTATTATTATAAATAATATAAGATAACACATAATGGCAATATAAATATTGTGCCACCATAACGTTTTTGTACCATATCCTTGCAAATAATTATTATTGTTATTAAAATCCTTACTAATAAAATAAGAAATACATAGTTAGTATCTCGTTAAATTTGAACCTCCCACGTAAATTCATATAGTTTATATTTGTTTATAATACCGTTTCAAGAACCCTGAACCTAAGTAAATTTTAATATTATTTATAAGAAATATCGCAAACTTAACGAATGCTTTATCATACTAGCTAGTACATAGTGGCGCATTCAGTCGTAGGCGATGATTCAAAAGGCAAATAATTCGTTTCCGCTGGAACTAATGTGGTGTCGACAACTGACTACTGCGCCTAACGCCCGAACCCAATAATTAATCCACAATCTTAGATTGTTTTCATCTGAGATCGGACCGTGACAGTCGATCGATCTCCTATCTGCATCCCAATAACCAAACCCAAGAAGAATCCATTTTTGGCTACGGATAAAATGCAATCTCTTCACTCTTTACACTCATATTTGATAATCAATATAAACTAAATAAAGTAAATAAAACCGTACAAATAATATAAAAAACATGTATAATGTATATGTTTATAACATATGAAATAGCTTTTTAATAATTTTAAAAACTGGGGTAAGTTGAAATCTTAAGATAGGATATTGGCACAGTTGAACTGTCATTTTCATACAAAGGTCTATCCACTTACGCCGATCCGACCTACCATTGATAGCTTTTATCGACAGATGGCTATTACAAACCGTCGATTGGTTATTGGCACACTGTTATCAAAATTGGATTGAGATAGGCGTAAATCACAACTAGCATATACACTTGACTGCCACTTTGGCGTGAAATTCGACGCCCTATGGGTGTCTGTTTGCCCCGCGTTCTGTAAAAAATGTCTTAGTAACATTATGACAATCAAGATGACACTGGACAAAAATGGGTTAGTATGATAACCTCAAAAGTCTACTTGTTCCAATTTTAAATAAGTTATTACCCCGTTTCGTTATTGGAACACTAATGCTGCATGCATCTTTAATGCATGTCAAGAGTCCCAAGGCGACAAGGGTTAAGTGCATCAGCCATATAGCGCAGTCTATGGCCAACGTGTCAACCGCTGACACTTATATTACACATTCATATGACATGAAATATTAATCTTGCACTATTGCGAATATGAAGACATTTTTGTCAAATGAAACTTCTTTATCGGCACGGAAAATAATTTGCTGTCACATTTTTCGGTTGCGCGTTATATTTTTCCGTTAAGCGCCATCTTTTTTTGTCCCTATCACGGTTAACTCGATTCCATTAATAACAAAAATATATACCTAATATCGATAACAATGATAGTAATAATTAAATTACAATTAATGTAATTCTTAGTAGTAAAATGAAATAATTGTATAATTTATATTCATGTCTATGATAATAAAAGCCTTTTGTTAAACTTTATCTAATTTAACTTTATTCAACCAATTTCTGTAAAGTTGCATATGGTAGATGATTTTTTGAAAAATAAGGCCATAAAGAAGTTTCCCTTCTTACGTGTGTACACTAATACACACACACATTTTTATTTATAAAACCTAAACAATCAAATATACAGTATTTACATTTTCTTAACCTAAATAGTAATACAAATCAATAAAAAATAATGAACAAATTTGCATAGTGTTATATCTATATTATAATTTTTCTTCGACAAAAACGGTGCATATCTTCGTGACGCTATTATTATTATTGCGTCTCATCCGCAAAATTACCTACATGCGCCTAAAGAAGTTCCATTAAAAAAAAGTAGATTATAAAAAATACAATTATGGTAAAGAAATGTGACGTGTAGCAATAAAAAGAAATGTAATGTATAAATTCCTTGTGTATGTGTAAGTAAAATCTTGTAAACTTCCATTTATATAAATTTAATAAAACATTACGCACCATTGACCTTTGCTCTATAGTAAAAATCGTTTTTATTTGCCTTTAAATAGTTCGCACATGGACAGTCTATTTCACGCGTCCATTGTTTTAAAAATATCTCTCGCACACTAAATCTAACAGTTAACAACTATAAAATGGATTTAACACGCTTACAACTTTAATCTTCGTGAAATGCAATTTGAATTTATTGGCAGTTTTTAGCCAGGCTTTTCTGGTAATGGACGAATATTTATTTGAACTATACTATTTCTGTGGGGTTTGTGTTGCAGTGTTGGCCCAGTGGCATCAGTACTACTCTCATTCCTGATTTCTTAGGTTCAGATCTGGTAGATTGTATTTTCAGTCTGTGCGCATTTAACACGTATAGTGAAGTAAATCAGCAAATCTGATTTTCATCAATCAATAAATTAATAAATAGCTCGATATTAAATATTAATCAAGATAAAAACTGGGATAGTTAATGGAAAATTATAATTTATTAATGCTATACTAATTTTAACGCTGCAAAATAAACAGCGTTCTACTTTCGGGTCGTGAACATAGTGTTACGAGCTAGGGCATCGGATAAAAAAGCCGAAGATCTCTTCAAGGGCTTATGTTTAGTAAATCAATAAGGAATTTATCAGCATAAATTAACTACTACTAGTGATTCGCAGAAATTCACTAATTACACAATTACTAAATACTGTCACTAATTACTTTAATTACGCACACTTCACATAGAGCTATATCACTTGCCTTCACTTTATTCGCACTTTATGTCTTCTGTATATTTTATCTCTTGATACTTGATGATTAAACTCAATTGATTGGTCGCGTGGATATAATCTTGAACGATATTCTAGATTTTTCTAGCCAGAATTGCTACTGAGTAGCTGTTGCACAAATCTAGAACGACGTACTCTCTTTCTCTTTCGCACATTGCTACGTCCTTGTCGTAAGGCGCTCTAGTGTGTTAAGCCTAGCTTAGAGAAGCTTCTGATCTTCCCTATCTATCGCGTATCTCTTCGTCCTCGTCCCACACGTAGAAAATTCTGTCTAGAATATTCCTTCATAGGAATATAACTAGTCCTGAAAGCCCTTCAAACGGGTCTCCTGAACACTGCACCACCCGACTACATCTGTTCTAAAACTGTCTGAAAATTGTTTCAGCCTTCTGAAAATCTTGAACGATTTCATCAGCCTTCTGAAAATAAGGGTCACATTATGCAAATTATAAGTTTCTGATGTGATTGATCCTTTCATAAACCGGTTAGAAATCATATTTCAGCCTGCTGAAAAGTTCTCTCTGATGATTATGAACTGTAGGTATAACTCAATATATTTGCTGACATGTGACTAAAGCAATTGAGTTGTTTACTATCATCTTTAGAAATTGAATTGTTCTAACAAGCCCGAATGTGTTTAAGTAGAAGTGATACTACATATATTTAATAGTTATATATATAAATAAAATCAATATCAGGTAAGAAGTATTTTATCCTTATAAGTCATAGAAGTCGGATCATCTACTAGCTTACAAACTAAAATGATTAAAGAAACAGATACACAAATCTAAGGCTAATGATATATGATCACTGGTTTCTGAAATCAAAAAAATTGATATTGGTAAATCACAATTAATAGACAGAAAAAAACTAATTCTTTGTATTCTTACCGCTAATATTATTACCGCATCTAGGTATATAATATGGTGGTATATAGTGCCTGGACTATATACTAGTCGGTTTTTAAAAACAGGAGCAAAAGGGCAGGAGATGTACCTCATGTTAAGTGGTACCGCCTCTTTTTGATTGCTGGTATTTTAAGAATACCGGCCTGAAAGATTCAAGCCCTAAAATATATTTGGATATGTTGACACTATTCTGGATGAAACAGTTATTTGTGAACGCAAAAGGAAATATTATTATGTCGTTCGCTACATTTAATTAAAGTTTAAAAATGCAATACGTTAAAAATAACTGAATCGACATACTATTTATTTTATCAGTTTTAATTAAATTGCACATTGCAATTTGGCTGTATTTACTTTGACATGTCCTATAATAACACTGGTTGAACGCGAGAGAAATATTACAACGAACCAATGTGAACTGGATAGAGCATCATTTTCACTTCACAATTATTATTTATTAGACTGAAACGTTTATTAAGACCGACAAAAGCAGTGCTGCTACAACCTTTTTAGGTCTGGGCTTCAGATTTCTGTATCTGTTCATTGAATATTTGTCAATCTAATAGGCAAGTAGGTGATCATCCTGTGCCTGACACACGCCGTCGACTTTTTTGGTTCTAAGGCAAGCCGGTTTCCTCACGATGTTTTCCTTCACCGTAACCTTCTGTAACTCCCACCGTAACCTTCACCGAACGAAATGATATGAAAGTCATTGGTGCACAGCCGCGGATCGAACTTACGATCAGGGATGAGAGTCGCTAGGAAACACTGCTCGCTTTGAATATTCAAGTACAACCGATTATACATCGCAATAAGGCTTTCGAAAAACCTTCTTAGAACTAAGTAGATCCATTTTTACAAATAAGATGTAATATAAAATATGCTTACACCATAATATCCTGAATTTATTTTAAAGAATATCGAGGATATAAATATCCTTAATACGTACGTGTTTGTCACTCGGAAAAGAGGCGAGCCCACGTCCAGTTGGACCGTGAGATCGGTGCAAACGATGAATTATTGCAGGTCATCAATTATTGGACCGGTGAAGACGGGACATTGAACAACTTTCACTGGAATGGATGCTTAATAATAAAATGTTTTGTGCCATTATTAAATTATTAATAATGATTCTTAGTTTTGTCGTCTTGTAGGTAATCTTGTGTCCCTTTTACTTACCATCCTGCTATCATGATAAAAACTTTTTCTTTTTTGTGAAACTTTTATATTATATAACGATTATTTTATATATTTTTTTTTCCGTTTTCTAGTATTGTCATGTATCTGTATGTTTTCTGATAAATTAATAAATAAGGAAAGAATCTTTAAAAGTGCACAAGGATTTATAAACAGCTATCTCTTTTAATTTATTTATTATTAGCATAAAACGAAATATTTTATTTTGTTAAATAATTTTATTGTAGTATAAGTTAAGAATTAAGTGTAAAATTTACAATATTATTTTCCAATTCAGTTTTACCTAATTTAAAGTTATTTTCTAGATCTTTAAGTCTATGCAGATAAACTACGGCTGTGTTTACATCCACGCGCTTTCTCCGAACTGCTTAGTTCGGTGCTAACAATGCTTGTTGTTTGTATTATATGCCACTGCTGTGATTAATATTCGATGTGATTATTCACGAGCAATTCACGGTACTGTGAAGCAATATGAGCTAAAATGTAGAACTAATAGAAATAATACACATTAGTTTTACCTAGTTTAACTTTTTAGATATATCGATAATAATAATAATAATAGTTTTAATAATATAAATAATGAATAATTTGTTACATTTTTATGCAGAGACGATGGATCTCCACTTGCCATACCTCTCTGGTTATCTCCACTTTCATGATATTCACCATGAATGCTCATCGATGACCAGTCATTTTACAAGGCTAAATCCCTTGCAGTTCCGTAAAGATGTAGGGTCACTCTGCATCTTCTATCACATTTACCATGTAGAGTGTTCGGAGGAGTTGTTCGGACTAATACATTCAGCTAAGTTTCATCATCGGATGTGAAGGCAGAATACAAATTACCATCCGTATCACTTTGAAATCCGTCGTTTTTGCCGTGCACCATTACTGTGGAATGTGGAACCAGCTGCCCACTGAAGTATTCCCGAACCAATTCGACTTTCGGTCAAGTCTTCTGGTAATGTTAGAGTCCATGGGCATATCACTTAATATCATCGGTATCTCTTATTACATAAAAAAATATCAAAACGCTTTAAAAAACCAAATACAATAAACTTAGCCATCCATGGTGTATCACCATTAATAAAATTACAATTTGAAAACACATTTTATTACGATAAAAGTAAAGTATAAAAAGTAATTTGATCGAATTGTATATAAGGGGCCATTGCGTCAATTCAAGTGCAAATACGTCGTAATAAAATTTTCATTACATGTAAGGGCTGTCACTTGTAACTTATCTTGAGTTTATTCAAGAATATCTGAGATCTTAATCTTATATCATCAATAAGATGACATTAATAAATGAATGGCATTTTTATTATTAAATTCGATTTCACCTGAACGCAATGTTGTTATATGAAATAAAATTAAAATTAATTGTTATATAAAAGGAGTAATTAACTAAGGAGGAAAAGCTGCCATCGTTAAATGTACACTGACACAGGGACCAAACTTTTTAAATTAATTTAAAATTAATATTACTTTGTACATTGGTTAATAAAATTGTAAAAACGAATGATAAAATTTGTATCTACCTACATTTGACAACCAATGCAAACATAGCCATAACTCTTGTAAATTATTGACGTGACAACGTCTTATAAATTGGTTTGCCGGGTGACACTTCAAGAAACTGCGTTACGCTCCGCTCACGTTATGCGCTCACAATGAGAGCGAGTGAGAGGCACGCGTCCCTTCCACTCGGGCATGGTTAGCCCGCCTAAGAGCGAGAGAGACAGACATAAAAAGTGAAAGGCACGCGTCCCTTCCACTCGAGCACAGTTAGCCCGCCTAAGAGCGAGAGAGACAGAGCGAGAGAAAGAGAGTGAGAGAGATAGGCATACACACCGGTTCATGTCTTGCGCTTCTATTTCGCTTAGGCGCCTGCATACAAGTTTACACGTTGCCAGTTAATTTCATTGTACGCAAATGTATTGCAAGTTATTGTATGTATATTTGTATATAAATACGTATGTATGTGTAAAGGTAAAAATGAAATTTTGTTAATATGAAATTCAGTGCGAGATTCTTTGTATAAATTAATGTTTTAAATATAATTCTTTGTATAAATAAATGTTTTAAATTGTTACTATTATTTCATCCTTCTTCCTACTATACGAATGAATATTCACATTAAAATTATTTTACCACTCAAAGTCGTTGTCACGTAAAACTTTCGCCCGTATACCGACTTTACAGGCAACCAATTTTTTTTTTAAATATAACCGTCTGCAAAATGCACGAAAACGTCAAATATCAGGCATTATTTTTGCTGTAGCAAGATAGCTTTAATGACTTTAATTTATGAAAGAACCCTTTTAAATATATTTCGACAGCCCTAACGATGGGTCAGGCAGCTAGCAATAAACGACCAATTGAATCATGTTAATATTACGACTCCTATTTAAATCATAATAAATTTATTCGTTTATTTGTCAATAAATCTCAGGTTATTCACCTTTGAAGTTATTACAACAAAATATATTTTTTTTTAATTTTGGTGTAATAAGTTGTATAATTTTCCTTCAATAAAAACGTATGGATTTCCAGTAGTAGGTCTTATCCATTCATGTCTTGCTGTTAGAGAACCAGTTCAGAGTAGTGCGTTCGAACCTCGACTGCGTACTAATAGAGTCGTTTGTACATACACTGCTCATATGACGAAAAACTTGGTAAAGAAAGCCTTCTCCTTTAAAGTTCTATATCGCCGTAATGAGGGAGAGGGTATCCAGGGTAGAAAACCATCCTGTCCTAGGCAGCTTTTGACTCCACATTATTCCAGCTTCCCTCGTCTCTGCAATGATTCTTCGTTGCCAGGTCCATTTTGGGTGGCAACGTTTCCAATTGCCTTGAGGATTCCAGTCGAGCCGGATATACACTTTCATTTCAATTTTTATTAACCTGTCAATTGAGACCTTAATGTTATTAATGTTATTATTTACCTACACGTTTCGACTAACATTTATTAAATAAAAAATAACACAAGAAAATTAACATAATTAGATATTAATTATACGTTTAAATTAAGATAATACGTTTAATTGAGGCTCAATTAAAAATAATTACATTAATTTAGTTTTAATATTACGGTGCGTTGTGTATTTTTATGAGTCATTTATTTTAAATGCATACATTTTTTGTATGGTATTTTAAATCGTTTATGGGTTAATTAACGTTACTCAAAGTACATTTAATTAATTAATTAAGGTCCTAATTAGTCCCTTTTACCGCAAAATAGAGCTGCATATGACATGTTTGTGATTTTTAAAAAACGTGGTGTTGAGTTTTTTTTCTAAAAATCACTTAAATTTTTTGTTCCTTATGTATATTACGTTCCTCTGATAGCTGCATTTCAGTAATATCTTTTCACAGGTCAAACTTCGTAGCAAATGTCTTTTGTTGTAATTGTAAATATATTATCTTAATATATATAAATCTCCTGTCACGATGTTTGTCCGCGATGGACTCCTAAACTACTTATCCGATTTTAAATTAAATTGGCACACTGTGAGCAGTCTGGTCCAACTTAAGAGATAGAATAGCTTAGATCTTTAATTATACTCGCAATTTTATTTTATTGCATATTATTTGTCTATAATTAATTGTCACAACTCACAATTATCTGTTAACTCTAAAAGATTGTAACAGATGTCGATACTTTTCGCCTGGATTGAGTACGTAATTAATAGATGGCACTGCTATGGTAAACCGACAAACGTGTCATATAAGCTACAATTCAATATGATTACCACGTGTTATTGAGACTTAAGTATAAATTAAATTTATTTTGTGAAACGAAGGAGAAATGAAGTTCGCGGGGGCAGCTAGTTATTATATATTTCAGAACTATCAACTATTTGACTCTACGTTGTCAAAAAACTGAAAAGGATATTTGAATGTGTGTGTGAACACAAGAACAAAGGTTAATAGAGACTGCAAGTACTGTTGTGGACACTTTCTTATGATAAATATCCTTTTTAGTAAATTAGGTTAGACTTAAATTACCTATTAGTCTTAAGTAAAGTTAGATCGTAATGTTCCATGTCTTAGTAACACATACTACAGTCAAAACCATTTACGACGACATCGACCGTTATATTGACCAAATTCAAAGATCCCGGCTGAATTCTTTTGTATTAGGGACTTAATGATAACGTCTTAAATCCTTTGTATTTAATGTTTTCTCTTTCCTCACTAGGAAGAGATCGCTTGTTAACCATAAAGTCAAACGTTGCCTCATTGTTGATTTTATCTGAATAAAAGTATAACTTAGTATAACAGTGTTTTATATAAAAAAATAAATAAATTAAATTATTTCTACAACTATTCAACCAAATCCATCCATTCAATTACAAACCAAATCAAAATCATTAATTTGAATAAGTAATACATATAACATTCCAAAAGCTTCGGCATACACTCGCGAGCTCCCTGGCATTGAATGTCCATAGGAGTATCACTTAACATCAGATGTGCTTCCTGCCCATTTGCCCCCTGTTCTGAAAAAACAAACAATAAATGACTTTTGCAAGAAGTGTTAAATTAAATTCAATTTATTTAAATTCTGTTTGAATTGAATCGAATTTGCTATGTATTTTATAGACGGCGCTTTATTTACCTGTCATTTTAAAATTTATTTGCCCAAGCTATGTTTAAATTTGATGTTTTGCTAGCTTTGACATGATATTATAATTGAAAACTGGTGAATTTAAACCCCGTACCGTTGGTATATATAAAACTCAGAAAATTTATCAGTAATATAATTCTATTTATACTTATGTATATAAATTTAAACGTTGAATTAATGAATATCTAATTAATTATTTTAACTTATTTCTTGTGTTATTTTAGATTCATAATGGTCCCAATTTACAGTCCCAAGCTACCAGTATCAGGCGCAGCACAAGTTCTTGTCTTAGAAAATAGATAGAGAAATTCTTTACCCGAGAGAGTATAAACAAAGTGCTTAAAAATAGTTTGCACAGTTAAGAAAATCAGTCTTCCTCATACAGTCGGCCTATATCTTCTAAGCAAACATAAATGTATTTATTTATTTATTTTAACTATAAAATAATTATAATTATCGTTCTATTTTATTTTAATCAATATTAATTTATACGGCCCGTGTAAGAAATACGCAACAGTTTAACAAACATTTACGATCTCTTTACAAAAACTTAATATAAAATACTAATCTGACTTTAAATATTTTTATTCAAAACTTAATAGTAAACAAAATAGAAAAATGTTAGCCGTCACGGGACGCCTGGCAGATGTGAAACATCGAAATTATTTTATGAAGTAATATGCAGAAAAGAACAGATTGTGATAGGAACTAAATATGTCATAATGATAAAATAAAATATTACGATGACTATTGAATAAACATTTATTTTCATTAAATACAAAAATTTACTACTGCATATAGATTGTATGTATATACCATCATATAGCGTGGCGATGCGTCGCCACGGCATGCGTCGCCACGCCAGAAATCGGTTTTACGTGCGGCTATAGATGTTTCACATCAATAACTGACCTTTAAATTTAATAATTAAAATATGTTATTAAAAGAAGTCCCTTTAGGCACGGTTCCGAAGATACAGGCAGCGTCCCCCTTTGAATAGCTAGACTCTTCTTCTAGAATTCTTTGTCCGAGGTAGCTGCCAGTTAAAAAATACTAATTAAATTAATAGGGTTAAGTGTTTTGAAACACAACCATTAAAATCTCTCAAGGCCATCCGGATATGAACCAGCACTGTCTGTAGTTGTAACCCACTAAACTCGGCACTAAAATGAGTACAATATAACGCATATTACAACCCATATCTCCCTTGTTAGGTGGCGCTCATAAAAACTTACGATAGCGTAATATTTGTGATCTTGATTATTAAACTTCCTATAAGCCAATAGAAAAGTTATCTAAATATTCACATATTCGGTCGTTGTGGCATCGTTCAGAGCAGTGATAAAGATTTATAACTCAATAATACTTTGATTATTTCTCATTCAGCGAACTTGGAGTTTATGGGGCGTACAGGATCCACACTTAGGCGGGCCGCTATTAATGCTTTATTGAAGTATAATATACGTTTGTAACAGACGAAGTAAGGTTATATACTTGTAGGATTTTGTTCTTAATGTGGCTTAAAACAGTGTTTATAAATTCGTTTCGATTCGGAATGTTTGTTTGTCTCTCCGTCTCGTAAAGTTGCACAGTCTCGTTATTCGAATTTAGATTTATTCAGTTGATAAGCAAGCAACCGATTAGAATAATTACATAAAATAATTAAAACGTCGGTAACTAATACTCTAAAGAACTAACAATATTATTCGTTCATTCCCTTTCAAACAACACTCATCTAGAAGGACGCTAGTGTTTCACCCCTTTTGTCGTCGACATCCCCACTGCACGATTTTGTACGTTGTTTCTTATAAAAACAATGTGGGTGATATGTGTTCATTTATATAGGCATCTTGTGGAAATGCGTGGGATTGTGTCCAAACATATGTCCAGTTCAAAAAAGAACTAAAAATAATAATTAAACCTATACCTTTAAAATTAGGTTCCTAACCCATTTTTCTATCAATTGAGTGATAGATACTAACTTTTAAAACTAGTGATTGAAAGATCTCTGCACTGCAATATAAGTTTCTCTGTGTTCAAAAATAGTACTTTTATTGGCGAACAGTTGGTGGTTTTAACAAGATAGTGTCCCATTTAATCCTAAAACTATTATTGCTACTACAAAATCCTTCATCCTTCATCAATTTTACATTTGGTCCCTTTTTTGCTAATAGCAATCATAAATAAATAAATCTGTGGCAGAAATCTGAATCTTACGTCTTGGCCTCAGATTTCTGAATCTGTTTCATGATCAATTTTTAAATCTAATAGGCAATTAGGTGATCAGCCTCCAGTGCCTGACAGACGTCGTCGACTTTTTCGGTCTAAGACGTTATGTCGGTTTCCTCAAGATGTTTTCCTTCACCGTTCGAGCAAATGTTAAATGGTCACATAGAAAGAAAGTCCATTGGTGCACAGCTGGGGATCGAACCTAGAACCTCAGGTTTGAGAGTCGCACGCTGGAGCCACTAGGCCAACACTACTTAATAGCAATCATGGCTTGAAATAACTCTACGTTAAATTAATAAGTGTAACAAACGAGCTTAGTATGACATCGGAACTTTGCTAATATAAATTATAGTTTTATCGTGAAGCTAATTTTATTAATGTTTCGTATAATACATATTCTAATTAAGACGTGGCTTAGTGTAAATAATATATTTTTTAAATAATTTTATGTATATACACGCAGAAGTTAACTAGGCACGTGCCTGTAATGACGTCATGGTGATGTACTAACTGCATACAATTTAAAGTAATCTTTAAGGCCCTTCAACACTAACGAAAGTAGGTACGAAGTATATTCCACGTAGGTGTCAAGTTAATTACTACGTGTAGTAAACGACCAAAGCATGTAGGATAGTGTAGACCAGTGTTTCCCAACGTGGGCCCCACAGGGGGCAATTTGAAATCGGCAGGATAATACAACGAGGAAAACTTGAGACTGAAGCTAATCAAATTTGAACCTAGTTTCCTAGTGATTTCTTCCTAAAACCTATCATCTAAGTCAGTAAACAATTCCAATTTGTAACAATACAAATGTTGAATGTTAGGTACATTTATGCACTATGCCCTCATCACAAGGTATCAGTCATTTAACAGGTAAATCTGTTATTAGTCTCCTGTATCAAAATATCAAAAATATCTTTATTCATTTAGGTAAACATGTACACTTATGAACGTCAAGAAAAACTAATTAACTTTTACTTTATTAACTAGTACTTGACGCACGCCGTCCAACTTTTATTTGTATGACAAGCCATTATCCGCGGCATTATGGTAGCGGAGACAAATTTAAGGGAAATAATGTTCAACGTCAAATTGAGGGGCATATTTTTGAGATTCGCTGTAGTGGTTATACAAGAGGTTAAAAGGAATAGGCAGTAGGGTATTAACATCGGAGTTACCAATATACTTACTTACAATACAATACAATATAAATACCAATATACTTACTAACAATACAATACCATATAGATACTTAATGCCTCCGACGACAATATAGTCGGGGAATTGTGTAGAAAATATTATAAAAAATAAAAAAAAATCATTATCCTCACGATGTGTTCCATCACCATTCGAGCGAATATTAAATGCGCACATTGAAATGAAGTCCATAGGTGCCCAGTTGGGAATCGAACCTACGACCTCAGGGATGTGAGTCGCACGCTGCAACCACTAAGCCAACACTGCTACATAATTTGAAGAAACTTCAAATAGTTATATTTATTATTGCAAAGAATACGACCAAGTCATTAAAGTTTATTTTTAATTATATAACGAGTACACGATTTCTAGCTAATGAGAACTAAATTAATTTTTTAATTAAAACACAATTTCTAATTATTCGCATATAGGATAATTAGTAAAATATACGTACATTTTCAAAAGCTCACTGAAAAGGCTCACGTCCTCGGAAAAATTGTGAGGCTCTCACGTTAATAAGAACGTCCTTACATAATTTTCTTGTACGCGGTAATCAGAGCTTTTCGAGTATCTTCCCCGGTCAGTATCTTTTTAATACCCTCTACGGTAGCGTTGTCCTTAATGAAATTTACGACGATATTTCGTCCTACGGGTAGGGTTGCCCTTTCATGAAGATTATTTTTAAATTACGACATGTCAATGGGAGCCTTATTGAATTGAGCCACGTTTACATTTTATATAATTGTACGTAGAGATTTAAATATAAAGTAAATTTATTTTTAATAAAGCCTTTTTTTACCAGTGTAAAACCCCCGAAGAGTTTTGTTTGTTTTTTCAATTTTGATAGCTACTTTTTGGTACATGTTTTATTATTATTTTATTTTTAACACAGCTGAATATGGTATTACTTAGTTAATATATATATATATTCATTTATTATCAGAAAACAAGGTTCCATAATTATTTGTTAGTAACAATTTACTTAATAGCTATGTTAGTACAATACATTAAAATCACAATTATGATAATTCCGATTCAATTTCATGTCAATTATTCATTCATTAATAAAGATAAAGTAGTAAATATCATTAATTAAAAATTTATGTTCAACCATATCCCATATTTTAATTATAAATTAAAACTACTTAGCACAGCGGTTCCTTTCGAAAATCTTTGAACCTTTGTATATTATGTATTCCATCTTTACCTGTATGTTACCTATAATTGTTTTTTGTTATAGATAAGTTATACTAACTGTAGGAATACGAAATAAATTAAATAACTTAATCCGTTAACAAAAACGTAAGAGTGTAAAAAAAATATTTAATTTTTGTATGGTTTAACAAAGGAAGCCTAGTAAACTTTAAAACGGAGCAATTCGTTTGAAAGTTGTCATTACTTAGTGAAAAAGCTACGGTCTCCACTGACAAATCTATGGTAAATTTCATGCGTTCAAAGCACGTCCATTCGATTCGATTGTGCATCAGATATACAGAATACTGTTAAACAGTAAATTCAATTTTACGACTAAACGTAGATGAACTTATTTTAATGTAAGCAGTATGTATGTTTTCTATGTTAAGTGTTCATCTTTATTATATATATAATTCTTCTGTGAGTGTGTATGTCACTGAACTTCTCTCAAACGACTGGACCGATTTTGATGAAATTTTTTGTGTGTGTTCAAGGGGATCTGGGAATGGTTTAGATTCACAATTTTGTCCGCTGGACAATGTTTTTTTAATTAATTTTTAATTTATTAGTAGTTGTTGATTTTGGAATGTTTTACATTGGATCCGACAGACGGCGCTACCATCGCAGTGTCAAATTTTAAGTAATATTCGAATTTTAATTTTAGTCTGTCCCGACAGTTAGCGCTGCGATCAAATTAAAAAAAAGTTTTGTTATCATTGTGTTATTGTAGACCGTGTGCTGGATCAAATATTAAATTAAAAGGTACTGAGTGTTTTGAGAAGAGTTTTGAAGTGTGCCTATTAAACTTTACATTTTGCGAATTTAGTGCAGAATCGGAGTATATTTCTTATAATTTTTTTTATCAAATTTACACGTGCGTTATGCGGTTATGCGGATTATACAGTGGGTTATGCGGATGATATAGCTATTCTAATTTCGGGTACCTTTGAAAGCACCTTATGCGACCTCATGAGAAGGGCTTTCAAAGTGATTGAGAGATGGTGCAACAAGCACGAGCTTTCTGTCAACCCCTCAAAAACAGAGCTAATACTCTTCACAAACAGAAGAGTTCTTGGACCGTACAGACTTCCAAAACTCTTCAACACAGAACTCATACTAAAGAATGAAATCAAGTACCTAGGTGTGATTCTGGATAGTAAACTGCTCTGGAACAAACACCTAGAACACAAACTAAACAAAGCAACGATCGCCTTCTATCAATGCAAAAAGATGATGGGCGTGAAATGGGGCTTATCGCCGAAGATATATGGCTATACACTGCCATTATCAGGCCAATGCTGGTCTATGGAGCCCTAGTTTGGTGGCCAAGAACAGAGCTTCAAACGGCAATCACGAAACTTGGACGCTTCCAAAGGCTTGCCTTGTCCGCTGCTAGCGGTTGCATGAGAACTACACCAACTGCAGCAATGGAGATAGCCCTAGGAATCGTACCTCTGGACCTACACATACAGCAGGAGGCAGCACTAGCTGCCATCAGGCTTATGGTACTGGACCTGTGGGGAAAGAATCACTATAGTGCACACACAGCGATTCTGAACAAGGCAATAGAGTACCAACCTCTTATAGCTGCACCATGTGACAGAATCACTAATCAAATTATATTCAACAGGAACTATCACATACAATTGAGAGAAGAGGAACGTGATCAGTCTACCCTGAATGAGCTACGTATATACACAGATGGTTCAAAAACAGAGTGTGGCTCTGGCGCTGGTATATTCTCTCTTGATCTCAACATCAACATACACCTACCCCTAGGCACACAGAGCTCGATCTTTCAATGTGAATGTGTCGCCTTAACGGAGGCAGCCAGAGCCGTGCAGCAGTTAGGAGTTAATGACTTTTGCATTAAGCTCGTATCCGACAGTGCATCCGTGCTGATGGCGCTCGGAAACAAAAAGATAAACAGCAAACTAATACTGGAGTGTCATGAAGCACTGGAGGCTTTAACACTAACCAATAGGGTTACCTTGCAGTGGATAAAAGGACACAGTGGATCTCTCGGCATTGATGCTGCCGACGAACTTGCGAGAAGAGGCTCCGGAATGACGCCTGATGGCCCGTATCCGCTCCTTCCCTTGCCCTTCTCGCTGGTTCGAACGTGGATTATCCGGAAATCCGTCGAAATCCAAAATCAACGATGGTCGCATAGTTCAGACTGCAGGCAGTCCAAAATGGCTCTGCCAGCAGTGAACCCACAGCTGACTAAGCGACTTCTAAACTTAAACAGAACCGATCTCAAAACAATGATAGGAACAATTACTGGCCATTGTCTCCTTAATAAACATCTATTTGTCCTAGGCGCGACAGACAGCCCCATGTGCAGAGGCTGTTTCAGCGCAGAGGAATCAGTCACCCACGTAGTCCTGGAATGCGAGGCTGTGGCTAAACAACGTACGGAAATCCTCGGAACAGTGAGGTCGCTCCGAGAAGCCTGTGAAGTGCCCAGGAGACTTCTGTGCTGAGGAGGAAGGAGCTGGGCTGGCTTACGCAAAACGGACCAATTTCGAGTCTAGTTGCGGAAACTGAGCCCACCTACCTACCTACCTACATACCTACACGTGCGTTACTTAATAACTAACCTAACCTACAAATTTATTTGTGTACCATCGGCATCATTAATTTATGACTGTTTCGAGATTTAAGGGAAAATAAAATAGTATGCAAATAAAATTTAAATAATTGAATATAAATGAATAAAAAAATATATGAATAAAGTAAAAAAGCATAAAATGAAATATTCGATATTTTGAAATCTGTGTCGATAAAAAATCCATCCAAATAAAACTCAGTGTTTTACAATAAATCTTTTCAGTTTTTTACTTAAAATTTCATCTTTAATAATCAAAATGGTCCAGAATGTTTTAGCTTATTAAAAAAAGTTTGAAATTTTCAAATTAAAGACGTGTAGACAGGACAACGTCTGTCGGGTCCAGTAGTTATTTATAAAAGCTTACCAACGTTTGGCACACTGATCCATTGCTACCTAAGAAAAATTAAACACAAGAAAAAATACTTTGATTAATAAATTTTAAGAACTAAAGTAAAATTGATTTTAAAGTGTGATGGTAGCAACTATGGATGTCCAGGAATTTACCTTCTAAAAGTTTTTGTGATCAGCTATAATGTAATAAGTAAAAGGTAAATCTTCTGCTCGATACTATATCTTTCACAATGCATAAATATACAGACACACAAATTCGTGATTTTTATACGGCTTGACCTCTTGGCATTGGCACTACATTTACCATGGAGAGTGTTCAGAGTAATTCCTCCAGCCAAGTTTTATCATCAGACAAAATATCAAAATACCACTCGTATCAGCACGACATCCGTCGTTCCACAACTGAGTATTTTTTAAGCAGTTTTTGCCGCGCACCATTGATGTCAGTGGTATCACTTAAAATCAGATGAGCCTCCTGTAGGGTCGCCACCCGTTCTATTAAAAAAATGAAAGTCTAGGGTAACCACAAGAACTAACCCTCTTGAATTTTTAAAACAATTAATTAGACTTCATTTACTATAAAATATGATTCGAGACAAAAAAATGTCGATGCAACGCATACACTACGTAAAAGATTTGACATTTTTTATACATCAAAGCTAAAAACCATAAAAAGTAAGTAAAAGAAACCATATATACATTTTCCGGCGACTTCTCATGTAAAACAATGCCTTCATGATAAATCGACAGAGTAATGGAAAAATGTTACTGTCACGTGACGCGTATGGAGGTAGGTAAACGATCTTGTCATTAAGTGTATCTACCTTAAAAGTTGGTTAGAAGATATAAAAGCGATAGTAAGAAGCGAATGGAGAAAGACAGATTCAGATGGAAAAAGCTAGAGGAGGCCGAGTTCCAATCGACAGTACTGAAGGTAAATAACGAGTAAAAAAATTATAAAAATTAGTGTATTATAATTTTTTGACATGATTGGAAATAAGACGAGCTTTATTCTTATTATTAGACACGTTTCAAAGTTCATACAAGTATAAATATTTTTGAGGAACATTTTTGTGTCCTAACTGTTATATTTATCCTGTGCCCAAAGGCTTTGTGAATCGAACACGACCCGTCGGTAGATCCGTTGGGCGCCGGATTACAAGCCGATGAAAAATTCCAGTCCCGATAGAACCGGGCAAATTGAATATGAAGATAGTTTGTTAGAACCAGCGCTGATCATCGCGTTTTCCATATCAGCTTATTGTTTTAGTGTAGTCCAATCCGCTTGGAATTATACAGATAGAAATGCTGGACCCAAAAAAATCTTTGTATTATTTTTTCCATATATTTTTATTATATAGATGTATTTGAGAGGTCTTATAAATAATGCTGATAATTTGTACTTTTATATATAACTTAAAGAAATAACTGACTTATTACTAGTATTTTAAAAAGTTAACAAAGCTTCTGAAAACTATTAATTGATGAATAATATTCAAGCCATTCCATACTATAAACATTACAAATCAAATCAGTATTAACACTTAGTCAATAAGTCAAAAACATTTTTTTTTATATATATTTAGGTAACAGCAAAAGCTAAATGCATCTAAATTTACATTTACTGATAGTTCTCAAATCAAGGGCGTAGAACGGACGAGAAATGGCAATAAACTCACCGCCACTCTTAATCGCCAAATTTGTTATTTTACACAACGTTTGTAAGGAGCTGCAACCATTATACCATGTTCCATATGACATCTTAAGTAATTAATAAATAAAAAAAGTCGACGTCACTTTGTCGTCCGTCGTTTCACATTGAGCGTTTCTGAAGGCAGTTTTTGCACCACCACTATGTGGAACCAGCTGCCCACTGAAGTATTTCCGAACCCATTCGACTTAGGGTCAAGAAAATTACCAATTCTAAAAATGTGGGCCACGCACTCGCGAGGCTACCGGAAATGTGACTGTCCACGGGCGGCGTTATTACATAAAAAAATAGTTGTTTTTTCCAATACTTCGTATTTTACATGGACCTCTCTCATCTCCTGAACTTTGCATTTGTTAGTGTTTTTGCTTTTCCTCCATTTATCCACAAAAAATCTTCACAGTGTCGTCGACGCATCGCTTTTTTGGTCTTTCCACGTTTCTTTGCCAGGAGATACACTTAAGCGAGCTTCGGTGGTCTATCTTTTATGTCTACCTTGAAATATGACGTGTCCATTTCCATTTCAGCTGTAAGACGTGGGTTAGCACGTCGGTTTTCGCCCGGGAGGGAAACTGGTAATTATAACGACAAACGACAATTTTTTTTGTCCTTTCGTAGTAAATGCATTCGCTGTGAATTTCGGTGTTTTAATTTATTAAATTATATAAAGGTACTCTAACTAACTCATAATAAGTAAGTACTTCCAAAGTAGGAACAAGAAGAAAAGTAAAATAATAATCTATTAAACCGCCTTATGGCGTTCAAAAAATTAATTTTAATGAAAAAAGGCCTTCAAAAGTTCAAGCAACGAAGCCATTACGGTAGGCTTAAAGAAATAACGTAACATAAGCTTTTAAAAGCTAAGACCTAAAGGTTACGCGGCGATTGCGTAGGCTTTTAATAATTCGAAAGGGGTGAGGGCTGCACCCTCTACCCTTTGCTTTGCGAACAGTGTCAACACCTGTCTTCAAATGCTTAACAGACGGAAAGTAAGGTTATTTCCGTTAGTCAGAAAAATATTTTTTTGTCTTCGAAATCGAATAGGCAAAAATTTTCAAATTTTAATCGATGTTGGTGTCCTTTCACGCCCGAACCCAATAATTAATCCACAATCTCGAACGTGACATTCGATCAATCTCCTATCTGCATCCCAATAACCAAAACCTAAGAAGACAATCCATTCTTGGCGACGGATAGAATGCAATCTCTTCGCTTATATTTGATAATCAATATATACAAAATAAAGTGAGTAAAACCTTACAAATAATATTAAAATATACATGTTTATGTTTAAAACATATCAAATAGATTTTTAATTATTTTAAAATCTGGTGTAAGTTAAACCGTAAGATAGGATATTGGCACAGTTGAACTATCATTTTCATACAAAGGTTTATGCATATACACCGATCCGACCTACCATGGATAGCTTGATCGACGTATGTATGTTATTGGCACACTTTTATCAATATTTGGATTAAGATGTCTATCTCAGATAGTCAAATATGGATTGAGATAGGTTATTGGGTTTGGGCGTTAGAAACCAAGTCTGCATTTGATATGCGTTTTTCAAGGCAGTTTTTGCTGCGCACCACCACTTTGTGGAACCAGCTGCCCACTGAAGTCTTTCCGAAGCAATACGACTTAGGGTCCTTCAAGAAAAAAGCGTGCAAATTCTTAAAAGGCCGGCAACGCACTCGCGAGACCTCCGGCATCGAGAGTGTCCATGAGCGGCGGTCACTTACCATCAGGTGAGCTTCCTGCCCGTTTGCCCCTGTTCTATAAAAAAATGCATCCTTGGACTACACATTGTGCAAGGCGATTGACCATTTCCTTATCACTTACTTTCAGGCTTTTCAAATCTTGTAGCAATTACATTAGCTAAACCGCAACTGAGGCCTCGCCGAAATAAAATACATTTCAATCCTTCAAGCTTTAAAGTATTCGACTAAATTAAATCATTTGTATATACCGAAATAGGGCTAGCGTTCTTTAAGATGTTCTCGTTGAATCGTCAATCAATCGAAAATATATATATCGTCTGCATTTTAGAATATGGTAGATTATCCCAACCTTTTAATTAAATTTAAATTTCGTGTACCCTCCAGAGACGCCAGCCATCCCATCATGGCTTTTCTAAAATAGACGAAAATTTTAGTTAACATAACTGTTACAAAGAATTAAAATATCTATGTTAAAATAAAAATATAACTAGTATTTTTTTATACACTGTTTGTTTAAAAATAATCAAACAGACAGGTAGTTACAAAATTCTTTAAATTTATCAGCTCAATACCGATTATATCCATCTATACTCGCGAAGAATTCGGTGTATAAACAAGTATATAGTTAATCCGATTTATAGTAAATTTTCATTCACTCGAATCTCTTGGAATTTAGGTACATCAGTTGAAAACTGGGTTGCGCTTAATAAAATTGAGTTAGTCTAGCTTAAATCGTAGGTAATTCAGTGATTCAAAGCTGCATAAATGGATTCAAGGCTTTTATTCGCTTTCAAATCAGTTTTATGCTAATATACTCCGTATTGCCTACATTAAGAATTTATTTGCGATTTAACTTTTTCGAGTAATTTATACGACAAAATATCGGAATTCTGTTCATTGAAGAAATATCGGTTTATTTAATATTTCATACATAATATGTAATTAATTCAAAATGACTGAAATGTACAATTTTTAAAATAAATAAGAATATTAGCGAAAGTAAAGTGTAAAATAAATGTAAAGTTATCATGTGTACAAATTACCAATATGTAAACCAATATGAATATAAATAAACTAAGAAAATATATAATTAAAATAAAGAAAACTAGGACATGTGAAATGTTAAGTAAATAAATGTATAAAACTGCTATGTAAAAAACATTATGTATAAAAAAAATGTAAATAAATGAATTAATGAACAAATAAATAAAGCAAGACAAGGTCCCTGATAAGCAAAAGTCAGGGGTGGGTTCGCAGCTCCATAAAAAAAAATATAAAAAAAATATTTCATACATTAGCAGAAACATAATTTGTTAAAATTACAGAACTACTAACTAATGTGCGTAATTACACTACGTAACACTACGTAAACGAAAACATCGTTGAATTACCGATGAGTATTTTACCCAAAAATGTGAACTGGGTACCAAACACTGTTCAACTACTTAACTACAAAATTAAAATATGTAGAAGGGTTCATAATCTGGATATAATGAAGAGACTCGGTCTTCGGGTACCAAGACTAAACTTTTGGATGTACCGCGCGCATACCAACTTGGTTAGCGAAGGGCCATTCCCGCGAGCAATACAAATTATAAACAGAATTTCTATCGAGAAAGACGTATTTGTTTGTACACTGGCTGAGTTCACAAGAGTTGCTTGCTATATTGTTAATTATATGATTAAAGTATATAAGAATATTTTTAATGTTTTACATGTATAACCGATGTGGGTAATAATGTGTCGTTCAATAAAATAAAATAAAAATAATAAAATACGTTTATTTTGAATCATAAGATCATCAATGTATCACTTCCACGTCATTAAATTTGAACCTGTAGGACCATCGGCAAAGAAGAGAGAGGGACCGAGAGAAAAAGCCGGTGTAAAAAACTCTCGGTGCTCTTTTAAAAAAGCAAATCGTCAAACAATATTTATTTTAAAATAAATATAGCAAATTAATTAGAAGTAGCCTGCCCAGCACTAGTCCCAGGCCCTTTTATCAACTAGATAATCGCTAACTGTATAATAAGGATTTTTATACAGCTTTTCTTTTATACAGTTCTTAAATTTATTAAAAGGCACAGATAAAAGAGCCTCTGGGATTTCATTAAAGCAGAGTATGCCTTTTCACAAAAAGGAATTACAATCGATTGAGTAATAACTGTAAAGATAGAATAATAATGTGGAATAAAGAAATAAAATAAAACTATCACATCTCGATAAAGCGTAATGCAATTAGAGAAATATCGACGATCCGTCCATGAACCTGTGCTATTAATGTATATTTAAGGTGACGTAGTGGAAATAAATGTGACAACACACGTTTTACAAAACATGATTGAAGTTCAAATGGCCAACATTTGGAATTGGAATTGGATTTGGAAGTGTAAATAATCACATGGGAATTATAAATTTGCGTAGTTTAATTGTCGGTCTAGATGATACGTAACACTCGTGTGTAAAGGACATGGTCTATAAATAAAAATAAATCAGTGGTGCTACAATCTTTTTAGGTCAGATTTTTGTATCCGTTACATGATTTACCAATCTAAAAGGCAGATCAGGATCGTGGAATTCCGCGATAGGCCGCGGAATATCATCAAGCCTATAGTATTAATATAGATAAACTCGGGTGCCCATCTGTACACATACAGACTTGGCATTGCGGAGAGTTGTGGAGTCTCTCTGCATCTTCTACCGCACTTACCATGTAGTTCAGTGGAGTTTTTCGGTCTAATACCTGCAGCTATATTTCATCATCGGACGTTCAGGCAGAATACAAAATACCACCCGTATCACCTCGACGTCCGTCGTTCCATAACTGAAAAGACGGCTGCCGGAACCAGCTGCCCCAAGTCGACTCAAGGCAACACACATGCGAGCCTTCTCGCAATGCGAGTCTGTATGTGTAATGTATCATTTAATGACATGTGAGACTCCTTCATGTTAAACTCCTATTACATAAAAATGAAATCTCCCATTGGCCACTTACAAAACACTCGCAACATCGAATTGTTTAAATAAATTCATTTAAATTACTTTTATTTAAATCTAGTACTCTGTGATGTGGGGTCACTCTGCATCTTCTACTGCATTTACCATGGAGAGTGTTCAGAGGAGTTGTTTGGATTAATACCTGCAGCTGAGTTTCATCATCGGACGTCGAGGCAGAAAAGAAATTCCACCCGTATCACCTCGACGTCCGCCGTTCCACAACTGCGCGATTTTCAAGGCAGTTTTTGCCGCGCACCACCACTTTGTAGAACCAGCTGCCCACTGAAGTATTTCCGAACCAATTCGACTTAGGGTCCTTCAAGAAAAGAGCGTACAAATTCTTAAAAGGCCGGCAACGCACTCGTGAGCCCTCTAGCATCGAGAGTGTCCATGGGCGGCGGTATCACTTAACATCAGGTGAGACTCCTGCCCGTTTGCCCCCTATTATATAAAAAAAAATACTCTCATAAAACCAGACAATGAAATCATATCAGTAATAAATTGCAGCCACGAATGTCAATATTGCCACGACTTTAAACATTTTATACGTTTTCGTACTAAAGAGAGCGACTTTGCATCAATTCAAGACGCAACTCGTTGGAATAAGCAGATTACAGATGTAATTTCCTCTATACTGAGTGCCAAGTATCACGATCGTCACGATTAATGAGAAAATTCATATAAACGAGGGTTCTCACGTTAATGGTATTTTTAATTATCGTTTAAGTAAAAGGAGTTTTATTACCATGCTATGAATGTAAAAGAAAAATAACTTTATTAATTTAGGTAACACTTATGAACGTCAATAGAAAAGATGTAAAATTGATTTTAAATTTGCTGCCAGTCCGCAAGTCAAGGGCGTAGAGCGGGCAATAGGAACTGGCATGATACTATCCGACACTCTTTTTAATCGCCACGTCTTCTTTATACAAGTTGTTTGAACTGGAGCAAATCAATTCCAAGGATTAGGATCATTTAAACAATCGTCAAATATTCATCAATTTTCGTCAAAAAATTGATTAATTTACGTTTAACTAGAGTTTTAAATTTATTCAGTGATAATCCTCTAATTATAATAAGATTGTTTAAAAAGATATAAAATAATATGATGTATCGTGTCGCGTATCATAGCATACTAGACTGCAGAACACCTGTTGATCAATCACAAACGGTGTATTCTGTCTTACGTTTTCAATTTCCTGTAATTTAATTTGTGTGCATTTTAATATAAAGGTTTCATTACAGTCTCTATTAAAGGGAAGGCACTCTGTTTTTATGTTCTACTTTCTCACTCACTGTTTAGCCCTTGAGACTTTCATCCACTTACCCAAATTCGTTGATTGGAAAGGTTTTGTCGTCTCTCTTCTCTTCTTCTCTTTCTTCTTCTTGAGATCTTCTCACAGGATCTACGGACGGTCAAGAAGTTGAATAGCCACGCATTCACGTGATGATGGGACCTTTGTCTATCCCTAATAATCTTTTTCATTATTGTGGTGATGTCAAGTAAGGTCCGGATGGAGGTAATTGCGAAAGTACTGTTGGAAACCAGGAAGGTATTGTTCCTCTTAGGACTTTGTTTTGTAATCGTTAGATTATTTGGATTTATGTCTTACTGGTCCACAGCTCGCAACCATAAGTCAGCCATCAGGACTTGTTTATAGATTTATTTTGTACATATTATGTGGAAAGCTTATAATTTTATTTAATATCGTTTATGATAGCCTAAATTTAACAAACAAACATAAGGTATGTTTTACAAAATTCTTGATTTATATAATAATACAAATATATAAAAATATTATTAAAACAAATTTAAAAAGTTGGGCTTTGGTTGCAGTGTACCTTTAACGCTGGCAGCATTTCATCTGAGTATTGATTGCTCTGGTGTGTAGCCATGGGGTCATCGGTACTATCTACCAACTAAAATCTTTAATTAGCGCCTTTGCACTTAAACCCCACGGCCCAAGAATCTTTTAATTTAACGTGGAATGCCTTTCCAGCAACACAATTTACTGCAACCAAGATCCAATTCGCGCTTCTTTTTACCAAGGGCCTATATCTATGACACTATTTCTATTAAAATAAATTGTAAATTTAGGAATAGAGAATTTGTTTGCTGAAAACATATGTAACAATATTATTAACATCTTAGGGATCGAGATACTTGCATTGTAATATACAGATTATTTACCGTTATTGCTAAGATGTTTTTTTAATAATTTTCCGTAAAATCCGTAAAAGCATTATTCCAATTTCAAAACGCCTCTTCCATAGTTACTGAGACATTTATTAAAACATCTTTAACTTAAAATACATTAAACGTCACTATTAATTAAGTAGCAACGATATCAAAGCAAGCACTTGCTTTGAGGTCCCCGTAAGCCTGCGTCGAAGCCTTAATTAGTGTTAATCTTAAGATAATAAGCCACGTGTTCCACTAATTGGTGTAAATTAAAAAAAGGCGGCAATTGGGGTTTCAACATAATGAGCAAAAGAATTCATTACTATTCGTAAACTCTTTTATGATACGGAAATAAGAAATCGGCCAGGAATTTTTATGGATTTTAAGTACATTTTGTATATAAATAATTATTGCTATAGCATTTAAAATATAGTGGAAGGGCCAGGGAAAGAGAAAGAGACTCGCACTCTTTCACAGTGGGCTGACAAGCTGAACGATTTGGTGAAGAACATTGGGAGAAAAATGCCCAAGATAGACAGACATGGAGCCAATTGGAGGAGGCAGTAGACATAAGTCCTTGGACAAAATATATTATTTATTTATTTTAAGTTTATGTTTATTTTGTAACTATTCAAGGAATAAATTAGAACTATTTATTAATATTAATTATAGCATTTGAAATACGTATCATTACGTCAGTTTACTTTCATTGTAATATTTTATTATCTTTAAAGGAATTCGGAGCTTAATAAAAAATTCCAACTAACTACGTTCTCATAATAGTTTATTCAGACCGTTTATCATGACTTCTATCAAATTGCACTTAGCAAAAGAAGTCAATTAAAAAACCCAGTATTTAGTGTCAAAAAATGTCAAAAAATCAGGGAGTTCTTTTCACACAAAAAATAATTCGTTTTATCGGGTAACTAACATAAAAACTTGTTACTTAATGTACAATAACAAAATAGTTCTGACCAATTATTTTCCAAGTGCGGAGCTGTGCGTTGGTGCCCTTGGTTTACTTCTTAACCAGCTTATTATATAGGCTTCATCGATAAATGCCTTGCTTCTCGAGTCACACATGCAAGCCCTTCGGCGTTGCAGGATCGTCTGTTAACACGTAACCCAGAGGCTCAGGACAGGGACTATAAGAACCTGAAGACTTGCGTTTTTAAGGCAATTTTTGGCGCGGACCACCACTATGCTGAAACAGCTGCCCACTTAAGTATTTCCAAATCAATTCGACTTAGGGTCGTTCAATAAGGCACACATATACTTATGAGGCCTTCTGACAATGTGAGAGTGGATATTACTTAACATCAGGTAAGGCTCCGCCCGTTTACCTCCTATTACATAAAAAAAGAAGAAGAGAAAGAGATAAACGCTTTATTAAACCAAACACATTAGCATTATAATGACTAAGGTTTATAGCCAGTCACAACCTACAATCGATATTCTTACGTTGTACGTTATATAAAACGTAAGAATATCGATTGATGCAATCTATTTGATATTTGAAGGTATCTTGTTATATTGTGTGAACTGAGATGAAACAAAGGCTATATAGATGGAGGTGATGTTCCGGAAGCAACGCTTGCATCGTAGCGATTTCCACGTCTGCAATTTGTTATAACAAGCGGATCATTTCAAGCTTATCTCGTTTTGTTTCACGTATAAATAACTTGGTGATATTTATGTTTAAAATATTTATTTATTTATAACATTTACATCTGCAAGGGCAGTGTTGGCCTAGAGGTTCCAGCGTGCGACTCTCATACCTGAGGTCGTAGATTCAATCCCCGGCTGTGCACCAATGGACTTTCTTTCTATGCTCGCATTTAACATTTGCTCTAACGATGAAGGAAAACATCGTGAAGAAACCGACATGTCTTAGACCCATAAAGTCGACGACGTGTGTCAGGCACTGGAGTTTGATCACCTACTTGCCTATTTGATTAAAAATTGATCATGAAATTCAGAAATCTGAGTCCAAGACCTAAAGAGGTTGTAGTGCCACTTATTATTATTATTACATTTACATCCTACAAGCATATTAAAATCAAAACAGATTCATATATAAATAATATATGTATATTAAACCATGGCGGATCGTGAATTTGTAGGGCTCTGGGTTATTACGGGAAAGTCCCCTGTAACGAGAAAACGTACACCGACACCAACGGGAATTCCCGGGTCCATTCGATAGACACCCATGGGTTGATTGATCTCAGGGATTTTACAATTGTTTTTTTTTTTTAATTTCAAATATTTATTTAAATCAAAACATCGTCTTTTGTTTTCAGTGGGGACTCTTTGTATCGATTGACAAATATGAATGTAATTTCGGTTAAATGGAATGACAAACGTCACGGTCTGACAATCCACAATCTCAGACTGTTTTCTATCTGAGATTGTGAATGCATTATTAGGTACGGGCGTTAATGTCCGTGGCGCTGATTTTTCAACTGGCGTATAAAAACTCAACAAAGTTGGACGAACAACGGATGAGTTTAAATGTATTATAGTTAAAAAATCTTGTAGCAAGAAACGTGGTAGCACATACTGTTGAAATTCAAAAACGCGCTTATAAAGTTCAAATGTAAATAATACAGAGAATACAAAAATAGGGCCTTCGGGTACAACTACACTGGCGCTAAGTAAAGATTTAAGTTGGCGCTTGGTAGATTGTACCAGTGACGTCAGAGCTGGTGCTTCCCTCGCTCAACGAATAAGTATCGCAATACAGCGAGGAAATGCTCCCAGCGTTAAAGGTACACTGCCGCAGGAACCAAACTAGATTTAATTATTTATTATTATTACTATGTAGGTCAAGAGAATTGTAATTACTGTAAATTTGATTGTTATGTCTAGTTTTTATTTAAAGCAATAAAAATCATTTCATTAATTATTGAATATATGGACAAGTTTCAAACGTCTTTATATTTTTGTTAAAGCGGGCTTTATAAAACGTAGAAAATTCACAGGAAAAACACGAAAATCGAGATATTGTTTACTTCCATTTGCATGTTACTGACATAGTCGTGGGTTCAAAAATAAACCATTGTTTTTGTACATGTACTATTGAATTTACATGGAAACAATGTTGTTTTGAAACTATACAATATGATATTAAAACTAGTACCTATTTACTAAGGCTATCAAATAATGATAGTATTTATAATAAGTACGGGACGTCTGTACCAAGAGACCTAAGGTATCAGACGGAGCCCTATGGGAAAGATTAAAGATTCAAGGTCATGGGATTTGGGCTGACTCACCACGATTATTATACTTAAGGTAGTCGTCGCATCTTTGAGAGAAAGCGAGTAATGGATAATGCAGCAATATCAACAATAATTTTAATAATTAATCCTATTCACTCATACACAATGTTATTCTTGTTAGCTGGCATCGCACAGATTCAAGTATTGAAATTTACAACAACCATATGAGCCGTCTCAGCACTTGGTCAATGTTCAAATGAAATGTGAACAGATATTATAATGATCTTATATAATTTTGCTCACTGTGATCACACAGAACAGGTAGCCAATGATTACATGACGAAAAACCCATGGTTTATTCTCGAAACATGTTTCGAGTAAGTACAATAGGTGGACATTCCCTTTATCATTAAAGGAATGTATCTATTTTCATTAAATACGACAAAATACCCTACTAATCCTATTAAAACTTTATATATTTAAATTTCGAATGTATATCGAGAAAGGTTTAAATTTTAACGAGTGTCGCCATAACACGATACGCTTTGTGTAGGTTGCCTTTGTTAAAAATCGTTAAAGGCCGTGGAAAATGGCAAAAGCTTTTTAAATTGATAATTTTTAATCTGGAATTTCATTCCATAATCGGGTGATTTTAATCACCCGATTATGGAATTCTTCATGTTTTTCATTGATAATTGACGGCTATGGCATACATACCCGTTCTAATTTAGATTTGCGAAACAAGATCTGTTACAGGTGGAAGACGTAGATCACTCTAACGCGGTTTCCACGGATTCGACTTTCAGTCGAAAAAAATTAAATAATATTTTGTAGTGAATGTAATTGTTGAAGTACGTATTAATGTTGAGCAGTGTTGGTCTAATAGTTTCATTGAGCGACTCATCAGTTCGATCCACGGTTGTGAACTAATGAACTTTCTGTCAACGCATTACAAAATCGCGCGTATGGTGAAGGAAAACATCGTCAGTAAACCGGATTTAGATCCAAAAAAGCGACGTTTTTTCGATTAAAATATTCACGGAACATATCCAGAAATCTGAGGCACAGACCTCAAAAGTTGTAGCACCATTGCTATGGTATAATAAAATGTTTTTTAGAATGAATATATAACACGCTTTCCACTAGAAACAAATGTCACAAAAATAATACCAACCATTGTCTCTGATGAATGTCTTTGATTCTGATTACTTGATACTGAGGTTTATCACGCCTTCCTTAATAGCAGATGAACCATTTAGTGGGTTACTAATAACCCACCAAAACTAATTTCCACGTATCGAATTTTATTGTGTCATTCAATGTCGATACCGATTTATCCATCAAAAAAGAGGTTTTGGATATCAAACGACAAAATGGTTTAATTCGCATGTCATATGAAAACTCGAATTAAATGCAGGACTTTATAAATTTAAAAACTCATTCGTTTAAAGGCTTTAGCTTAATTATAATCAGCAAAGTTCGTTAGTAGGCGCGCTCTTTCTATCCAATTAACCCACGTGGATTTATTCGGAGCTAAGTAAATAATACGAGAAATCCGATGGAAATCATTTACGCCTTTTACATATTTTTAACGAAATGTATGTTTGTTAGAACGGTTAGTGGGTTAATGGTGGATTTCAATGCATGGTCATGGACAAATTACGGTAAAGCACCAATAGACAAATAAATACATTTCACACGTTCGGCGTAGGAAACACCAGAACAAACTCAGAATCATTTTCCAGAATTACGCTCAAGCGCAGGTTACTGTACTGATGTTTAAAAGATGCTCAGACTGCGACAAATCCACAAATCGTCACTCAAACTGTCAACTCAAGAAAATTGAAATATTCAGGGTGTAATGTTAGTTGTCATTGTCATAAGTAATTTTTTTCCTATTTCTTGACTATATATAACTAACCTGAAAAGCACCCATGGCATAGAATCGCAAACATGCTCATATTTGAAATTTTGCATTTGTCTTTGTATTAAAAAAATCAGTGGCGCTACAACCCTTTAGTTCTTGGCCTCAGATTTCTGAATCTGTTTCATAATCATTTTTAAATCTAAAAGGCAAGTAGGTGATCAGCCTGCCTGATACACGTCGTCCACTTTTTTGGGTCTAAAACATGTCGGTTTCCTCACGATGCTTTCCTTCACCGTTCGAGCAAATGTTAAATGATAATAAACAAAAGGCGACTGCAGCGCCATTTGCCGGGCTGATTTGTGAAGCTAAACCATCCAGGGCTCCTAAACCCATACAAAAATCACATGTACAGTAGAATTATATTTACATGTAAGCTATCCTATTTTGTACATTTTTGTCATCCGGGCACGTAATTTATAAATGTATAATACGATATATAATGAGAAATATAATATAGTTTAATTAATTATTATTCATTTAATTATAATGCCTTATATACATGTGAAATTTGTATCATTAATGCATTTCAAGTTTAGTTTAAGGTGGATTTTCGATTTATTATTTATTCAGAAGTCATAACCTAGTTTGAATATTTTCTTGCATTCACATTTCTATAATTCAGAAACCTGTATTCAATCCAGCATTAGGTTGAAAATATTTGGAATTGAAATGGCTTAAACTAATTTAGTAAAAGCCTTTTTGTAAAATCTTATGAACCAGTGAAGTTCGGTAATATTAAAACATTAGATATGTAATCGAATTCTAAAGGACCAATATTTTTTGAAGTTTTAAAAAATCATTATGTTGAATCAATTTTAGCATTTAATCATCGTTTGGAATACATGAATGAGTTCTTATGTCAAAATCAGATTTCTAATATTTAAAATATATTAAAAAAAAATGTTTAGTATGGATCATAAGATAGACAGGTGCGACTTATTCCACGTCATTAAATATGAACCTGTAGGCATCCCTGCTCATCGGCAAAGAAGACAGGGAGTGCAGGCCGAGAGAAAAAGCCGCGGCAAAAAAACTCTCGGTACTCTTTTAAAAAAGCAAATCATCAAACAATATTTATTTTAAATCAAATATAGCAAATTTATTAGCAGTAATACCAATATTAATTTAATTGTTCATTATTGTTTGGCCCTTCTCGCTTATTAATTTACATGAAAAGTACAGACTACGCCAGCCTGCGACCTTGGATTGTAGCTGGCCGTTTTTTTCCAAAGTACAAAACTACTGTTGACGCCATGTAAGTTCTTTTTTTCTTACCACACGCATTCCCTAAACACTACTCGGTCTCTCTTGCCATACCTAATTGTACCATTCTTCATGCTTTCGCGATGCAGAAAAGACGACTTGAAAACCAGCGCAACGTCACACTTCTCGTTAGAGACTATCGTTTCCATATGTCTACGCCGCATTCCACTTTCCCCTAGGTTTACTTTGGTTTTTACAACTATCAACCATCAAAAATCACCGCAACATATACTTAACGTATTGATGAACTGAAAGTACGCATTGATATTTGTTTTCAGCATCGACATTTAATTAAACGCAATCGGCATTCAGAATATCTAAAATTGCAGTCCTAACTATAGTACAGTGTAAATATTTGGACTGAATATACGGCGAGTTTCAAATTGTTTGGCTTGACGCTATGAAAATTGTGAATGCGAAATTCGGCAAATAAGTTGAACGTTGTCTGCGACGCGCTAGTTTACCGCAGACGTGAACAGACAACTTCCTGCTATGAAACCTAAAATCCGTATTTTATCGAGTTTTAAAACGCTCCAATGCGTTGTAGCGTGACGAACTTTAAAGTTGTCTGAAGTATTGATTACTGTACGGTTTACAAAATAAGTAACAGCTGTAGTTAACTATACAGTTGTGAGTGTAGTGAGATGTGTCACTCAGTGCAACAAGAGCGTAGCAGTGGTGAAACGGGTCCCAATAGCCCATGAAGTAATATATATGTATTTGTGTATGTGGATATATATGTATATGGATTTTTTTCTTTCTTTTCTTTCTTAATGTTTTTTCTAATGTATGTAAATATATGTAAAATAAGGTTAAATTGTGAAATTTATTAATTATTTGTCCTACTACTAAGTCCTAGGTTTGTGTTGAAATTACGATTCTAAAGAAGTTTCTCTATCTATCTCATTTTCTCCAACGTTAAATCTTATGAATTGATATTTCTGTCTCTTTTTACTGTCGGTTTTCCGTTGCATCCGGATTAAAATCACAACGATTCTAAAGAAGTTTCACTTCAAAAACAAAAAACCTATTCCTTTTAATTTTTTTTAACAAAAGAAATTACACTATTATACTAGGAAACTTTACTTCGTTAACTCAAATAGTTACATTTACTTCGTGAGAAAATTTAGAGTATTTATTTTTTTCTCTGTACTAAGTCATATCTATTTCCTAATTATTTTTCAAGAACAGCAGGTGAAAGACTCCTCCACCGATCTTCAGGTCCTGTCTTGGTAAAAAGGAACTTGAAACTTATTTATGTTATAATTATTATTTACTAGTGACCCGCCCCAGCTTCGCACGGGTGCAATGCTGATGAAAAGCAGGTATTGTTATTTCCGTCGCTGGAAAGCTCCGATAATTTACGCGACATATACCATATAGACATATACCATCAAGGACTTTTCTGTAGACCTTTTCAATGTGTACAATACTAAGTACATTATTTTGATAAAACTCGTAGGGTTCAGCCTGCGTTTGCAATTAAAGCGGAAAAAATGTAATTATTTACCACATCACATTAGAAACCTCAAAAATACCAGTACTTCTCCACTATTTAATGGATTTTATTATACATATAAATGTATATCACTCAATCAATATCACTCTATCTATTAAAAAAAATGCATCAAAATCCGTTGCGTAGTTTCAAAGATTTAAGCATACAAAGGGACATAGAGACAGAGAAAGCGACTTTGTTTTATACTATGTAGTGATATTCTGTTTTGATAAAATGTATTGTCAATGAACTTAAATTAATGAGAGTGAGGGACGTAATAAATCGTATTTTCATTTTTCGTTCTTGTAGAAAAATGGACGTTTCACGCGACTGTCAACATGCGATCGAATCATTTATAACACTATTTGGATTAATGTCCTGTTATATTATTAATTTTGGTCGGTACGTTTATACCGAAATCAATCGATCAATGGCATTAAGCAGTTATGAATATATGATGGGGTCGCATTACGCTGTTGCTTGACTTAATTTATAATAATAATTATTAATAAGTTATTAACAAATGTTACAGTGCTACTTCGCATATTCTAAAAAAAATTGTCTTGAAAGGAATTTTACCTTTAACATTATTAGTCATATAAATTAGTCAATTATTATATTAATTGTATTATACATATTATCAATGGTATGGGCGAAGGCCTCCTCAAACCCTTTTCATGGCTCTATCTTTGCCAATAGTCTGCCAGTCTTTTCCTGCTATCTACTCTACCAACCCACGGTCTGTTTGACTAGCTTAAGTTTCTTTTCCTGGTGGTCCGTTCCATTATGTTGTCTTTATTATCCACCTGTCATCAATTTTGTTACATGACCAGCCTAATGCCGTTTAATCTAGAGCTTCCTAGCATCTAGTTTTACATATATATAGATTTTTTATTCTAAAATATATGAAAGATACATATTGTATTATATGAAGTGAAGCAATGTTTACATGGTAACACTGTTCAGTATAGCAAAATCTAAACGCGCAACAAACAAAGCGCTCCAAACAAACTTATCCCTCGCAAAGTATTCCCTCAAAAGAATTTTCATCTTCATAAAATGGTAAGCCACCGCATTGTACACATTATTAGCATCACAAAAGTATCGCTATCATTGCAGAAATTCAAAAGCAAATGATTTCGGACCATGAATAATGGAGCCACGGCTTAGCGTCAATGAGATCACGCGCGGGCGCTCCCATATTGGATTATTTCGAATAAATGACAAAAATTGTTACGATAAACCGAAATCCGACGTCCATTCGCAACAGTAAATCACCTTTTAGACGCCATTCCCGTTTACCTCATCTTTAATTCCTATCAGGGAATGCTTTTATCACGTATATTCGTTTGTTGCCACCTGTTGAATTCTGGATACACATTTAGGTATTTAAATTTAAGAATAATTAAGATTGAGAGTACTACCGATATGTGTTTAAAGGAACTGAATCTTTTTAACTAAAGTATTGTCTATTTCCGTCAAATTGATCTTGTATGTCTGTGATGAAGATAAAAACTTTAGGTAAAATGATGCAATGGAACTGATTTCTTTTTATAAATAAAAGAGAAAAAGCTGACTTTACATCGTCACGCCGAAGGTTGCAGTGCAACGAACAATACTTCATAACTTAGTCTAAATAATATAACCGAATATTAAAAATATATTTAACCGACTTAAAAAAGAAAGAGATGAGTTAGAATTTGACTTGTGTATTTTAATAATGTTAGACTAGACTTGGTATTAAAATTTACAAAAATATTGATGTGTCTGTGTGTATTATGTGGAGCTCTAAATAACTTAGATTAGCGTAAAATACGTTACGACATTTTACATAACTGTCGTATACGCAATCTTGCATTCATGTATATTTTATTGGTGCCTAGAATACAATAGTAAGCAGCTATACTAATATTCCTATTACCAAATAAAAACTATTCTTAATTTAGCAGCACTAGTATATTTAAGGGCACAGTCCACAAACATTCAAATCGAACAACAATATTGGGTTAACAGATACGGCTTGCAAGTGAATACCTTCGTCACAATCAATTCTTTACCATTGTCCGTCAGTTTAATATAGAAATAGATAAAGGTAATTACGGGAAAAAGATTTTGCATGGCCCACGGCAGCGCAGGTAAACATCGCCCCGCATTTTCGCTCTCTTGTAATTGAATAACGACCCCGCGCCGGATGCTCGGAAAAATAATTCTATTATCTTACGATCTCCATCCGCCCCCTTTTCCTTTCAATAAATACTCGTGGTTTATTTTAGAATTGTATGATATTTTAAAGTTGGAATAAATTTTTCATAAAAGTTCCAATTTTGAAAATCCACTTTAATTTTTTAGGCATCTAAATAGATAACATGAAAAAGGAAATCGTACGCCTTTATTTGATAAAGGCTCACGTATGGCAGGGAATAAGCGAACATATGACTTGGTTAAGCGACATAGATTAAAAGCGCTTCTTTATATGACCAATGGCCCATTACTTACTAAAAAAACATCATAAGGAGCAAAACAATAGAAAAATGGAAAAGATACAACATGTTTTATGCCGGACACAAACACTGCACTTAAAATAATAAAAAAGTAAAAAGCCTACTGCACGAATTTTAAATGATGACAGATCACAGACCTCCTGCACAATACCTACACCGATTTAGCTTCGGGTCAATTCAACATGCTGCTTCAATAAAAACTCTGAATAAACATTGCTGCGCATTCTGCTAGACTGTGCCGCGTATGGGGCATCCAGGTGTGAACTAGAGCACACATAAACGTGGCTCTGCCAAAAGGTTCATTGCCCAATGACATCCCGAAGACATCTTACCAAGATCATCACCATCTTAACAAGATACCTAAAGAATCTTTACGAACGGATAGTTCAGCAATGTCATATGAGAAATAAAAATGCAACAGTTTTGCAGCCTACGGCGACACCAGCTGATTGAAACATATATAAAATGTCCCTAAATAAAGTCTCTTCCACGTTAAGGAAGAGTAAATTTAAAAAAAATAGATATCATGTCTGGTTATAGTTATAATATGAACCGGCTAGACAAGTATTGTTAATAACCAGCCGAAGATTTTTTGAAATGAAGAACAAAAGACAATACCGAAAATTCTAGCTGAAATTAAAAAGTTAATTTAACATAGAAACGGAATAGTCTGCGCCTACAATAAGGTTACCTACTTAGGGAAGTCGTTTAATTGTTATACGAAAAAGCTTTATTTCTAAATAAAAAAGTTAAATTGAACCCAGTATACATTGCTTATAAACAAATTCTTGTCTTGGAAAAATGCTTTTCAAAAATTGGTCTAAAGAAATTCTCATCTAATTATGAACCTTACATTGCGTATATTTTTTATAATTTAATCTTTTATTATGAAAACTGAGGCTTGGGTTTCGCTGACTGAAATAAAATTGCTACCAATTAGGGAAAACAAGGTAGCTGTGCCTTCGGATTAATAACCTTAATTAACGACTCAAGGGATGTGCTTAGAGACTGTTATCACAGTTTTTTCTGGAAATAGGTATATCAGTGGATTAACTTTATTTTTTACTTACAACTTAAATTTTTTTACGAGGTCCTTTTAAGAGAGCTAGGCAAGTAGGTTACTTGCCTAGCGGATAGATCCTGTGTCTGACACATTCTGCCGATTTTTGGGATTGAGGCAATTCGGTTTTCTCACGTTGTTTATACCGTTTGGGCGAATGTATGTGATTTCAAAGAATGCTTTTTTATAAACCAATTTGACTTAGGGTCCTTCAAGTTTAAAAATTAAAAGGCCGGCAACGCACTCGCGAGTCTTTTGGCAGTAACAGTGTCCATCTCGATAATACTTAACATCAGGGTTAATAAAACCAGTTCAATAAAAAAAATATTATACACGGCGAAATGTATAATTATATAAATTAATATTTCAATCAGCTTGTATCACACTATTAGATATTATTACTTAAAACCAACATACAACATATTCGTTAGCACATAGTCACACAGGAGAATGAGCTCGATGCCATGAATGGGATGGCTCACATCTTTTCGTGTACATTGCCTCCGTCAATCGCAATAACACGGACGTCATTGCTAACTGCTACTGTAACAGGTGAATAGCAATAATCACTGCTACATCACTAGTCTCAACTTAGGATCCCTTAGGGATCATTAAAAGCGTCGTAAGCTGTTACGATGTCAGTAAACTGAAATCCTCCTATTCTCCTATTATTCTATTTTAGGGAGGTATTTACACATTTTTATGATCTGGTGCGTATAAACCGTGTTAGTTTTCCTTTCAGTTCCGGTTTCGTTGATTTGAAGTAGCTCGGTTTACGAGTTCCTACTGTTGTTGAAGCCTGCAAAGGTCAAAATTCAAAATCATTTATTCACTTAGGTTACACATTGTACACTTATGAACGTCAACCTAAATATTAAATGCTTCTAATTTTACATTGACTTGTAGTTCTCAAATCAAGGGTGTAGAACGGGTGGCAAGAACTGGCAATAAACTCTCAGGCGCTCTTTTTAGTTTTACACTGGGATTGTAAGGAGCTGCAACCATTACACCATGTTCATGACATGTTTCTTGGATTATGAATAATTAATGAGTTTAAACTTTCGTTCTATCTACGATTCTACCAACCTTGTGTTGGTCTTAATGGGACTCAATCCTGAGGTCGTAGGATCAAATCCCGGTTCACAAATAAATATTTCTTTTATGTCTATAACTTGCTGTTCTAGTAAAATTTAACAGAGGAAAGAAACCGGATTTTTTATAACAAAAATGAAAGATATTTGAGATTAGGTTTTAGGAATAAAATATTTCAAATCAGTACATTTAATTTTATTACTCATAAAGTACTGTTGAAATCAACACTTAAAGATGTAAAATATGCCCTGGGACAATTCTATTATCTGATAAAGGTTTTGTCTGTAATACAGTGATTACAGCGGTTAGAAGTCGACCTTAAGAGAACCGAATGGGCGGTATATCGAAAAGCCATTGATGTAATTTGAGGTCCACCGAACATTGTCGCTAGGCGATTCAATCGCGAAACCACATCCTATCTGAGTAGGGTTACCAGGTGGGAAGTAATATATTATCGTGGGTCAAATGCTTAGGAAAAACATTTATATTTAAACAATATGAATGTTTTTCCTAAGCTCACTCGTCCCCTATATATAGTAATTTCTGGTGGTGTCTAGTGGCTTGTTTTGATGCAGTAATACTATATCTACAAGTAATTTATTGGTTATGATTGAATCGTGATGTCTTTAGACGCAATTGTTGAATGTAGTACTTATTTAGTAATATTTTTAGCTATCATTCCAGTTGCGCCTGTCGGTATGACATTCGTTTGTTGTTCGTTTATTATTTAATTATATTATATTGTTATAAAAGTTAATATGTATACGTTTTAGCAGGAAAAGAGCAGAATTGTGAGAAATCAGTCGTAATGTCTGGTAAATTAGAAATCAAGTTTCTGCTAAGTTTAAGTTAAGGTTTTGTTAAGATTTTTAAAACAAAAGACTTATATTATACTATTTATTTCTCGTTAAAGTATTCTTATTATCAAACTTCATTTCAGGAGGTTTTAGAGTAAGGACAAGTTAAAGGTCCCCCTAACCGTCGAGTATGCACGGTGAATGTCGTGAAAGTCGATGAAACGAGATAGGTATGTCGGAACTGTGGCAACTGACAAGTAGACTGCCTCCGAGAAAAAAGCGTGATAATAAAGAAATAACTCCTGGTTTAAGAAATCCCTGAAGGAAGGAATAGTAGTTTTATTTAATTGAATAATTTTGATTAATTATGTTTTGAACGACCATTCACTTTTTAGATTGTATCATTTATTGAACCCTTTACTAAAAAAAGGACGGGAATCAACAAAATCGTATGTAATGAAGGTATGAATTTTTAATTTAACTTAATATAAATACAGTAGGTTACTTTACTTATAAATATAGTATCATTAACGTCAAAGCCCTCTTCATATATTCCGTTTAAAAAATGGCAGAAATCATTCATTAAACAAATACATTTAGTTTGAAGCGAGTTTCATAATTGAAACGCTAAATCAGCCCACTGATATTACACAAATAATCCTGACAGCGAACAAAGTTACACGCTTAATTTGAATTCCTGCGTTTTACTGGTCAAAAAATACCAGTTATTTTTTTATAATCGTATTGCATCGTCGTATAAAGAGTAAATAAAATTAAATGTAATACCCAGCGGTCTCAGGTCTTTACTTCTAAGTCTTGTCTCCTGTGTTTCAAAAATTTCGCTCCCGACTAAATGAAAAAAATCTTTACGATTTCAAATACAGAAAATTAATAAAAAATGTGTTTTGGCGATTAATAACTTGTATAAATGAAAACGTTTGAATAAGAAGTCTATTTTTTATTAAAAATGATAATAATATAATTAGCAATATATTTTTTACCTAGATATGCGTAGGTATTTCAAAAACCAATAAACTTATTTGATGAAAACTTGACTATCTGTGACATGAGTACGTACATACATTCAGGTACGAAACACATGCTTGAAAAAAAGTCATGATACTAAACTATTAAACAAACAAAAAAAAATCATTTATTCATATAGGTAACATAATGTACACTTATTAACGTCAAAAAAAGAAATATTCATTAAATGATTCTAATTTTACATTTACTGCCTGTTCTCAAATCAAGGGCGTAGAACGGAAGAGAAGAACTGACAATAAACTCTCCGCCACTCTTTTAAATCGCCATGTTTTTTTTACATAATGTTTGTAAGGAGCTGCAACCATTACACCATGTTCCATATGACATCTTGAGTAATAAAGAATAATAAAATAAATTAAAAACAAGGATTTGTCCTCTATCACCAGGAGGCATGCTGAAATAGGTGCACGCACTTACATACTCGTGAGAACAACACGCAAATACGTAGTATAAACAACTAATACCACAACTAAACCGCATACACGAATTCAAATACGACCACAAGTAGCACCCGTTCACGAGTATGACGCATGGACAGCCATCGGCCCCCTCGCCATATTTTAGGGAGAGAGACAACCCGACGCATGGACGCCGCCATCTAATACTAATAATATCTAATAATAATATAACATTAATATATTATATGTTCAATGTTTTAACCTTCTTTCTTGAATTCCTATAAAACATAAATAAAAATTCCTCTTTCGTTACCGAAATTAATAAAACTAGTTTCCTCTCACTTTCCGCCCTCGACGGCCCTTCGAGATATTTTTCTTGAAAAGTTTTTATTGCGTCTGTTGTTCTATGACCGGAAATTTTCACAATTTTTTAAAGAAAAACCTTAAAGATATTGATTCTGTCAAAAAGGGTCTCTTAAAATCACTATAGGTGATCATAATTTTATTTTCTCTTTTTTGTTTACAAATGTAATTCTAATAATAATTACTATTAAATATTTATATTTTCTTTCTTGATTAAAATATTATGTTCAAAGGTTATCTAGAAAAAAATTATTTTACTATAACCTTAGTTCTCGCGTTAGAGATCTCTCTCTAACGAGCAGCTTTCGGGGCGAAATAACCCTGATTAGCCACCAGATCAAGCGACGATATGCACTCCGAAGAGATTCCAATCATGTCCTCAAGCTGGCGCTTGGAACCTGCAGGTAAAGGTAAAGCATGGCCGGCCCAAGCAAATCTAGTTGAGGAAGAGCTACAGAGAGTCGGAAGAAGTTGGAGCGACGCGAAATAGGAAGCCTAACTTACTTTGGACGTCGTCTGCCCCATCTAGGGGTATTTTTTTATAAAACGGGGCAAACGGGTAGGCTTATCTAATGTTAAGTTTTACCACCGCGCACACTCTTAAGAATTTGTACTTTTTTTTTCCTTCATTTGACATTAATCACGCCTGGATGTCTGCTGGTGCATAGTAATGAGCCATCGACTTGAATCAAAATCTCAAACATGCGACACAAACAACTGAAGATCACCTTTTTTACCCATATACAAAGAACCCGTGATATCTATTAAAAATTCCATCAAAATTAGGTAATCACGACTCGGATTACATCAATCGACCCTTAAACCCGGGAGTAATTTGGTTCAATAAATTCTGGCCCAAACATGCGCAAAACATCAATAATTTTAGATACTTGACGGCTTAAATTAATGAAGAGCTGCGGATTTATTAGGGTGTCCAGTGTATCAATTGTATTACCGAAAATAACTTGGTATAGAAAAAATAATATTTTTTTTATATACGCAATAGCATTACTTTTTATGTACATAACTACTAACACACACGTCTGAAATAAACTTTGTCTAATTCTAATTTTTCTTCACTCCATTTAATGAAATTCTCTATAACGCCTTAAAATGGACAGTCGCTTTGTCGTTATATGGAATTTACAGTGTTAACAGATATGTCGCAGTGAAATAGTTAAATCAGAGAGTTAATCGAATCTCGAGACAGTTAATTATCGTTCGAAATTCAATCAAGTCGTTAGTATTTTGGTTTAAATAAAGCAGCGATAAAACGTTAAACTATCTATCTGACCGAAAGCCAGCATGTTGATTAATAATGTAAAACAAGCTGCTTTAAGAGCTGTTGTTTCAAATTGTAGTCTTTGGTGAAATTGTAAACATGTTGTCGGCTCCGCCATGATTGTTTCGGTGTGATCGTGAAGAACTGACAGCTTGGAAATTCCATGTTTTGTTTTATTGTAATTGGTTAGGTTCTGTTAGTCTTGTTGCTTAGGAACGTTTAGGAAACCCGTCAAACGTTTCGTTCAGTGTCTTGTCTGACGGAACTTCAGTGACTTAATTGAATATCGATCGATTACTGCGAAAGATATACAATAGAATTCAGAATTTGGCCTCTCTAGTAAGTCAGAGGGACCAGTGACAGGGAAGCTTCGCTTTTCTTTAAATTAGACCAATCTAAGTGAGAGTTTGCATAGAAAATATGAATAAAGGAAAACAAATATATTAGAGGATTTAATAATGATTCTGTTTTGTTATAGTTGTGGGTACCGAGGCAATGGTTTATAGTTGTCCTATATTTGTGGTATGTGAAATACAACATCCGGTGATCCTCCTGTCCGTTTACCTCATTACATATTAATTATTACAATAGTTTGAATGAAACCTTTAGCTTGCATAATCATGTAAGTAATACGCCGACCGCTCAAGGCCGCCGCGTTTTTTATACAGTATATTTACATTCCTAATTTGATTTTGAGAAAATTTGTGAGGTCATTATTTCTTTCAACGAAAAGAAAGACCTTCGGCCAGTCTAAACACAGACTGGCTAAAAAGCTTCATTGGCTAAGGCTAAATTCTATATAGCCTTCAGATAAACTGACTATTTTGTAATTAAAAAAGGCTTCAAAGAATATTTTTTAGACAAACACTTTCTTAATTTAAAATGTTAGAAATATGTTAATAAAGAGAATTGACGACGAAAAAAAAAGCAAATATTTTATTTAATTAAATTCACTGTTGTAGACACATACTAGTGTGAATTGAATTTTTATTTATTAATATTGGAAATTAAAACCTGAACTTAACTAAAAAAAAGTATATAGATTTACTATCCTGTACCTACTCTAACAAAAAAATGCAAACAACTCTTTGTTTGTTCTTTTTCTTAAATACTAAAAGAATCTACTTGATTTTACAATATTTATGTGATTGAAACACTAAAAAAAATTGTTCCTTTTATTTGGAAAATAATTTGCTTTCTTATCCTAAAAGTTATTACCATCAAATAAGTCAATTTGTAGTTACTAATTAATAATAATAATAATAACAATCTTATTTATTTTCTCTCAAAAGTTGATACATGATACGTTACAACTATTTATTAATGTATTTAAATTATTTAATGGTTAAACATTTGACTTGTGCAAGATTGATAAACAAGTCAAATAAATTTTGATTTGATTTAAATTATCGGTATTTCATATCATTTTCTAAAAATAACATACCGTCATTGACCAATTTATATAAAAGCTTTATGCCGCAATATTAGCTATTCGGACTGTATAGTCTCACTGTAAATAGTAATTATTAAGTTGTCAGCACAATGCTTTGTTATGTCCACCGCACACACGATTAAATCTATGATTAGCGATCTCGTTGAATTATAGTATGTATTAAGCAATCTAGAAAAAATATCACGCTACGCGCGGCGCTACAAATTTTAAGGTCTTGGCCTCAGATTCTGTATCTGTTTCATGATCTTATCATGTCCTATCTAATGTAAAACCAAGATATCATTATTAACATTTTTAATTACATAATAACATTTTACTATTGCCAATACAGTATTTATTGATTCTCCTAGCAAAGTAGTTAACTGTGGAATTAACTATCGGGTTCCCCAGGGAGATTGACATTCAACTGTTCAAAAAAGCGTACTCGAATCGTACATCGACTGCAATGACTGTCCTTTTTGGGCGTTCCATATGCTTGTTTGACTTATCCTATAAAAATATATATATATATATCTATACCGCTACAAAGTGTCAAGTATGTTATAAATACCACTGGAATGGTTAAACATACCTATGTTACTTATCCTTAAGTAGCTTGGCTAGCTATGGAGCTTACTAGATAAAAAATATACAAAAATAAAAAAAAACACTATAAATCTGTATTATTTAATTGTGTTTCTAAAAGTACGCAGTGTTCGAACGCCTTACAAAACAATGTATGTTTGTTAATCTAATAATAATGTCAAAGTCATAAGCTAATATTAATTTAACAAAACAGGTGAACTGCAGCTATTTGCTAATAACTACATTCCAGATTATTAATATGAGGTTTTTGTGCATAATAAATTAGCAAATCTTTACGAAGGCAGCATTATTCAGTACGAAAGCTATACAATTTATTTGACTTGGTAATTCTTTGTAAAAATATTTGATATTAAATTATTATCAATAGGTTGTTATCGAAATTTTCCTCTCACACTTCTGCAAAAGTACGAAACTTCATATATTTGTATAAATCAAATTCAAAGTCAAAGCATTTATATCAATAAGGCCTTTTAAAAAGGCACTTCTGAAAGTCACAATTACAATTTAAAAATATTTAAAAAATACTTTTTTTTTTCTAGGACAGGGGCAAACGGGCAGGAGTCTCACCTGATGTTAAGTAATTCCGCCGCCCATGGACACTGTCAATGCCAGAGGGCTCACGAGTGCGTTTTCGGCCTTTTAAGAATTGGTACGCTCTTTTTTAGAATGACCCTAAGTCGAATTGGTTCTTACTGACATACTTCAATGGGCAGCTGGTTCCACAAAGTGGTGGTGCACGGCAACGCGCGGTTGTGGAACGACGGACGTCGAGGTGATACGGGTGGAATTTCGTATTCTGCCTCGACGTCCGAATACCAAAAATTTTACAATTCTAGTTGGCACCTCCAAAATGAGCATGAGCCTATAAAATATTTTTATTTTCGAATATTTTTTATTATTCAACAACATCGAAATCATGGTATAGTCTTCTACAACAAAGAAATACCGCGATTCAAGATAAAACAGCGACATCTATTGGATAAACAATAGAAACTTGTTAGAAGGGCTTTAAAATAAATATAACAAATCTTTAACTTGTTTTTTTATGGCGCTACAATAAGCAGTTTAATATGTATTAATGAGTACAAGTATTTGTTCTATTAACCAAACTGTTATATATTTAGCTAGTTTGTATGTAAAGGTATAATTATTCTTAAATAAATAGATTTCAATTGAAATAACTAGTTTAGTCCGGTGAATGTAAATTGAATGGAGTACAGGCTTTGAATTCTAAGTAGTCACAAGTTTGGAGGGTCCTATTTTATACTCGATTACTCTATAAAGAATTATATACTAGATATCTTAAGTACATATTTACTTTATTTCATAACATAAAACGCAGTATTAGGTTCCTATCATTGATACTTTTGTTATTAATAACTATTAATGTGTTTTTTACTGTTATTATTATGTAGTAATATGGTAGAGTAACACCCGAACCCATTAATTAATTCACATTCTCAGATTGAAAGCTATCTGATATTATCAGACCACGACAGTCGATCGTTCTCCTATCTGCATCCCAATAACCAAACCCTACGAATACAATCCATTTTTGGCGACGGATAGAATGCAATCTCTTCGTTCTTTACACATATTTGATAAAATCATTAATAATAAATTGTCAATATAAACCAAATAAAGTAAATAATATTAAAATATACGTGTCTGTGTTTAAACATATTAAATATCTTTTTAATTATTAAAAAAAACTGGTGTAAGTTAAAATCTTAAGATAGGATATTGGCACAGTTAAAGTGTCTTTTTCATTCAAAGGTCTATCCACATATACCAAACCGACCTACCATGGATAGCTTGTATCGATAGATGGCTAATACAATCCGTAGATTGGTTATTGACACACTTTTATCAAGATTTATATTAAGATGTCTTTCTCAGATGTTCAAAAATGGATTGTGATAGGTTATTGGGTATGGGCGTTAACTACGTGTTTGTAATATGTCCGTAAACGTTTGCCTGTGTGTGTTTGAGCTGTGAGTTTAGGACAAATCCAAACGCATGTATTATATTTTTAAATTTCTTTTTGTTATTTGTTAATATATTAGATTAAATTTAAGCGCATTTGAACATAAATATATAAAAAATAGAAATGGGGCCAAAGGGGCAAGAGGTTCTCTGACGTTAAGTGATGCCGGTTTGCAGCCCATAAACAATCACATTCTAGATGACTCGCAAGAATTTTGCTGACATTTTAAGCATTCGCACGCTGTATTCTTGTAGGACTCGTCCACGTAGTGGTCATAATTATATTAATTTAGCTGTCAACCTGCTGTAGAAATCCCTTTTTATGGACTACGACTGTCGGCTAAATTTTATCATCGGACGTCGAGGCTAAATACGAAATTCCAATGTGATAAGGTGATACAAGTGAATATTTTTAAGGCAGCTTTTGCCGCGCACCGCTACCAAGTAGAACATCGATGTATTTCCAAAACAATTAGACTTAGGAGGGCCCTTAAAGACACGAGCGTACCAATTCTTAAAAGGCCGGCAACGCACTCGCGAGCCCTTGGGCATGAGCGACGGTTTTACTATGCATATATGTTTGTATGTTATGTGTTTATTATATATACGTATATTATCTCGACATTACTGTATTGGCATGGTCTGTTAGGATAATGTATGTATTTCTGTAATAAATAAATAAACATCCGGTGAGCCACCAACCACTTAATAATATTAGTTTTAACGAACGAATAGGTCTCATTAAATATTTAGTAGGTTAACATTGTTCTTTACAAGTAAAATGTATTTGAATTTTTGTTTTGTACAAAACTTTCGAAGAGCGTTCAATATCGAAGAGGAGCACGTCCTCAAATTTGTTTGTCTTCTACCAAGTTAGCGATTGAAGTTGGACGAAACTTCGGAAAACATCTTTATTATCATTGAAGGTATTTGCGATGTTATTTTAGATCAGATACTTCTACTCTAGACAGTACTTATTGGTTGTATAAAGATTGCTTACAAATGTATTAAAGAATACAACTCTATTTTGACGTGACAACGTCTTATGGATGGAGCCAGCTCACGAAAAGCATGACGCATGCGGCGTTACCTCGTCTCTGAGGCGTTCCAATTAAGGCTTGAATTACAAGCGAGAGCGCGGAACGAGCGGAAAAGAGGCAAAATCGGCCTCCGCGTTCGGCAGCGTTCGTTCGTTAATCAAATCAAAATCAAATCAAATCAAAAATCAAAATTTATTTATTCAGTTTAGATGCGACTTAACGCATGCTTATGAATGTCAAAAACGTTTACAAAATTCGCGAAAGAGCAAAACTACGCCATCCGTTCGCAAGACTACCAGGAGGTCTTGTTCTGAGAAGAACGGGCAAGAAACTCAGCAAGTTTTATCCTCCCTTTACATACAATAATTCAAAAGAAAATGTCATAAACCACAACGTCATTTAAGTTACATAAGTAAAAATAAAATAAAATCTGTTCTGTGATTTACCACATTCACCATTACATTACATTCCATTACATTACATTCCTTTACATTACATTCCATTACATTACATTCCATTACATTACATTACATTACATTCCATTACATTACATTACATTCCTTTACATTACATTACATTCACAACACTTCCAAGAGAACAAAGCAAATTATAACAATATAATTATACCTATTGCCAAGCGTTTTTATCTTCTAGGTAAGCATTAACTGTGTAGTAACCTTTACACATTAAGGTTTTTTTAATATGTGTTTTGAATCTGTTGAGAGGCAGTTCCAATATTTCACATAAAATTGACATAATTGTAGTTAATATTTTATTATCATAATTGAGTATTTATGCGTACAAATAAATGTAACTTGATCACTCACACATATTTAACGTTTTAGTCTTAGTCAATTATCTGTTTGTTTAGATTACATTAAAACTACTTTAACTTAAAAAATATTTTGTTTTTAAACTACCCACAACACAGGGGCTAGTGTAGGGACTAGTGTTAAGTCAATTTTGTCACATAATAGTAATGAATAAAAATGTATTAATTTAAATAAAAATGTATTAATATAAATAATTTAAATAAAATGTATCAACAGAATACAATTAGAACTGTCAGTGATATTGATTATTACTAAGTTATGACATAATTACTATTTTGTCAAATTTGTTTTATTAACGCACAGAAGAGTACTTAAGTGAAAGTGGTGCAGTAAGACAGATTGTATTATTAAGTAAAAGGGAGTATATCCATGACTAGAAAATATTTACTTGTTAAATCTCAACTAACACAAAGAGTGCTAGTCAAGTCTCGACTCTTACCTAAGTTTTTATGAATAATAGTAGCAGAAGCTTTTAAGATTACATTAATCACAGATCATAAATAGATTTAGGCTGCGTAACCGTAAAATTAGACAGATAAGGTTAACACAAGCTATTGTCAATTTTTCGAATTTTTTTACGTTTCGCAAATTACTAACCAAAAAATCAAAAGTGGTTTCGGTTTAATCGAAAAAGGTGAAATTCATTGTTCTTTCCGCTCAGGTATCACGGATAACGTCCGGCGCGTGTATCGTAAAAGCTTTCGTCCACCGTAAAATGACAAAAGGACCATATGAAGATTCTTTTATCTAGGCGGACTCGTAAAACGCGCTAATAAAATGAATGATTCGTATACAATGTCTTTTTGTTTGACACGTTATAAAATACGAAAAAATAACTAATAATTTTATGTACAAGGTAAAAAACATTTTAGGTATAATTTAAAAATAAATATTACATAAAGTCAATAATTAAGCACTGTAGGGGGTGAAGAGGGGGATTTTATTTTTCTTATTTGGTGATTACGTCAACAGTTATTATTTAATTTATTACACATTACCCACACATTGTCTATGGTTAAAAATAAAATGCATTTTAGAGGAATCCAACAAAAAAAATATATACTATTATTTTGAGAGCTTTGCTTAGTTTTGCTGACGCGAAAAAAGGAAAGGGGGGATAAATTGCGACTCCTTCGATGCAGAGCCCCTTGGTAGTCACGTGCTGTGATATTGCGGACTACTCGATTAGGAATCAGGAATTTTCTTGGACCTCATGTAAGTTCACGTGTTTTCTCACGTATATACGCAATTTATAGCAAATTTTCAGTAGTATATGATTGTCCTTATCTAAGCATGTGTGATGCTTGAGAGCATAGACAAAAACTGTAGTCACTAATGTTTAAGTGAGCCAGCTATATACATAAATTTATAAAAATTTGTATTAAAATGAAACGGTATTTTTATTTGTATAGAAAATTAACCAAGTATTATATTATTAGATTTTATAGTCAGCCAGCTAGCCGATAAGCCAGATCAAGCGACGCAAATGGAATTGAATAGGCCATACAGTCCGAAGGGATCCCCACCCTATCCCAAGCAGGCACTTGATTGGGGTTCCAATAAGGAAACCATCCCAAGCAAACCTGGCGTACAGATGCAGATGAGTCAGAGAGAGTCGGAAAGACTTGGAGCGAGTTGAAATACGAGGCTCAAGACCGAACAGGATGGAGGCTCACTGTGAATGCCCTCTGCCCCATCGAGGGGTTATAGGACATTAAATCAAAAGTAAGTACTACACGCACAAATCATCTTGGGACCTGCGTGGAATGTACTTCCCCTCCCACCACACCACACTGCCTACCGCTCTCGTCCTTGACGCGACAGTACAATCAGTAAATAAAAAACTACGCTGTCATTAACCTATGGATATAGAACTGTTACCAAAAAATAAACCTACATTTAAACCTTATTGTTAAACGTTGATATTATAAATAATCAATAGATACCTAATATCGCGAATGCCCAGAGGCCTTAAAGATTACTTGTTTTTTTATGCAGTCATCACTATGACGTCATTACAGCGAGGTGCCTAGTTAACTTCATCGTGTAGTAAGGCCAGTCGTTTAACTGTTTTGCTTTATTTATATATTTAAAGTAACACAAATGATTTCGTAAAACGAATAAAAAAAATTTCGTTTCCATGAAATACGCTAACAAAGTTTCATACATAACCGATCAATGGTAAGTTAAGCGGAAGGACGTAGTGGCAGTTCACGTCATTGATGCAATCCCTGGGACGGTATTAAGCAAAGGTTTGAAATATAAACAGGTTGTATGTACTTTACATATATATATAACACTCGTAAGAAGTTTTTCTTCTTTAGCATTATTAAAAATAGTTTTTGATTGCATGCAAATAATTAATTACAATTAAATAATCAAAGACTGGAAAAGGTGTCATTATAGTGTTTTTAAATATTAAATAATTAATAATAAATATTTAACGTTAATAATTTAATAATATTTAGTATGAATTATTAAATAATAATTTTGTCATTTATATTACTAAATACATACGGAAAGTTTACCTCAATTGTAAAGAAGCACTTAGAAAGGTTGATGAGCACAATTTTTTCACAAATATTTTCTAAAATTAATTTGTATTTATTTAAATATTCAATTTAAATAACTTCTGATTATAATTCAGACGCACGTATCAAATTCGCACTTGTTTAATGAAAACAAAATAATGACACGTGTTTTAAATGTAGAAACTCAAAGCAGGTGGATAAATATTATTAATATAAATACACAGTGAACAGAGGTGGCGTGCGTACAAACATCTGCCACTAACTTCATACTGTTAATTTTGTGTCACGGTGCGCGCGCATCGTAAAATTGCACTCACATACATTTTTCATAACACGCCTAAACAAGTATAACTTCAAAATATCGCTCGACTAGAAACTCGGGTTTGAATGTTGCACTCTCAGTCTACCACGAAAAAATTGAAAAGTATAAATTGATTCTAAATTGACATGCATGATTTAATGGAAATAGAAACGTTGCACAAATTAAAATCCGAAATACTTTAATCCTGTCAACAACGTAAAAAAGCGATCCTGAAAAAATATTTGTAACCAGTATAAAAATGAAGCAAAACTATAGGTTGTTGAAACATTAATTTTTTGCTTGCCTCTTTTTGTGACTATTCAATTAAAGGGAAAATGAATCGTGATACGTTACTATTCGTAGTATTTTCAACCGTGAAACTACGAGTGGTTAGCTGGAGGCGCTTTTACGTACTTCGATTTTCACTAAAGTTAGGTTCAATGACGCGACAGAGTAAATTTAAAAATTGGTAGCGATTGACGAAATTCTTGCGATAATGCCAAAATTATTCGTAAATAATACATCAATCTTAATTAGTCGTAAAATAATTAATAAAGTCGCAAAAACTGAAATTCAAACCAAGAATTTAGAGTTCAGTGCCGCTACAACATTTTTAGGTCGGGGCCTCAGATTTCTTTGTGTCTTTTCATGATTATTTGTCAATCTAATAAGCAAGTGGGTAATCATCCTTCCGTGCCTGACACACGCTGTCCACTTTGGGTCTAAGGCTAAGGTTTCATCTCGATGTTTCCCTTTACCGTTCGTGCGAATGTTAAATGCGCACATAGAAGTCTATTGCTGCAAAGCGTGGGATCGAACCTACGACCCCATGGATGAGAGTCGCACGCTGACGTCACTAAGCCAACACTGCTAAGATTATGTTTATATTCTGTTGTATACAACTTGTGTTGAAATACGAACGTTATTAAAAATACCATTTAAGGATTACTGGAAGTCCATTTTAATAGAAAGAAGAAAAAGGAATTTTCTTAATCCGAAAACAGTGAGGTAAACAATTAGAAAATCAATAGCTATTTTTCCCTATCAGTCTCCGTATATTTTCGCTATAATTGAGAAAATTAATTGGAGTTTTTATACGTTTTTCACCATCTGGATTTCATCTCGATTTCCCTAGCGGATCTAACGGAAATCACCGGGTGAAATTGTTTTTATAATAAGCGTTAATTAATTAAATTACAGTGTTAATTTCATTAGTAATAAATACCGTGTAATATTTTAAACTGCTCCGGTGTTAATCTATGATATATACTAAACTTATCAACATTGATATTTATATTATGACACATCCAAGAAATCGCAATGAATTCAAAAAATACACCTTACAATGCCCGGTTTATAACTATTAAACGTCCTCTATTTTTTTTTTCTGGCAAAAACCAGTGTAATGACGACATACCTTGAAGATATAAGTTTTAAGCCGATAAGCATATATTATACAACATCTCGACCTCTGGAGGATTGCTTTAGGGGCCTCGAAGTACGCATCCGCCAAGTATTCTTGGCTGGCAATAATTCCGTAGAAATAAATAAAACATTACAGTTCTATTAACAACGAAAAAAATACCTCTTTGCTGCCCGTTGAATTATCTATTATCATGTTAAAAGTGATATAGTATATTATATATATATATTACAAACTAGTATTATATAATGTAATAATAGGTAGCTAAAAATCAGTCTTATGAGCTTAAGATTTTTATAATGGATTCAGGAACACAAATAATCACCACACGGTCTCTGATAACAAATGCTAAAATCGATACTAATACTCGTATTATAAAAATAAAATGTTTGTATGTTTGTTACGAATTGGCTCAAAAAAGTACTTGATCGATTTAAAAAATATCACCATTTGAATGCTACATTAACACTGATTAATATAACCTATTTAAATTGCAAGAAAAAATAAGGATCCCTACTTAAAATAGATAATGTTACCCAAGGTGCAATAAATGTCTATTAAATATCATTCATCGCATGTGTTGCGAAAACAAACAAACAACAAATGTTCCACAATAAACATATTAAGATTTACAAAAAATGTTTAAAATATTTTCGGGCCACTTGTAGTTTTATAAATTATTTCTCACAAATTCACAATCTTTTACTCACATAGTCTTTCATAAGCAACCACATAAATTAGACCGTTCTAAGCATTCCAAATTGCCGTCTACCACGCTTCAGATTGATACGTTGCGTCCCTCGTGATATGCTCCCCAAGGATCCGCAATGCTGACGTAGGAAAGGGGAGATAAAAAATTTGCGACTGTGACCGAGCGCAGCTGAGCAACACGGCTACATGTGCATACCGAGCGCACAATTTGATAAATTATTCCAAATTCTCTGATGAAATTGCGAAAAAGAAATTACACGTTTGCGACTTGTGAATAGTGAAATTCTTTTCCAGGGTCGCTAGGGGATAGTGAATAATGTCTCATATTACTATTATGACTAATGAAATACTTGTGCGTTTTAATGTGAGATATTTTAAGATGTCTAATAATTATGGTAATTATAATGCTGGAAAGATTAAAATATTATTTGTCTGTATTTTTTAAATACCAGACGCGATAAATGTATAAATTTTCATTTAGGAATAAATTTATTACTACATGTGCATTTGAAATGAATTATAAATTTTTATTGTAGTTATGGTTCACTAATTGGATATAAGGCCTACACATAAGACATAGGTATATACTTCGGCGGGTTTTTTGTAGGACTATTTAAGATAAGCATTTTCATCATACATTACATGTGTGTAACTCAAGTGGTTTTGCAGCGCACGCCATAGAAGTTGGTAGATTTTTTACTACTTAATTGATATTTTGTACAATTCAAGCAATATCTTTATGAATGTGTTATTCTGATGCATAAGCTATATTATTGTACAGTTCCATTAAATTTAATTCGCAGTTTTTACGTGAAAGAGGAACAAACATCCATACATACGAGCTGTAGCGTTTATAATAGTCGGTTTTAATCTATCTATAACTCGTATAAATTTGAAGCAAAAACGAACATAAATTTTTAAAGTGGTTTATATTCTTCACACGGCTGTTTTAATGATATAAACATCCATATATCCTAGACATTTGTATATATATTTAGCGAATTATAAGAATTCAATTTACGTAAATTGATAGCTAAAAAGCTAATGCCTAGAGAGTCTTCAATCTCATAATAGCTTGCAAATAATAGAAAGTACGGATTCAAAACGTATTGGAGCTTTATCAAGGCATTCTCAATTGATTTGCATCAAGGACAAAGCAAGGTGAATCCTCTGGAATTCTGAGCAATTCACTTGCTAAAGAGTCAAGTGAATTAAACGGATAGTCAATAAATTTATTTGAATTCCCTTGTAAATTTTGAAGGAATTATTAAAGCTACTGATGAACTAAACTAAGCTTTAAAATTTAAATGGAGATAGGCATCGCGTGTAGTCGTAGACAAATGGCAATTCACCCAAACCGAGACCTGGAGATCCTTGGAGGCCTTCACCTGCAGAAGGGTTCTTGCAAAATAATTACAAAATAGATGTTAAGGTGTAATGTGACCCTGAAAAGACTGTGCGTTTTATGACGTTATAGACATTAATAGTTAAATGGAGAGAAGATAAATCAGAAATATAAAAAGAAAAAGTTCAAACTAGTTAGTATATAATATTTAAATATATATACTAACTAAACAAAATTAACAGACTATACTATGATAGTATACTGACGTCTTTTGCTGCACCAGTAATTTTGTTATATTTTACGTATTTTATTAATCTTCCAATATTGAAGAATTAAGCATAAAGCACGTGCAAGCAATCCCAATTTGTAGACAAATGAACCAATTTCTTAGAAAGTTCGTACTTTATTACTTATTTGCTGTCGTTATTAAGAGAGTAATGCTATGTAGAGTGTACCATAGTATTCAAGACAGGCTAAACCAACCAACGAACCGCTTTAGGGGTTTATCGTTTAATCAAGAAACGTTACTAAGTTTCATCGAAATTATGTTATTTGTCTCCTGCGTTTATCTAGATTATCGTGTTTGGCCTAATGTTATCCTATATCAATCAAACTTGGTTAACATGGTGAAATGAAATAAAACCCAAATAATTAATATACTATAAATTGTATTTATAATAAGACAATAAACGTTTTAACTTTTATTATGTTGTCAATTGAAACTGTCATGTTTGAATTGATAATCGGTACAGTCCGTAAAGTTCTTGTTAAAAAAATTAAACCCAAAATACTTCTAAAACATGAAAATATTTTTCCAGAAAGGACGCCACTGGAAGGACTTCACTTCATTTGTAACGAAAAACCCCCGATTTGTATAAATGAAGAAAGCGGCACTGTACAAATTTAGGGGTTTGCAAATCAGTAATACCGGTATTACGTCATGAAAGTTGGGTTGGACAAAATACGCAACAAATGCGTCACTTTACTGTTAGTCCATACTTAAGTTATCAGGACCGGGATGACCATGACTGACATGACTATATTTAAGTACGAATTACATACTAATAAAATGATGAAATATGAAAAATATTTTTCGATCTTACCGACAGAATAATAAAAAAAAATTGAACTGGTTTTATTAACTTAAAGAAAAAAAAATCATGACTGTGATAGAACACGAATAAAATGAATTTTTCTAGAAATTATACCTAGCTAAATCGATTTATCGCCCCTGAAACCCCCTCGTATACTAAATTTCATTAAAATCGTTGAAGCCGATTCCGAGATTCATATTCTTGTATAATTACATATATATATACACAAGAATTGCTCGTTTAAAGATAAAAAGATATGTCTCAAGTTATTACTTAATTAGCTAACCTAACGACAGCTTATAGTTACCATGTTAATTTTACATATATTTTATGTTTTTAATTCATACGTTGACTTGGCATTTGCACTAAAAATCTGTTTATTTAAAAGTAATTAAAAATTCAGGCTTCTAATTTTGACCACGATGATGTCACGATGAAGGTATAAAATGGCCCGATTCACTAGGAGCAACGGTGATATGGCCATGCCATGCCATGTCTTTTTGCTTGATTTGGTGGGCGCTTTGGATGGCTTGCCGTGCTCCCAGGTAGTACAAGTTATGTAAAAGTGAAGCAAATACAGAAATTGACACCTTAAGAAATAAGAAATTAGATGAGATTATTTCCCATAAGGCTTGCGTTGCATGCGGGATTGTCTTTTGTATATACAGTAGAACCTCAAATTATTAAGGTCAAAATAAGCCTGAAATACCCATAAAACCCATAAAATCTTCGTGATAACATGAAATACAGAGCACAGTGGACTTTTATCTCGCGAACTTTGCCATAAAACATATCTTTAGTGAATTTGAGATTGCGTCGAAATTTTAAGACTGTCTCAAATCTAAAGTAGGATATGGTTTCTTGGTTGTTTTAGACTGGGCACGTTCTTGAAGATATCTGTAAAGTTATAAGTGTTCATTTCATAGGAATAAAAGTTAGGTGAGTTATGTTAGAAGAAGATTCACGATTAAGTTTATTTATAAGCTATTGCATAGATTTTCATATGATCAAATAATGCGCTGCATCTGGCTCAGAAGATACATATAAGATATTGTATACACATGTAATGCATACATTCATAGAATTTTACTACTGTAACATGCAACCCCTGTCCGGGAACCCCTTCAGCCCTTCCACTCTATTTTATTTTTTGCCCTCAACATAAATTTTTTCCCAGCGGGTAGCCGACCTTCCGTGTACTGGTCTGCGCTTTTGGGCCAGTTTATTCGGTTACCGTTTTAAACAATCTGTCATCTGTCGATCCAGGGGTTTGTGTTTATTTGTTAATACAGTTACATCTTAGTGTTCAGAACACTGTTTGGATTAATCTAAATTTCATCATCGGACGTCCAGATAGAATACGAATAGAATATGTCGTTCCACAACTGAGCGTTTTTCAAGGCAGTTTTCAGCCGCAGCAGCCGCGTACCACCGCTTTGTGGAACCAGTTGCCCACTGAAGTGTTTAAGTATTTTCGAACCAATACAACTAAGGGTCTTGCAAGAAAATAGAGTATCAGTTCTTATAAGGCCGGCAAACGCATTCGCAAGCCCTCAAGAATTTGAGACAGTCCCCGCAGTCAGAGTCTGAGCCTCCTTCCCGTTTGCCCCTGTTCTAAAAAAAAGGGGTTTTTTAAACGAATATTCTAAAGAGCATATACATTTTAAAGTATCGATATCTCTAAGTAGCCCTTCACTAAGAATGCTCCGATAGCCTATTAACACAGACAATATTGTTCAGCCAACGATAATATTTTCTTTTATTTCAAACTCCAGTAATTTAATCAGTCAGCCCAGTTCTTATATTGTTTTAATTAAATGACAAAAAACTAAGGGTCCAAGGCTTGGTTGAGGTTACAGCTGGGTAATTTTCAAACCAGCACTAGTATTCTGTAAAACCGTTATCCATTTTTAATGAAACCCTGAAAACTTTAGTAAAATTGAAACTTGTAATAATATTTTAATTATTCTCGTTTAACAAATAAGAATCACAATACAGGGAGGAAATGCTGCCAGCTTTAAAGAGAAGAATGAATGATTTTTAATTATTTATATCTAGGAATTACGTAGTACGAAGGCAGAACATTGTAATTGGGTTGTATCGCTAATAAAATTACAGAGTCAGCCTGCTTACACCCAATAATTAATCCACAATTTTGTTCCACAAAGTTGTCACGGTCTGCTCTGTGATTGTTTTCAATCACAGAGCAGACCGTGACAACCGATTGACATCTTATCTGCATCCCAATAACTAAACCCTACAATCCGTTTTCGGAGACGGATAGAATGCAATCTCTTCGCTCTTTACACTCATTTTTGATAATCAATATAAACCAAATATAGTAAATAAAACCGTACAAATGATAGATGAAAAATATTAAATGGCTTATTAATTATTTTAAAAACTGGTGTAAGTTAAAATCTTAAGGTAGGATATTGGCACAGTTGAACTGTCATTTTCATACAAAGGTCTATCCACCATAGCTTGTATCGACTGATTGCTATTACAATCCGTCGATTGGTTATTGGCACACTTATATCAATATTTGGATTAATCTGTCTATTTCAGATGGACAAAAATTTATTGAGATAGGTTAATGGATAAAGGCGTTAATCATGCTAAAGTTTAAATATGTAAAATTTTATTGTTGTAAAAATCTAACACTTACATCTTTGTGTTGTAAAACAATTGATTTTTTTAATTGGGATTATACGGAAAAAATTGGTTTTGTTTTCTTGTTGTAACTAATTAGTTAATACAGCACCTGAGCCCGAAAGGTCCATAATTTAGCTATTCATATTAATGATGATCTTTTTGCGAAGCTAGCGAAATTAGAGAACTGTCACTAAATAAATTCAAAGCCCTTCTTAAAAGTAAATTAATTAATAAAGCCTTTTATAAATGTGACGAATACTTAAATGACCCTAATCCTTGGGATTGATTTGCTCCAGTTCAAACAATTTGTATTAAAAACTTGGCGATTGAAAAGAGTGGCGGAAAGTTTCTTGCCAGTTCTTCTTACCCGCTCTACGCCCTTGACTTGCGAACTGGTTGTAAATGTAAATTTACAGTTAATTTAATTTGTTTTTCTTGACGTTCATAAGTGTACATGTTTACCTATATGAATAAATATATTTTGATTTGATTTGATTTGATTTAATAAAAGAGTAATAAATAAATCACCAACAATACATAGTTTAAAATAAAGTTTTTCACTCAAAATTAAAATTTAATTTTTTAATCAGTAAGATTTTTGTATCAGTTTTATGATCATTTATCAATCTTATTCGTAGAAGGTGATAAGCCTTCTGTGTCTGACACACGTCGTCGACTTTTTGGATCTTAGACAAGGTGGTTTCTTCATGCTGTTTTACGTGACGGTTCGAGCGAATGTTAAATGCGCATTTAGATAGAAAGTCCATATGTGCACAGCCGGGAATCGAACCTACGACTTCCGAGATGCGAGTCGTACGCTGAAGCTACTACTAACACTCCTATAAAACTTTTTATCGATCTCTAGTTTTCTTACATACAGGGTTCTCTTATCTATTTATAGATAAGGTTTATTAATTGGAAATATATGAGCTCCTTGCTCAATTAATAGCATAATAGTCACTATCACTTAAACTTTATTAGATTCGTTCCCAAACTATCGCCCCTATAGTTTAACTTATATAGTTTATTATCGCGTCTAAGGTCATCGTATATTAGAACTTCAATACTGTAGACGATCTTTGGGCGGAGAGACAATATTTTCTTTTTATTGCGTGTCTCGGCTGGAAGTAATTACAAGTGCAATTAAGTTAATTTGACGGTTGGAAGTTCTAATTTTTTATTATTTATTAGTTTTTTTTATATAATTTTTAATGCGGTTCGAAACTGGATTTGTATTAATAAGTTTCGTTTTAAAAGTCCTCTAGTACGAGTAGATGTTTATTATCGATGATCAATAAAACCTAGATTGATATATAGATCATTAGGGTTTACAGATATTTATTTCCGGCGCACAAATATACAGTATTTAGATTATTTTTAACCTACATAATAATAATTGAAAATTAAAACAACTTTTAAAAGTTTGGTGTCTGTGGCTGTTTTGTAAATCTCAACAGTTTTATTTTGTTTGAAGAGAAATAGTACGAGAGGTAGCAACGTCTGGAAAACAAGCATTTCAGGAAAGCCAGTTTTTAGATATGCTATCTCTCTCACTCTCCCGTACGTCATATGGACCATCTGGCTGGTGGTAGTGGTTGCGCCCATCAGTGCGCAATAGTCATTTATTGAAATTTATCAATATAATTGCTATTATTAAATTAAATTTACATGAAAGTATGTCTTTCATGGATATAGCAAGCAAGAAGATGCTAAATTTTACTGAGGCCCAGGCCTAAGAAGGTTGTAACAACTATAACTTTACGATATTTTCGTATGTATACATATATTTATTTATTTATATTTATTTATTTATCCTTTATCGCCTTATACAAAAACACACATAACAAAAATAAAAAAACAGTTACAAAAGTTATAAGGCAAAGGGCGGCATAAATTACATAATAAACAAGTTGCCAAATAAGCCATGGTTCGTAAAACATGTAGAAAAAATAAAGAAGAAGAACAGAATTCGGAATTCTTAAAGTAAGGGAAAGAACAGAATCAGTTCTTTTAAATGTGTTACCGACTTCATTTAAAGTTCTCTCCAGAATTTCACTACATGCAGCTTAAACTTCGCAAAACACTTCAGACCGGCTTACAATATGAAGTGAAAATTTCATTTTGCGCTACAAAAGTTTCTTTGCTCTAAACTCGGTGTTTGGAGTTGATGTCTAAGTAATAAGTAGTAAAAATTTGAGAAACATTTTTTTTTTTTAATTTAATTTAAGAAATTATACGTGAACAAAATAACACCGCAGAAACCAAATCAGTCTAATTACATTTTAACAAAAACATTGCTCTGTCCATTTACCAAAACGTAAACAAAAGTTGACAGGAGACGAATTATTCTATAAATTTGCGTTTGAGAAGTTGATATATGATTGATATGAATTCTTTATTTATCTGAATAAGGAGTAACTATAGAGGAATGTTTGAGAATACCAGTGAGGTTCTTTCTTGAAGCATGTGAAGTGCTCTGGAGACTTCTGTGCTTCTGAAAAGAGCTAGGCTGACTTAGTTAGCCAGGACTTTACGCAGAAAGGTCCTAATGGGAGTTTAAGTGCGGAAAGTCATTCCACCAACCTCTAACGTTTTTAAACATTAAAAAAAAACAAAATGAAAAATTTCTTTATTAAGTAATTCTTAAATCTACATTTTAGTAAATCCCTTTTAAGTTAGAGAACCTGTGTTAGGGATGAACGCTCTTTCCTATATGCTAATTGTTGTGTAGTCTGTGGTGGTGTCAGTGACGCACGGAGGAATAATTGTTGATTATATGTATTCTGTTTTTCCTGTCACTTACTCTTTCCTAACACGTGCTCATTGTAAGAATTTCTTAATATAAAATATAATATAATAGTTTAAATAAAGTGTTTCATTATTAACAAAACATGGCGCAGTCGGTAGGATATTAACAAAACACTAATTACTTAATCTACTTAAAAAAAGTTCTTAAAAAACAAAATAGTGTAGGTACTTAAATAGGTAATCAATTAAATAACATACTTTAAAACCCAATATCTGGCAGTTCAAGAGAAACAGTGGCCAGCCCCAGAAAGTCTACTTCTTTGTGATGATAACAATTTCGTTAATAATTTAGTAAGTTAATTCATATTTTGTTAACCTACTTATCGGTACGGTTCGCCTATTACGTTCAACACGGCGTGTTGTTTCAATGTTTCGTGTACTTAAATACAGCAAGTATGTTTTGGTTCTGACTGAGAACTTGTTATTTGTGTTTGTATGAGAACGTTACTCCACGAGTAAATTATTAATGTTGAGCTTAATTTTGATTAATAATTAACGTAGAGATTGAGAACGCATGTCACGAAGACGTGCAGCCTGTTTTTGAAGAACAGGAAGAGAGCTATTGCGACCGATTGAACGGGAGAGTGAGAAACGGATAACGAGAAAAATACGTTATTAGTTGATTTATTCGTATAACTACATATTAGAACTTTAGGTGGCAATTCTGTCGCATAACTTGTGTCTTGTGCAGTAAACGCAGATTTTTTATTTAATTATATTGTCATTAGAACGTGTCTCTTCTCTTCATGTCCTATAACCCCTAGGTGGGGCAGAGGGCGTCCACAGCGAGTCTCCATTGCGTTCGGTTTTGCGCCTCGTGTTTCACCTCGCTCCAAGTCCTACCAGCTCTCTTCGCCTCGTCCGCTACTGTACGGCGCCAGGTTTGTTTGGGACGGCCACGCCTTCGCTTTCCTTGCGGGTTCCAATCAAGCGCCTGCCTGGGAATATGATTGGGATCCCTTCGAAGTGTATGGCCTATCCAATTCCACTTGCGCCTTTTGATCTGCTGACTGATCGGGGTTTCTCGGCAGCGCTCCCAAAGTTGCTCGTTGGAGATTTTTTCAGGCCAGTAGATACCCAGAATATGGCGAAGACAGCGGTTGACGAAGACTTGGAGTCGGTGCGAGATGTCTTTGGTGACCTTCCACGTTTCACACCCATAAAGCAGCACAGACTTGACGTTGGATCCGAATATTTTAATCTTGATTCGACGCGTCAGCATCCGTGACTGCCATACAGGCCGAAGTTGTGCAAAGGTTGCTCGGGCCTTGGCAATGCGTGAGGTGGATGCGAATGCGTGGAGGATACATTGTGTAAACAGTGTCAATATAGATGTAAAACCCATGGAGTGATTATATACTGGTACATGATCATCGATCATCTATTGAGGCTTTTGCCTTAGTAATAATTAATTTACAAAGAATTTTCACTTCTAACATGATTACGCTTGCACTTTTTTTAATAATCTAAATGTCCTGATCACTTTACATGTGTTTTAATTGGTTTGTGTTGTTCCATTTGTTTTGTCTAAATAACTATCTGTCTTATGTAATTTGCACTTGCCGCAAATTTTGAATAGTTGGAGGTCGTATCTCTCAGGGAAGACCCCTATCGGTATTTATACAGAAATAATTGTATTATGAAAAGTAGGCCCCCCTACAATAGATCTAGAGAGAAACATACAGCATCTTTAGCATTTTCTCCCAATATTCACAACCTTAATCTTGTACATGGTACACTTTCTACCTTGTGTCTGCTTATCTTTCTGCCATTGTTCATGATATGTGGCTCCCCTGTTTACACTTAAGTTTTTGTACTCCTCACCTGCTTTATTTAAGAATAACTTAAAACAACTATTATTGTCCTAAGACGTGTATATTTGTTCTTTAATATATCGACTAGTATGTTTGTAGTTGTCCTGATTTATATATTTTGTGTTGTATATTCTATTTAGCTAACGTTCTGCTGTCATGTTTTGCTTTGTATCTTTTTGTGAATTGTGCCTTAATTTTATTTTATAGAGATGTATCTTTTTTGTTTCCTAAATAAATAATATCCTGAAATCCGAAAAAAATAATCCAGTTTTGCATAGCTGTCGGAAAGAAAGCCATAAATCAATGAAATGAGGTCTCCGCGGATGCTGTGTTGTTATCAGTCATATCTCATCTATATCTACGTATAATAATAGCTTTGTCTGAAAAGAGAGCATATTATATCTTAATACTAAACTGTCTATGTTTATGAATGAAATAACACATTAAAACATAAATGTGAAAAGACAAATAAAGGTAATTTAAGGTCGAAATTGGCGCCAAGTTGAAGTCATAGGTGTTAACAGTTTTGTTTATACAGTAGAATCTCGATTATCCAAACAACCGATTATCCGGACTCATTCGTTTCGGCTCTAATTATCAATTTAAAATGTTTTGGCGGTGCAACGAGGCAGGTTACGAGAAGTTTATTCCCAAAATGCACTACTGGGACAAAAAGTGAGTAAGGACTCACTACACTTACAGTTATAGTTTGCGCAAACGCTACTGGAACATATCGATTGCCGCTGCAACTTATTCGTAAATCTAAAATACTCTTAACTTGATTAAAATAAAATAAATCAGTGGCGCTACAACCTCTTTAGGTTTTACCTCAGATTACTGAATCTGTTTCATGATCATTTATAAATCTAATAGGCACGTAGGTGATCAGCCTCCAGTGCCTGACGCACGTCGTCGACTTTTTGGGTCTAGGACATGTCGGTTTCCTCACGATGTTTACCTTCACCGTTCGAGCAAATGTTAAATACGCACATAGAAAGAATCATAAAGAAGAAATTACGACCTCAGGTATGAGAGTCGCACCCTGAAGCCACTAGGCCAACACTGCCCTTAACTTCATTAGCGTAAACAAAAAGAAGCGTGGATGAACACAGATATTTTTCTGGAGTGGCTGAACTGCAATAGTGAAGACTCTGAATCTCAAATATTATGTAACGTATGAAGAAAATATAGTATGTACGAGAAAGAAGATCAAGAAGAGACTGAAAATGGGGATGTATGTCAAGTACCATCTCACGCAGAAGCTTTTGAAGCTCTAGATGTTGCCTTTAAGTGGTTTGAAAGACAAGATGAATCAGATCCCATACAGTTGAAACGCATCAGGGTTATTATCAGTTATTTGCAACCAAAATTTTAAATTACATAGATATTATGTAATTCATTATCTATCATTATAGCTCGTTTTTCATGTGTCGTATTATCTAAGTAAAACCATAATAAAAAAATGAATATTGTTTGATTTGCTTTGAAATCGGTTATCCGGATTTTCGATTATATTTTATTTGAGCCGGATAATCGGGATTCTTTGTCCATCATTGTAATAATATCGTGTTAAATTAAGTTAAATTTAATTTGATTTAACGAACGAAGAATATATTTGTTATTTGCAATTGTTATTGGTGATGGAACTATGGTTGCAACATCTGACGCCTGAAATATTGTGACTGATATAAAATGGATCAGTCTCGCAAGACCTCAAAGCATCGTTTACTGCAGATAGAACTGTCATTCGAAATTCAAAACTGGGTCTAATAATGCAATACATCGCCCTGCATCACCCATTCGTTGTTTCTTGAAGTGCCTCCGCGAATCTTACATTCTTAATACTAAAATATATAAATTGCTCGTCACCTTAACTATGGACTCCTAAACTACTTAACCGATTTCAATTAAATTTTCACACCGGGTGCAGTTTGATCTTAAAAGATAGGATAGTAAACTTATATATAATTCGAATCATTTTTTTGTATGGTATTAAGTGGAAGGCTTAGATTCACAAATCAGCCCGGCAGATGGCGCTGCAATCGATTTCATACTTTGTCTAATATCCTAATTGCTTGAAGTATCATGCAGGACATCAAAGCGTTACAATTAAAACGTGCAATTTATAACTAAGCTATTGTAAACGCATATGATATTATTATGAATCAAATATTAAAAAAATTAAGTTTTATTTTATGATAAATTTGAGATGGAATTTTATACACCTTTGTTACCTGTTATCTGCCAAAGCCACTGCTGCCTCAGCTTCATGGGTGGGGATCATTCTTACCTGTACTAGGGACACACATAGAACAATTTTCAGCTTTTATAAAAATACGAAGGTCTGACACTCACGGGCTCTTGCTCTAATATCTGCTCATGGCGTTTCAAGGTTTTTATAGAACAGGGGGCAAAAGGGCAGATGGCTCATCTGGTGTTAAGTGATACCGCCACCCACACATTGCCAGAGGGCTCGCGAGCCTGTTGATCTTTAAGAAATTTCACGTTCTCTTCTTCAAGGATTTTGTTTCTTCTAAACAAGCTCTAATTCCAATAAATCTCAGACATATTAAAAGGAAATTACTAGAGTCGTATTACGTCAATAACGTGTATTAGGCATTTAGCTTACATACATCATGTGCTCTTAATATCCGGTGGCGTATCTCAATATCCGCAGACTCATCTGTCAACATTACACACGCATAGCTACATTATATATTTTAAGGACTGTCCGGTTACTCTGCAAACACACTATATATGTGTAGCTGCCCACTGCAGTATTTTCGAACCAATTCACTTACGTACCTTCAAGAAAAGAGCTTACCCTTAAAAGGCCGGCAACGCACGCGTGAGCTCTCTTGCAATGAAAGCTTCCATAGGTGGCAGTATCACTTGATAACACATGAGCCTTATGCCCTATTGCCTCCTATTCTATAAAAAACAACTGATACTTAAAGTTGACGAAATTTTTTCTGTCTCCTTAGTAAAAGTGACATGGCAAAAGAGACATGGTAAAGGTAGTAATAATAATAGCTTTTTGAAGTAAAACTTTTTTATGCGCGTAAGGTTAAAAAATTTAAGGAACGTCACGAAGATGTGCAGCGTTTTTGACGAAGAAAAGGAAGATATCGATTGATACCGCTTAAGAGAAAGAGGAAATAAAAAAAAACACACGCTATTGGTTGATGTATTCATTTAGTCGTTATCAATTAGATGGAAATTCTGTAAGTGTGTAAACAGTGTGAATATAGATATACAAATACATGTAGTGATCAAACACTGGTTCATGATCGTCTATTGGGGCTTTTACCTTAGTAATAATTAATTCACAGAAGTTTCACTACTGACATGTGTACATGTAGGCACGCACTTTTTTATTTAAGATACTTTTCCTCCCTCAAATCCCTCCATTCTTGTCTGCACCATGCCACTATCAGATCGTGTAATAATAGTCTATACATAAATTATTAGATTTTTGTAATTTTTCATTAATTTTTATGTGTTTTAATATATTTATACTGTATCAGTTTTGCAAACGGTCGTTATTCGGTAGAATGTAAAACAAAAGACGAACGAGACGGTTGGACATCAAATACATACGAGACGTCCAATATTTTTGAGCTATCTTTCATCCCCCCTTTTTTTTACCTAAGAGTGCACTGCTGTGATGCTACTATACTCCACATTTTGAGACTTGCAGTAACCCTACCCACAAGATCCCCTACTATTACTCCCTACTACACGATACTCAGTCAATATTGGTTGAACTTTCGGTCACTTGAGAATTCTCTGCAATTGAGAATCCACTGGTACAAGGCTTATTACAGATAGAACAAATAAGTTTCCCAAAAAAGCTGTCCAAACTTTGAAATATTTAATATAAGTTTACCGAAAAGAAAGAGCATTGAATAGTCTATGCTTCGTTACGATGTACTTTCCAATACACAATTTCAGCTTAAGAGGGTACAAAGTCCAATACCGGACCTTCATAACCGAATATTACGGAAGGGGGTGTAAATTAGGGTCCCAAACACCTCTTTATAGAGATTGCCAGCCTGTCCATTTCGGGAACGAGTCACGTAATAATATTGTGGTCGGCCTAATCGTCCGAACACCCTGTATCGCCAAAGTATTTACAGTAAACGTTTACTTCATTTTCATATAAAGCTATTTTCTTTATAAAGACTTAGAGATTTTTTAATTATTTATTATTTTTGTCAAAATACTTATAGGGTTGACTAGCGGCAATACTTGAGAAACCTTTTCTGTAATTGTATATGAGAAAATATAATTCATCATTATGAATCAATTTGATTTGCGGTGTTATCAAAACAATATTATTACTATATTAGTATTTACTCTATTTGAGTTTATTTCTATGATTTCATAGACGAGTATACGTGGACAACATTTGTGCCAGCGTACGATAGAAAGAAGTGTGCTCAAAATTACGCAACAAACATAAATGTGCTTCGCTAAAAAAACAAAAATTGTTTTTCTCAACGATGGAGGTGGCCAGGCAGGTAGCATTATACTGATGACAGATTGTCTGAAACAGTAACCCTAATGGACTGATCCAAAAAGAAAAAGAAACAAGACCAACAGAGCGATGGTCTTTGGGTTCGAAATGGTATCTGGAAAAGATGATGACGATGGCACAAAATAATATGAAAAAAGGAAGCCCTGACATTCGCCGCATCTCAGGGAAATAATTTTTTTTCATTAATGTCTATTTTTCTTAAATTTATGTCAATAAGATGTTGATGAATAAAGGTTTATTATTACGAATAATTATTTATTTATTTATTTATTTATTTTGTACTCCTACAGCTAACACAAAATACATATAATAGCAAACAAATACACCGAGAACATAGCCACAGATGGAATACATGATACATTATATAACAAAAAGATTTACAAAAGGGAACAAACAAACAAAGTATTTAATACTAACTGAAATTTAATTAATTAAGCCTAAATTGGTTGTGTTGTGTAATGGTGTAAAGTGTGGGTGTGTACGTGATGGTGTGTATGTGGGTCGTGCTTATGATGTAGATGATTTTGCGCTATGTATATTCTTAATACATGTTTTAACCACATTCCGCGATAACCTAAACAAGTCAATGCCTAAATAGTGGTCATTGTATGTCCGAGCAGCGCGATATAAAACTGAGTTTTTAGCGTAATTAGTGTTCATGTGAGGAACATGAAACAATGTACGAATACGAGTTTTATAAGCAGGAACAAGGAAAGGCAACTTTTCCAGAAGTGAGCTGCAATCAATTTTATTGGAGATATATGGACTTTTACTGAAACTTTCTATTATTTGTTTAATTGACTAAAATAAAGCGTAATCAACTCAACAACGTATATAAAGAAAATTCACAATGAAATATAGGGACGACACGTAAATGTATGTTTCACATTAGGGTTGCCTGGAAGAATCGCAGTAAGCGATAAGGCCGCCTGTTATCCTCTAACTTTTGTAACCTGTTTTTTTATTATTTAAGTATAAAAATAAAATAAATGTTTGTATGTATGTCACTTCCCTCGGACGGAGCCGGCGGAAAATAATAAACGGCACAAATATAATCTTTCCTTCAACTTTGATTTTGTTCTCTTTGGAGTACACTCCTGGGCCGTGTTGTTCAATGAATAAATACATATTAAATAATAAATGCTTCTAATTTTACATTTACTGCCAGTTCTCAAATCAAAGGCAAAACAAAGAGGAGAACTGGCATTAACTCTCCGCCACTTTTTTATCGCGAAGTTTTTTGGTTTTACACAATGTTTGTAAAGAGCTGCAAACATTACACCATATTCCATTTGGTACTATAGGTAGCTAGAAGAGGTTAGCAAAAAAAATTAAACAGAACAAACCTTAGCTGTATATTTTTATTGGAAAATAATCAGGCTTTTATTATTATTATTATTAAACATTTCACTTGATTTATCGGGTTTAATAAAACCTGAAAAATACAATAGAAACATCTGCTATTCCCACACTCATTAGGTAGTTTATCAAGTACAATGCAGACTACTAGAATGGCGTGTTGAGAATGATTCACGTATTCACTATTTTCTAAGATTTTCTTCACATGTCTAGTTCTATTTTGTTGGCTGCCCGTTACACCGAACTTCGTTTGCCAAGTTCTAGTAAAACTTTCTTTTGTTTGCATCGTTGATTTATTTAAACCTGGAATAAAGTGAGTGGAGTGTTTTGAAATTTACCAGCGTGAAAGATAGACACTTCCAATAGCAAATGGCTCGCGAGTGCGTTGCCGGCCTTTTAAGAATGGGTACGCTCTTTTCTTGAAGAACCCTAAATCGTAGTTCGTTAATATTTCAGTGGGAGCTGGTTCCAGTAGTGTAGAATTGAGAAGATCTTTCTACTCATGATCTAGTTACTCATGTGATTTTCATTTTGCCATACCACTATGGTGCTAACTAGCTTAAGATTGTATGAGACAAAGGCAAGCCATGCGTGTCCATGGGCGGTGGACATAAATGTCGCTTATATAAAATACATTAGCTGTGTCTTACAAATTAAATACTGTTATCAGCTTTAAGCGTTTAAAATGTTTCCGTCATTCCGTCGGACGCCGAGTGGCCTGATTTTAGGAATACAAAAAACTTTGTGAAGAAAAGAATGTAAATTCTAATATTATTAATATGGGAAACAAAAGTTATAAAAATATACGAAGCTAATAAATCTTAACTTTACCGACTACACTTTTATCGCACTTCACAAGGAAGGGCGTGTCTAACGCTTGAGCGAGCGGCGAGCGTTTAGAAATTAACAAAACAACGTACTACTGTTATAGTTATCTCTATAATTTGGCAGAAGTCACACGAAAATACGCTACAAATTTTTATTAACAATATATTTCTTACTAGTGAGTTTTACTTATTTTCTTTGCCTTCTCTCTTTTTCTTCTCTGAGCATCAGCAAGGAAACATCTGGAGCGGACTGTTTGCACCAAAATCCAGCGCCTCATTAGTGTACAGTTTTCGATCGGTCTAGTTGGTGAAATGCTACGCGATCTTCTGCCTTAGGTGTTACCAACCACGATCAGTTTCTTCAAATTCTCATAACCTCTTCCCAATGTATGTCTGAAATATAATATAATCGCTGAATCATTGTCGGTATAGGGTAGACGAGTCCGAATACAGAGTTGTTATTATTATCAACCAATAGCATTAACACACAAATACAAAGTTATTGTAATTTCGATTTACTTAATAATATATTCCACAGATAATAATTATAAGAAAACAATTTTTTTTGCCACTGCTGATAAACGGATTTAATATACACGTTGTATCAGTGGATATTTTGTTCATACCTATCCACTAAATACAAAGAGCCTAGGTTCGATTGATAGCCTATGATAATTGATAATGTAATTAAATGTATTAAAGAAAGCTGTGTAAAAAAGCTTACCATAAAGTTAGTGATTATAGTTGATAAAGGGCCTGGGACTAGTGCTGGGCAGGCTTCTTCTAATTAATTTGCTATATCTGTTTTAAAATAATTGTTGTTTGATGATTTGCTTTTTTAAAAGAGTAGATTAGAGTTTTTATGCTGGCTTTCTCTCTCGGCCTACACCCTCTGTCTTCTTTGCCGATGAGTAAGGATGCCTACGGGTTCAAATTTAATGATGTGAAACAAGTGATACCTGTCTATCTTATGTTCCATAGTAAACGTATTTTATTTTATTTTTATTTAAATGATAAATAATACAGACACATGCGACAACACGCAATGGTGCGTCTAAAAACACATATATGTAAAATTCCCGCTCCGCTAGTTGTTGTGGTTGACATACAGGAGCTTACGTTACAAGCTTCTCACAGACGCGAAACAAGACTCTAATGAACTGTCTCTAGACGGTTAAAGAAAAAACAGCTGACACTCAGATTTTCTTTTATCTATCTATATATCTGTGCTCTAATTGATATATAGAAGTAATTTAGATAAATAAACAATTATCGTATGTACAATTGTAGTATCAATACTATTATAGTTAGTTGAGGTCCTTTTTCTGTGTCAGGAGAGGATGGAACCGCTCTTTTCGAGAAATAGCACCAACTATGAAGCAGATATAGTATTAGTATTATAGAGTAGCGAAGTAAAATTAGGTCCGAAGCGAAAAATAGAGTCTCTTAGCTATAATTATTATTCTAAGTCATCCAAGGGTTGAGACAAAATTACTTGTCAATAGGCGTGACCTAGCTAATGGCAAACGAATTTGTATTAAAAATCATCACATGACAAAGTAACCGATAAGCAGTAACCGAAAGCAACACCGATATGAAAACAGCCACATGTTTATAAATTACATTAGTATTACATTTATTACATTACATATAGATAAAGTACCAAATAACTATGCAACACATAAATTATTTGGAAGATATAAGTACCGAATAAGAAACTTCAGGTTTCATGACGAATAGCGCTATCTGACAGTCGTGAAACGCAACAATAGTGTGTATCCTACCTATAAGTAATGAATAGCTTATTTGGAACATATCCGGACATTGTGAAACAGGCCCCTAGTGTTGTAAATAATAATAATAGTAATAGCCTATGGCTTGGGTAACGAGTTGTTATATTAAACACACTTCAACATTAGAATCGATATATTCTCTAGGAATGAAAATGACACACGGTACGAAACGTCATTTATCTTAAATTTGTATGCATGTCAATTGTCATAAATGTTTACAGAATGAAAAATAACTTAGATGTAAATAGTACTTACAATTAAAAACTGCTGGCAACACACTTGTAACTTGTGAGTATCATAAGCGTCGGTATCATTTCACCGGCGGTATCAACACAGGTACGGCAAAACAGCCCCCAAGAAAATAAACAATAACTATAATATGTTTCCTACCACAGCAAATTCAACGTCAGGACCTGGAGACTCTAGCAACTTTAAAAGAAAACAAACACATGGAAAATCGAATATTACCTTCCATTACACATGAAAAAGGAACATCAAGAAATTTATTAAAATAAAAAGAAGAAGAGGGAGAAGTGATCAAACAAAGACAATTAAATCTGAACAATGCATTAAGAAAAAACGAAAGAGAAGTGGAAAACTATGAAGGAGGCTTTTACTCTAAAAGAAGCCATACAATACTAGACCACTAAAAAAATTAAATGTTTGCAACTTATACTGACACAAATACTCATATTTGGTCATATTATGGTTTAAAAAAATGAATAATAAGTTATAAACAATGAAATAATATCGGTTTATTATAATTTATGTTTAGAAAAGCAGTTCTCTACGGTGTAAAGGAGATTAGATTCGCGTGTCAGTTGACGAATGGGCTGAGCTGTGAATGTAGGATTAATGGTAGGAGTGTTGAGCGTGGACGTCACGAAACGGATTTCTGTCAAAGCTGTCGGCAACACTTGCGCTGGATGCTCACTGCGAATGAAGATTTATGAAAAAATATTGCTATCTTCGTTAGAAAGACGAAGTGATTTGTAAAGCAGCACATGGGCCAAATGTACGTGTTTTTAGAGGTTTTCGTTAGGCATGTGGAAATTCAAACAAAATCCACGCTAACTCAAACCCAAAATAACTTTATTCATAGTAACTTATGACGTCAACAGAATTCTAAATTTACATTTACTACCAGTCCACAAGTCAAGGGCGTCGAGCGGGCAAGAAGAACTGGCAAAAACTCTCCACGACTCTTTTAAATCGCTTAGTTTTGAATCATACATATGGTTTGAAGTGGAACAAACCAATCTTAAGGAGTAGGATCATTTAAATAATCGTTTAATTTATAGAAAGCTTTTATTAATTTCAGTAAAAACGAATTCAATTTTCATTTAAGGTGCGGTATACGTTTGAATTGATATTTACAGAAACATATCTGACTCTGAGTAAAAGATGAATAGTTACTTGTTAAAAAATACTAATACATGCGTAATATCATACAGTTGAAGTGTCTTAGCATTTATAACCTTTTTAAAGAGGCAGACGTGGAGGCAGAATACGAATTTCCACCCGTATCACCTCAACGTTTCACAACTGAGCGTTTTATAAGGCAGTATATGCCACGAACCACCACTATATGGAACCGGCTGCCCACTGAAGTATTTCCAAATCAATTCAACTAAGTGTCCACCCAGAAAAGAGTGCAGCAATTCTTAAAAGGCACACGCACTTCGAGCGTCCTCTGGAATTGAAAGTTTCCATAGACGACGTATTACGTATTTTTTTTTTTTTTTTTTTTATAGAATAGGGGGCAAATGGGCAGGAGGCTCACCTGATGTTAAGTGATACCGCCGCCCATGGACACTCTCGATGCTAGAGGGCTCGCGAGTGCGTTGCCGGCCGTTTAAGAGTTTGTACGCTCTTTTCTTGAAGGACCCTAAGTCGAATTGGTTCGGAAATACTTCAGTGGGCAACTGGTTCCACAAAGTGGTGGTGCGCGGCAAAAACTGCCTTGAAAATCGCGCAGTTGTGGAACGGCGGACGTCGAGGTGATACGGATGGAATTTCGTATTCTGCCTCGACGTCCGATGATGAAACTCAGTATGAGGTGAGCTATCTGCCTGAATATCTAGATCATAGCTATCTATCTCAATGAGGGTACCATTTTATAAAAAAAGGCTTTTGTAGGATTTCACAAAATCCCTCCAAGCAAAACAACGAAAAACCTCTGCAGGGTTCTCTTTTTTTCGATACGAAATAAATAAATCTAATCTCCATGCGTAAAGGTCAACCAAGGCAGACGAGTAGCGGCGTTTTACTTAAAGGTCTGACCGCCCATGTGCATTTATCACGTACCTTCCAATTTTGATGCCACTTTAAGGAAGTGGTACGCTCTTCATCTGACACGGTTCGGAAATACCTACAATGCCAAGTAGTTCTAGTGCTGGTGGGCAATAAATGTATTAAAACGTGCCAATAGTGGAACGAACGAAGGTGATGAATTTCGCATTTAATACTGACAGATAAATTTAAATCAACAGTTAAACAATTTACAAATTCATTGTAACAGAAATAGATACAGCATGCCAATAAACACTTAGCTACAATTTCAAATCACAGAATGAATACTATTTTGATATCTATACTGAATTTCAAATAAATAATTTATTTCTCGACGACATGTCTATGTTTGTAACTGTCCATTTAATCTATTTTCGTCTGCCCATTGACTAGTGTCTACTGGACCCAGAATCTGTGATCGTTTATCACGTAGCTGTCCAGACAACCATCTATCAAGCTCATTGTGTTTAACCGCATTGGAAACAAAGTGTGTATGGCTATATTTCTGGGAACTTTCCACTCACAATTATAAACAAGTGGGTGATCAGTTTTATGTTCTTGGTGTAGTTTGCTTATCATTTTACTGTACTAGGCACAATCTCGTCTTGAGAAGTGCAAAATATGTCGTATACATTTTTTTTGACAAATGGATGCTCTTGATTTGCATTCTAGAACTTTCTAGAACGCGGGCCTATGTATTTTTTGCACGTAAATAAATACCATGGTTCTCTGGAATTATAAGTGCCTATTATATTTTAAATAAAATTAAACCGACTCATGAATACCTAAGGGAGTTAGGTATTCATGGTAGAGAATAGAGACATCTAACGGCATGGTTTAACTCTACGTTACAAACGTTAAGCTACATATGTGCTAATAGTTCGTGATACAGGCAATAGATGACGCTTCTACCAAAAAATTTATAATTACGAAAATATTAAAAAGAGTTTATATCGTTTACTGCATTTGTAATAGAGGTCGCTAGTAATTTCTTAAGTGGATAGGAGTAAACTTTCTGTGTACGTTTCAACGGCTAAATCTAAAACTGTTCTTAGGATAGTATCTATGAGTATGATTGTTTTACAGATATTAAAAACTTTAAGCTATGTTTTATGTGTATAAGGGATATTTGTTGTAAACATATTAAAATTATAAATACATACATACAATACTTAATTTGCCTAAACCCTAGTTTATTAATCTTATCATTCGTAAAGTTTAAATCAACAAACATTAAATGTATTTCTAAATCTGATTAAGTTTTTTAGAACAGTCCAAACTGTAAATAGAACTGATGACGTGATACCACCGTGGACACTCACAATGCTAGAAGGCTTGCAAATGCTTTCCATTTTAATATCTGCTACGGCCTTTCTTGAAGGACTCTATATCGAATTGGTTGGGAAATATTTCTGTGGCTAGGTGGTTCCACGTCAAAAAATGCATTGCTGGAATTTCTTTCGGAGTCAGATGTCCAATGTCCGATGATGAAACTCAGCTGTAGGTATAATCCGACGATTTCTCTGAACACACTTTATGGTAAATGCGGTAGACGATACTGATAGACTGCACATTTTTTACGCCAAGGATTCAAGCCGTTCGCAAAGTGGTCAACTCGAATCCCTCTACGTTGAATACAGTCAAGTGGAAAGAGCTGGTGAGCCCAGATGTCAAATACTCCACACGAAAAAACTTACAACATTGACTTAATTATAAATTTATAGCACAGTATTTTAACGCTTTGAATTATTATAATCAGTGCGAACTATTCCCTGTGATTAAAATCGCAGTGAAATTCACAGTTAAATCACTGTGAAAATTTTTGCCCGGCTGTGGTCACGGTAATTTGTTAATAGGCGTGACCACCGCAATTTTAAGCCGTTAAAATAGTTTTATTTTCCCTAACAATCGTGTTAATATCATAACTGTTTCAAAGTTTAAAATTAAACAATATTATTGAAATGCTATAGAATTTTTGCGGTATGTTTCTGTTCTATGGAAACGGGCACTAACGCCAAATATTATCAAGCACAGCCAGTGAAGTGCTTTAAAAAACTCTAATTTACAAACTACAAATTATTACTCTTAAATACATTGTAAATCATTAAAAAATATTACTAAAAGCAGGAGCAGGAGCGCCCATTGACAGTTAAATTGCCAGAGGGCACGCAATTGCGTTACCGGCCTTTTAATAATTGGAACGCTTTTTTAGGGATCTTAAATCGAAATGGTTGGGAAAACATCTCACTGATGTTTAAGTTATCTATAACTTAAACATCTGGGCTCTAGCCCAGAATGGTTTAATCTTGACTGTTACAATATATCTTGTATCTCCTCTTCTTTTTGTATATTATGTAATCCACTATTTGCTGTTCATGAATCTGTAAGATTAGCTTTTTAGTTTTATTTAGTTATTAATATTGTTTTTTTTTTTCTCTAGATTAAGGTTTTACAGATTAATATATATATTTTGTTTTTTATATAACTTCTGGTTATGCACTTCTTGCACTCATCATTTTTTTTTTTATTGTTTTCTTTCTTACTAGGGTTGCCTGGAAGAGATCGCTTGTTAGCGATAAGGCCGCCCGTTGCATCCCTTGTAATTTATATGTATTGTGTTATTTGTGTTTCTTTCGAGCAACGAAGTGTTAATAAATAAATAAATATATCTGTCCATAGATGTCAAGTTGTTGGTAATTAATATTGCACTATTAGCACTAAAATAACCATGTGATTGGTGAGGCAATCCAACTTATTTATTCAAAAAACACAAAACGCCTAAGAGAACTAATCCTTTTGAGTTAATAAACATAGTGTAGTGAATATAAGTGCTAGTGCAGTCTCACGGACACACGAACATAGTGTCAAAACATTATACACTAAGAATGTTAATGAAGATTTCCTTAAAAAAATCTTGTTAATTTTTGTAAGGTACACTACCTTACTATGCTATGAAAAATTATGCTCACTTCATCCAAAAAATCTGATTATGTTTACATTCCCTTATAGTAAAAACTTCACTCAACAAGAAAATAATGTAAGACATATTTTAAATCAGACAATGCATACATTTGCTATGTATAATAAAAACTTTACACTTATTGATACCAATAGGTACATAAGTTGTAATAATTACTTTTTGACAAAGGATAGATATAATCTACCTACGTATTTGAAAAGACAGATAGCTGATTCGCTATCATATTTATTGTTTATAACAGCCAAGAATTTGGCTCGACAACCTGCTTCTATTGAGCAGGTTTTAGTTAGTAAGACCTTGGAAGATATTCCAAGACATAGTATTTATAATTTAAATTAGTTACTAAGACAACAGAGAGTCTCTCTGGCAAAGAATTAGTCAGTAAGATAAGTAAATTTAAGAATAATAATAATAAAACTATCAATCTGGTTCACCAAAATATACAAGGCATGAAAAGTAAATTACTAGAAATTGAGTTGTTTTTGAGCAGTGAAAATATTGACATATTGTGTATTTCAGAACACTGGTTAAAGACATGTGAACTTATGTTCAATTTTTGCAATCATCAGATTGGTAGTTCGTTCTGCAGAGGAAATGCAATACGCGGTGGCTCATTAATATTGCTTCATAAAAAATTAAAATTTAAAGAAAGGAAGGACATAGTGAGCCTCTCTGTGGAACGCCTTATTGAAGTATCTTGTGTGGAGCTGGAGCAATTTATCATTGTTAGTTTGTATAGCCCTCCTTCAGCTCAATATGATAGTTTAGAAAAAATATTAGAGCAAGTTCTGTACAAATTGCAAAAATCCAAGAAAAAGTTGGTCTTTAGTGGAGACTTTAATGTAAATTTGCTTGACAACTGTAATTCAAGTAAACGTATGCTTAATCTGTTTAAATCATATAATTTAATTAATAATTTTATTGTACCTACTAGGGTAACAGCCACCACGGCAACATGTATTGACAATATCTATAGTAATATAGTTCCTCTCAACACCTGTATTATCAACAAACTTACATCTGACCACTCTGGTCAATTGTTTGAATTTCAAAATATACTTAAATGTAAAGATCCAAAAAAGACAATATGCACAATTCCTGTAACATATGATCGGTTAGACAAATTTAGAAAAAAAATTATATTTAATACGCCATTTTTGCGTAGTAACCAATGCCCTAATAATTTATATAACACATTCTTTGAATCATTTATTGATGAATTCAAAAATGTGTTCACTCCAAAGACTTGGGTTTTGGTCTCGGAGAAACCTACCTTTTGTGACTGGGCACCTCCGGAACTACACAAAAAAAGGCTAAAATTGTATGAATTGTATGATGAAAAACAGTATAATGACAGTGAAGAATTTAAAACTCATGTTAGGACATTTTCAAAAAAATTTAGGCAAGAGTGTAAAATCGCTAAGGCAAAACACTTAAGTAATAAAATAAACAACAGCTCTGATAAGATAAAGGCTACTTGGAAAATTATAAACGAGGAGACTGGAAGAACCTCCAGAAAGGATTCTGAATATAAGATGAACATAAACGGTAAAGTAATTAGTTCCGACCTCGAAGTAGCCTCTGCATTTGAAGAGTTTTTTACTAATATTCCACTAAATACAACCAGCGTTCTAAATTCTTCGCCATCAGCCGCCCTTTTATTATTGCAACAGAATGTTCCTGTATGCAATCGTGAGTTTATATTTAGCCGCATTAGCTGCAATGATATTATAAAAACATTTAAGCAGCTAAAAATAAAAAAAACTAAAGATCTTTGGGGTGTATCTGTTTTCATTGTACAATCGGTAATCGATGCTATCAGTTCAGAGTTGGCTATAATATTTAATGAATGTATAGATTGTGGAGTCTTTCCAGACCAGATGAAGTTTAGTAAAATCACACCGTTATTCAAAACGGGCAGCACTTCTGACCCCACAAATTTTAGACCCATATCTGTGCTGCCTGCATTGAGTAAAATTTTTGAGAAAATAATTCTAGATCAATTACTGATACATTTTAATAATAATAAACTTATGCATAGCCAGCAGTATGGTTTTACAAAAGGTCGCTCTACAGCCGATGCTGGCGTTAAATTAATTTCCGAGATTTTAAATGCTTGGGAAAATTCTCATGATGCCATTGGAGTTTTTTGCGATTTATCAAAGGCTTTTGACTGTGTCCATCACGAAATCCTTATCAAAAAACTTCAACACTATGGCATTAGCGAAAAAGCGCTAAATCTTATGGAATCATACCTGAGCGATAGAATTCAGAAGGTAAATGTAAATGGAGCTATATCACAGGGATCGTCTGTTACTATGGGCGTACCGCAGGGCTCCATACTTGGTCCCTTCTTATTCCTCGTCTATATAAATGACCTACCATTTCTTGTAAAGGAGCTTCACGAGATAGTACTGTTTGCTGATGACACTTCGCTTTTATTTAAAGTGAAACGACGAAATCCATCACTTGAGAATGTAAACAGTGCCATCTCCAGTGTGGTTCACTGGTTTAGTACAAATAATCTTAAGTTAAACGAGAAGAAGACAAAATGTATTAAATTTGAAACTACAAATGTAAAAAGTAGTCATTCTCAAATAATAATTAAAGACGAGGAAATAGACTTTATTGATAGTGCGGTGTTCTTGGGAATTACTTTAGATAGTAAACTCCAGTGGGGCCAACACATAGAAGGTCTTTCGAATAGGCTAAGTTCTGCAGCGTTCGCAGTGAAAAAGATACGCGATCTTACGGATGAGAATACAGCAAAGCTCGTTTATTTCAGCTATTTTCATAGTATCATGTCATATGGTGTTATTTTGTGGGGTAATGCCGCTGACATTAATTCGATATTTGTAGTGCAAAAACGGGCTATAAGAGCGATCTGTGGGTTGTCCCCACGGGAGTCAGTCCGAAATAAGTTTAAGGAATTAAATATTTTAACTTTGGCAAGTCAATACATTTATGAGAATATTTTGTATGTGCGGAAAAATATAGATATCTTTAAAAAGAATAGTAGCTTCCATAATTATAGTACTCGTAATAAAGACAAAATTAGCGCACCAACCACGAGGCTGCATAAAACGAGTAATTCTTTCCAAGGCAATTGCATACGTTTTTTCAACAAAATCCCTAGTGAGATACAAATATTGTCAATAAATAAATTTAAATCGTACATTAAAGTAAAACTGCTTGCTAAGGCCTATTATAATATAAATGAATACTTAAACGATCATAGTGCTTGGATATGAATTGCTTCAGTATAAATAGGTAACGCGATAGAATCTCTCGGCTGCATTTTCAGACTATGGGGCGATCGTCGACATCTACGACTTTTTTTTAATGTAAAGTGGGAACAAACCGTGATTCATGTGGTATCAAATTATTTCAGTATAATTAGTATTATTACTATTTTCTTGTGTAGCCAAGTGCACATTTCAAGGATCGTCATGCTCACTCAAATGTCATTGCTTGTGGCGGCGTCCATGCGTCGGGTTGTCTCTCTCCCTAAAATATGGCGAGGGGGCCGATGGCTGGCCATGCGCCATACTCGTGAACGGGTGCTACTTGTGGTGACTGGTCGTACTTGAATTCGTGTATGCGGTGATATTAGTTGTTTATACTACGTATTTGCGTGTTGTTCTCACGAGTGTGTAAGTGCGTGCTCCTATTTCACCATGCCTCCTGCTGATAGAGGACAAATCTTTGCTTTTAATTTGTTTTTTTATTCTTTATTACTCAATATGTCATATGGAACATGGTGTAATGGTCGCAGCTCCTTACAAGCATTGTGTAAAAAAAAACTTACTTAAAAAGAGTGGCGGAGAGTTTATTGCCAGTTCTTCTCTTCCGTTCTACGCCCTTGATTTGAGAACTGGCAGTAAATGTAAATTCACAATTTTTAAATTTTTTGACGTTCATAAGTGTACATTGTTACCTACATGAATAAATAAATTTTGTTTTGTTTTGTTTTTACAAAAAATAATTTGCTCAAGCTTCAAGCTTTGTATTAAAAAGAAGTGTAGAAATAGTGTAAAAAAACATACCCCATTTAAGTGGGTCTATTATCTGTGGCATACCTAATGATCCTTTGTTCATTATCTCTTGACACTACTGAGAAATGCAATAAAAAATAATTAATGGTTCTCTTATCTGTGAATGTTCACCGACTGTTATCTCGAATTGTCTGGTGCAAGTTTTGATGCCTCATCAATACAGAAAGATATTTATTTATTTTTGAATCCTTGCCATCGCTCGAAAATATAATCTATATATAAATTTAAATGAATCCCTATTTCCCTTGGTCACGGCATCACGCGTGAACGGCTGCACCTATTTCGCTAATTATTTTTTGGGTTTGTTATTGTCAGCAGCAGGTTCTTATGCAAGAAAAACATCTTATAAGCTTAGTTTTGTATCTTGGCAGCTCAACATTACGGCCGGCAACATACTCGCGAGCCCTTTGACATGGCGAGTCTCCGTGAACGTCGGTATCACTTGACATCTGGTGTTCCTTCTGCCCGTTTGCCCACTGTTTTATTAAAAATAACTAAATGTTAGAAATATGCATTTACCAAATCCTCATTAAATTAAGAATTGTCTTTATTTTTTGGGAAATGAAAATTACTTCATCCTGCGGGATATTGCGGTTTCATGAGAACTTTTCAGAACCTGAAGTATGTTCTAAGTACATAACGATCAAGAATCACACTTCTCATCATCAGAATCTCACTTCTCGAACTCGAAAACTCTAGTAGATGAAGAAGCCAGCCTTGTCAATGATTTAAGTCGTCGAACCTCTAATCTCGAAATCTCATAGACATTGATTAGAATTAAAAAAATATTATTGTGTCAGCTGACCCATTTCTTAATAGGCTATTTAATGCACAACTAGAAAAAGCATATTAATTCTTTAAAAGCTGGCGTACTTCCAAGCTTTTGACTATGTGTCCATGGGAAATACTAAATAAAAAAGGGGGTTTCTTTGTATTAAACATACTATACAAATAACCCCCTTTTTTTCTTGGGGAAATGCATTGCGCATAGCCTTCCGCGGCGCTACCGCTTGGTGCGAAAGGGTTATTTGGGACTCGCTATTGTGCATACCCACTAAAACCCCAAGGCGCCACAAACAATCGCCTCATGCGGGATGCGGTAACAGCAGAGCCTTATCTGCTTCCCGACTGCGATGCGGCGGTTGCTCTTCACGCCCATGGTTTGTGAGGATGCTTGACACAGCAAGCATCTTTGATAGACCGGGCCATATGCTTTTACACATAGCTAGGGGAGATCGAGTCCAGTACTTGCAGGGATGGGTCATCATCCCTTCTTTTATACAAAGAAACAACCAAGTCAACGCGAGTGAATCCATGAGTGTAATGGTTGGTCAAAGACAAATCGCGACAATACATAAATTATTAACAAAAACTTGCTTCTAATTCTTGTAAGCTTAATTAGTTTTTTACAACATCTATCAATCATTCGAAATCAATTCGTATGTTTCTCTTCTGGGCCATTGGCTTTCATCAACTAAATTATGTCAAACATATTTTAGGTTAAGTGCATCAGTCATTTCGTTTAATTCCGAGCATTAATCATAATTGACAGTGACTGCATTTTACTCGGTGTAACTGGAAATGCTAATTAGAGTAAAATCACCAATAATTAAACAATAAAAAGTTCGATATATTTGCCGCTGGATCCACAATGTTATCGTAAATTTACGTTTAGTATTAATAATTGAAACAAAAGTGCGTGCGTACAAAGTACACATGTCAGAAGTGAAACTTCTTTGTAAATTAATTAATACTAAGGTAATAGCACCAATAGATGATCATGTACCAGTATATGATCACTCCATGTATTTGTGTATGTTCACGCTGTTTGTATACAGTTAATAATAACATTAATTAATCAAAAATCTGCGTTTACTGCACCAGACGTTATGCGACAGAATTTCCATCTAAAGTTCCTGTTGTTCTATTATTATATATTTATGAAGCGCACCATTACATCGAACTCTGACTCGCTTGTCTACTTACAGCGAATTGTATCTAATTTGGCCCTTCAATGCGCAGAGGCGATGAGAACTTGGAGAAACTGGTCGTGGCTGGTGGCAGAAGACAAAAGATCACGTGACCGTTCACTAACCAGATGGACCGATCAGATTGAAGAAACCTGTGGAAACAGATAGTCCGCTCCAGATGCTCCAGAAACGAGCTGTCGATTAAAGAGAAAGTTGACAATCAAACTAACTATTTACTTATCACAAAATAAAAATGTTTCTGATAATAATATGATGGCATTGAATTGCAAAATACAATATATATGTGCAGGACACCCGCCCACAGGCAACCTTAGATAAAATTTACAAGTTAGCCATGAGTTGACATGATATCTTTTCTATCAGCTTCCGATGGCCAACACCCACAACATGACTCACAACTCACTGATATATTTTTGCACAGTTTGACCTTATAGTCAATTTTTTATTTTAAACATCGACGGACGAAATATCCTAGAAGACGTGGGAAGATTGCAGACCGTTGCCAAATGTGGACATACGAATAACAAATGTAACAGGACAACTTATTGTGATTATGGCTGATTAATGATTTATTCCCGGTAACACAGATTAAGATAGCAATTGGATCTGTGGTAAACTTATATACTTGTACTAATAACAGGTGTCTCAGAAGAAAGTTTACATTTATTGAGCTTACGCTATGTAAAAATGTTAGACTCCTTGGCGCCTGAACTTAAAAACTTTCCTGGCTATGACCAAATAATAGGTTCCAGCAGGGTGGAGCAACGTCACACAATTGTCACAATTTTCTCAGGCAATCCATTTGCCTAAGGAGAGGTGACATGAATTGGCCTCCACCCATCCCGATTTAACCCCTATAGATTTTTTCTTTTTAGGTTATTTTAAATGTAAAGTGTAATAAGCCGACTTCTCGGGCGCAGTTGAAAGAAAATATCCGTCACGAAATGGCAGCCATCACTGAGTCCACCTGCCGAGCCATAAGTAATTTTATTTTTCGATTAAATGAGTGCCGCGAATGCGAGGGTCTACAGTTGGAAAAATAATTAATATAATATAAAAATTAAAATACTGTACTTTTACTGTGTGTTCTTTAATAATGAATAAACACTTTTTTGGTACACGACTTTTTTTTAATCAATCAACGAAGTATGAACTTTCTTTTGAGACACCTTGTATCCTTTACGCAAAGATTACAAATTCTAGATTCAGAAACGAGACTAAGCTAGAATTAACTTCGGTATGATAATAACCAACACATTTGAAATAAACATAAACATACACAATACACATTTATTACTAACTAGTGACCCGCCCCAGCATCGCACGGGTGCAATGCTGATGAAAAGCAGGTTTTTATTATGTATTGTTATTTCCGTCGCTGGAAAGCTCCGATAATATACGCGACATATATCATATAGACATATACCATCACGGACTTTTCTGTAGAACTTTTCAATGTGTACAATACTTAGTACATTATTTTGATAAAACTCGTAGGATTCAGCCTGCGTTTGCAATGTAAGCGGAAAAAATGTTATTATTTACGACATCACATTAGAAACCTCAAAAATTGTTATTTTTAGAAGTTAAAAGTACTGTTGTACTTCTCCATTATTTAATGGATGTTATTATACATGTAAACCTTCCTCTTGAATCACTCTATCTATTAAAAAAACCACATCAAAATCCGTTGCGTAGTTTCAAAGATTAAAGCATAAAAAGGGACATAGGGACAGAGAAAGCGACTTTGTTTTATACTATGTAGTGAAGATGTGTTTCGTTATAAAGAAAAAATAACAAAGCCGTAATTAATCAAATATACCGGAGTTTTTAAAATTATTTATTAAACATTTTTTAGTTACATTATGAGCAGTGTTGGCCTAGTGGCTTCAGCGTGCAACTCTCATACCTGAGGTCGTAGGTTCGATCCCCGGCTGTGAACCAATAGACTTTCTATGTGCGCATTTAACATTTGCTCGAACGGTGAAGGAAAACATCGGGAGGAAACCGACACGTCTTAGACCCAAAAAGTCGACGACGTGTGTCAGGCTCGAGGATCATGAAACAGATTCAGAAATCTGAGGCCAAAACCTAAAGAGGTTGTTGTGCTACTGATTTTTAAATATTATTTTGTTACATTATATTAATATACCACCTATTTGCTGGTAATTTGTGTTATAATTTTTCATTAAAAGGGATTTTTATAATAACACAATGATGCAGATAGACAACACTAATTGTATTTGTACATTGACCTCAATACCTTAATAACTATAACCCATGACACAATTAAGTGTATATCTCACATGTATTATAAACGTATGTATATGTATACGTATACGTCCGGTAGTTGCGCACGTGCGAACCAAAATAACCGCCGCGATGCTGTCCACGTCACGCGCCCATTCATGTTGATGTGATGTTAATGTTTTTATATAGCTTATTAAAATTCGTGAATCTTTAACGGCTTTTTCGGCTGACGTAATGCCTTGACTTTGATCTTTGAACGTACATTTCTGTACAGGTGAAGCAACAGGTATAATAATGATTAGTATAATCACTAAATAGTATGTTTAAAAGATAGACGACAAAATAAGTATAATATAATCAAAGGACAAAGAAAGTAAAAAGACGATTTCGGGATAACCGTAGGTGGAGGCAGTGAAAGATAGCTGTAGTTTTGATGACTGGAAAGACTTAGATAATTAGCATCATTATATTTTATACAAGTGTGTGTGTACATATAATAAATTTTAACAAAATCGATTCCTATGTGTGTTAATTATATTAATGCTTGAAACAAAGGTTTCTTTCTGCTGTTTCCTAATGGTAACTATTAAATACAATACCAGACTCATTATAGACGCTAAATTGTTTGTCGTTAATAAATTAAGTCGTTAATAATATAAGTGCCTGGAAGAAATCGCTCGAAAGCGATAAGGCCGCCGTTGCCCTCCTTTCCAGTTAATTATGTTCAACTTTTATATTGTAATGTAACGAAGTGTTAATAAATAAATACATAATAAATGAATTATTAAGCTTAATTTTCGATATTTTATTAAATGAATCTATTGTTTTCGTTGCCTGCAACCGGCATGATTAAAGTTCCCATTTTTTCACTCAAAGTGAATGAACTGATCATAACTCTAGTTTACGAAAGCTTAAGAGGGGAAGGGGCAAGGGGGTATGATTCACCGAATAACGAATTTCATGTCAATGGAACAGGTCGCCCACTTTATACAGGTTATAGGTACTTACTTTTTGTATGCTACGGTATCTGTGGAAAATGGCTTTGGAATGTAAAATAAGCAAAATTACTGTTCATAACTTTATATACTACAAAATAGAGGCTAAACATTTTGAATTTGTTAGCATAAATTCCCATTGCAAGACCCTTAAGTAAACAAAAATACCCACATTTCCATCTTAATATATATAAATTACGCGTCACGTAATGGGATAGCTTAACATAAATATATAGAATTGTACTGTACGTGTGTATGTCACTGAACTCAACGGGTCGACCGATTTGAGTGATTTTTTTTTGTATGCGTTTGGGTGGAGCCCTGGATGGTTTAGATTCAAAAATCAGCCCCGGATCGCGCTGCAATCGGTACTTTCATACCTTGTTAATTTACAATTAATTTAATTTGTTTTTCTTGACGTTCATAAGTGTACATGTTTACCTATATGAATAAAGATATTTTGATTTGATTTGATTTGTTTATTGTCCTCATGAAATGTCATGCAGAACAACTTATATGAACGCAAAAAACTACTTATATTTTTCTATGTTTTTTTTATTTAACTACAAACGATATATTAAAATCTTTGATTCCCGAGAAAGGTTTAAATATATGATTTAGTATGGTTAGGTTTAAAGACATTTAATCTCATAAAAGACATTAGTCACTTACATGAGAACACTTATATTATGCTAACGTTACAATTGGTAAGTTGAGAATTAAAAAAAAAAAGAGAAACTTGGTAGAACTGGGATGAACTTTCATTTCCGTAGATTTGCATCACTCAATAGATGGTCTTTTAATCTTGATTTAAATATTGCTAGGCTACCTGCACTTTTTATATTTTGGTTTAAAATAAATTGCCTGAAATATAACGATTATTCGAATGCAAACAATTTTTGGCAAAATACACGATAGCAACGCGGGTGAAGCTAATTAGCGCTGTGATTTCTGTATGTCAAAATCCTTACGTTTTAATAACTGCCGTTATATTTTGCGTTGACTCGATTTTAAATGCTACTCTTAGTTTATTATTTAAATATCTATTAATCTACCTAATTAGTTGTTACATTACCAAGTGTATACAAAACATTAAGAGCTAGTTATATCTAGGCCTAATGACTTAAGAGTGCGACCTTCATTCCTGAGGCTATATGCTGCAGATGTACGCCACTAGACTTACTGGCTGTACTATGTTTTGTGTATCTGTCATAAAAATATAAACAGCTAAATTGTCAAGCAAAAAAAGAATTAAATTAAACACTTCGCAATGCTTTCCTTAAGTTGATCAACCCAATATATCAAACTCCAGAGAGAACTGTTTAATCCCGTGGAATTTGAATGAGAACTCTTAGTTTTTGCAGGAATTCTGAAAATTCTGCTGATTCTCTATATTCTTCTATTAGATTGACAAAATATCACGAAACAGATACGGAATCTGAGGCCCAGACTTAAAAAGGTTGTAGCGCTAGCTATGTTCTAACATTTGTTAAACTACACCCATATATAGTTAAGTTATTAATTAGAAGCAAAATATCATCGCACTCTTAAAGACAAAATGAGCATTTAAGTTTTCCCACACTCTTAAATTGTAATATAACATTCTTCTTTCCGATAACGTTCAATAGGTCTACACTTTATATTCTTTATAAGTAACATAAGTTTTAAGAATCTTCAATAGCAAGTAAGATTTTGTTAGTGTAGCGTCATACCAAATTTTATGTAAGTTATAAGCTCATGTTTTAAACTATTAAAACCAGTTAACACCCAGCTGAAACAAAGAGTTATTTTATTTGGAATTGAAAATTCAAATAAACAATTGTGTAGTTAGAAAAATAAAGACTGTTATTTAAGTACTTACACACTATACTAATAACATTTTGTTAAACCTAAATGACATACTTAAAATAAAGTAACGGCATGAAAAGTTAAATTAAAATTTCCTTTTAATTTAACTTTTTACTTAAATTACAATATTATCATAATTCTACAATATTGAATTCAATCCAAATGACCTACTTTTGTCAACTTCAAACCAACCGCGATGGCTGCTAGCGCCATCTAGTATATAATAAAGAAACATACTAGTTTCTTTACACATATTATATTTGAACTTTCCTACGACTGCCACAAACTTATTTATAAGTAGTGAGTTAAGTTATAAATTTTATTTTTATACCAATAATAAGCTTGGACCATAACAATCGCTCTGAATACGTCAGTCATTTTGTTTGCTGTATCGAGACAGTCCGATTTGATTCGGTGAACAACTGGGTAATTGAAATAGATTATAATATTTTACTTTTACCTGTCATCCGATAATTAAAATAAAAGTAATCGATTAATATCAATGATGAAATGAAAGTTGTATTAAAGGTAAGGTGTGAAAAGTATTTAAGTGGTAAGTTATGTAAAAAATTATTTTTGCACCGCTGTCGTTAAGTAAATAAAAACGCCTTGAAACAAGCCTTTGACCCAAAAATCGCCCGTCAGAAGCTAACTATATTTTAATTAACTATTAATAAAACAAAACTTATCATGAACCAGATACAGAAATCTACTGAAGTGTGATGTGATAATAAATGATAAATTATTTAAGAAAATAGAAAGAAATAAAATATAATAAAATAAAAAAGTGCGTCCGTACAAGGTATACATGCCAGAAGTGAAACTTAACTTAAGTTCTTTATAAATTAATTATTACTTAGGTAAAAGCCCGAATAGATGATCACGTACCGGTATATAAGCACTCCAATGTGTTTATGTATCACACTGTATACGTGCTGATGATAATATATGTAGATAAATAAAACATCTGCGTCTATTGCAGAATTGCCATCTAAAGTTCTTATTTGAAAACTACGAAACGAATACATCAATACCAATAGCGTGTAGTTTGCCTCATCTCCCTTTCTCACTCTCTCTCAATCGCTCTCTCCCTTTTCTTTGACAGAAACGTTGCACATATTCGTGACGTGTCCGTAAAAAAATTATACTCATGCGCCTAAAGAAGTTTCACTTTAAAAATATACGAGTATTTTCCTGAGCAAAACATATTCTTTGGAATAGTTATTTGATTAAAGTATGATTATTTATTTTACATTTTGACTCATACTGCCGATGATAATTATTTATTTAGTAGATCATTATTGATTGGTTTAGATGTATTAATATCAGTACTAGTGGTGTTATGATAAGTTGTAATTTTGTTTTTGCGGTCTTGTATTGTATGGGCCATTTAGTGTAAAAGCTTCTTCCATATTTTCCATTTCTCCTTGTTGTTTTTCTGACCTTTCTTAATGCATTCAGATCTAATTGTTGAAAGTGCGTAATTTTAATTATTGTGACGAGTATCCATTGCAGCCCCGTATTGTGTTTCACATGGAGCGTGAAAATTTAATAAATAAACTCATATTTAAAGCGTCGGGACAAATCAATCACAACTTTCTAAAGTCAATACAAGCCCAACCCTTCCGTGTGATTGTTCAATAATGTCTCATTTCCCGTCCTAAAATAGCGTTCCAGAAAGATGGGGTTATAACTAAGAGTAAAAGCAAACCGTCCGAGAGATTCTTAAAACTATTACGGATGTGGACATAACGATCGGATACTTGTTTGTATTGTACATTTTAATGGAGCAGTGTCATCGTAGTTACGCGATTTTAAACCGTGTGTTCTCCAACCCCTTATGGTTACATCAATTATATTAGAAATACGCGTGTCAAGAGTAAATTAAAAATATCAATGTAATTCTTAGACAGCTGGTGTCATGAACCAGAATGGTTTATAGCCCGTTCAATATTATTAATAATAATACCAATTGTTTACAATGTACAAGTTACATTTATATATGTTTGAAGTGGAATCTTTAGGCGCATGTTTTTTTTACGGATGAAACGCAATAATAATATTAGGGCCACGAAGATGTTCAGCCTTCTCTTTCTTCTTTTTCCCCTTCATCATCTCCATGCCTGCGGAGTCTATCTTTTATCTGAACTTCTATTATTTATTATTAATAGATAATAGTAAACTCTATTGGATTGTTAGAACATTCTGACAGAGCTAATTACAATTTTTTTTAATACCAGGGTTTTTAATATCTTCAAGAAGAAAGCGTACCTATTCTTAAAAAGCTAGCAACGTACTTGCGAGCCCTCTGGAAATGCCTGTTGGTGGTATTATATTTCAAATAGATATTTATTTTCAAATACAGTATTTACAATATTCTTAATCTACATAGTAATAATTAAAATTTGATAAATAAAATATTAAAACAAATTTTAAAAAATCCCCGTAGCAGTGTCAAAGTCTTGCACCTTAAACGCTGGAATTTCTTCGCTGTATTACGATTTTTATTCGTTTAGCGAAGAAAGCACCAGCTTTGGAGTCACCAGAACTATCTACCAGGCGCCAACTTAAATCTTTACTCTTCTCTTCTTTTATTAACGTCTGTGAACTTGAACCCTAAGGGGCCAAGTCTCTGATCTCTCTTTCTGACTGTTCTGTGGATATTAATTAAGTGATCATTACAATTAAGTCTTATTTGGTATTGCGTATAAATACTTAATTCCTGAAGTCCAATGCTAGCATTTTAATTACATTATCATGTTATTTTTTAATTAATGTACATAGCGAAATGATCCGCATAGCGTGCATATTTACAAATGCGGATAAAATTCTTTCGTTGTCTGGTGGTCGAACATGAAATATAATATTAAAAATGTAGTAAATTGTAAATTTCGGCAGTAGACGTAAGCAACCCTCTAGTAAAAACTATCAGTCTAATTGCAACAGCTACGGAGAGTAATTGAGGACGGTGCAATGAGACTAATTTATGTTTATGATAGGTATTCGGGCAGTGGTAACAGGCAATAATTTTACGTAAAATAGATAACTGTCATTTAATTTTTTATATTTTCATTTTAATGATTTTATCTTATCCAATGACATAGCTAGCCATTCATGGCAATTCTTTGTTAATTATTATACATTTGGTTTTGTATTTTTTATAGAAGCTGCTGTCTAAATAAAATAAAATAAATAAATAATTTATATGAGAAACTGCTCTAGGATACACCAAATACTTTAATATATTTTATATTATTTCTTGTATATTACTAATGTACTTCTTATACATATACTTATTTATTTTCTTAGTTTATTCATGTATTTAGACAGAAGATACACACAGATATGAGATGATATTTTTTTAGCCTTTTGATAATAATAATAATATTTATTTGCAAGAATATGATACAATAATGTGTTGGTGGTACAATCTAATGTTCGCATATTCTTATACACATACAATGTTGGTTCAAATGAGGAGACCACACCACCACTATATGGCCCACCAGCTGCCCACTGAAGTATTTCCGAACCAATTCGACGTAGAGATTACTGTCATTGAGAGTGCCCAGTGCGAGAATCCTATGTGTGGTATCACTTAACATCTGCTGAGCATCCTGCCCGTTTGCCCTTTTATATAAAAAAAGATAAGACGTATGCCATAATATGTACCTTACTTGTTTTCGTAAGACATGTAATAAACATAAGACATGCTTGAGAAATGTCGTTACTAAATAGGCTAAAGATGATTACCTCACGACAATGAATTACGACAATGTTACCGTTGGAATAACAAAATTTATCTTCAACGATAGAAATACGAATTCCTTATGAGTTTACTAGTATGGATAGTGCAATCCACGAAGACGCGCCCCACTATTCCTTCAAACCGTATATAGTATATGTGTGCAAGCTTCCGTCAATGTTTGAGTGTTATCGGTACACACGCACACTACAATAAACCGCTGACGGTTCGCAACTGACGCTCGGAGCAAACTCCCCGCACCCCCTCAACCAAAAATTGGTGGGGCGCGTTTTCATGAATTGGACTGTCCATATTTACAATTATTATTAATCATCCTATCCTATCCTTTCACTCAGATTGCAACCGTTTCTTTGATCATTTTGTATACAATTAAATGAACAGCCTTTATGTCGAGGATTTTTGGATTTGAGAACAGCTTCGTTACGACCCCAAGAAAGAAAATTCCAGGAACGGACGACCCCAGTCTTGAGACTGCCACTAGGTTTATACGACTCAATCTACATTATCCCTTTTTAATTTAATAAATGCGCTTACCTACGCCCGCGCTATGGATGTCGAGCTTGACGCAGGGCTGGGTCTACACTCAAAGCCCTCTGCTATTCTGAGGTGTAGCGAGACCCTATCCACTAAAACGCTCAGCCTTTAAGATGGGTCCTTGGGGTTCACCAAGGCATTCTACCCAAGTAACTTACATCATCCCTAAATAACATAGAAAGCCGCCGATTTTTGTTTTCACTAAGACATTAAAAAACATTAGGCTCTATCTATTAATATAAAATCTAAAATTAAAAACTTATAAAACAGTGTACAGCTTGTAAAGATAAATATAGAGAAGATCCCAAAAAAACATTTCGTTCAAAAATACTTACACTTTTATGAATCATATTTCTAAAGATGTCAACTGCGCAATTCTTAAAAGGCACATTCGTTTCCCCTCTTCCTATGGACAGGTACTTATAAACATGAATGGCGTGTGTCGGTCACGAAGTCCCCGGAACAAGAAGACAAGGTAACATGGCCGACTCAGCATAAATAAACTAAAATAATACGGTAGGTAATACAGTAGATGACGATGATTCCACCAATTTTTATTTTTTTAAATTCTCCATTTGATTTTTTTCTGTTGATTTTCCGTTATGTTTTGCAATTCAGTAATTATTTTGAAACACCTTTGTAAATATTGTAGATTTGCGGATAGAGAGTAGATACTTTGATCGAATTCTGTGTTTTACTTTATTTACGTATTTGAAACTGCCAAACGTAGGAAGACAGTACATATTATGATTTATCAGTTAGTTCCCCACATTCTTCATTTAAAATATTCTCCCCTTACTGGTCGTTGGCCTTTTGAAATATTTCTATTTGGATCTCATCTCCAGTTAAGGAGCTCTACAATTGTCTTTTGATCCACTTTAATTAGCAGTAGTTTCTATATAAATCGGTATCTACTGTTATAACAGTAAGTTCCAGGCACTGGACTTGACCGACAAACCACGAATCCGACAAAGCTCTCTATGGCCACGATTACTCACGGCGTTCAACGTTCACAGAATAATAATGACTATTTACAATGACTGCTAGTTATACAAAAATATTGAAAAGAGAACATCCACAGCCATAAGAAAATTTTGACCTACCCTCACGCATACATGTTATTTAAAATTAGATGAATCTTATTGAACTGTTTAGAATTGATATTTTAGCAATAATATTTACTAGACATCTTAATAAGAAGTGTTAATTAAAATAAATGTGTCCTGAAAAGAGGGTACCAATTCTTAAAAGGCCGCCAATGCATTCGCCGGTACATTGAAAGTGTCCATTGGCGGTATCATTTAACAGCAGGTTTCCCCTTAGTTTTATAAAAACAAATTGTAAAAATTACCGATGTTTTTCTTTTATTAAATTAATATAATCCTCTTTCTAGGTGAGCAAAGAATATTTATTCCTACGATAAACATCGGCAAATATGTCTGCTGTACACAAACGTTGTGGGCCAACGGTTGAGCCAAAATATCGAATCTATTCATACATCGTACTAATATTCTGCATTAGTATTCCAACCCTTAATTCTAAACACAAAACAGTTTTCAGACAAAAGCTTGCATGTGCATACCTATACTGATTACGTTATAAAATTTCTAAGTAAACTGTTGCTCGTAGTTATTAATGAATTAAGTAATAAATCTCCAAAAAGGGCTTATAATTTAAAGCCATCAACTTTCTTTTTTACAAGCGTATAATAAACTTTATGTAGTAAGTAGTTTCACTTGCTAATAAATTATAATCGAACGTGTCAAATCGTAAATTGATTGGAAAATTATTTTTATAATCTGTCATTTGTTTAATGTCGTTTAATTCAGTTTCTAAAATTGTCACACTTTTACATCATTATATAAACGTATATAATATATATACTATATATAAATTTTTTTTCGTTATAAAATACTTTTTGGTCGGCCTGGATGTCAAGGTCTAAAATCTTTTTTGTAGTTCATATATTTTATAAATATACCGTTATTTTTGGACTAGTATTCTAATGGAAAACCAGATTTTTGTAACAACACACTAAAAACATACATTTAAAACCAGTGACTCAAGTATTAAACAGCTGATCGAATAAAGATACGAATTATGCAAAATACGTTTTCTAGATCGCGTCTTCCCACATAATTAAAGTTATGACTCACAGCTGAGGTCAAGAGCACGCCAGCCTACCTGATGTGTTTGCGTGTGCCTTACTAAATGCGAACGCATGTATGAGTATTCCTGGCAAGACGCCTAAAGAAAAGTCTTTCGTTCCGTTGGAAATACATCATTCTCCTAATTAAAGATAAAACATTTCTATATCTTTTTCAAAATGCTATAAAATTGTGTAAAGTCAAGTCGATTAGAATTTATTTGTTTATTTACAATTCGTTACAGTAATCAAAGATACAATTCAATTAAAATAAATAAAGGAAAATACTGGCTATATCGCTTTCGAGCCATATCTTCTCTACCACTTTAAGGAAATAAGAATTATATAAGTGAGCGCGAGTAGAACAAACCTATATAAGACATACAATTACTTAGACAAACATAATGAATCAAAGCAAGGCCAAAACATATGTTAACAGTGAAAGGGACTATAATAAAAAAAATCACATGAAAAAGATTTCATTTAAAATGATATAATTGAATTGCTCCATTGTTTTAATGGCTTGGCAAACTACCAATAACTCGAATAAAAAATCGTATTAGATATCGATTTTATATTACTAAGCTATAATTAGAGAATTATCACTTAATAAATTCAAAGCTCTCGTCAACCGTAAATTTATCAATAAAGCTTTTTATTTTGACGAATATTTAAATGATCGTAATACTCAGGATTGATTTGCTCCAGTTCAAACAATTTGTAAGTCTCGAAACTTAGCGATTAAAACAACTGGCGGAAAGTTTTTGGCAGTTCCTCTTGTTCGCTCTACGCCGCGAACTGGAAGTAAATGTAAATTTAGAATTAATTAAACTTCTTTTCTGACGAACTTAAGTGTAATTGTTTACCTAAACGAATAAAGTTTTTTTTACTTTGACTTTGACCGTGAGAACTGAAAAGATCTGGAACGATGTTTGGCCTGAATCCCTCCTGATGTTAAGTGAAATGCGGCCTATAGGAAGGCACACCGTTCAAGAGCCGCCGTTTGGATAAAGCTTGTCTTATTAGCTAGTCTAAGCCAAAGATAAGAGAAAAATCATGTCAATTTCTATTTTTTTTAATGAGGAGAAAATGCACTTATGCAGGCCCGCATCAAGAATATCGAGTTTGACGCGGGGACTGTGGGGCTGGGTCTACACTCAAATCCCTCTGCTATTCAGAGGGGTAGCGAGACCCCACCCACTAAAAACACCTCTGCCCATCACACGCCCTTAAAATGGGCCCTCGGGGTTCGCTAGGAATTCTAGGACTTCCCAAAGGACCCGTGCTTATATCCGACATAGAGAGCTCATTCAAGACCTGCGGTTCCGGGCCACTCGAGATCGACAAGACCCCAGACCTCTCCCTCAATCGCTCAGCTGTCTCATTCTGCAGCATTACATGTCTTATTATTTTATTTTAAATAAAATTAAAACTTGCCCTTGGACCGGGAATCGAACTCAGTACCCCTCACCATAGCAGCCACATACAATACATAAAATGTCTATTTCTATACGTATCTTTTGATGAAACATAACATAGAAAGAAAATTCTTTATGTTAAATGCCTTCAACAATTCAAACTATGGATTGAAAAGCGCGCTAAGCACTAGATTGATACTAAAGAAAAGCAAATTTATTAATAACTAGCTGACCCGGCGAGCTTTGTTCCGCCTTAGACACCATAAATGAGCAGATTTTTGATTTTATTAAATCAATTGTTTTATTATATAAAGTTGTCAGGTTGATCTAGCTGACCCGATAGTTATAACTATGAATATTGAATTCTAATTGGTATAATTCATAAAAAGAGTGTTTTTTATTCTAATGCTTTATGGTATACAACATTCTAAGTTTTTTTATCTTCTCTTTGACTATATTTGCAGCACGCATTCAGTCAATTCTATGTCAAATGTGTTAAGGTTACATTAAAAAAGTTTAAAATTTTTATCTGGTGGTTAAGTAATTTTAAATTTTATAATTTTCCGCGCAATTTCCTTAATTCTTTCTTTCATAAGAATCTTCTCCTGATCACAATGAACAGAACAAAAAAAGAATTAGCGAAATCGGTCTAGCCGTTCAGGCGTGATGCCGTGACCAAGGGAAATAGGGATTCATTTATATATATATTTAGATATAAACTATTATTAGACGTCAAAAAGTTTTTCAGGCTTTGTAGGTCTAGGTAGGAATCTAACTAAAATCGATTTTTGTCCACTAAAACAGTGTCGTTCTAGTTATTTTAAGTGCAATACATTGTTAACTGACTATTGGTAACGGTAACAACGTTCATTAACTTTAAAACTAAAATAATGATTCATTAAAATTTAATTGTTTTACTTCAATTTTAATATACATAATAAAAATCATGGTATAATACATAATAACATACCCGCAACTTTGTGTAACTTCTATTTCTAAGTTTTAAAGGCAAGATTTGGCATGGCAACATTTAACAGATTGGGAAATATGAAATTTTTATTTTAAATTTTATTTATTGAGAAAGATTACAGCTTTTAACTACCTAACTTATTAAACATCTTTATAATAAATACTAAATACTCTTTATACGCCATTAAACAAATCATTGAATATAATTAAGTATAAACTTAACAATTGACTGAATTGATAGCAAATAAATCATTTTAATCCGATTATAATATATATCAAAGAAAGCAAAAAAATAACTAATAATTAGTTGAGTATTAAATTTAGTTGACTTATAAAAACTTATGATACATTATATATTCCATTGCGGAACTCAGATGTCAGAGCTCTTCATTCCGACACTACACTTGAGGTTGTTAACTTACCCCGTATGACTGAACTATCAGTTAAAGTTTAAAAATGGGCGGTGTTAAGCGCCTATCTAGTACTTAATCAGCATTGTTAAGCGAATTAGCATTTTTAAATAAAATAACTAATAAAATAACTAGTAAAAATATATGAAATGCAGTTCTTAAATCTTACTCTGAAACATAAAACTATTTAGTAGTGATGAACTACATAGTACTAGTGGCTTCAGCGTGCGACTCTCATACCTGAGGTCGTAGGTTCGATCCCCGGCTGTGCACCAATGGACTTTCTTTCTATGTGCGCATTTAACATTTGGTCGAATAGTGAAGGAAAACATCGTGAGGAGACCGACATGTCTTAGACCCAAAAAGTCGACGATGTGTGTCAGGCACTAAAGGCTGATCACCTACTTGCCTATCAAATTTAAAAATGATCATGAAACAGATTCAGAAATATGTGGCCAAGACCTAAAGAGGCGCCACTGTTTTTTTTTAATTTTAGTTGTCGCCCAGGCCCGGAGGCGACTCACCAGACCTAAGCGAAAAAGTCCCTTTTTAGGAAAAGAGAGATTTGACACTCCCGGCTCCCTAGCTTCTCAGCCACAGATCGACCTTACAGACTACTTATGTTAAAAAAGAAAATAATAATAATATTTATACAATTTCAAGTTACGTACGTGGTAATAGAAAAATTATGTTATCTTCTTAATCAGTAATGGATATAATAAATTCCAAATTCCTCTGTTAATTAAACGGCAATTAGTGTGTCCACAAAATTAAATAACGTTCGATTAATTTCGTTCATAAGCGATGTCAATTCTCACGGTATTTCGGCGCTCACCCACGCTTCAACTTTCATCTCGAGCTCAAAGCTGCACGTGAGTAGATACCGGCAAACTTCTTGAGTATTAAACAAGGGAGTGGGGGTAAGTTTGCGCATCGTATGTGAATGATGTTTGCGTAAATAACTTTTAAAAAAAGTTTAAATTTTTGTAGATTGTTAGTGTATATACATTTTATTGTGAGTTGTTAACTATTACTATCTTATAAAATATGATAACAAGAAATGAAAACCGTCCAAGTGCGATTCAATTCACTGCACGCCAGTGTACTTTGGAGGCAAAGGATCGAAAACGCAACTCGCGACACAAACATCAACTGATTTACCAATCACGCGAATCGCGATCGTCACGTCACTCTCCCGCCCTCCACCCTCCCATTGTTACCTAAAAATCGGTTCTGCGCAGGCACGGACAATTGTTGTCGGTATCTGTAACACTGTATCACTGAAGGCCTACTTTGTAAAATCATCAAAGTTTACAAACCTATTCGAGTCGTCTAGCAGTGGAAACTTAAAGGCTGATTCCGGTGTCATCTCGTGTGTCTATTAGCAAAGGGCATTTCAATCAATGACGCATACGTGTTTTCATGTTTGATAAAGAAATAAAAGAGGCTGATTATAATAATAATCAAATTGATCTGACGATAAGGAAGAAATAAATCGGAATCGCTTTTGTAATCTTGGAGGAAGGCAGATTCACAGTTCTGAAGCATCTATGTTGTTCAAGAATATGTTGTACAATACATGCAGAAATGTATAGCTAATATAAATATATGTACACGGGCTGGTCTAACAGAATATACAATTTTCATTAATATCCAATAATAACAATAACAGCCTTTATATATATCTGAATACATTTGTCATTTACATTTAAATACATTTCTATTTTAATCTTCTAGTGTATCTGTGTGCCCTTTTTGGTAAAGGTCTCCTCCAAATCCCGCCATTAATCTCAGCACTGTGCCACTCTTCTATTTCTGGTCTCCGATAACAGTTCAACTTAATGTGTGAATTGGCCATTCAGGTCCTACAACGCACTAGAGATCCACAAATCAGCGAAAAACTTTTTGCGCTGGTAATCGCAGCCGATAACCCTTAGCTCCAACTGTCGGCCCGTTCTATGCACGTGTATTTACAGTTCAAATGGAGGTGATTGCGAGATTGGGGGGTGAACCTCCGAAACTGGAGCGCCGAACATTACTTCGCAAGATAATCAAATGTCGAAAGATTACTATGAAATACTGTTACAAATACCACATGCATGTGACATTATGAAACACAAATTATGTGACAAAATTGTGAGCTAGATTTTTATTTGATAACTGAGGAATAGTTCAACAATCTCTTTTTCGTATTTCAAGATATATGTTACGGTGGCTGTTAGGATTAATGAGAAACACTAGGCTTTTACTAAATCATTAATAACTTAACTATTATAAGACACAGGGAGACATACGACCACACCTTACTAAGAGTTGGAGGTTCTTATCTAGCTTGTATTTAAACATTACACTCACTAATTCACGCATATGCACCCACACAGTCATGTGTAAGGCATCAAATAATACTTTTTATTGAAATTGGGAGAAGATGTTTTAATTATAATTGATAAAACAAAATTGTAATTATACTTGAATAAAACATACAAAAATTTGTTATGCAATTAAATATTAAGTTTTTTATGTTTTGCCAACCGTATTATCAACCTCAAGGCTCAAGACCTACCATAGAGCATACAAACATACATACTATATAAATTAATTTTATATTTATGGTTACATTAATTTAAAAAATCAATCAAGCACCGTTGAAAGAAATCTGTCTCTTTTCATAACAGTCAACACGTTGCCTGTAAGACGAAAGAGACTTTAGAATTTAGATTAACTATTACACAGATTAATTAATTTAGATTAACTACTAAGTGCACATCCATACGTCTCCTATATCTCGTCCACAATTTTTTTTTATTTTGTAAAGAAATTTGTACCACATTCATGTTTATAATATGAAAGTATTGTCTACTGCTATATTTTAATTTATGTTCTTTCATATTATGTTTAAAGTCCAGAAAAAAAAAATCTTCGTTCTATTATTGAAACGCCGAGATGAAAAAATTCGTAAAAAATTTCTTTATATTTAATTAATTACCATGTCCCAAAAGTATTTTAGGCACGTGCTCTGGCCTTAAAAACTTTCTCGCTTAAAATACTATTTGTGTATCGATATTTATTGTTGACATAATAATTAATTACATGAATAAATTTAAATAAATTCTCTATCGTAAATTAGTATCAATTTTATTAAATAAACATTGCGTTTAAAAGAAAATAAGATCTTTTTAAATACATTTATATATCATCCTGACTGCGCTTCGCGGCTACACAAATGTTAATGAAAAATTCTTTACGACCTAAGTATGTAAAGAAATCAATTAAAATCTTGATGTTAATACATTTTGTTTATAAATTTTAAAAATCTCGATCCCAGCTTCCAGAATAAAACGTACAGCCAGCACCAAATAGTGAAAATTTTCTATTTATTAATGTTTCATTATTTTTATTGTATCTTACGATATGTGACATTCGGCTAGCAGACTTATTTCAGAAACATCTTTAAGCAAATAAGGCAAATGATATGGCGCTGGACCGGGCTGAGAGATAGCAGGTTGAAATGGACAAACATAATTACAGAATGGAAACCACAAGATGGCAAAAGGAAAGAAGAAGACAGAAAGAGATGGGCGGTCAATATAAAGAGATAGGAGGCACAACTTGGACAAGAATAGCTAATATTAGAAAAGCTAGAAAACGCCTATAACAACCAAAACTGGCAAATCTGATGTATTAGATTAAGTTAGGTTATGTAAAACAAATGTTTATTATATTATACTGGGCGTTGAAAATAAATAATAATAATAATTTTAAAAAATTATTGTTTCTCAAATTTTTAGATTAATAAATGAGTATGAGACAACCCCCGTAAGAGACACTTGTGTTGGGGTTGACTCGCTACTTCCCTTATTTATACAAATTCTAATAATTCTAAAATGTAGCTATGAACTTATTCTATGGATGCGTGTTTGTGTGTGTGTGCGCGCATGTGTGTGTGCATGTGTGTGTGGTGTGTGTGTGTGTGTTGTGTGTGTTTGTGTGTGAGCAAGTGTGTGCATGTTGTTAAGTATATAATTAGGTATGTATTTAGAGACTATATAATAATTAAATTAAGCCTCTAAAGGCTTCATAATAATAATTATTATTATGTAGGTTCAGAGTGCAAATTACAAGTTAATAAAAGTATTAAACGGATTTATACAAAGTATTTTTTTAAACATCTGAAACCATTTTCTAAAAATCATAATTCATCTCAAAAATCCATTGAATGAACTACATAATATTTTTGAATGACTCTCTTGTAAGGGCAACGTGAAACCAGTTCGGCCACACATCTCGTCTCGAGATATTTATACAATAACTAGTTTGAAGGACATTGATCACTCTTATTGAGATGGTATGTTTTGTTTTCGTTTTTTACTATGTTATTGTGGTCGAGACAAGTATTTCTTTGTTAACTTTCACCGAGCTTCCTCGGTGTAGATTATTAAATTTTTGGTTGGTATATTTATGTAACGATTCAAAGTAGAATTGCAGATATGTAACGATTTAAAGTTGGAACTTGGTGGAGCAGTGATGGCCTAATGGAGTGCGAGGTGGGGTTTGATCCCCGGCTATGCACCCATGGACTTTATGCCTACGTGTGAAGGAAAACATCGTGGGGAAACCGGCTTGCCTAAGACCCAAACAGTCGACGACGTGTGTCAGATTGGCAAATTATCAAGAAATCGATACAGTCATTTGAGACCCGGACGTAAAAAGGTTTGAGGCTTGAGGAAACGCTTTACTATAGTAAGTGTTAATGTTTCTGAGTAGGTCCATTTGTAGCTGGTGCGGCTTGTGATGCGGCTGAAAAAGCTAAAGCCTGCAAATACAGGGGCAACACCATTCGGTGTCGAGACCCTTGGTCCGTGGGGTCCTAGCGCGTTAAGGCTTTTTAGGGAATAATCAAAAAGGTTAGTCGACATCACGAAGAGCTGGCAGCTACCTCGCACAAAGAATTAGTCTAGCTATTCAAAGGGGGAACGCTGCCAGTATCTTCGGAACCTTACCTAAAGGGACTCCTTTTAATAATATTTTTTAATAATTAAATTTTAAGGTTAGTTATTAGGTATATTTTTATGTATAATGTTATTTGTTTTGAATAAAATATTATGAAGTAGGTCCATATCTATATGACATCCATGTCTTCAAATATAGGACGTAAATATTATGGTAATTTATTACTTGCGATATGCCGTCACCTATCCAGATCAGGTTATATCTATTGCTTCAGTTTGAATATGTTGTACACCGATTATTTTCCTTGTAAATATTAAAATATATACTAACTGTGAGTAATTTGTATTATGTTAACCTTACGCAACGCCTCCCACGTGTTATTAAAGTCATTGTAAAACCACAGGTGTAACCAAAACAATGATGATAAGGTTATATTATATAAAAGTTATGAATTCACACGTAAGACCCAGAGAAAAGTGACTCCTGATTAACTGTACTTATGTTTTAACTACAAGCTTCTACAAGCAATAAAACCTAGATGCTAACGCAATCAGAATCCTTGGATTCAAGTAATATAACAGTAATCAGTATTAGAATTAACAGAAATCAATCAAACTCTGTTCAGGGTTCTGTAGTAATTAACACACCTTATTTTATTCACGTTAACAATAATTTTTCCCACGCATAAGCAGGTCTGTTGCTTAGCTCTAAAAATATATATTTTACACAGAGCTTCTTGTCTTTTGTTTAGTCCAGACAATTGACCACAAATCTCTAACCTTTGGGTGATACGGGTTTCATTATTTGTATTGTGTTTATAAGGCTTTACAGTATATAGCATGGCAAACTAAAACGCGGCATGTACATACTATCCTTTTCTCGAAATAGTTTAGGCCATTTTCGACCTTTATAACTTCGTTATCGATTTAACTATACCTTACAATTATAGCTAGCTATATTTAAAGCTAGTCAAATTATATTAAATTTGTGACTCCAGAGTAACCTATCATCAAAACCCTAAAGTACTTCTAACAGACAGACTTCTAGAAGCTTCATATGTAGAGTACAATTAGTGTTGGTAAACAACTGCATAAATAACTTAATTATAATTAAACATAATAGTAAGCTAATTACGTAATAACATAAGACAAAAGGTCACTTAAGTAAGGACTGAATAAATTAACGGACTTGGTATTACATGGATCTTAATTTATAATGATATAACAGAGTTATTTTTGATGAGGCATCGGGCAGGACGATGAAAACTGATACCGCCATCCATGGACACTCCCATTGGCAGAGGGCTTGCAAGTGCGTTGGCGGCTCTTTAAAAGTTTCGAGACTTAGTGTTTTAGTTATGTCAGATATCTTTATTGCTCCTACTAGCGTTGCATGGATGGTGTGTTAGTGTGTTAGTAGGAAGGTAATTTAAATGTGTCAAACTTTATTTGTTATTAAAATCTTCTTTTATTTGTGCCTCGCCAAAAACTAGGAACACGAATATTGAATGAATAAAGTTAGTTAGTTTTAAATGAAACAAGTGTAAATTACAATACAAAGTAGAAAAACTAATTATGGAGTTGACAAATCATTATACATTTCACACTAAACAAGAACGTGAGAAATCTCCGCGTTATACGAGACAAATCCCGCGTTATATGGAGATTTACTGTATATTGTCACAATTCTCATTCACTATCATATGCTCAGACTCATCTCTTAAATTAACAAATGCACAATACGAAAGTCCATAAGTGGAATTCCTCACTCCAATCGCCACAACAAGGACATATCGTACGAGTAATGTATTAGAAATTTTTCTCACAAAAACTCCCACCGGTTGATCGTTTGATAAAATAAACTTGATGAATCGCCAGAAATTATGCAAACAGCGAGTAGGTTTAGTTCGCACACTTTCGCTGAGACAGTTTGTAGTTTCGTCATCACATGTGATACGCGACCAGTTTCAAAGAGCCTTCATTTGCCATGTTTGATAGAGTTGTATGTTAAATAGGCATGAGACACGGGTCTGTTTATTATGGTCGGATGTTCGACCACCCACAGCGGTCAACTCTACAATTTTAAATGAACTTACTTATTGAATCTTCTTTGTTTGGGCACTTTCGTTTAAAGATAATCGTGGTTAATGAATCGCTATTATGTATTCTTGTTTAATAAATTCTAGTTGAATTCATTGGATGATGGATCAATTTGTATAACCGTAAAATCTATTGTATTTTATTTAGGATATACCATACAGCTTTCGAGGTTGTGCAGTCAAATGTTTCTTTTAAAATAACCAATATCGCTAGTAATTTTACTGTGAGAGTACATTGTCTTCACATAACTATTTAAAAACTATTTTAAAAGAGTAAGTGTGGAGTTTCTTGCCCATTCTTCTCTATCTTTTCGAAGGGGCAACGTAACAACGAAGCGTTTGCTAAGGGAGTTTTAGCGCGCTCCACTATATGGAACCACCTGCCCAAATCCGACTTCGGGTCCTTAAAGGAAACAGCATACCAGATTTTAAAATGCTGGCAATTTCCGCGTGTAGTGGCAGTGTAAGTTCACTTTACATTATATGAGCCTCCTTCCTAGCTTTCTTCCCTCATTCCCTGATAAAAGTATATATAATACTCGAAAATCCATGAGGCTATTCAATTATATTATACTAGCAGACTCGACCAAGCGTTGCTGTGGCTAAGGTTTTTGTAATATAACTATTATAATATTTTCGCTTTTAGAGGTTTCTCACTAACCCGAGTTTCTCGCTAATGCCGGTACATGTGTAGAGTTTCTCTCTTATAGAGGTACGCAGCAATAACAAGACATATTCATGCTCTATGTAATTTTATTTTATTTAGAACTTATTTGCACTTAAAAAATCCGTCAATTTCGTTTGGGTTTCTGTTTTTGTATTTTGAATGTTTTTCTCTAACTCATAAATTTTGTCGAATCAAAAACCGCCGCGTATTCAAAGTACTGATGGACCGTCTCCAACGCATTTAAAGCTAGCTTCATTTGAATTTTCTTAACAATGGTAAGAAGTTCCACGAAAGTTAAGAATGAGTCATAAAATAGCAGAAGTTAAATTTGTCATTTGTTCCTCCTAAATAATATACATTAATAAATGAAGTTCTACTGAACTTATAGAGGTAGATAAGTAGCAGTCTCACTTACGGAGGTCCATGAGGGAAAAACGACTCTCTCTTACAGAGGTTTCTGTTTCTCGCTAATAGAGGTTTTGGGAGCTTAAAATGACGGGTCCTGGCTATTACTCTCACTTATAGAGTTTTCTCACTTATCCAGTTCTCACTTACCCAGGTTTGACTGTATATTAAGATTTGTTTGCGAAAATATAAATATTCCGATACTTATTCCATTATTAAAATAAAAGACAACACAAAAACGTCAATGTTACACGGCGATGTCAATAAACATTCATCATTTAGCTTCACACCGTTCAAGATCACGATTTTATCATTTATTTTGACACGCAAGTGTTTGTGTACGATGTTAAAATGTTTGTAAAACGCTCTGCGAATATTCTGTGCTAATGTTGATATACGATGTGTTTGATAAAGCTGCCTGTTCGGGTTCTATGCTATTTTAAATTTACTTATAAAAAAACATATCTTTATCCAATTATAAATGTGGACCTAATAAGACAAAATAAGGTCAAGTAGTATTTTCTTTGTCATTTTTTTATAATCAACTTTTCGTTATTCATTTTCCCTTATATGGATTATTGTAGACATTTTTATGTAATGTAATGGTGAATGTGGTAAATCACAGAACAGATTTTATTTTATTTTTACTTAGTAAACTTAAATGACGTTGTGGTTTATGACATTTTCTTTTGAATTATTGTTATGTAAAGGAAGGATAAAACTTGCTGAGTTTCTTGCCCGTTCTTCTCAGAACAAGACCTCCTGGTAGTCTTGCGAACGGATGGCGTAGTTTTGCTCTTTCGCGAATTTTGTAAACGTTTTTGACATTCATAAGCATGCGTTAAGTCGCATCTAAACTGAATAAATAAATTTTGATTTGATTTGATATAATATACTTTAATTTTCTAGGGCTACATGAGACGTTAAACCATCTGGTGTCGCGACTGGCTGCAAAAATGTTATTTTTCTTCTTTGAAGTAGATGAACTATTCGTTCGAAAATATTTTAAGTTCAGAGTGGATCATTGGGGCAACGAAGCTTTTGTGAGTGCAACGTTTTCGGCTCTCGTTCGTACCTTGATGCCCCATACGCTGGACAGTTCAGTAGCATGTACAGCGATGTTTGTTCAGAGTTATTATCGCAGTACGAATTACCCTGTCTAAAGTTTAAATACGAATGTGCAAAAGGGCTGTGACCTGTCATTATTTAGATTTTAGACCACTCTAACCAAATGTATGTATACATATATATATTTTCAAAAAAATACGTTAGAGGCTTCAATTAAAGCCTTATCTATCTCTTTATCTGCAGTAGAATCAATAAGAAGAAGGCCAAGGTCAAAGCGTAACAAACTCATTTTGGCATGAATAATGCAAAGATTAATACTTTAAATATTGTTACATAAAACTTGTCGAAATAAGAATACAGGCGTTCACAAATGATCGTGGGAAAGTATTGAAACATGGACGAATAAATTTTAGTAGAAAGTAATGTTTATTATGAAAATAAAATGTTCATTGTGTCATGTGGAATTTGTTTTCCTGTTATATTTTGTACAACCGAGTTAAAGGTATGATTTTTTAATAATAACAAGGTACTAAAATGTTTTGGCGGTACTATCTATAGTTCGCATATTCTGCCACTCAAACGTGCAAATTTGTCTTAAATGGTAGAAAAGAAGTAACAATTCTTATTGTATTTTATACCTTCATCATTACATTATTTGGGACACCATAGCTTAGAGAGGCCATACATATAATCATTGATGGCTTACGCTTAAATACATCCTTTAGGAACATTTAAAAGGGAGTTTTTTGTACCTAACAACCCGAAATTATTATTTTTTCCCCGGGAATCGCGGCCTAAATTTCCCTTAAACAAGAAGCCACGAAGATAATTGGGCGATACAACAAATATACCATATATTTTATGCAACAATTAAATACTTAAATAATATTATAAAAAGGCAATACATACATATACTCAAAGAAATCACACAACATGAAAACAATACTTGTTGCACATGCATGGAATTGTTGCACAAAAAGAAAACATTAAAATTTTATAAGAGCACAGAAATAATACAATAAAAATAAATCACAAGAAACTAGATTGAGATTAATTAAGTTTGTATCTATTTATTATAACTAATTCAAAACTGTATATAATTTATAAAATAATATCTCAACTTAATGGCGACAACCGTGAAACAAGAAATATATATAATTCCAGTTAAATATTAGCTAAGCTGACGTCATTTCCGCGCTCGCTTCATTAATTTAAAACAAAGGTATCGTTCAACTAATTCCGGCGTGGCATAAGATCTAAAAACCCCAAACATACAATTTCATTATTTGGGAAAACAGCGTGAGGAAGCGAGAAGTTTTTAGATTCTAAAAATAGACAGCGAATGTCAGGCGCAGAACAGTGATCTACCATGAGCTCAAGAAAAACCAAGTGCGGTGCTGATGGTTTACATTCTAAATTCAAAAGCATTGTTCGTCATTGTTCTATGACGTCCTATAAACTGTAACGCAAAATCACATAGAACGCTATTTTTTTGTGGTTTCTATGGAAGTTTTGTTATTTAACTGTCAATATTGCTTCCACAAATAATAAATACAATTTAACAATTAATTATTATGTGTTAAGTAAATATTATTATTTAATAATATATTTACAAGATAAATGCTAATATAATAATGGAATTTCCGGCTAAAATCCCTATCCACTGCAGTACGCGGTCAACTAGAAACATATAGCTACTAACTACATTCTCTATGTGGTTCCCTTTATCATGTTAGTTACTTCGACGATGTAAGTGCGTGCTCCTATTTCACCATGCCTCCTGCTGATAGAGGACAGATCTTTGTTTTTATTATTATTATTAATTACAAAAAGCTGCCATGCTGAACATGGTGTAATGGTTGCAGATCTTTTCAAATATTTGATAATACAAAATAGTTAGCGATTAAAAGATTGGCGGAGGGTTTATTGCCAGTTCTTTCCGTCCATTCTACGCCCTTGATTTGAGAACTGGCAGTAAATTTAAAATTAAAAGAATTTAATATGTAATTCTTTACATAAAAATCTTTATATTTTTATTATGTATTACAAAATATTTTTTTTCTTTTTATTCTTTTTTTAGGGCACAGATTGTACTAACTGTTTTGACTTTTATTCGTCTAGTTTTTTGTGGTCTGTGCTATAAAGCAATTTATTCTTTATTGACGTTCAAAAGTGTACATTGTGTTACCTAAAGTAATTTGAAATTGAACTTGAATTTCGCTGATTCGTTTACGAAACATTGTGTTAAACAGTTGCTATTATTTGTATTTTATTTCTACATCATTTTGTATTTACATAGTATATTCGTTCATACAAAGAGACACCTCATGAGTTAGCTACTCGATTGTGAAGAAGTTGCACGGATCTAGTAAGCGCTGTCTAAGTTCTTATATTATTTTTACACGTGTATATCCTTTGTCTAACATATTTTCATAATCTGATTATCCTCATTTTAACATCTGTGATGTTTGAGAGCCAAAATAATCTTTAATTTTTAAACTGATACGCGATTTTGAGTGGACTCGAGATTTCCTTTTACTGTGTAGAGATTTTATGGATAATAGCTAGCTGGTTATGGTAATGGAATGCAGTAATCAAGTTTTGTACCATATAACGCCCGCAGGTGAGTTGCGTCAGTCGTAAGATGTATGCGCCGGCGCACTACCTCTCACTTAGGGCCCATTCAACATTTAGAACATAATTATATGACGTATGGAAATACTGTAGACAGTATATTTCCTATGTTTATAAATATGTTTTCGAATTATATTAACGTTTATTATATTTACTGCAAGGCGGTCTTAAAATAGTTAATTATTTGTCCTTCATCCTAGAATCGCACTCAGGAGAATTATCCTGAAATTTATTTATTTTTATTTTGAACCTGTGAAGTTGTATCAAGTCCTTGACCATCACAGCAAGACGTTTTTTATGTAACATAGAGCAAACGGTCAGAATTCAGCATACTCGTATGATGATAAGTGATACCGCCGCTCATAGACACTATCATTGCCAGAGGGCTCGCAAGCGGGTTGCCGGCATTTTAAGAACTGGTGGGATTTTTCCTTGAAGGACCTTAAGTCGAATCGGTTCGGAAATACTTCAGTGGGCAGCTGGTTCCACATAGTCGTGCCGATACGGATCGTATTTTGTATTATGCCTTGACAGACCCCACAACTTATACAATATTACATTTAAAACTACACCAAAAGGTGTTTTAAAGGTTAAAAATTATGATTATTGTCTTTCACCGAAAAATCGTTTGACATTTAAAGGTCACAAACTGATACGTTTAATGGGACTTACTTATGGTATATTAAGAAATGAGCAACCCAATTCTTTAAGGGCCGGCAACGAACTCGCGAGCCCTCTGGCATGGACTTACACTTAACATCATCTCTGCCCTGCCGTTTGCCCCTTTTCTATAAATTTTTTTTAATTCTCTTTGTACATACCGTAATATCCGCTGTACAATAATTAATTTTTTATTTCATATTATATTACTGTACTTAAATTATTGAGTCAAGGCCTATGCTTCCTTTGTGCAAACTTTATGTTGTTAAATTTCAAAATTTGTTTACTCGACTTTCTAAATAACAGTTAATTTAGGAGAACAATTTAAGTCTTTTTAAAATAAAGTTGGCCAATCACATTGCGCAGAAAATGTTTGTTGGTTTCAAAAGGTATAAGCAGAGAATGTATAAGAATAGTTTTTTTTTAATGTATATTTTTGAGTGCTATAATCCAAAGTGAGACAACTATATACACCATGATACATTTTCAAGTTAATCGTTAAGCATTTCAACCAACTCAGATATGATTTTGCCACGGGCCCCAAATGGTATACTAACACCACTGTGTATAAGCGCGATTCATCCTACATTACGCATAATCTGGCTGAGTTACGTGCCTTTTCTTTCTTCTTCATGTCCTATAAGCCCTAGGTGGGGCAGAGGGCGTCCACAGCGAGTCTCCATCGCGTTCGGTCTTGCGCCTCGTGTTTCACCTCGCTTAAAGTCTTACCAGCTCTCTTTGTCGTCTCGTCCGCACTGTACGGCGCCAGGTTTGCTTGGGACGGCCACGCCTTCACTTTCCTTGCGGGTTCCAATCAAGCGCCTGCTTGGCAATATGATTGGGATCCCTTCGAAGTGTATGGCCTATCCAGTTCCACTTCGCCTCTTGATCTGCTGACTGATGGGGTTTCTCGGCAGCGCTCCCAAAGTTGCTCGTTGGAGATTTTTTTCAGGCCAGTGGATACCCAGAATATGGCGAAGACAGCGATTGACGAAGACTTGGAGTCGGTGCGAGATGTCTTTGGTGACCTTCCACGTTTCACACCCATAAAGCAGCACAGACTTGACGTTGGATCCGAATATTTTAATTTTGATTCGACGCGTCAGCATCCGTGACTGCCATACAGGCCGAAGTTGTGCAAAGGTTGCTCGGGCCTTGGCAATGCGTGAGGTGATATCCTCTTCTGTACCTCCAGTTTCAGACACGACGCTTCCGAGGTAAACAAATTTTTTAACAATTTCCACGTGCTATGTTATCATTAAATCAACAGCACAATAAATAACAATAGATGGTGTTGTCACAAAATTTCGACCACGTCTTAGCTGCGTCACTCTTCCATTGGTTAGGTCCAAGAATTGGAGTCTGCAATTATCACTTACTCGTACGGTGCAAAAAGCAAATCGGCTTGCCTTCGCCCCACGAATCTATTAAATCTTGATCAAAGAAATAGAAGGCATATACTGTAGCGCCCCGAATAAGCATTTGGTCCGTTGAGGGTAAAGTCCGCTCAAAGTGATCAAAAGCTTCCTGGTCACTTCACAGGCTTCACGGAGCGAGCTCACTGCTTTGAGAATATCTGTTCGTTCGCAAGCTACAGCCACGCATTCCAGGACTAAATGGATGACTGATTCCTCTGCGCTGAAACAGCCTCTGCACAAGAGATGTTTAATAAGGACACAGTGGTCCGTTATCCTCCCTGATAAGCAATTACCAATTATAAAATGATTCCCGTTATAATAGGTCATTACCACAAATGAAGAAATCACAGAATGTCAGGTGTAGAACACATAAAGTAGATAAATATTTAGCTTTCAATATTCGCTAGGCATCATTTAGCACATACGAAATTGTTTGCAAAGCTTCTTATGCGTATCTCATGTTCATTAAATTAATGCTAAGTAACGATTGTTTCCAATGTTTATGAAGCTAGTAAAATACGTAGTGAAGTTTCTTGCCAGCTCTCCTTTCGTTGCACCTCCTAGATTTGATACAGGCAAACATCTTGAGAAACGTCCTTGCCTGCGCAGAAGCGATTTTTAGGTATCACTAGGAGGGGAGGGGGGGGGGCGCGGTAGCGTGACATGTCGATGGCCTGATTAGTACAAGAAGTTTGCCGGTGTCTGTAACTTTCAATCCCCCCGCGAAGGCCCAAGCCGAGGTCCGAGTCTCACAGGAGACGTCCTTGCGCGAGTCGTGGGAACTCCACCCTTTCCGGCTGAACTAAGCTCGCCAAAACAGCCCGTGCTGACCTGTAAAGGCCCTTAAGGCCAACAGCGAGATTCCATTAAAAAAAAAGTAACTTTCATTGTTTTTCGAGTGAAACTTCTTTAGGCGCATCAGGTTATAGTTCTTACTGATGAAACGTCACGACGATGTTCAGCGTTTTTGTCGAAGAAAAGGGAGAGAGCTATTAAGACTACTTGAGAGAGAGTGAGATAGGGAGATCGAGAAAAAAATGCTCTTGGTTGATGAATTCGGTTAGTAGTTACATATTAGAACTTAGATGGCAATTCTGTCGCATGCCGTCTTTTGCAGTAAACGCATGTTTATTATTTCTTTACATTACATTTAGCACCTATACCTACAGTGTGTAAACAGTGTGAATATAGATATACATGGAGTGATCATATACTGGTACAGATCATCTATTGGTTATAATTAATTTATAAAGAGTAAGTATGTCAAAAAAATCGAACCCTAAACAAGTGAAGAAAATTAGTTGTCTTTCGTTTTACGCGAGTATTTATACATTTATAAAAAAACATTTATCGAGAGAAACACATAAATAAAAAACATATAATCGCTTGGGAGTCTGCCGGGGTTTGATTTTCAGACCGTCAGGATTTGAGACCGAAAGTGATGGAAATACCCTCTCTTCTTAGGGGAAAATCAAGTTCAATCAATCACAGTTGACCTTGAAATCGGAGGCATCTATGAATAAAATCAATAAATTAATCTGTCCATGACACAAAAAGTCATTTTGCGTAGTATTAATGTCATATGCACGACAAAAGTCACTAAAGTAGGCTTACACGCCTTTTACCGTTAGCTGACACGGTGCAATAGACAATAGACAGAAGTCTAATTAAAAATGTAAGTGTTACCTCGAAATAAACAATAGCTTGGGAAGATTCGGGAAATATGTTGACAAGAGTCGTAGAAAGCAATTGTTTTTGTAAAATTTTTGTACTGAACTTAGCAACCTGTAAGGAGTGTAACATTGGCAATAAGGCAGCCATCTTTGTTTGATTGTCATTTGTTAAGAGCTTCTATTAAATCATATGACACGATCTGACTACCAGAGGAACCTGTTCCCTTCTGAAATATTTCCAAACCAATTCATCTTTGAAAAAAAATTCAAAAAAGCGTAATTCTTAAAGCAACGGCGAGCCTTCTGGCAATATGAGTGTCCATGGGCGGCAGTATCACTCAACATCAGGTGAGCCCATTAACCGGCTTTATTATTATTAAAAATCCATCTATATGATCACAGACTGACTAAAAAAACTAGTTTGGGACTCATGTTGTCAAATTTATAAAGTTTCACAATAAGGCGGTTCTGGTGAGATTTAATCTCTGTGACATTGGTGGGATTATTTATTTGTAACCTTGACCTTGGCGGCAGGTTTGCGCATTGCGAAAAGTAAATCCACCATTTCGATGCACCCACTGATTTTGCGCGGGCGCCATTTTGGTCGCGAATTGGGACACGCTTGACCTTTTTGTGGCCTCTTTAAATTCAAAGGTACTATTATTCTACTATGGAATAACGAATTTGAATTTTAAGTAAATTGTTTCCTTGTTACAGATTAAGCGACATTGAAAAAAATATTCACATACAAGTGCGTTACATATAAAATATTACTAAACAAGTATCCTAGGATTAATACCATTTATATATTTATTTTATTTTTTCACACTTCGTTGCAGTGCTTATTATACTAATAAAAGAGTTATAAATAACACAATACATAAAAATTAAAGGCATTCAACGGGCTGCCTTATCGCTAATAAGCGATCTATACCAGGGAACTAGTAAGAAAAGAAAAAAAAAATGATGAGTGCAAGAAGTGTATAAAAAATATTTATATATAGAGTGTATACAAAAAGTTTTTCTTTTTTGGATATATATTTTAATAAAAACTTAACGACTTGAAAAAAACCCACCAGGGACGACGTAAAATGAGTCTTTCATTCCTGTTACATCCACAACCCCAGGTTGTATTTTTATTACACTTGATGCGCTATTTTTTTTTTATAGAACAGGGGTAAACGGGCAGGAGGTTGTTGAAAACGATCTTAAGTTATACCGCTGCCATGGACATTCACAATGCCAGAGGGTTCGCGAGTGCTTTGCCAGATAGATGATAAAAAAATATGCTGCTTAGAGTTAAGAACTGACATTTTTTACTTTCATTATAGTACACATTTATCGTTTGTAGTTTATTTACATGAAATAATGACTGCGTACTAAACTGTTTCGTATTCAATAATTAATTTGACCCTGATTACACAACCTCCCAGGCGTTCACTGTATTCAATTGATTGATAAATTGACACGATTTAATAAACAAAATCAATCAAGATAACATGATAGTGCTAACTGTTAAATAGTAACATATTTGAATTACCTAATTGTCTGTAATTGTGCCAAGGTCACACATGATCCTATACTGTATCGTGCCAAGTGTTTAATTGATATTTGTCTCGCGGCCTTGTGTTCCATTTCCCGAAAATGTTAACTGTGATAACGTTTTAAGAGCTGCTGTACATGACGGATTAAAGTCTAAACCGCTTAGGATAGCATCATTTAGAATAACATACCGGTTATATTAACCAAAATCAAAGGTCCCCGTTGAATTCTATGTATTAGATTCTTAATAACAACGTCATCGGCTGTTACGACCCCGATTGTCGTTTTACGACCAAATATGCGTAGTCCCTTCGATGTCGTTATAACAGATTTGGTACTTGCATTTAATAGCGAAATTGAAAATGAAAAAAAAAAATTTACATAGCCATAACATTTATGAGTAACGAATCACACACAGAGAACCAAAAAAAATCAAAAAAAGAAAGAATTTTTTTTAAGGAATGTATGTGTGTTGTGGTTGTAAATGGCTCTAGCTCATGGTGACTGGCATTATGGTGTGTAGCAGACGTGTTCCACAGCGCTTCTCATTCTGCCAGAGACCACAACATTTGTCGCCGCACACGCAAAAAAAAAACTGAAATAAAATTTTCATTCCAATATCTCTCTTACCCTAACCAGGGTCTATCTCTGTACTAAAATTGGCAAATCAAAGTCAAAAATCATTCATTCATCTAGGTAACACATTGTATACATATGTACGTCAAAAAAAAAATACATTAAATGCTTCAAATTTTACATTTACTGCCAGTTCTCAAATCAGGCAAAGAACGGAAAGGAAGAACTGGCAATAAACCCTTCATCACTACTTCAATCGCTTTATGTGTAGGTTTTGCGAAATTCAGAAACGAGACAGTGCGAACGATGATTCCCGTATGTGAAACTTTAATACATTTTGGACATAAGGGAGTCAGACTAATCCAGTCTTGTTTTTAAATCTTAGGATGAGACCCTTTTGAAGATGTTCTTCTCAATCGATCGATTAAAACGATATTTATACGATCGCGGATCCACCGGCCAGGAGTCTTAACTGATGTAAAGTGATACAAAGGACAATCTCAATATCAGACGGCTCGCGAGTACGTACCGGCCTTTTAAGAATTGAAACTCACTTTTCTTGGACGTTAAGTCGATTATTGGTATTCATTTTAAATCACGAGTTTAATAATCTTTATGTTACATATGTATATAATTTCAAATTAAATAATCTTTCCATTAAAAAAATATATGTGAAGAATTGATTCAGTCTTTTTCGACCTAAGTCGTTTTTCGGTAAATGTATAAATTTTTCCCACAATTGTTTATTAAATTAAATATTTTATTTATCAGTGACCACTGCCAATACAATATTAAGTGTAAAACAATTTTATTGCAATTAAGTCCATGATAAACGAACATTCGTTAATTAAGGTCCGTTTCATTACAGCACCCTCCAAGCGATAAAACAATAATATAATAATATGTAATATTACCATATTATTACATAATAGTCGAAAGTGGTCCCATTCTTATAGGCACTTGTTGTTTATCAAGATTCCGATTGAGAATGTAAAAAGCTGTCTCGATTCTCCTAATTTAACTTCGATTTTATTTGGCAATGCTTCAATGAAAAATGAACTGTATCTTGATTCGTAACGGTTCATATTCGCATCCAACGACTTTTTTATCAGCCGGTAGGACATGGTTTCTTTGAACTATTAAGCTTTAAAATCTGTGTTATAAAATATCTTTAGTTATTTATTTATAATCAATCTTACAGCTCACACTTATAAAAATTGAAAAAAAATATAAAGTATACATTAATAAACAAAATATTATATTTAACAGAAAACATCTTTAAGTTAAACAGATTGAAACATTAATCGTACCAACAAAGAGTTTATTGCCAGTTCTTCTCTTCCGTTCTACGCCCTGGATTTGAGAACTGGCAGTAAATGTAAAATTAGAATCATTTAAAGTATATTTTGACGTTCATAAGTGTACATTACGTTACCTATATGAATAAATGATTTTTGGTTTGATTTGAAAACAATTGTGCAAATATAATGTGTGTGATCCAATACTAAGTGCACTAACCAGGGTACCAAACCAAAAACATAAACTTCATAAGTTCATCATGGCACGTGTTTCAAATTTGATTTATGTTTTAGAAAACGAAAGAATTTGATATATGAAGCACAGCTGCTAACCATTGCTATCGCCGCACCCACTGCATCACGTGACGCCTTGTTTAGCAAAACAAGCCGAATTCGCTTTCAATCAACACTGATCGAAAGTTCGTCCCGACCTTGAAGTAACGAGAGTCAAACGTGACTAGATCATAAAAGTACACAATGAAACCATTCGCGAATATGTAGTGAATAAATAGTGAAAGTTAATTGCAATACAACGCCCACATTTCCTTATCAAATATATGCATAAATAAAATAAATTGCCAACATTTTATATCGCGATAACCGCGGTCTAATCAAAAAGTAAAAGTGACATTAAATTGATTAACACTTTCGGTAGGTATCTATTAACGTTGTCAAAGTTTAGTAAATGAAATCAGCGGTGCCTTAACCTCTGTGGTCACGTGGTAAACTTTAGATGATTAACAAAGAATCTATCGCTGATTATGGAAGCGTAGTCTTAATATCTATTTAGCCTAAGTTTATTTATTAACACTTTTTTTTTTAATACCAAAAACATTGCATGTTTACATCAAACGATCCTTTCCAGTTAACTCCAGTAAGAAACTATTGCGAACGTGCAAGAACGTTACGCTGTTTAGTATTATTTTAATAATTAATAATTACTAACATTATTTTAAAAAAATATTTTAATTATTATTGTTATATATTCAAAGTCAAAGTCAAAAATCATTCATTCATATAGGTAACATAATGTACACTTATGAACGTCAGAAAAAGAAAGAAATATACATTAAATGAATCTAATTTTACATTTACTGCCAGTTCTCAAATCAAGGGCGTAGAACGGAAGAGAAGAACTGGCAATGAACTCTCCGCCAGTCTTTTTAATCACCAAGTTTTTACACAATGTTTGTAAGCAGCTGCAACCATTGCACCATGTTCCATACTACATCTTGAGTAATAAAGAATAATAAATTAAATTAAAATCAAAGATTTGTCCTCTATCAGCAGGAGGCATGGGGAAATAGGAGCTCGCACTTACATACTCGTGAGAACAACACGCAAATATGTAGTATAAACAACTAATATCACCGCATACACGAATTCAACTACGACCAGTCACCACATGTAGCACCCGTTCACGAGTATGACGCATGGCCAGCCATCGGCCCCCTCTCCATATTTAACTAAACAAAGCAACAAATTTAAATAAACAAAGCCAATCACTAAGGATTTTTAGGTCCACCACAGACTTTTTTTTTGTCTTCATTGTATACCGTGCCGTACCACACGTGACGGTGCTATTCAGGGGACTGTCCCTTTTTCCATTTACAAGTCCCGGTGTCCCAGATATGAACTGCGGGACGCAAAACTGTCCCGTTTTCAGAAATCACGCGAACATTTGAGCAGCAGAATATAAAAAAACGTGCCAAGAGTTTCATTCCTATTTGAAATCGTCACCAGCTATATCTATTAAAACAAATTTCTTCTTCTGATAAATATAAATAGGTTAAATAGACCTAAATTAAACCAATGTCCCGTTTTGAGTCAAAAAAAAATGCCTCTTTATGTATACCTTATATTTTAGTTGTAAATGGGCTCCATCACTGTCATCAGTAGTTCTGGTACTCATTATTTTGTTGTGTTTAAAATCAATAAAAATAGCCCCTTCTAACCCCCAACATTAAAGGTTAAGAGTTGTATATTGAATATATTATCTATACTTATATTACATATAAACAGGAAAGCTTTCTATGTATGTTTATAACGAATTGGCTCAAAAAGTACTGGACCTAAAAATTCTTTCACCATTTGAATGCTACTGTATGACTGCTTAATATAGACTATTTTACTAAAACTATAAATTAGTTACCTAAGGTGTAAAAAAATTAATATTAAAATATCTTTCATCAAATGCGCTGTGAAAACTGTTCATGACAGAACACAAAAAAATGTTCCCCAATCTTAAAGAACTTATTAATATCTAAATCAGAGATACCTTACGTACGAAATTTAATGAACGACTCAAAATCTGGCTGTTATTCTTTGTAAGATTTTACTACAAGCCCTTGAACCAATGAAGCCGTATGAAGGGATTTTCATCACCAAATCAAAACCACTTTTCTAATTGATACCAGACTTGGGGGAGTTTAATAGACGAGCGTTATTTGATATTATTTATTTATATCTTCAGTTTGGTATTAACTAGGTGGAGTTTAAGACAAAAGTTTATAGTAGAAGCCTGTAATTGGCGGAATATATATCAACTTTTTACTATGATTATCACCAGCGGTGGATCTACTAAAGGGGTGTTTTGGGCTGCAGCCCAGAGCCCCTTATAATAAAAATAATAATAATAATAAAATGGTCAGCGAATAAAGTCGCCATTTAGCTTAAATGCTATTCTTATCACACTATATAAATATGACTATATTCCTAAATCTCACATAGCAGAAACAATAAATTATTCTTAACCGCCTGGTCAGGTTGTCCGTCGACATAGGCCTCCCCCAATTGTTTCCATGTCTCTCCATCCTTGGCAGACCTTCTCCATCCTTTTGGTAGCCAGAGCCCCTAGTCCCCACTGAAAGCAGTAGTTGATATTTTAAATAAATAAACATATCTGAAATTAAAAAAATCCAACCATAAGAAAATCAATCAACCTATGTGCGATACTCGTCTATCGTCTATCTACGGAACACGGGGTCGTTTTTTACGGGGGCTGTCCCCCGCATTACATCTCCGTAATGCGGGGCCCAGAGCCCCACAAATTCACGATCTGCCCATGATTAACACAAAATACAGCTCTAGAAAGAAATATAAGAAAAAAACTATTGTTTTTCTAAACGATACTCTAGCCAGCCTCATTTCGCTATAATGCCTAGTTCTTGATGAGAAACGTGTCGATCTGGACTTTGCCCTCAAAGCAAAGTTGTCACCGATTTGTAATCATGTATTCAATGCGAAATTTCATCAACATGTAAATTGTGAACTTTACACATCTTTGGCAAGAAGCAACAGTAGCTAAGACTTAGGTATTACGAACAATGGAAAATATGTATGTTTAGATTTAAATTGCATATTAAATGCAATTAGCAGCATTTGTTTTTCTTGTAATTGTCTGCTATTTAATAGAGTAGGACTTTGCAATCTGGATTTAATTAAGTATCTATTTGTTCGTTTCTTTTGTACCAACTCCCCAATGAAGATTTAATGCAAATTACGTAAAAATAAGTAAATACTTTTATAATTCAAAATCATTTATTAAAATAAAGAAATACATATTTAATGCTTCTTATTTTACATTTACTGCCAGTTCTTAAATCAAGAGTGAGAACTGCAGCAAAAGAGTGGAACTCCTTGCCTGCTTCCATCGTCCCTCGAATGTTGAAATATGGGTTCATTTATGCGACCATTGATATGGGATATCTAACTTAACATTAAGTGGCGTTGTGGTTAAAAGAGGAATTTTTGAAAAATTTTCAGAAATTTTAAGTTTATTCGTTACTTTTACAGCTAACTTATACTATACATAATATAAAATATTCAAACCGGTCTTTCGGATATATACAAAAAATAAACATAGTATATATGTCTAGTTTTGCTAAAATTATTGCAGTGATTAAAGCGTTTAAAACGCCGAAATTGGTCAAATTTGTGGAGCGTTTACTCCATCGTGTTTTCACACAAAATTCGTTTGATGATTTCTCATGGATCTATGACTATTAAGATCGATTTAATCAATTACGTGAGTAATAAAATAAATTGAGGTCGTTGACCGATGTGTACATATACGTCGATCCTCGTAATCGAAAGAAAAACGCTCGCAGCCTTTTACCGCCTAAAGGCGTATAGATAGAAATGATTTCTCCGTAACTTATTACGTAACATCATTTCAATTACGTTTTTAATAGAAACAGATAAATACCAATTTGCTATTCTTTAAATTCGGTAACTTTTACAATTCACGTACTTCTTGTTGAAAGTGAAATACTGAATATCTAATGAGGAAAGTGAACGAGCTAATTTGAACGACTAAATGAAATTAGATGGAAGATTCAGTTTAATTGTTCGTTAAATATTTTTACTCCTGTTCATAAATTAAACATTATTAATAGTTATCATGGCAGAGAGTGTCACAGTGCAGAGAGGTATAGTGAGGTTTTGAGTAGGCATTTCCCAAAAAAGGACACACACAGGAAAAGGAATTAGATAAAAATGTGTTTAAGTGTAAATGTATCGAAATAAAAGGCTATTATTATTATTAATGTTGAGGGAGGCGTTTGCCAAGGAAGGGAAGAGTGAAAAAGATTATCATTATTATTGGTTGATAACAATTTATTTATCTCTACGTCAAATTGCCTGAAATAATAAGGTTTACAATTCAAAACTGTATCTATATTTAAGCTCTCGTGCGGCTGCTGATCGCATCATGAAATTCACTCGAAGCCGGGTAATATATACCGACGAATTCTTAAAATGCCGTCAACTTGTGAGCTTTCAGTTTCTGTCCATTTGCTTCGGTATTGACATCCGAATTAAGCCCAATGTCGTATAAAAGAAATCAAAATTAATTAATTTACCTCGTCAAATCTAGGAGTCTATTGGGGTAATTTAAAAGTTCTGGTGTTTTAACTCTTAAGGCGTTTCCGCTTAAGGATGTTAGTGATAAAGGAACCAGCTATGCGGGATTTTTACTTTACCCAATTGTAAATGTCGTGTATACAACTGTAACTCTGGCAAATCTAAAACTGTCAGTTTTAGCCATATTGCTCATTTGAGGATAGTCCAGGAAAAGGGCTTCTTTTTATTTACGAGCTACGGTTGTCATTGCCCATTTTAGTGAGTGCGTCGCCGGCCTTTGAGGTGGGAGTTTGCTTTCCTCTTAGTTGTAAGAGCATATGCAACATCACTTTCTAGGGTCCAGCCAGGATAAACTCTTTCGTCAGAATAACAATTTATCTCAAAGCCATCAACGTGAAGTCTATTTATCAACGCTGCCATGTCGACATGCTTGTATTCAAATTAGCGGATCGTGACCATCCTTAACAATAAATGTTGCGGCTTGAACTTTCACCTTAGACCTATAATATACTATTGGTCTATCAGACCTATTTGCCTGGATGGTGCTAAGATAGCCCTTACGTAAGTTCTGGTTTGGTAAATGAAAATTTTAAGTGGATAGTATTTTTTATTATAACTATACAATTATTTAATCACCTTCCTAGAAGTTATAGATCACGTGCAATTCTTTCAAGGTGATCAAATTTTTAAAGGCAAGGTGCTTTTATAGCGTGGGCGAGTATCTAGATTCTAGATCATAAGTTTGACATAAATTCTAAATAACTTAACTTACCTATTATTATGACATTCTGTTAATGTTTGTATTATGTGATGACATAATAATACAATTAATATGACATTTGCATGTCTATTTATTTAGGACGGATTGTTCGGATTTTGAAATTTGTGAAAACAATCGAAGCGATTTCAAATTTTGCTCACCTGATGTTAAGTGATACCGCCCATGAACACTCTCAATGCCAAAGGACTCGCGAGTGCGTTGCCAGCCTTTTCATAATTGGTACGCTTTTTTCTTGAATCTAATTTAATTTGTTTCGGAAATACATACTGCAGCTGCTTCATGGTGATTAGTATGAAATACTTGCTTTTAGTTTAATATAAGAAATATTACAGCATTTACAATATTCTTGACCTACAGAGTAATAATAATTATCTGCCTAATGGGTTTCTGGACTCTTCACCGGAGAGCGACCTATTTGGGAAGCGTATAGGGGTAGCATACTGTGGTTTGGGAGTATACTTGGAGAGGATTAGAAGATTGCATTTACTGACAATTTTGTAAATAACTTAATTATTTTTATTTTTTTTGGTTGGTTGGGCTGTAAAATAGGCGATAACGTGAATGCAATATTGTAAGTGTTTGTATGCATTTCGTATGCAAAGGCGATGTGACCTTGTTGTCTCCTTTCTAGCACGAAAAAGGTCTAACAAACTTGTGTAGGGATTACGTCAACACTACTGTACCTAACTGTATTCTACTACCTACTTACAATAACAGTAGTATTTAGTGATATTTTTGAAGTAAAACTTCTTTGGCGCATGAGGGTACTTTTACGGAAGAAACGCAATAATAATAATATTAGCCTAATGAAGATATACAGCATTTTTGTCGAAGAAAAGGGAGAGAGCGATTGAGACCGATTGAGAGAGAGTGAGAAAGGGCGTACGTAGCATGATAGAAATAGCCAAGGAGTAGGGTGCAAGCAAGAGAGAAAGATGGTGTGAGAGCGTGAGAGAGCGTGAGATACAGCACAGTGCCATGGAGCGAGAGGTGGGAGAGAGCTATAATGAGAAATATTGAGTCAGACAGAGAGGGAGATCGAGAAAAAATACACGGTTTTGGTTGATTGATTGATTGTATTCGTTTAGTAGTATACATATTAGAACATTAGATGGCAATTCTGTCGCATAACATCTTATCATTAGCACGTAAATATACCGTGCGTAGACTGTGGGAATATAGATATACAAATATATGAATCATACACGGGAACATGATCATCTATTGAGGCTTTTACCTTAATAATAATTAATTTACGAAGAAGTTTCACTTCTGTAACATGTATACTTTGTATTTTTGTTCTGATAGGCAAGGTGAAACTGCCAGACATTCTAGGGCTAGGCTAGGGCACCCACTTCTCCTTGGTTCAATGCGTACATGGAATGAACGGGTATAAGTCTTTTGGTGCACTGCCGGGGTTCTAGTTCCCACGTTTAAGCTACTCGGACAACACAGTTATCAGATACCGAATCAGTATATAAACGTAAAATTACGTCATTAGAACAGATTGCCAGAGAATTGCCGACTTGTTTAGCTCATGCATAATTTAGAAGCTAAAATAAACAAGAACGTTGCTCTGATGTTACTTTTACGTAATATGGAAACAGTATGGTCAGGGTTATATTTGTTCAGACCGAACAGATACTCTGTGTGTAGGAGGACCTGAAGCAGCAAAGCCAACAATTGGTAGTAGGTGGCACAGGACAGGGAAAGCGGGATAATGAAAATAAAGGCAGAAATCCTTTTTGGTCGCGGAGTGAAAGTGAACATATACTTAATGGAATAATAATAGCTTAATCGACATCACACGAGACCGAAGAGCTGGCACCTACTTCGGACAAAGAATTAGTCTAGCTATCCAGCGGCGGTCCTTATGTATTTTAGTTATTACATTTTAAAGTTATTTTACAAGAATTATCTTTACTGTAGTGATATTTATATTTGTATGAGTTTTAAATTTTTTTAAATGTCTTCTGTCAAGGTCCTTATACTTTGAATCTATCTTATTACATATATCATTTGATTGGTACAAACAAGTAGTATCAGTCTCTCTGGGTTATAAAATTGGCATTTTATACCCAACTTAAGAGACAATCATGTTAGTAACTACTTTTGACTTAAGCATAACATGTCAGTATCTGTTATAGATTTTTTTTTGTTCACAACTGAACCAACGTGGTACTCTATTACTTATTTGAATTCCGAACACTCGGAAGATTTGAGCACTGTCTCAATGGAACTTTAATGTTAATAGATGATTTGTGTTCTGTTACCATCTTTATGCCCATTAACGGCCTCCTATGACATCATTTACCACTAAGCTAACAATACGACAGTGAGGCACCGTTCTATCGTTACATTGCGCAGTAACAGTACAATTTTACTATTAAACAAACACCTAATATTTTAACTTCGTTTACTGTCTGCCTAATTAAACTATGAGGCAAACATCAAAAGCATATAACATTAACTTCAGCTTGCCTAAGTATATTTAAACCAACTAAATATTCCCTGCTTATCATATTTCAACTTCTACTTTCTACAATAGAATACCAGTATATGACTGAGACGAACCTGAACAAACGTATAATTTAATATATTCAAGTGATCCACTTCCTTTGTACTCCTGGAAATTGCCAGAACCAAGCTGCGGCAAAGCTGAGAATCAGGGCAAATAATTCTACGCATAAAATCAGATCTAAATGCATTAAGTTCTGGTTAAAGTGAATTTAGATCTGATTTTAGGCGCAGACTTATTTGCAAATTTTTAATTCCATACTAAGCCTGTCCTTCAGCTATTCTGATTAACACTCGCTTACCCGAAACTAGCAGATTACCGAATCAAAGTGGACTGAATTATGTGAACAAGCACCGAACAGGCTGGTATTCTACGCTGCGTACCCTCTGCCACCTGAGGAACATTTTATTTAGTTTTTTGGGTCATACGGCGGTGGAATTTTGTATTCCGCCTCGGCGTCAGATGTTGAAACTCGGCTGCTGTTATTAATCCTAACAACACCTGTGAACATACTTCGTGGTAAATGCGGTAGAAGATGCAGAGTGACGCCAGAAAAATTTCTAGTCAGTACCATGGTAGGGTCTCAGATCTCTGTATATATTGCTTGATCATTTACTAATAGGCGAGTAGATTGATCATTACTCAATCTTCTGAGTTTAGTCAATATATCAGATCCTTCAGTCTTGTGTATGCTACTAAATTCGTAGTAGTTGTGAAATTCAAATAATGAATATCTTGACAATCTTCTCAGTATATTGCGTTACACTATACTTCGACCATCAAAAAACACTTGCCGTAACTCGGACCGTTAGGGTCTGCAATCAGTGTTACCATCTAATCTGAACGATGACAGCCGGTACTTTAAAAACTTATCTCTGACGACGTGTGTGGCATGCCTCGCAATCTTTCTAGGAATGCTTTGATACGCACAAAATCTTCAATAGATTTAACAAATCACAAACCGTTATGACTGCAGTTAATGAGTTATAGGACCCAACAGCTATCTAAGGTGATTTTCTTACTTTTTATAGAATAAGTAGCAATAGAGCAGGTGGCTCGTCTGATGGTCCATGATACCGCCACCTAGAACACTCAATACCAAGGCGCGCAAATGCGTTGCGGGCCTTTTAAGAGTGAGTACGCTTGAAGGACCTTATGTCGAATTGGTTCGGAAATACATTTACTTGTTATCTGTTCCCACTCAGTTGTGGAACGACGGACATCGAGGAGATACGGATGGAAGATTGTATTCTGCCTCGACGTACGATCCAAATTAATATAATATGTGCTGGTGCGACTCCAATGGCTGATATATGACTTGTAACAGTATACATACGTATAATGTGCCGTGCCTTAGAGACCATTTTTTAAATTTATTTTTTAGTAAGTAGTTACACCCAAAAGCACTTTAACAGGTGTTGAAAGTAAATTTTAGCACGTGCCACGAGTTACGTAACCTAATATTACCTAAGTTATATATAAATATTTTAGTTAATAATAATTAGAAGCGCAAAATAAATGTTAGCCATCATCGCACATCTAAAGCCAAAATGAGCCCTTTAGTTTTTCCCACACTCATAAATTGTAACATAACATTCTCCTTACCGATAAAGTCCAATAGGTATTAAACATAACAAAAAGATATACAGTATTTACAATAATAATAAAACCAAATAGAAATTAGTAAAAAGAAAATAAAATCAAATATAAAAAGTTTGGTCTCTGCGACAATGAACCTTTAACGCGCATTTCCTTGCAGTATTGAAAGCACCAACTCTGGGGTCACCGGTATCATCTACCTGGAACCAATTTTAATCTTTAATAAGCACCTGTGCACTTACACCCCACGGCCCAAGAGTCTTTACTCCAAAATTCTCAAATTTTAAACGATTAAAACCAGCTTTTAATAAAGAGTTTCATTTAAAAGATATTTGAACATCCCTGCAACAACCGCAAAAAACCACCACCGAACTTACAATCCGGTGCAGACATTCGAAAGACAAAGATTGTATTGCTCTGCTATTTACGAAATCTTTCACTGACCTTATCGGATCGTTCAATCATCCGATTTTTGTTTCACTTGTCAAAATACAAGTACAAATAAATTGCATACAGCTTTCATTATTTTCTCCATACATTTAAGTGCACTGAATTAATTATGCATTTTATATGTAGTTTCTTCATTTATATTACCGCATATTTGGTTTTAACCAAGTGTTTTGCACATAGCCGTAAGTCTTATATTTAATCGCAATACAAACACCGACCATACCACATCATACCCTCTTCTCCTCCTTATGATCTTTAATTACTTTCCTAAAAACAAATATTTTAATGATAATTCAATATTCAATAACAATCTTAACTAATGCTGATACTTCTTGTGCCACAGTCATTATAAAATTGTAAGTGTTATGTAGGATTTATTAAAAAGTAGCTAAAATCTTTGATATGTCAAATTGACACAGGGAGCCCCGGTATCTTGCTTTTTCTTTTTTAACTAAAGATCCCTTTTTATTATGTGTAATAAATAGTTTTCTTCTGATTCTGTTCTTAGAAAGTCTGATACCGCATCACTTGCTCACTGTAGTATCACTTAACATACATTTTTAATAAGAATGAAACTTTATTCAAAACAAATAACATAATACATAAAAATATACCTAATAACTAACCTTAAAATTTAAGGTTAGTTAATATTATATTAAACTTAATTATTAAAAAATATTATTAAAAGGAGTCCCTTAGGCAATATTCCGAAGATACTGGCAGCGTTCCCCCTTTGATTAGCTAGACTAATTCTTTGTGCGAGGTAGCTGCCAGCTCTTTATTCTCCTGTGATGTCGACTAACCTTTTTGATAATTCCCTAAAAAGCCTTAACGCGCTAGGACCCCACGGACCAAGGGTCTCGACACCGAATGGGACAAAATCATATTCAGAGCCTAGACCCCTGTATTTGCAGGCTTTAGCTTTTTCAGCCGCATCACAAGCCGCACCAGCTCTGTTGTTGGTTCCATGAAAATTGGAAGAGGCCAGTGTGTCTGAACAGGTGGCATCCCATTCCAAAACCCGAACCCATATTCCATGGAATCAAACTCATACCGTCCGGTCTCTTGCCATCGTCTCTAGCAATTCCAGTCGGCTCAAGTAGACTTGGCACGTTGACGGTGGCAAGTCTACCTACAGCGGCCAGCACTTTTTTGACATGATAGTCCGTGATGTCCTAGTTTGTCGACATCACTGCCACAAGGACATGTATGAGCAGCGCAGACCGGTACCCCAAGCCGCAGACAGGTTGCGATTCGGAGCGCGTCAGGTTCAAGAAAAGTTCCTGTATTTGACGAAGGGTAAGCGTGAAGCCAGTAGCCAGCCTCATGCGTACCCATGGCCAAAATTGTGTTCTGACAAAAGGTATGCTTCTATTATCTATTATTATAATATATTAGTTCTGTTGTTTTTCTGTGTATGTATTGTTTGTATTTAAATGTTAAAAATGCCACATTGAGTAACCTGTAATAGTTAAAAAAATCACATTCATGTCGTCAAACAAATTATCCAAAAGAGCAATGAATACAGAAAGACATACTACTTGGCATTCGTAGATTACAGTAAGGCATTCGGCTCTTTGAAACATTCACACATTTGGGACGCTCTACACTCACAAGGAGTGCAACGAAAATATATCAGGATAATAAAAAACATATACAAAGAATCAACGGCAAAAATTCAGACTGAAAGGAAAGGAGAGGCCTTTAAAATAAAAAAGAGAGTACGGCAAGGTGACCCCCTCTCACCAAAACTATTCGCATCTGTACTAGAACACATATTTCGTAAAATTAACTGGGATGAGTATGGGATAAATGTAAATGGCAAAAAGCTCAACCACCTTAGGTTCGCAGACGACCTGATTCTGCTTAGCGAAAACCAAGAGGGCTTAAAAACAATGTTAACGCAATTAGACTGAGAGAGCAGAAAGATGGGTCTGACTATGAATCTAGACAAAACAAAACTAATGACAAACAACATAAAAACACCTATACTGTTAGACTCAAATCAAATAGAATATGTCGATGAATATACATATTTAGGACAGATCATTGCACCGGAAATTCAAATGCAAAAAGAAATTAACATCAGAATAAATAAAGCTTGGAAAAGATTCTGGTCTCTTAAGGAAGTTATGAAGAATCCACATATGCCCCTTAAAGATAAGACTACAGTGTTCAACTCTTGCATACTACCAAGTTTAACCTATGGAGCACAAACCTGGGCCCTCACTAGCAAAGAGAGTGGAGCACTCAGAGTGTGCCAAAACAAAATGGAGAGGAGCATTAGGATGTTAAGTTAGTTATGTGAGGTTTAGGAACCTCAAGCTATGAGACAAAGTTAAACTTAAGAATATAAGAAGCAAGACAAAAGTTATGGATGTCACTTACACAGTGAAAAAGCTTAAATGGAACTGGGTAGGCCATATGATAAGAAACAATAAGGGAAAATGGACAAAAGATGTTACTGAATGGTATCCTCGGGATGGGAAAAGAAAGAAAGGAAGGCAAAAAACAAGATAGGAGGATGATATTAGGAAGGTCGCTGGAACAACATGGCAAAGAGAAGCCACAAATAGAGATAGATGGAAAAGCCTAGGGGATGCCAAAAGGCAAACTGATAATAAAGTTACCGATGTCGAAAATTAAAATGAATCTAATTTATATTTATATTATTTAATTAAATATTATTATTAATGATTAAAAGTGCATGTAATCTTATCATAATTGAAATAAAAATGAAATTGCTAAATGTGCATGAAACTGATTGTATTAAAATAAATATGAAAGGCATTGTAATATATTGAAAATTATTTATTACAAGAGAGATAGAACTATAATGTAATGTAATGTAATGTAATGATGTTATCAGTAATAAAGGCTATTTTGATTTTTTTGATTTGAATAGTTAAAAAAAGGATTTTCAATGATTATCATCAGAGTTTATAAATTTCCATCAAAAAATTGTTTATCGTAACAGCTACGAATTGTCGATGTTTGTTCACGATATTATCTTCACAGTGGTCTGTGAAGATAATATCGATGTATATTCTTGCTAGAATAAATTGCTCACATACATAGAAAAACAATAAAAACCAGCAACAACAGATGCATAGCAATGATTTATTAGAGTATATCATGTATTTTGGTCATAGCGCTTGATTCGATTTTGGAACTTTATAATGTAATATATAAATGTACAACCACAGTTGCACTTACATGAGTTTTAGAAGACTTTTAATTAAAACCGGATATGCTGTAAACAAGTACCGCTTTTGGAAATCGCAATGAGCAAAAAATTGTCTTACGTCGATTACCGCAACTGACCTGCGCCGCTTTGCTTTCAAAGAATACATCATAACCATAATCAAGCCATTGAACTTGCAAGCTTAAACAAGAATACTTTCACCAGGGATCAGGCTGTTCGGATATTTGACTATCAGATTTGTACTAAGAAATACGAATTGTGTATACGAGTAATAGTTGACTGAAATTTTTTGTAAGAAGAATTATGTGATGTAGTTATATAGAAAAAAGCAATGGCACTGCCTTTTTAGGTCTGGGCCTCAGATTTCTTGATCATTAGTTTTTTTTCTAAGAGAAAAGCATCATTAGCCTTCACCGGTTTTCTTATGATCCTCTTCTTCTTCTTAAGCACAGAATGCTGATCTACTTGCCAATTAGATTGACAAATAATTATGAAACGGATTCAGAAATCAGAGGACCTACAAATGTCACGGCGCCCCTGCCATTTTGAAGTGAAACTTCTTTAGTATGCATGAGGGTAAAATTGTTACGAAACGTCACGAAGATGTGCAGCGTTTTTGCCAAAGAAAAGGGAGTGAGCGATTGAGACTGTTTGAGAGAGAGTGAGAAAAAGGAGATCGAGAAAAAATTCACGTATTATCAAAATATTTGTTATGTATTCGTTTAATTAATTACGTATTAGAATTTTAGATGGCTATTCTGTCGCATAACGTCTTGTGCAGTGAACGCAGATTGTTTATTTCTTTATATTATCTTTAGCATGTATAGTGTGTAAACAGTGTGGATAAAAATATACAAATACATGGAGTGATTAGTAATATTTTTGGACGCACGCAGTTTTTTTATAATTCTTCGATTACATCCTATACAAAAGCGGTAAAGAAAGTTATTTTTATCTCATTAGCAAATTACGATGGTGTTTCCGGTAAAACGTATAGTCATTGTCTTACGTTTCGTAACATCGACCCACGAACTCAAGTTATCTAATTGTTCTGACAGTGTACTTTTTGTTATTAGATAACATGCTAATGTGTTTATCAGCCATTCATAAAAAAGCCGTCGTCCGGACTTAAATTTGGAAATCTGTAACCCGACATCCTTGCCTTGTTAATTTTGATCTGTGAATCTTGCTTTTGCGTAAAGAGCTTACTAGAGAAATGATCCTATGAACGAAGGTCCGGCAGGCTATTGGCTAAGATGACTTGCGTATTACTACCAATAATTATAATATCCTTAATTGCTGAATGATATACTATACACACTAATAATAATTAGGCAAGCCTGTTAATTTTATTTTACAGCTTGTCATTGGACATAGGCTTCCTCTAAGAGCTTCCAATCTTCTCTGTGTCTAGCTTTACGTGGCCACATCCCTTTGTGGCCCTCCAGATCCTCTACCTGTATCATCATCACATCTTTTTATTTGCATTCCTCGTTTTCTTTTGTCATAGCGAGGAAGCCATTCCGTCGCTTTTTCGACCATTTACCTTTGTCTTCTCATAATGTGTCCTCTCCATTTCCATTTAAATGTTTAACTAGAAATCACAGCATTTATTTTATCATGCATTTTATTACTTAAAGTTTTACACTATCATTCGTTTTCAGACCTAGACCACTCCTTTCGATACTATTTTGCCATACTCTACATATATTTTCTAATTGCTTTGTTTCGTTACGCTAGTTTTGTCTAAATAACTTTAATGTGTCCTATGAATTCTTTCTTACCTTATCTAATTTAAATAAAATCTCACATTGGTTACCAGGAAGAGATCGCTCGAAAGCGATAAGGCCGCCTGTTTTTCCTTTTAATTGAATTATGTCAATTGTATTATATTTCTTTATGCGACGAATTGCTAATAAACTAATAAAATAACACTAATTTACTAAACGGGGAGCTGACGTGCAGGATCTGAGCTTAACTGATACGCCTATGAATCCTTACAATGCGAGAGCACTCGCGAGTGCATTCTCGGCCTTTTTTAGAATGAGTTGCTCTTTACTTACATAAGGACCATAAGTCGAATTGGTTCAACTAAAAAACTTAGACCAGCAGCTGGTGCCACATTGTGGTGATGTGCGGAACTTAGAACCGCGCAGTTGTGGAGCGACGGGCATTAATTCTTCTTTGATAAATGAAACTTATAATAACTTGTACAGGGTTGACATGCATAATATTAGGCACGGTATTAATATAAAGACTTTTCTCTTGTAAAACTTTTTCAAGTTCCTGATATTCGTCACTTCTGATAGTGACATTTATGTAGCAGTAAATACTAGCATCGCTACTAACTCGATTCGAAATGAAAATTAAGGATATAGAAAAGGCTTTATTATTATTATACTCGTTTTTAAATGTATCACTATTTTATGATCCTATCAAATTTCCATTTCAAAGACAGAATGCCTCGTTACATAATAAAGTTGCCATCATAAAATTATAGTAATCTATAGACGTAGCTAGTCTTTTCTACAGATTATATTTATTAACCTTTGATATTCATAAATAATATTGTTATGATACATAATTATCATTGCTTTAGAAATTTGTCGTAATAAATCAATGAAAAATTATGTTTTATCGTTTTTACTTGCCGGTGATTTTAGAACGCTTTTAAAATCTCATCAAAATTAGCCCAAACGAATAATATTAAACGTATTAAGATTTCTATTTTTAAAGAGCGGGGTCTAGCGCGGCTCACCTGGTGTTAAGTAATACCACCCTATAACAAATTGGTATGCTCTTTTCTTGAAGGACTTAAAGTTGAATTGGTTCGAAATACTTCAGTGGGCAGCTGGTTCCATAAAGGAGTGGTGCGCGGCAAAAACTGCCTTAAAAAACGCTTAGTTGTGGAACGACGGACGTCGAGGTGATACGGTAGCGTTTCGTATTCTGCCTTGACGTCCGATAATGAAAGTCAGCTGCAGGAATTAATCCAAACAACTCGTCTGAAAACTTTCCATGGTAAATGCGGTAGCATATGCATAGTGACCTCAGAACAATGTTCATAGTCGTACCGGCAAGCTTCTTGAGCATTAAACACGGGAGTCGTTGTATCGCAGCGTGGCACACAACGCACTCCATCCCCCCCCCCCCCAAGCCATCCCAGCAATACCTATAAATCGCTTATAGACAGGCAAGGACATTAAAGATGTTTGCCGGTATCTGTAAGAGAGCGAGATCGGAGATCTCAGATCTCAGAGATCAGAGATAGAATAGGATCTCAGATCTCTGTATCTATTTCTTGATTATTTGTTTTACTGAGTACTTGGCAAGTTGATTAAACACTCAATCTTCTGTATCTGAGGCCATGCCGGTTTTCTCACGATGTTTTCCTTCACCGTACGAGTAAATCGAACCTTAGCCTCAGACATGAGATTCAGTTGTTTAAGTATTTTCTTTTCCTTTATTCTACTTCTTTGTTTTATTATATGGTATTTTTTAATGGAAAATCTATAGTAAAGTTTTGTTTGCCTTCCTAGATATTGCTGTCAATACACCACCCGTCTACATAGCTCGCGAATGTTGTCGGCGATATGTAGACAGCTGTTGGTTTTGTATTAATTTTTATTTAACCATAAATTTCATCCGTATTTATAATTAATTTGCAATCATAATAACTTTATCTAGCTTTCCAGTTAAGCTCAACAATGCTATAAAAATTAACAGCGCGTTTTATGCTTTAATTGTACAATAATTGGTTTCTTAAAATGGTAATCTTGCTTAACATAATAAATTTTTACCGATAAGGTCTGAACATGCATACAACAATCAACTATATGTTTACGTGTTCGGTATTAACATTGTAATTTAAATATATAAACTTTTTTGTATTGTACAGATAATTTAATTGTTTATTAACAGTCGCATGCGTCAAGTAGTGTCTAGCAATCTTATTCTGTTAATTAAATAACAGACCCAAATGTCAGTTAATCGTATAAACCAAAAATCAAACCATATGTATATTATATAAAAACATACAAATACTATCTATTAAGTTAAAATATATTTCAATTTGGGTGGTGGTAAGTTTAGCCAAAAATTTAAATATAACGTTTGTGAACGGATAATTTTGCGTTTTTTTGTTGTTCTGTTCATTATTATCAGAAAATACTCAGAACTAAGTTCTTAAGAAAGTTGAGCGAATCATTGTAATATTTAATAAAACTTAACGACTCTATAATTTTCTTTTATGTCAATTGTTTTAACAGTCACAGATTAATAGAATACGATTAAATTATCGTTTAACACAGATTATAGAAGTTTTCAGGACAACCGTCGGATCAACTAGTTTTGAGGATAAGAAAATATTGTCAAATAACACGAGTTAGCAGACATATATATATAAATAAAAGTTTATCATTAACTATTTAATGTGTACTACATTACCTGAATATTGTATGTCAATTAATATCATAATATAATAAAATTAATATCATAATATAATAAATTTCGTCCGCAAAACCCTACATACGCTAAACCAGATATTGTACATATTGTATATATTGTATTCGTAATCTCTGAAGTCTGGATTCGGCTTTAAAACTTCCCGATTCCCTTGCCAGGGCGATCATAATAAAATCAATACAAAATCACTAAAACAACAATAAGAAAGGTGTATTGACCTTTCAGTTGATATTGTCAACATTATGTAGGGTTGCCATAATTTTATTATATCATAGTTTGTGGTTGAGACATCTATTATCTATAATGAGTCAAAGAAATCTATTCTAATGAACGAAATTAATGCTTGAATCTGTGTACATTGCCTGATATAACTTCTATCCAACTAATGATTAATTACTGCATCTATTTGCAATATTGGTAAATTACTGAAAAATATTGTGTTATAAAATTTATATAGATTTTTGTTTTTAAACATTGATCTATTATTTTATAAAGTAGTGTTATTACACTTTAAATTATTATTAATTAACCACAAAATATAGCATTTTTCATCTTTATGTATCCATTTTGATAAAATTTATGGCAACCCCCGATCAAATGAGCCGTATAGCCATAAACCTATAACAAATAACAATGCTCTCCCATTGATATACACCATTCAATTCGCTAAACCCCGTTTAATTGGCTCAATGATTTGTATCCGGTACAAATTGTCTGACTGAACATCATTGAATTTGAATTTATAACACTTATCGATATTATGTAACCGTAAAATCACGTTAAAAATCAAATAAAACTAACCGACATAAACTTGGATTGCATTATAACTTTGAAGTAATTACCGTTAGTGAGAGACTTATCCATAAAATAATGTCAGCTAAATGCTGCGATGAAAGATCCTTATTTCGGAGGCCAAGAAACTTTTTGGGTTTAGTAGAACTTTATGTCAACAGTATAAGCGATATTTTTTCCATTTAGATTGCATTCTAACTAGCCAGCGTTTGTTGGTGTTGCCAACGTTTAACTGATCTCACGTAACCATCACAAGTTAGCTATTTCCCTGCTCTATGGGTAATGTTTACGGTAAGTTTCAGAAACGAGACTTACCGCTAAGTTTGACTCGCGTACGTCAAGATTGAATTGGATATCTAGAGTTACAGTTGGCACTAAGTTGCGTTAATGAATCTCATTTCAGAGTCGAATTACATTCGATCTTAGCTAAGCCTGACTGAAACTTATCCTAAAGATATAGTATAACGCATACTCAATACTAACTATGGTATAAAAACCTAAAATAATATTAATATTACCTGATTGCTATATTTCACACGCTATATTTAATATTCTCAGAAAAACAATATTGGACATGAGAATCAAATCACTATTTATTCTCAAAGAACTTTAGAAAGAAGCCGAAATCGTCTAATTTACGCTGTTCTGACACAATACATTTGCAATGTGGGGCGTTATGGTGATTCTAAGTGATATTATGAAGTCCCTGGTCCTGATAAATATGTTTCGAACTCAACATAATTGCGACCTTTAGCGGCTCCATGAAGCTGAGAAATATTGTTTGTAATATTAAATATCACCTGAGGCATATATCTAACGTATATAAAAATAATTTCTGAAATCCGTAATGTTATTTTTCAATTTATTTCTTACAAATGTACAGAAATATTTCCTCTTTATAATATTGTAATACTCTCGGAGCAAATGAGGCGAACGAAAATCACTAATTGCGTATTATTCGACTGGTTAAAGTGAAGGTTAATTTCAATGTCTCTTTATCCACTAATCCGTAATTAATTGCACATAAAATGATTACACGAAATTCATGTTTTGCCAATTTTATTACGAATAAAGTTGTGAATAAATGACGTTCTAAAGTACTTAAGCGTGTCAGTGAATCGGCGGAAGTTGCAGATATTTTGAGCGTGGCATTCGGTAACATTCAAAAACAAGACACAATTAGCTTGTGGATATAGATGGCGTTAATATGGCAACATTTTCATAGACTATAATAATTTACAAAAATAAATTGTTATCTGTCAACTTGATGTGAGAATCTCACAGCTCACTGACCGGGAAAATAATTCAAAACGTCGTATTTCGTAAATACAATAATGAATATGGTTTATAATTCAATACCTGGAATTTGATTAAACTGAGTATGTAGGAGTCTCGGGGGACCTTGATTCGAAAACCTGCGTGAGATTTGGAGTAATTTATGCTGCTTGAGTTGTAATTTAAACTAATTAAATTTTATTTTCGATATTTTGTACAATATTAGAAATTTGTAAACGATCCGCCAGAACAGTGTGTCGGTGTTACAGTGTGGATTATTCGTTAAAAAGCCGTTACTTTTTACATTTCTTTTGTTTTCTCGTGAATGTGGGTGATTTTAATTTTTTTTAAACTTGGTAAACGACCGGCTTATGTGGATGACTTTGAGGACGATGGGCCCAGTTAATGTTAGGTATTATATGTATGTTTTGTTTTTTTATTGAAATAACTGTTTCTGGTACTTGAAATTGGTTGGGGGTGATAAGTATACCCTTCAAATCACCTCAAAATCGAGGTATTGAATTGTAAACCTTAACCGATGAATAATATGTAATTAAATTCGCGTAAAATAAGTTTTTTTTTAATGTTTGATATATAGTAATGTTAAACTCAATTTAGTCATCTAGAAAAATCGCTTGAATTAAAAAAAAATGTACCTTTCGTATGTATAATTCTAATAAATTAAATCATAAACAATGGGTTTTAGATGTTGGCATCTTTAATCTAAGCACGTTTCCTGGAGGATATCCGTTAGAATTCTGAATACACTCGCGTGTTAACAGTAACTTAAAGCAAACTTCAAATATGGAACTTCGAACACAAATAGTCGGGACAGTTTAGAAATACAAAATAATCTGGTAATCGACGGAATCGACTCCCAGTCGACATCTTCCCTAGGAGATATTATTTCCAAATGTTCAAAGAAAGAGTACTTATACTCCTGGCCGGCTACGCTGCCCACTAATATGGGTGTCCATGGGTGATGACTGTTTTTTGGACATCCCACAGGCTCCGTGCTATATGTACATGTATATACGTTATATAATTATTACGAAAAAAACTACAAGGTTGATACTGCTTTTGAGTTATATAACGAATTAGCCAATTATTAAATATATCAAAAACTAATCTAAATATAAAACAATCCTAAATAACAAATAAACTAACAATGATAACAATAAACTACAGATAAATTAATTAATTAATACTCAGTCAAATCATATTCACATATGACATACGTATATAATAAATAATCATATATTAATTCAAAATATTAACGAAAGCCTATGCAATATGGTTCATTAAGCCTACCTGTAGTGCAAGACAAAATGGATAATAATTTCCGGCGGCATTCATAAGCTCAAGGACGCACCCAGTCTGCGCCCCACTTCCGTTACTGAATCGGGGTACAGCCGAGGCCCGAGTTGAACAAAAACACAAGCAGATGGGATGATACGGGCAAATCAGCTGTTTTCAATATTTTTAAGAGTATCTGTACACCTACATATAGACCTATATTTTGCTGCGATCAACAATTGTACGTTTACCTTTGGTTTTGTTAAGAATCGATTCATCTGTTTTGTTTCTTCAATTATGCAGTTTATATACTCTGTGGGCAGTACATAGTTGACCATTTTAAATTATACAAAAAAGGTTTTTCACTGATAGTTTATTGGATTATATTATCTACTGTGCGGAATTTAAATTTGTGTTCTTTTTTTTTTATAGAACAGGGGGCAAACGCGCAAGAGGCTCACCTGATGTTAAGTGATACCGCCGCCCATGGACACTCAGTGCCAGAGGGCCCGCGAGTGCGTTGCCGGCCTTTTAAGATATGGTACGCTCTTTTCTTGAAGGACCCTAAGTCGAATTGGTTCGGAAATACTTCAGTGGGCAGCTGGTTCCACAAAGTGGTGGTGCGCGAAAGAAACTGCCTTGAAAAACACGCAGTTGTGGAACGGCGGAGGTCGTTTTTATATTGACCGTTGAGGTTTTAACATTAAGTTTTGCGATGTGTGATGATAGAATAAACAATTATATTTTTTGTCTATAATATTATAATGACAGCATTATCAGAAATAAAAACATTGTCAATTTTGGTGCCAGATACCGATTGTATCGCATGGAAAATGCGTAAACAGTATTATACTGTCGAGACGTCATTAATCGCCTCATTACTAAAGTAGGTAATATAGTTTATTGAAAGTAGAGTTTACAACGCGGAATGCTTCCCGGTTCGTGGCCTGCAGTGGCGATACGCTATGATCAACCTGTCGCATTCTTCACTTTCACCAGAATTTCAAGCATTTACTCATCTTCCGACAAAGTGTATGTAATTACAGGGGTTGAGGCCTCCCTTTGCGGAGAAACCTTCCTTGATAGATCGATGATGGATGACTTTCTCGAAAATTGAACGAAAGTGTGTCGTGTGAAAACTCTTGTTTTTTGCATGGAATTTACTTGCAGATTTATGATCACGCGTGCACTTTCCTTTACAGAAAATTATAACCTAAGGATTAACAAGATGTAGATGAAGTTAATTTTGATGGACGAAAACGGGACTTGTACAAATATTGTGTAGCTATGACGCAAACGGTACCTAATAGTTGCAATATAAGATTCAGTTATTTGAATGAATAATAATATTAACAATAAAATTAGATATGTGGTACCAAGTTATCTCTTTCAGGTTCCCCTAATTAAGAGAAACAGTAAAAAATTAAATGAATACATAAATATAAATTATGAGATGATAAATTTCGCATATGTAAGACTTTCAGTGTTTAAAGATTACCTATAGCAAGTGAAGTGAGGTTAATTACAAGGTTATGACGTAATTAGTAGGTATAGGTTTAACATGTAGTTTTGTATCTAATTAATTATGTAGTACCAATCTCATAATGTCGAGACTTGACTTGCCCTCTAGTAATTAATTAAACTCTGCTAATTTAAAGGTATCGGTAGTAATTACACTAATTATAACAAGCAATTTCTAAAATTAATTTACAAAACTTCCAAGAAGTATTAAGCAGTAAAATTAGTGTACCTACATACGAATTAAAATTGTTCTTATCCTATATCCACAGCGACATAGTTTATTTTGCTTAATCGTGCGATAAAGTTTAAAAATTATTCGAAGATACAATAGCCAGGATCTTGGTGTTTTTATACCCATTGCATTTTTGGGCTTTTGAACGGTGTACATTCTTTGTTACAAACCTACAATACCTACCGAACAAAGAAGTAAACATTTATTAATTTTGTATAATGTAAATGTACTTAAACGAAAAATAATGCACATTGCATTTTGAATCAAAGCAAGAAACGCAAAACAAATTACTGCACGTCGAGAGTCGAGACAGCGACCGGGGGGCGCTGCAAGCGCGGCCCCTCTACCCGCCTGCTCCCCGCATCACACCCGTATTGAAGCGAGAGGCGATAGCTTGCCAGCTGCGCGGTCTTGCTTGTGTTTTTCGGATGTCGTAGTAGAATTGACGTTTCTTTCATTTTCTTTTGTGTAAAACAAACAAATATAACCGTTTTTACATACGCGTGTGAAAATTTCCTGATGACATTGTTTAAACATTTTGAATCAAAACATATTACTGTTGTGAACGTTTTCAACCGTACCAGTGTGCATTACTCGGATTCCCAGTGTATTTTGTCTAAGTGAATAAAACCAAGAGTGGTGCTATTTTGCGTTCCTGTCAGGTACCGTGGACACCAGTGATCAGTGATTGTTGTCGTGGCCGGTTTCCGTTGTGGAAACTTTCATAACGTGCATATTTCTGTGGGTAATGCTTTCCTAGCGAATGCGAGCCAAGCCTGCACGCATTCCTCAGGGAAGCAAGTGCCGGCAATAAGCATTTTACGGTGAGTAAAGCGCGCCTAAGTTCATCGTACTTTGACCCAATATTGTTGAACGTAACCTGTGGTTTGCATGTGAAACCGATGTTGAATGCAGTTTGAAACGATCTCGGATAGAAAATTATAGGCAGGATATCTGGGACATGATTTGATAGCTATCTATTATAATCAGCGTTTGTAACAATTCCCCAGTTCATTTGTGATAAATCCTTCATACTATTGCTCATATAGCAGTTTCTCTTGTACATTGTTTAACTCATTTACACGAAACAGAAATTAAAGTCTTAAACCTTATAAAACCTAAGCAATGTACAATCATCATTTTGTGGTTAGTTTGGAGGTCAATGTAACATAAAGAGATTTTACTTAGTCTTTAAATTAATAATGTATAATTAAGTGCCAAGCAAAAAGTTGCAATTAAAATTTAAATAAGTGCCATAATTTTAAATTCAATATATAAATCTTAAAATATTTGTGTGATTGTTAAAATCAGATGTAATCTAAACATATGATACTCTATTATCAAATATATAATAAACCTTATTATAACTAGTAGGTATGGTAGGTATAAAAAAATCCTGCCATGAATAACAAATTTTCTAACTTTAGTTTTTGTTAATGTCATGTCATGTCCATCCAATGTTAAGTATGTTGATAATAACATTTAAAAATAATACTGTATGACATCTTCACTTAATCATGCTATAACCATATGTATATTGTTTATATTTATAAGTGTCAAACACAATCAGGCTTCATGTATTATGTTCACAAATGTATATAATAGTCTTCTGTCTATGAATTAAACATTACAATCACTATTATGTGCCTGTTCCCTATATTGTTATAGTAGAATAGTGATTTGTATAGTAGATATACTTTATGCTTCAATGATATTATTTAAAACAGAGTACATGAACTATTACCACAATAGGTCAAGGTTTTCTGGGTTAGAATTTTATGTAGTTGTACAGTTTCCAAAGTAATTTTGGAATTAAAATATTTTAATGAATGTAAATTACTTAGACACACAAAAAAATCAAAATGAGTAGCTCAATATTTCTGTGAATTTCTAATTATCAATAGAAACATTTCTTTTCATTCATTTCATTCTATATAAAATGAGTACCAATTCAGATAATAATTAGAAACATTATTTTATTATATCGTTGATTTTTATGAGTTAGTATAATATGTTATTTAACTATTTCTTTTGTTTGTATATGCTAAACAGGCTTCAGCTTACAATTATGCAAAATATCTTTTTATAGCCATTGTGTAGTTTACATATTAAAATTAAATGTAAATTAACTTTTTTAATGTCATTTACAAATTCAAATTCATGGAATTATGGTTATTGACTGTAAAAGGGAACCATGATTTTATGTTCAATAATAAAATATCATCATAAAACATCCATCAATAAAAATATTATTAGCTTATATTTAAAACAAACATATTACTTTCATACCGTTCAAGGTGAAATTTAATTGGTTATATTGTTATCAGATGGACGAAATAGTACTCAGAAATAGTGCATAGAGATTTGTGGATCTTAAGTCTCTTAAAAATTAATAAGTCTTATTGCACTGTTTTAATTTACAAGTACTCATCTGTTTTTTTTAATGATTCTACACAACACAACTCAATTTTAGAAAGAGATTTTTTTAAATTTAGTTAAAAGACTGCAATAATCATTATAGGGGATTGTGTTGCAATTTATTTAATATAATCTTATTAATTATAGTTAGAAGGGGTTTGGTGTTTGATGAGCTATATGCATTTTTACTTTTTATATTATTTTATTGATAATGACAATGACAGTGACACTGTTCAAACAATGGGTAATATTATCTGTTTTGTAGGGGGGAAATACTAACTGGCAGTATCATTTAATAGAGTTATAACAGTATCTCTGTAATTACTTTTTGAATTTAATTTTTTAATTTCTCATGTCGACTTTAAGAAAAAGAATATATGTTTAGTTTTTGACAATGTACCGTTCTTTTACAGGGAAGCAGGAGGTGTGGGTGGCGGGGCCGGCAGCGGCGGGCTGCTGGCCATGAACGCCACCCAGGTGCAGTGCGAGCCACACGACTCGGTCGTACTGATAAAATGTAAGTGACATATTTGTCAGTTATAGTTGCATTTATTTAGTCTGTGTAAGCCTGCTGTAATAATTCGTCTTATTGCAAACCACGTTTATCAACTGAGTCGATCTATAAGGTTGGAACTTAAAAGAAACTTTGTTTGAATTCTGACACCCAAAGAATCTATGTCGTATTACGGTTGGTTTACATATTGTGATTTAGTGATGTATGCATTCCTATATTTTACTATTTGTTTCTCTATTGTAACTTAAATATCGGCACAGCTTTATAATATAAAGCTTATATGTAATGCTATTTTTTATTGAAATGGTTATTTTAAATTTGTTACGACTTATACACAGGCGTACAATTATACAAAAGCGTACATTATACTACGAAAATAATACAGAAATGTGCAATGCGAAGTGGATTAATTATACAATGAATTAAAATTTCTCTTAAACTGTTAATTATTAAATTAGTTGCACTTTCTTTGTTATCTAAGGCTGATAGCCATTAAATTTGCAAATTGTAGTGGGAAATTGAAATATTAAACCGTTTTATTAAGTTTTTAGAGTCTCTGGATTCAGTCAATAGTTTTGAGTCTGTTTACGAACACTTTACCAATTACTAATCTGAAGACTATGTAAATATATGTTATTATGTATATGTACATTGTAAAATTGTAGGTTGGGATTGGGTCTGGTCGATGACTACATATAATTATATGTTATGCTATCTCGGGTACAGCCGAAAATATATCATTGCACTTAACGTACTAAAATGATAACATTTTCGTATTTGATGAAATATATATCGTTTATTCACAAAGAAAGTTATTTAATTATAATTATAAAACCGCACAAGTAGCCATATAAAAATAAAACAAGATCAGTAATGTTATATGTATAAAGTAATAAAAATAACTGAATGTAAATTAAGACAATTGAAGACATAAGTGTCCAAAAGAATATATGGAAAATCATATTTGATTTATGAATATCGGTGCAAGTTTTAATAACAATGGATAGTTATATTTAATCAAATGCAAGTTAGAGAATAATATAATTATTATGGCGAAAAGCATAGACAAATGTAACCTTAGTTTAAACTGCTAGAGTATTTGTCACATCAAGTATTTGTATGAATAATGTTATGTGCGTTGTTAATACTCTGTCAAACGTTTGAGCAAAACTATCCAGACTAAATGAATTTCATGATCGTATTACGATAGCCATTTCCAGGAATAGTTGTTTATATTTGTCCTCGTATGCTCTCCCGTTGCGGCCGCGCATCAGCGGGAGTCGTGTTTACAATTAACGCTTACTTCGCACTACGCAAGCGCAATTCAATCGCGATAGTTTAAATTGTGAATATCGCCTGCCTATAAAATATTGGTGTAATTTTTCTTTATTTATTTCAAAAGCCAACCCACATTAATACTTAGGAAAAATAAAATATAAGATAAAATGTGACGAGGATCTATCGATAACTATCTCATTTATCAGTATGTTCAATCTGTATATCGGTGTCTTTGCCAAAACGCGTTCTTCTGAAAGGAGGCAGTTTATGTTCAAGACGATTTACGGACTTATAAAACGGACTAACGTAGAACTTATATTTATAAGGACGCTAGCAAATAAGCTTTCTAAGCTTATTAGTAAAGCGCTTTTTTGCTACATATTGCTCTAACAGTGAAGTTTTTAATTATCCTATATTAAGGATTATTTACGGATAACTGTTGTGCGGCAGACTTTTAATTGTCTCTTCCGTCAGTTGTAGGCACATTAATTGACGGAATTATGTTAATATGCTTAGTTGAAAACGGTCTTTGCAGCGGATTGCACGTTATGCATTCCAGTGATAGTGTGTGAAAGTGTATTATGCAGTTTACGTTGGTGATTGTCGTAAACAGAGTTCAGCTATGCCCGCTCGCGGAGGAACCCCTCAAACGAATAGGTTGGTCCCACCTCGCTTATATGAATCATTGATGATGAATTTATCGATAATACTTATGAGTAATGAATGGAAATGTATGTAATACATTTTATAGTTATTTCAAGTAAGTAAATATGTTGTTAAGGAATGGCATATTTTTCCGTTTGGTGAACGGTGCACTTTTTTGTGTTATGCCCCGGCCGTTCTAAAATCCTTGCCCGAGGTGACATACATAATTTTTATTGTTATAAAATTGAAAATTAAACTTTATTAAATGATAGGTTTTAGGAAGAAATTGGTAACGAAACAGTATATATATAAATTTGAAAAACAATAAAAAACCGAAATTGATATTACGAATATGCCATCACTGCTCATCATTCATAAAAAGAGATTTTTACATTTTGTACATTACTTTTCTTGTTATCCTATATCCTAGTTGCCTTCAGTACCATCGATTAGAACCCTTGTATGGGTATAGGCCTTCTTCAGTTTTTTTCTATCTGACTCTGTCTCTTTCTCCATTCGTTTCCTACTACCGCTGCTCGCTCTTTTTCCACTTTATCATTGTCCATTGCATATTGTTTTTTGGGTAACGAAGCCAGGACCTTCAACGTATTTGTTGTTAAACTTAAACTTGTTAAAAGTAAATTCATTAAGTAATAAAGTTTTTTATAAATGTGACGAATACTTAAATGATCCTAATCCTTGGGATTGATTTGCTCCAGTTCAAACAATTTGTATTAAAAACTTGGCGATTGAAAAGAGTGGCGGAAAGTTTCTTGCCAGTTCTTCTTACCCACTCTACGGCCTTGACTTGCGAACAGGATGTAAATTTACAATTAATTTAATTTGTTTTTCTTGACGTTCATAAGTGTACATGTTTACCTATATGAATAAAGATATTTTTGATTTCTTTGATTGATTGATTAAATGTGTGTTACCAATTGAGCCTCGGATATAGTTAATTGTCCTAATTTATATATGAAGTAGAGTAAAGTTAATTGTTCCTCTCAAAAGTGTTAGGAAATCCGAATTAGTTGGATTCAACAGGAAATTTTACTATTAGGGAGGCAACAATTCAGTGGGAATAACTCGCCAATGACCACAATTTGTCATAGAAATATTTATGTAAAAAATTAAAAACAAACAAATTTGTTATTTTAGTAAAGTTTTTTTAACGATTTTAACCCATAAGTGGTAAAGCTATACATACTATGAACTTCAATTAGTTAATGGTCATTCTTTGTAACAAGTGTGAAACTTGTCAATATGAATTAAAATATACGATTGTAAAAGCTAGTTGATCTAATTCTTAGGGTAGGAATTAAAACACTCCAATGATGATTTGATTCACTATTATTCACTTCACTGATTTTATATATACTCTATAACTTCAAACTTAAACAAAGGAATTGTCCGTGCGCATGTGTTACAACTTCTTTTACATCTTTTGCCTACTCCGACCCGACCCACTTCGAGCAGTTGTTCGAGTCAATTCGTAAACAACCGAACGAGTCTTTTTTTTTATAGAACAGGGGGCAAACGGGCAGGAGGCTCACCTGATGTTAAGTGATATGGACGCTCTCGATGCCAGAGGGCTCGCAAGTGCGTTGCCGGTCTTTTAAAAAAGAAAAGAGCGTACCAAATCTTAAGAATTGGTACGCTCTTTTCTTGAAGGACTCTTAAGTCGAATTGGTTAGGAAATACTTCAGTGTATCAAATAGCTAAGAAAATATTTCATAAAAATGTGAATTTAATTATGTAAATATAAAAAGCAAACACGATAGTGAACGTATTGAGCAACAAATTATAACTTTATTATAAGTGACGGACTAAATAAAGCTAATTGAACAATTTCCATCAACCCATTGCCCTTTGCCTAGTCGACAGCAGCTGGAGTTGATTCAATTCAATATAATGTTCACATCCATTGTCTTCAAATGTACATTGTATATACTTCATTATACAATTATACATTAAGTATTGTGGTTGAAGATCTGACTTATCAATCCTCTCGTGGGTACATGTTCTTGTTATTACCGGACAATACAAATAGGACAAAGATATGTTGGAGATCAAAGGAGGTAATTGCCCCTAATCCCTGGTCGCTTTTATACCTAGTTAGGATGCTTAAAGCCTTGTAAGAGATATGCAACTATTTATTGGTGATTTAATTTCCCCGTAGTAGACTATCTACAGTGAGTAATTATTTTTTGGGAAAAGAGATACTTTTATTTAATAAAATCCCAGAGGGTCTGTTATATATAATTTTTAATAAATTTAAGAAATGTATTAAAGAAAGGCTGTGTAAAAAAAAGCCTAGTATAAAGTTAGCGATTATCTAGTTGATAAACGGTCCTGGGACTAGTGTTAAAAAAAATACGTTTATTTTGAAACATAAGATCATCAAGGTATCACTTATTCCACGTCATTAAATTCGAACCAGTAGGCATCCCTACTCATCGGCAAAGAAGACAGATGGGGTAGGTCCAGAGAAAAAGCCGGCGCAAAAAACTCTCGATGCTCTAGGCAGGCTACTTCTAATTAATTTGATATTTTTGTTTTAAAAGAATTGTTTTTTACGCCGGCTTTTACTCTCGGCCTACACCCTCTGTCTACTTTGCCGATGAGTAGGGGTCTCTACCTATTCAAATTTAATGACGTGATATAAGTGATATGCAGATATCACTTATTTCACGTCCATGATAAATTTTCATTGTAGTCAAAATAATGGGAATCAAAGCTAAAAATATTACTAATTCTTAATAAAAATCTCAATTCAATATCTACCTTTTACTCTGTTTCTTTTTCACGTATATAATGCGGTGGATAAATCTTTAACTTAAACCATATGAGAATGCAGAATTTGAATTATTAACTTGGCAAATTGATAAATACGTGTCCTAAATAACTCGCCCTACTAATGAAAGGCGGTGCAAGTCAGAGATAAGATTAATTTCCAAGTATGGAACGTAATCCTGCGGTTTTGGACGCGTTTAATTTATAACGTCTTTACCTTTACGTTTACCGTGACCCGTTTAATGTTCGCTTGAGGAGTAATATACTAATGTAGCTGAAGAGTTTGGATGGATGGGCGAATCTCCAAGTAATAGTTCGATAATGTGTAGGATAGTTTTTCGAGGAATGCTGTCACCAAATTGAGGCGTGCTTGATAGAAGACTTATGAAAGTATTTAAATAATAAATGTATTTTGCTTCAGCGTGCGACTCTCATGCCTGAGGTCGACAGGTTTGTTATAAAAATAATATGATTGTATTGTTAAATTCTCGATAAAAGCTAACAACGTCCATTTGTTTATGTTTGTTTCTAAAACACTTGCACGGTTTTATACGACGTAGTTGACTGAAAATATTTATTTAAATAACTACTATACATATTCTTTTTAATTAAAAAAACAAAAATCATAATATGTTACATTAAATACCAAATAAAACTTATTACATGTAACCATAGCAGTCTTGTTTATATGCATAGAAAAAATATTTTTCAATTTACTGTTTGTGTTACTGCTTGACGTACAGATCCAAACTTGAGTTATCTGTTCGATACGCCATGCTCAAATACATGTTTTTCTTCTCGAAAAAAGTTGTCATGGTTACCATGGTAACACACGTCATTATAGTTCTCAAAAGCAAGCAAGACTGATAAAACGTTACTTACGCTACTATTCACAAGAAATAGAACTGTGAAGGTAATGAATGAACATTTTCCAGTAAATACAAAACATTTACGTAGAAAATCTTCCGCTATATTTCGTTTATTCATTGTGGTTGGACTTTGTGAGGTGGTTTTATACAGACGTCATATACACGTCGAACCCAATAAATGAGTAATGCGTATACAGTTGTTTGGGTGATTTTGTATATTTCGTTGTATATGTGAGGAAGGATAACTAAAGTCATTTAACTGAGCACTTAATAATGTAAAGAATAAATGAAATTGGCGTTTCACTGGCCACTTTGACCACAAATCCTCTTTGGTTAGGAATTCTAAATTCAATTCTTTATAGCGTTCATTTGTTTTTCGAAAACCGTGATTCATTTCTTTTTACCGTTTGTTTAGGCTAGTGCTGCAGAAGCTGCGGTTCGAAGGATTAATGATGCGGTGGTGTCGCAAAAGAGAACACTACCTATAAGATAGCAAATTGCATAGATAGCAATGTCAAACCTTGATTAATTAAATACATTTTATTTCAAACAAAACTACTTCTTGCTCAACATACAAAACGCCAATATTATATAAGGACCTTAAACTTGAAGGAAATTAAACGTGATATTATAATAATAATAAAACCACGTTTAATTTCTAATCATCACTAAAGTAGATTATGCGTTTATTTTATCCTTGAAGTAAAAGAATAACTTAACTGACGATCCAGAATACAGCTTTTGACCCCGAAATCGACCATTTTGTTAATATTTTTTTGGCTAATATAAAATATTGGTGACTAACATGACGACTGGCTTATCTTCTACTTTTAATGTTCCGGCGAATAAGCTATCTCGCTCTTACAACTCCATAAATAAAAATGTTAATATATTTGACAGCTATCTTTCAACTTACCGTAATTATGTGTATCACGTTAATGAGGTTCTTTTTAGTTTCAGATTATTAGTTTGTTATTATGCTCTAATATGTGCATGTGTGTAAAATTTGTTATATTTTCTTGTATCTATTAAGCATACATGCTGTTTTTAAATGAATAGTTAAAAAGTTTCTTGACTTACACGGTAAGGTTAGCCGACAGCTCGAAAGTTGAATTATTTTCTTCAGCTTGTTCAAATTCTATTTGATACACGTTTCTTTTTCGTTTCTAAATAGCTTAGGTTTTCATACAAAAATCTATTGTTATTATTTTCTTAATCGCTGTATTTTTATATGTGATTTTCTATATTATATTGTATTGTCTACTTAATTTTCTTTGTTTAGTTATTTGTCGTTTTGTTTCTTTTGAAGTGATGAGTAGTCAATCGATGGTCAAGATTTATTTGGTGATTGTCTACGCTTGAAAACGAAATGCATTTTCGAGGATTCCAACAAAAAAAATCGACGTTTATATTTGAGAACTGCGGATAAATTACACTAAATCTGCTTACGAAATACTTATTACGTCGTTTGGTGTATAAATCTGTTTCCAGTGGGTCCAATGTTGGTCGCTCTGTACTGTCTCATGGGACATCATTTTGCTTTCTTTGAAACATTTAACCTATTACATTTATCGCTAACGGAATCATGTCAACGACATAAATCATGTCGGTTCATGGTTGCCCGCCCTATTTGCTGTGTTCTTATCAGAAACTGCAATATTATGAATCATAAAGATCTCGAACAATGAGTGTTTGAGTGACGGGGCGTGTTCGGCGGCGCCTATGATCTCGAATCGCTAACACAGAAAGATTGCTGGCTTGATTCGTTGCGCCAACTGCATATTACTATCTATGTAAAATTTGTGGGAAATCCAGTCGAAGTGATAGGGTATTTAGGGCTCAAAAATGTATTGGAGCAAACATCTTGATAGTGTATCTTTGTTTAGGGATCTGGTTGCCCAACTCTAAAAAAGTATATTGTTTTTTACATTTTTCGTCGTCATTTCTTAAACTAGGGAAATCGATACACTATTAAGATAACTTCGCTTGATAGAAGAAAAATCCAAACATAGCCAATTTTTGACACTTTGAATTTATTTTATGCGAAAATGTATATGGAACATGATTTTGAAACTCACACGATTTATTTGATCGCAAGCCAACTAATCCATTTTAGATTTTTTTTAAATAAAATACATTTTTTTAAAAATAGAACAAACAAACGGGCAACCGGGCAGGAGGCTCACCTGATGTTAAATGATACCGCCGCCCATGGACACTCTCAATACCAGAGGACTCGCGAGTGCGTTGCCGGCCTTTTAAGAATTGGTACGCTCTTTTCTTGAAGGACCCAAAGTCGAACCTAATTTTAGGTTTTACTTAACATATTGTTATTAAGGGCCGGCGAGCCTTCGTGCTCCAGCTATCCACTGCCTATACCTCCACTCTGATTGTTTTAGATTAGATTCTCTAAGAATAATTGTTTTGATAACAAGACACTTATCGACGATTCCACGAACGGTTTTAAAACAAAACGACTTGTATGATAGCTATTAGCTGTTATAATATATCGTACTGTATAGATTAATACATTAGGAACGAGAGAATCTGTACCAAGTTTCACTTTTACCTGACCCACAGCGGGTGTTCATCTAATCAGGCTATCAGTGCTTGTATTAACGTTTGCCCTCAATGTTCCATTTTGCCTTCAATGTTTCGAAATGTTATTGATTTTAGGCTATCTTTGTGTGTTTCACTTTCGTGTTCCAACCGTTATCTTTTCTATTTGGTACAGTCGAATCTCGGTAATTAAAAAAAAATCCTTTCGAAAAATACTCGATAAATTGAATAAAACTAATCCTCTCGGTAATTTGAAGTTGAAGAAACAGTATTATCTTGCTTGGTAACATGCGATAATTTTCAGAAATGGCTTCCCTACTCTCTGTAATTTCAAGTGTTTAACATTTACAGGTCATTTGTTTTTGAAGTTATATTTCTTTTGGTGCGATGGAGAAAAATTATGGGAGTGAATTTTACGATGCGCGCGCACACCAACACCTAATTTCGACATCGTAAAGTTAGGTCTAGGTGGCATGGAAATATATTCTAGTACTTTTATATTTAGAACACGTGTTTCGTAATAGTACAATTAAACAGTGTGAATAAATAAATATTATTTTGGTGTTTTTAAATCAATTTATAATTGATACGGCGGTGATAGTATTTTCTAATAATTTATTTATTAAAATTTATAATCTTTTTGATCAATTTTAATATTTATCGTTAATCACTACAGTTATTTTTTTTTTCAATACTCAAAAGAAGTATAACTTCTAACGTGTGTACACACTCTTTTTTTTTATTTCTTTGGACAATGGTAGACTGAAGATTACCGATCTTAACATAACATTTATTAATAAAAAATACCCAAAATAATAATCATAATACATAATCCAAAAGAAAAGTAAGATGTAATATTTTAAATGTGTGTGTGTTGTGGTTGTAACTGGTCCTGGCTCAGCATTATGGTGTGGGGCGCATGTGTTTCACAGCGCTGGTCATTCTGCCAGAGACCACAATAGTTAGTTTTGAATAAAAAAATTTGAATGTGGTTACCATGGTTATTTGAAATTTATCTCTCATTATTAATTAAAAATTAGTATTTTATATGTGATTGTGATGTGGCGATGTGATTTAAGCACTTTAAAACATTCCGATTCCCTTGTAATTTATTTTGCTTGCGTAGTTTGACTATTGATTTAGAGAGAGATTGATAAAAACGAGAAGTATGTTTGTACAAATATATATTATCTATAAATAAATATATGCTTGTCAGTTAATGTAATTACATAAAATTATCATAGAGATAGTGGGAGCTACCAAATTTAATTGTCAATATTACTAATTAACCATTACTAAATATTGTTTGCATAAATCAAATATTTGGACAACCATTAGGATAATTTTGATTGCAAAAAAAGGTTTAAAATGTGTATTTAATTTAACTTATAGTTAAAAATATACTTTCCATATAGTCAGGTAGAGAGAACAGTAGTCGTCCAAATGGACAAGAGAAAAGAGATATGAAGCTACCCATTCTTCCCACGGCTGTTTTTTTTTTATTAGTGAAAATTAGCTAATTCCCAATTAGGTATATATGCTCACTTTCACATCATCACAAGACAGAGCCGAGTTATTACTTAGTTTAATGTTTTTACTTAATAATTTTTATCGATTTTTTTCCTTTCGTTAATGTACCTATTTGTATATTATGTATTCCATCTTTGGCTATGTTTTGTATCTTTTTGAATATATATAATGTTAGCTGTAGGATAACGATAAGAATCAAGTAACCTTTATGTATTTATAACGTATCATTATTAAAATACGTTACAATATAATTACCGTAAAACGAATTTAACTACAAGTTTCCGAATGTTATCGCATTTGATGCTCATACATGTGATTGTGTGTCACCTACATGTGTGTGTTAAGATATTCGTTTAGTGACACATGCCGATGCTTAGAGTTAACATGTGTGTATTGTTCTGTGGAGTGTGGGTTATGAACTTAGGGGCAAAATTGCGTAACAAATTGTAGAAATGAATCCCAGGAAATGGGATAGAATAAAATCTAGGCATAGACTGATAAAGAAGAGGAAAAGTATGTATTTATTTTGTATGTTCCTCTTATATATCTCTCACAATTAATACCATGCTTTATGCGAGTGCTAGGTACATATATGCACTGCACTATACCTTTAATATACACGCGAATTTATTATATATACACGTTGGCTTTTCAGCAATCGTCAAAGTTTTGTATAAATCGCTATATACTATGCTCGCGTGTATATAACAGAATATACACGCGGGTATAGTATAGGTTGGGGCCTTCAAATGTGTCGTTTATTATATGCAAAGTATTACATTTACATAGCGGAAGTAAGGTGTATTAAAGTGTTTAAAAATTATAATTGACAAATTTTGTATAACAAAAATTCATAGAAAACGTGAAGCGTTTTGGCGTTCATAAGTGTACTTGTTGTTTAAGTTTGATTTTGATAAAAGGGCCAGGGACTAGTGCTAGGCAGGTTACTTCTAATTAATTTGCTATATTTGTTTTAAAATAAGTTGTTGTGATGATTTGCTATTTATATGAGTACCGAGAGTTTTTTACGCCGGCTTTTTCTCTCAGCCTAAACCCTGTCTTCTGTGCCGATGAGTAAGGATTTTGTGACAAATTTAATGAAGTGGAATAAGTGATATCTGTATCTTATATTCCAAATTAGCATAGTTTTTTTATTCTTTAACAGATGCTTTCTATGCTCGATCTATAATCTAAAATTATTACCAATACAGATCATTTACTATCAAGCGACCGTCAATCGCAATTCAGGCAAATACGATCCCAAGACAAGTAAACAAAAAAAAACGTCGAAAAACAGAGAACGCCGTCTATTTTCAAATTACAATGTATGAGCGGACTTGAACACTGTCGTAAGATTGATTTAGTTTTGATCACGAAGCAAGGTTATTTTTATTGCTTCCATCTTTAATATAATATATTCAAATGAATCTAATCTGTGTAATAACGAAATAGTAATATATGTTTTTCTTTAATGCTTCCAAAGGTTAGGGTAAGTGTTTTTGTGATTGTATCTTGCTATGGACGTTGTATGTGTCTCATATTCAATGTATGTATAATTCTACTGTACGCGTGTATGTCACTGAACTCCTGAACAGCTGTACCGATTTGAATGTTTTTTTTTTGTATGCGTTTGGGTGGCGCCCTCTAACCTTTAGATTTACAAATAAGCCCGGCAGATGGCGCTGCAATTGTACTTTCATGCTTTAATATCCTAATCTTTGAAATATTATGCAGGGCAACGTCTGTCGGGTCTGCTAGTATATTACATGTTAGTATTTGTTTATAATAACAATGATATTGAATTTACATATACAGTATACCCCCTATAACGCGGTAAACCTGGTCCGCGTTATATATATCAATTTAAAAACTAGGAACACGAATTTATTAAAGTTGTTTGGTTTAATTTTATAACACTATTGAAACAGGTGCAAAAGTATCCACAATAATATATTAATATTTCACACTACAGAATAAATATAACTTGAGATATCCCCGTGTTATAGTAAGGAAATACCGCGTTATACGTAAACGCGTTGTACGGTGGATTACTGTATTTTACCTGCTTACATTCTGTTCTATCTGAAAACACTCGCATTATGTTATAAAGTTAAGAAAATGGAGTTGAAGGTAGCTTGTCGAGTAAACAAAATAATTAGGTAATCTAAACGACCTCTAAGTATAATAATAAATTATTTAAAATTGATTTTACATTCAATAGCAAGAAAAAGAAAGAAATAATTAAATCGAAATATAAAAATCAAACAATATGTATTGTTTCGTATATATAATATACACTCTATATGTATGTATGTACCATCATATAAGTAAGACATATTATCATCATCATATCTACATATTTGAAAACGTCTTATGGATATACATTTTTTTAAAACGTGATTTTACGAAAGTCTAAAAAATTCTATAAATTAATTCCAACCCTCTTTAATCAACCAGAAACTTGACCCAAATGAGGTAGAGTACAGCTGATAGTCAAATATTTTCAGATGAACATCGATCAGCGGGCGGCAGCTGGGAGGAGCCAGTGAGCGCGGTCAGGAACGCTCCTTTGAGACGCTCTCAACGGCTCAACTCCACCCTGGACTCAAGGTAAAGCAAAATTTTAATGTTGTTTATATCCGGTGGAGACTTAAATGGTTCCGTTGCATCGTTTTGAGGTCTCTTTCCATCACAGCGTAAACGGCTTGAAAAGAACGAGACAGTTTGTAGTAGTAGTTGAATTATTAGTGTAGACGATTTGGTTTTTTTGTATGAGTTAAGTCTTTTTTATGACATTTTGAAAAAAGAACTTCATTCGCAGTAGATAAACAAACCCGTATTTAATCGCAAAGAACGTACTAACATTTTAATTGTAAAATAGACATTCATCAGATTCCCAAACAGTTGTTGTAAACGAAATATTGACAAACATTAATAAAATCGACTATCGGCATCATACGTTTCATACGAATTTTTACGAAATACGTTCTTTTGTTGACGAATTGGGATTGCTTGAGCGTGATTTATCACGAAGATGCCTCAATATCGCAAGATAAAATGTGTAAAAAAATACAACATAATTTCTTGTGCAGTAAAAGACGTCAGGCGAAAATAATAAACTATACGGAATAGCGTTCAAATAAGAATTGTGTTTTATCTATTACTAACTAGTCTGAAATAATCTTTTTCTTTTTCTAATACAGATTATCTTCTTTCCATTTAAAGACATTATAACGTCATAATTTGCACCGTACCTTGAGTATCGTTAATATACAGTTGATTAACGTTCAAACCCAATAGCCTATCTCAATCCGTTTTTGAACATCTGAGATAAACATCTTAATCCAAACCTTGAAAAAAGTTAACCAATCGACAGGTTGTAATAGCCATCTGTCGATTCAAGCTATCCATGGTAGGTCGGATCGGCGTGTGTGATAGTCCTTTGTATGAAAAAGACAGTTCAATTGTATCAATATCCTATCTTAATATTTTAACTTAACCCAGTTTTTAAAATAATTAAAAAGCTTTTTAATGTGTTTCAAACATATAATTATATATTTTAATATTATTTATCCGGTTTAATTATCAAATACAGTTAAGTGTAAAGAGCGAAGAGATTGCAATCAATCCGTCGACAAAAGTGGATTGTATTCGTAGGGTTTGGTTTTTGGGATGCAGATAGGAGATCGATTGACTGTCACGGTCTGATCTCAGATTGAAAACAATTGTGGATTATTGGGTTCGGATGTAAAACAAAAAGTATTTGTAATTATGATATAGTCCATATAAGATATTATTAGTTTATCTTATTACGAAATAACTTAAAACAGAGGTCCTGAAAGAATAAAACACCTTGATACTACTAACATCTGACAACTTTTTAGTTATGCTTTTGATGGTATTTACGAGAAATTCAATATGTATTTGTAAAACTAAGGAAGTTGACTAGTAACATTTGAACTAAGTAAGATTGATGACTATTCCGAAATTAGAATCAATTGCTATAGGGGAGTTTAAGTGCTTCAACGTGCCGTATTTTTTGTATTTATTGTACATGATTCCCCTTAGGAAGTGTGTGTGTGTTAAATTTTTGTCACGAAATAATGATCCAGTCGTGCAGTCCTGTACCTAGGTATCAGATTGTTCAGCCTTCTGTCTGACGCATGACATCGATTTTTGGATTTGAGAGATCCTGGATTCCTGACTATATTACCTTCACCATAACACTAAGTGTTATATGCGCACATTGCCCGAATGTCTATTGTGGGAATAGAACCATCACTTTTTCAGACCAGTTAGGCTTCTTAGGACTGACATAATCGACATATGTCTAACAGACCTTTTAATGGCAATTGTAATAAGTGTTCCCCACATTACGTCGGGGTAGAGGATTGATGATTCGATCTGTTCCAACCAGCACAATAACAATACACGTGGGGCAACTTTGTCGTTATAAATTTTCAATCTGACTTGGAATCGCTCCATCCTTGGCGTCCCTTTGCGGAATCTGTGAAAATAGGATACAGTTGTTTTAACCAATACAATTTTGCGTTAACATTATTTTTAAATGCCATATTTAAGAGTCAATTGAAAATTAACAATAAGCCGTAAAACACAATAGTTACGAATGAAATGAAAACCCAAGCTAAATTAATGTGTACTTTAGGTGATTATGGAATTTCCACACAAGTAAGAGATAAGCGTGGCTATATCTTGGTTGATATTATGGATAAGCTCGTAATCCTTATGATATTTTAAGCTAATTCAAAAAGCGCTTCGTATCATTAGCGTCGGAATTTGTGTCGTCAGGGCTGGTTCAAGTTATTTTTAAGCTCAATACAATGGCTCAAAGCACCACGATATTGTTTAATATAGTATATGTAATTAATTTTAAAAGGAGACGGCAATAGATGTTTAAGCTCCATGCAATGGTTTAAAGCACTTAGTCTTTGTTCGTGTCTTTTAAATGCATACACATTCTTAACAGGCCGGCAACGCACTCGTAAGCATCTTGGCATTGAGAGTTTATGGGCATCAGACACAGTAATCATGACGTGAGCCTCTGGCCCGTTGGACCCCTGTTCTGTAAAAAAAACATCATTAATTAAAGTGTATCATAGCCAAGCTTCAAAACGAACAACAGACATACACAACACACGAACAAGCAATAGCAAAATTTCCTTTTTGTCTTAAAGAATTTTCTATTTAATTTGGAGAAACACCATTAATTTATGATAGTAATATTAACGTCTTATGAACAAGCTTCGTGTTTAGTTTAAGGTTAATTTCAGTTTAACATTACTCATACACAGAAGTAAGAAGAAAAATATGAATATACAAGTGGCAACCCTGAAGTAGTGACACAACACACTTCCTCTGCTTCGTGGTGTGGTCCTGTCGCACTCGACAATTATTAGCGGCCGTCGCGTCGCATAGTCAATTAACACAAATTTCCTGTGTACTGAGGGCACTGGCTTCCAGTGACACGACTTTGTGAAATACAGTAGTTTTTCAGAGAAAATTCAGTAGAATTTTGTTCTCATGTGCTTCCGTACAGAGGACACATGTTAGAAGTGAAACTTCATTGTTAATTATTATTATTAAGGTTAAAGCCACAGTAGATGATCTTGCACCAGTATTTGATCACTCCGTGTATTCTATATCCACACTGTTTACAGACTGTATACATGCTAATGATTATATAAATAAAAAATCTGCGTTTAATAATCAAGACGTTATGCGACAGAATTGTCATTTAATGTTCTAATATGTAACTACTAAATGAATTAAATACCATAGTTAAAAAAATGTTACTGACCTCTAAGTGCGATATCAACTTCATTGTGCCAGTACATTATAAATACCAATAGCGTGTATGTTTTTCTCGATCTCTCTTTTTCACTCTCTCTCAATCGGTCTCAACTCTCAATAGCTCTCTCCTTATTCTTCGACAAAACGCTGCGCATCTTCGTGACGTCCCGAAAAATTATACCCTAATGAGCCTAAAGAAGCTTCACTTCAAAAATAAATCTGATTGCACCGTTTTAACTTACCTTCATTTTTAAGTAATAATCCTTGTTTTGTATTATATATATGTATGTATATATATTATAAAATGTTTGTGGAGAACGGAAAATCTTAAAATAATAACCGAAAATACTAATTTTTTGGCCTTGGGATGTGATTTCTTTCAAACTAACTGCATTTTCTTTTGATGTATCAACTTCACGAAAGACACAGTTAATCTACTGAAATAGAAATCTGTTTTGTGGTAAAAGCAGGATACTGCTGTAATTGCTGTGGGTCTGAAAACACTAAGCCTCCCCAAGTGAGCGTTCACCTCGGAACATCTAAGCCTATGTTAACACGCGCTATTGTTTTGCTTTCCGAGCACGTTTAATTTACTTAGAACTTTACCTTATAATTAACAGAATGTGTTAACGCGTTTACCAAATGGAGTATTTAAGTTAAGAAACGGGACTTTCGTTTGTCAAATATATTGAAATATATATATGAAAAATTTTAAACTAGGGCTGTCACGTTGATTGATTTCATATATAAAAATATTATCACATTTGAACACAGCCTTAGGGTAACATTAATTATTCCCATAAAACATTGCCCTTGTTTCTTCAATTAATGTCAAACATGAAACGACGTTTATTGTAATTTATAACCCTAATCTTTCTGTTATGACCAGCATTTTGATTGATCTTATATAGGCTAATATTTCCTTGAAATATATCAACATCACCAGAATCATCATCTTCATTATCATTATCATTGGCTGTACTGTGCTTTGTGGGCCTTGTTCTCTGAAAGTATATTTCGCTATGGCAATCTATCTTTTGCTTCTGTCGTCGTTGATTTGGAGATTCTTGACAACTCCATCTCACTACAGCAGTCTTTGTCTTCCGGTTTTTCTATTGCCAATTGGATTTTCCAAACATCGTCATTGAAGACAAGACCAAAAATTCTTTGGAGAATCTTCCGCTCGAAAATTTAGATGCTTGGCCTTCTTAAGAAGAGGCCAGGTTTCGATGCTTAAGTGAGAATTGGTCGCAGCAGAGTTTTGTAGATAACAATCTTGGTCTTCTGTATGAGAAGCCATTTTTGTATATACAATTGTTGTAATTTTTTTTTAACACTGTTCACCGCTATGTCTTGTATTCTTACCTTTAGGCCTACTTAATAGCATGTGCCAGGCACAGAAGACTAATCTTTTGTTTACATACATAAGATTGTGGATATAAGAGGACTAACGATGCTTGTAACCATGGTTAACATTCTTTGGCAACCATGCTGTTTGGTTTGGTTTTGGTATGGTTTAACTTGAGTCGCGATGAAAGTAATTCAACAAAGGGTGTTTCATTATTTACACTTTCCACTTTGACCCATGAGTGTCATTTTGTATTGTAAAATTGTGAGTCAAATATTGACTATAGTGAAAGTGAAATTGATAAGTTGTGAGTAATACCTACAGGAAAATATTTTTTATTATGAACGTAATATAAAGAAAGTAAGTAGCTGTAACTTTTATGAAAATTAAACTAATATTAACATATTTTGTTATTTTTCACTGCAAGTACAATTAAAAGTATTATGGGCATATTAAAATTTACGAAGTTACATACTTAATAACATAACTAATATTTGCATTTTATATAGTTTATATATTTCGTAATCCAACATAAATCATATACAATAAAATATAATTAATTAACAAAGGCCAAGGGAGGAATACATAATAAATATACACAACATTTACGAAAGATATAAATCTATAAAAAAATTAAATACTTGATTGGCCAGTGTTGTGTGATGGTGTGAAAGTAAGGGTGTGAGGTGGGCTCATGATGCAGGTGATTTAGAGCTTTGGATATTCTTAATATCTTCTAATAATTTGATAACACTATGTACATACCTAACGTATTTTTTTCCAGTGTAAATGTGACTGGTCGTATGTTAGTTGTTTCGACTATGTATTTGCGTGTTGTTCCCACGAGAATGTAAATTTGTGCTCCTATTTCACCATGCCAAAAGATAAAGCTATCCTGGTGATAGAGGACAAATCTTTCGTTTTTAATTTATTTTTTATTACTTAAGATGTCATATGGAACATTGTGTAATGGTTGCAGCTCCTTACAAATATTGTGTAAAAGAAAAAACTTGGCAATTAAAAAGAGTAGCGGAGAGTTTATTGCCAGTTCTTCTCTTCCGTTCTACGCCCTTGATTTGTGAACTGGCAGTAAATGTAAAATTTTAAGCATTAAATGTATATTTATTTTACGAAATTCAAAAGTGTACATTATATAAATGATTTTAGATTTTTTTGAATTCATTAAGTAATAGTATTTTGTATAAGTGTCTTTGAAGCGAATACGATATATAATAATAATTTACATTGTACCAATTGACCCAGAAGTCTCAATCATATTGCTATCATGTGTCAAGTTAGCTAATGAATAGCGCAAGTATTATGAGAAAAATATTTTACGTTATAAAACGGAGATGTTGTCACAAAGTAAGATAATGTAATTATAGTAATATTGAAACTTACATATCAAATGATTGTTTATTATGCTTAGTCTATGTAAGTCGTGTTCTGTAGTAAGGATTCCTTTAGGGAAAAGGCGTCCTCCTGAACTTTAGGAATTATTTGCTTCCGCCATCCATTTTTCCCCTGAAACCTTGAATATGTCGTCAGCCCATCGATTTTGTGGTCTCCCACGTTTACTTTTCCTGCGGCGGTGGCTGGTGGCATCCATATCTATCTGTACTAACCAATATTATAATATTAGCTAATACAAATTATTAAATAATGTTATACATTATATAAATACAAGTGAATCGTGCCTCTCAATGGCATCCAAAGCACTCAGATGACAGTTCGCAGCAACGTTATAAATATGCTATATTCACTTTAATGTAAATAAATAGTGCTAAAATTAAGTAAGGAGGTCTTAAACAAGGGCAAACAACTACTATCGCTGGTTTTAGTGAATTTATGCAAGAAAAAGAATGTCAAGGCAGTACGCATGTTCTGATAATGATAATTTGTAGGTGCGGAGTAATTACTGGGCCCCCATTGTTATTATGTAGGCTGTAATTTTAAAGATGTACGCAATGAGTGTCTGACACACGTTATTGTTACTTACTTAATGAACTTAAGACAGCTGTTGGTATAATGTTTAAAAATGGACTTGAAAAAATAGTTTTTAGCGTATAATTTTTATTATCACTCACACGTTCATATTCACAAAATTGTACATGAGATCGTACCAAGTCCTGTTGGATTTTATAGTTGTCGTGTCCTGCAGCTGAGTTCATCATCAGACATTAAGGCAGAATATAAAATACCATCCGGATCAACTCGACGTTCGTAGTTACATAACTGAGCGATTTTTAAGGCAGTTTTTGTCGCGCTCCACCATGTTGAACCAGCTGCCCACTGAAGTATTACGGAACTAATTCGCGTTTTCAAAAAAGAGGGTAATAATAATAATACTTTATTTAGTCAAGGTACAATTCTACTTAAGCTAGAATAAACATGTTTAGTATCAAAAAAATTACTTAATTATAATTGAGTATTTCCATTCTCTCGGCAACCTTATCTGTTTGCCTGTAGTTGGCAAAAGCCTCCTCTTATTGCCAGCGTACTTCTATTAATTTCTTTCTGACATTTTTCAAGTTTTCTGGTTAGTTTAAGGTCCAAAAATGAGGGTATATACTAATTCTTAAAGGGCCGGCAGAGCGCCTGCGAGCTAATGGCAGTGTCCATGGGCGGCGATATCACTCAACATCAGGTGTGCTTCCCGCCCGTTTGCCTCCTGTAATATAAAAAAGTATATCTTTAATATGCAACGTGTTTCCGGAATGTTATTTAAAGCAATATTCGAGTGACGCACTTCAAGTCAAGGAAGATGACCCCTATTTAAATGATAGTTAATACTAAAGATTTGAATACATACATGGCTTTACCGATTTGTGTCGTTGCCATGTAAACTGAGCTTTGCTCTCATCCTTTTAACTGTGTTTAAATTTTTCTTAACTATAAAGTCGTATGGTAGGCCTCAATCATATCGTGGAGTGACGGAGATTATTGATAGTTCTCCTAGTCAGTTCTAGGCTTTTGGTTCGTGAACTAACGGTAAGTGTAAAATTAAAAGTATATTATGTTTGTATAGTGAACACAGATGTTGTTCTGATTTTAATTTTCTGTCATAATCTCTATCTCCAATCAATATCCAGAGATAATAAATCATTTGAAAATATTCAAAGTAATTTTATTTAAATTCATTGTAATTATAATATTGTAATCGATCTTGTTTGTACATTAGGTTCCCAGCTTAAAATTTTGAATTTCCTTTGGTTTACACTGAATTCGGTGTTATCAGTGAATTATTTTAAATTAGTTTAAAAGTCGAAAGCACGATCGCAGTATCAAATTTCATTATACGATAAAACAGTATCATATAGGCTATCATATTTCAGTTAAAGGTTCTTATTTGTACACATGCATGTAATATGAATTATAATATATTTAATCATTTTATTAATGTATAAAATGAAACTCAATGTCAACGTGATGACGTGTGTTAACTTTCAACTATGACTATTGCGTTAAGTATTTGTTTAAAAAATCAGTTTTACTTATAAAAAAACTGTTACCATAGACACTATTTAATAGTTATTGATAAAATTGCCAACGCCCGGAACACTGATACATTGGTGAAATTACCACAATATACAAAAGATAATACAAATATAAAACAAAACAAAACTTATTTGAAAAATATTAAAACTTACTAAGTAAATAACTAGAATATAAGTTTTTTTTAACTTATCAATTGCATTTTCGTCAGGATTGTACTTTAGACCGGTATAAGTTTGATGTTGAAATCTCAACCTAAAATTTAACATTGCAGGTTAAGTACTAAATACCTAGCGCTAGTGCACACGAAATTGCACCTTGTAAGCCAACGCACGCGGACTATCGACTCTACAAAGTGCCTTTCTAAATATTTGTAAAAGCTAAGATTTTAATATGTAGGCGTAAGTGATTTAGATAGAACATTTCATTCCCAAATTCCGATTTCGTTATGACTAATGAACTACATCTGTGTTGTAACAGATGGTAAAGTTGACCGAATGAACTTGTATAAATAATAATAATGCCAATGATAAACAAATGTTTGGCCCTTGTGTTTAAACGGATAATAATTGACAGATTTTCGTGGGAAATAATTCGGTGCTAAATGCTAGATATGTCTCAAATTCTGAAGTCATTTTGGCGCTGTTTTGATATGTTATGTTAAATTGAATTTTCCGATCATAAAAATTTTACTTGAATTTTTAATCTAGATTTCACGTCTTTCCCGAAGGGATAGGTTCTGCTTGGAGCTATTGTTGCTCGTTGGTTATGTATTGACATGACTTTTCACTAGTATTCTCTGGATTTGGTCCAGGTACGAACAAGGCTTACTCAACCCGACCTTACCATCCACGACTGGCTTGTATATCGTACTTGTTTATTCATCCGTTCTACTTCAAACCACCAATGTATTCTTGTCACTACGTCCTTCTTTATTCCATTTCCGTCTTCTTTATTTCCAAAATGTATATGTACTTAATAATAGTGCAATTTTAGCATTGAGGCCTGTGGTATCATCATCTCAGTTTTGCTCACCATCAATGGATTGGTGTGCTTTAAAAGTGAAAATTGTGAGCAAATCACCAGATCTCTAAACCCTGTTCGGGTTGACAGTGCGTTATCACAGAGTTGAGAACCTGTCGAAATTGAGTTTAACCACAAATTATTAAATAATCGCAGGTTAAATCCTTTAAAGTTATCTCTGTTCTGTTTCTCAATTGTTACTTTATTGTTTGTTGTTTAGTTCTGTCTGTTATCAGGAGTGGTTATAGGTTACACAGTTAAGATAAAGTGATGCGGTTATAGACAGTAAGACGCCTGTTTTGTTTACTTCAGTTAAATGCACTAATGTGATGAATAAATTCTAGATAGAGATATAGTCCGCACTAATTATTCTCTTTCCGCTGTAAAACCCTTCAAATATATAGTATTATTTATTGCTCTTCTACTTATTAAATGTATAACCCCAGTTGGGGTAGATTTTGTCCTCAGCGAGTCACCATCGTGCTCTTGAGCCTCGTATTTCACCTAGCTCCAAGTGATTGTGGCTCTCTTGCCTGATCTGAATATCCATTTCCATTCCAATAGATTTCTGATTATGTGCACATTAAACACTCGCTATGGTGAAGGAAAACATCGTGAGTTATCCCTTCAGAACCAAAAAAGTCAATCACTGAAGACTATATGACTTTTAGAAATGATCACTTTTTTTTTTAATGAGGTGGAAATGCACCAATGCAGGCCCGCATCAAAAATGTCGAACTTGACGCGGGGACTGTGGGGCTGGATCTACACTCAAATCCCTCTGCTATTCAGAGGGGTAGCGAGACGTCACCCACTAAAAACACCTCAGCCCAATACACGCCCTTAAGATGGGCCCTCGGGGTTTGCTAGGCATTCTACCCAAGGGACCCGGGTGAAAAGGAATGTTGAATTACTGACCACTGTAATTACCATCCTCGGCCTAGAACGTATTGCTACGGTCTAAACATACAAAGTCTCCTTTCTATACTTCGATGCCCTCTGCATACTATAGAAATTCAACCGTGCCCTCCATGTACGGTTTAAGCACTCGCCCGGTACCGTACAACCCTGCCAAAGGCCGAGAATAAATTTAAAACTTACTCTCGAACCGGGAATCGAACCCAGTACCCCTCACCATACCGGCCACATACAAAGACCGCTAGGCTATGAGGCCCTTAAGAAATGATCACTGAACAGGTATTGTTATATCTGTATATACGTGGAACATGGTAATAACTTGAGATAATTTATGTTCGATTTGAAGTTGGTATTTGGTATTTCGTGTGACATGGCAATAGAGCGTGGGCGATTCACACCACTCAACAGTAACTGTTCTCTCAAGGTTTCACGAAACTTGCGACACAGAATTTATTAACCTGTCTCCAATTAACATTTGTGTTAAGTTTGATAATGGTTCTGGGAAGCTTTAGAAGTATTTGTATCTGAATAGTTTTATTAGTGATTCGATTGCAATACTATGTATGATTTGACTGATAAAATCGTTATAATATATAAATAAACTGAAACTCAAATATATCTTTATTCAAATAGGTAAACATGTACACTTATGAACGTCAAAAAAAAAACAAATTAAATTAATTGTAAATTTACATTTACAACCAGTTCACAAGTCAAGGGCGTAGAGCGGGTAAGAAGAACTGGCAAGAAACTTTCCGCCACTCTTTTCAATCGCCAAGTTTTTAATACAAATTGTTTGAACTGCAGCTAATCAATCCCAAGTATTAGGATCATTTAAGTATTCGTCACATTTATAAAAGGCTTTATTAATTAATTTACTTTTAACGAGGGCTTTGAATTCATTTAGTGATAATTCTCTATTTCTCTAATTTCTCGTAATAGACGATCTGTGCGAATGTATGACGGAGGCACACTAGAACAACTTAGGGAAAGGTTTTAGTGGGCTCAGTGATTAACAGGGTTTTTTAAGACAAACAAGGGGCAAACGAGCTAACAGGACGCCCAAATAGGGCGGGCAGTCATCGCAGCCAATGGACACCCATTTTAGTGGAAAACAAATGTCTAATGATTCGGAATATATATTTAATAGCATATTAGATTTTGAGGGATTTGTGTGAACTAACTAGGAGAATGACTCATTTAAAATTTAACTTTTCAGTTTTCTAAAGAAAATATAATATTCGTTAAGTACAATTTATTAAGTAGGTAGTAAGAGCTTAGACAAGAACTATCCGTCACTTTTAATCTTCATAAGCTAATATAAGTTTATATCAAGGTAACTTTTAACATAGGCGCACATAATAACACACACAAATAAAACTGTTCATTTAATATTTCTGGGAACTATAAGTGTATATCGTTTTAATACGTAATTCTTATTCCAGTCTCGTTTTACGCTAGCAATATAACCTTGGATGATGTAATGTCTTCTACATTTTGATCAAATGACAAGAGTGAATTCTGAAATATAGTAGAACATTACTCATATTGCATACAATGGCGTATCGTTCATCATTACCGAATATATGCATAGACAATTGTTTGTGCCGTCTGTGTTTTGTGTAATTTTGTTTGATTGTCTTTTGTCAAATATTGGCTAATACGTCCTTGGTAAGTGCGGAGTGATCACATCGTTTATAATCACTTCACACCTGAAGTCAGAATAAATATTGTCTTTAATTTATTTATTTACACCACACGTTTACAATATTCTTAACATAAATAGTAATAATAATATTAAATATAAATATATAGACGTTGAAAGCTAATGAGTCTGTCCGTTTAGCTCTTATACATTAACGTACCTAAATGAACGACCTCCTATTACATTAATCTTTAAATAATTCTAGATATTCGTGAAAACCGACCTGTTTATTTATATAATACATAAGTTAGACATATAGGCTCTCTTAGACTTTGTAGGCTCAGCTCAAGAAGCTGACAACTTTTTAGTACTCAAAACATAAGTTTTGGAAAAAAGACCGGCAACGTAATCGCGAACCCCCGGGCATTGAGTGTCCATGGAAGACAGTATCAAAAAACTTATCTCAGCAATTAACTGAAGATTTAAATTCGTTAATCCAATCAAAAGCTAAAAAAGACTATCAGTTTAATAATAACTTTTATCAGTGGTCAAGATTCAGTCAGATATGAGTTTCCTCTACCAAAGTTCTGAGGATGGAGGGGATTAATTTATTTTCGATTTTTTAAATTACTTTTGCTCAAACGTAGTAACTTTAAGAGCATTATCATTCACAATCTCAGATAAATAATAGTTTAATTACAAGAAAGTCTAACAATCAAGTTTCTTTCTAGTCGTACCGCTATAATTTATTTTGATTTCCACGCTGAATTTATGTTCTTCCGCATTAATTGTCCATATCCTATCCATAATGATACATAATGTGGCATAATTCGTTTGGAATATTTCGCTCCAATTGATGGTTGAAGCTTTCATATGCGGTCCTATAACCTATTATTCCTTTTAAGATTTTCGCATTTTCTTTTCCACTTTCAATCGAGGTCGTTACGGTAAGATATGGAAAGTTATGTTACGTGTAAAATAGAGAGTTGAGGGTTTTCATACAGAGCACTCTTTATAGGTACGACCCATTTAGAGTTACTATAGTGTTCGGTTCTTTTCAAGGTTGGGGGCTCGAGTGGCCCGGAACCGCAGGTCATGATGAGCTCTCAATGTCGGATATAAGCCCGGGTCCCTTGGGTAGAATGCCTAGCGAATCCCGGGCCCATCTTAAGGGCGTGTGATGGGCTGAGGTGTTTTTAGTGGGTGGGGTCTAGCTACCCCTCTGAATAGCAGAGGTATTTGAGTGTCCAGACCCACAGCCCCCGCGTCAAGTTCGGCATTCTTGATGCGGGCCTGCATTATTGCTTCCACCTCATTAAAAAAAATGTTCGGTTCTTGGGTTGTCGGGATGCTTTGAATAATATAGGATTTTAGTTTTACTCTGTATGAACCATTTGCGACAACAATAGAATATAAGTGAAATAATGAAATGTTAATTGCTATGTAACGAATGAATGTAATAAAACAGTTGAGGTGTGTTTACGTCTGCTTATACTCTCGGGGTGTAACTCCGAAGATTTAGAAAATCGCCACGCTTATAAAACTAAGAATGTCTGAGTGAGCAAAATGTACAGCCTGGGCTCGTTACCAGAGTAACTTTTGAGATACTCGTCTCTGATTCCCCAGCTGAATTCGAAGCAACCATGGGTGTAAGCTTAGACCGCGCCAATTGGTTTCAGTTGGTATTCTTCAAGTTCTTTGCATCAGAAGACAGGTCTTTAGTTTATTTGGAGAAATATTTTAGCTGAGTTGCACCGTTATTCTGAAATTTTAAGAATTGTATATAAAAAGTTATTCTAAATTTACATTAAGTCCTCAAATTCGGGACGCGAAATGCATGACTGAAAAAACTCTGTGTTGATGGCTAATTTTTTCGTTCCATGGGATGCTTGTTGATACAGCTCCTTATGTATATATATATATTTTTAATTTTTACTCTGTGGTTACAGAAGCACTGGACAGCTCCGGAATACGCTGAGCCGCGCTCGTGAGTTGTGCGAGCGATGGCGCAGTGGCAGCAGCGCGCCTTCGCCGCCCACGCCCGCCCCTGACGACGAAGGCGGAGGGCGGCTGGCGCGATGGTTCAGCGTACGACGTGGTTCTACACACCAATATGACATGCACACACATGAGACAGATAAAATGCCCAAGTTGCCAGAGGTATGTTTTTCATGAAAATTAAATATTTGTTGATATATTGTGAGGAAAAGCTGGGTACAAGTTTGTAAGATGTGGCGATCATTGCTTTTCGTAAATCGAATCTTTATAATGACCGAAAAATAATTGTTTATTTAAGGAGACAATCGCAAGTCCATGTGGTTATTATTGTGTTAGTTACATTTTTGTCCTAAATATTATATTACTTATCTATCTTTAAGATATAGGTACCTATTAAAAAATAAGGAACCAAATGTACTAACAATATTCAGTACCAGAGCACAAAACAAGTCATAATATTTTCTTTATATTTCACTCTGTATGTGAATTTTTGTAGCTCGCTTAATTGTAAATATCCAACGTGAACTATTCTGGACTTAATTCTTATTATTGGAAGCAGCGTGGCTATTTATAAAGACAGGTGTGAAATCTTTTTATAGAAACCCGGGAATACGTTGTTTATTCTGTAGGAATTTCAGGAATTTAGCGTAAGTTGTTTCAAAACCATAAGGTCGTAAGGTTGAACGAATTTATACTAATTTTTACATCATATGTGTTTTTGATGTTACGTAAATGTGGTACTTAAATGACTTATGAGAAATCGACATGTAATGCACGTGTATTACAAGTCGGAGATATCTCTCCTGATAAAATTCTCATTCTCTCACTCCGCTGGCCTTGCGATCCAAAAATTGTTTTGGCCTCCGAAATGAAAATCTTACTGCGCTTCCTCCCTTTCCGTCATGTGACTTTAAGCTGCATCTTCCGATTAAATCATACAAATATAAGATACTAAAAACATACACATACAAAGCTATAGGAAACGAAGAAGGCATCTTTATCTTTCAGTGTAACATAATTGTTTAGCTTATAACCTCATCCGAAACATAAACGCCACTTAGAAAAAAAACATACAAAGACATGACATATTTTGTATGTAATATTTATATACTCAATTCAATGATTTATTCATGTTTATTTTCTACATACGTACGGTGAAGGAAAACATCGTGAGGCGTGCCATAAGTAGACGGCGTGTGTTAGGCTCAAAAGGCTGTTATCTACTTGCCTATTAAAAACGAAACAGATTCAAAAATCTGAGGCCAAGACCTAAAGTACTGGCACTGGTTTCTTATCCATTTCGAATAGTGTATGCCATTTTTGGCTTTATTGGATATCATTGTATCATATAAAATTTTATTAAATGTAAAATATGTATGAATGTAAAGGGTTGTGACGCAATTTCTATAACTCTTTAGAAATTTATAGGACGGTGCTGCTAAATTTAACTGGGTCGGTACATCCCACAGTTAACCTTGCATACCAAATATTGTGTTAGAAACGCATCAGGCGCAACGCATCAAAATAACATGAAATTTGCTTTTCAACAAGTCTTCTTATATTACGGAGTTCACTTATACTCTAGTCGTTTTATAAGTAACGGAACAGACGGGCAGAAGACCATCTGATGACTACTAAGTGATACCGCCGCGAATTCATTCAAATTAAGGTTGTTAATGCGTTGCCGGCCTTTTATAAATTGGTAAGCCCTTTTCTGGACCCTAAGTACAGTTGATTAGACTTAGACATAACATTTATTAAAAAACACACAAAATGACAATTAAAAAAAAAGAATGATAGATAACAATTTTTTTTAAATAACAAGGTCTGTTTGTGTGTGTTTGTGGCACTGGCTCAGCATTTACACAGCAACGAAGGATATATATGCTATATGTATATATGCAGTATCAGGTAGAAAAAGGGTCGAATGCATCATCAGATAAAAATTCATAACATTGCACAGAATCGCGAAGCCGGTTCATGCATGCGGACCGTATCAGGGTCGCATAAGGCAAGAACAGCATTCTTTGAATAGATTTATACGTGAGAAGTTCATGCCGTTACTGCTACAAATTGGGAGTATCTTGTTAGATTATATAAAGGCTAACATTTTGTGAGTTTTAACGGTAGTATAATAATTTATAAAAACTTGGTTGCACACAGTTGACTTAATGATATGAAGAAGGGTCCTTTATCGCATTCGAGCGATCTCTTCCAGGCAACCAATTTGAGAAAAAAATGAGATAAGACAAGCAAGAAATGCAAAAATATATATGTAGACAAAACGAATGGATCAAAACAAAGCATTTAAAACATATGTAAACAATCAATAGAAGAATTTTCAAAAAGTCAGATGAATGACGATAATTTATATCAGTTAGTAGGAAAGTTAGGAATACGACGTGGATAAGTAATGTTTTTAAAGTAGAGACATAAAAGAAGATAAAGCTAATCAACAACTGATAGGAAGTGAATTCCATTCCTGCAGAGATCTCAAAGGATTTGCAAAGAATGGAAGAGTTATCAGATTTGAATTGTAACTAAAAGTCGTCGTAAAATATTGACTATATTCAAATACTAACTGTTGACATTAAATAATGTAACCTGACTGTTTCAGGTTTAAATTATTTGAAGTGCTAAACTGTGTTTAGAGGTAATAATTATACACAGAGTGTAGTAGTAGTGAGTTTAGTAGAGACTGTTTTTAATTACTTATTAGTCTTAAACTAGGCTCGATCGTAATGTTAAATTGTGTCTTTGTGCAGAGACAATTTATTAAAAAAATTATCAATTGAAACATCGTGGCACTGTTTTTGCGTAAAACAGATAACAATTCAACGCAAGTGGAAACACAGCGCACTGAAGTATTTTCGAACCAATTGGACTTAAGGTTCTTCAAGAAAAGAGCGTACCAATTCTTAAAAAAGCCACCACTTGTCCATGTGTAGAGATTAACATCAGATGAGCCTCCTAAAAAAATTCCATTCTCACATTTTTTATCATTTATTGTCTCTGTACATAGACGTTATTTAACGTTACGATCTAGCCTATATATAAGCAAAATGTCAATCTATGATCAAAACGGTCCCAAAGTACGTTTCAACGGTTCATTTCAAATAAGGACGGTAACGGTTATGCATATAGCATATTTTGCAACAAATGCACCTTGTATTAACATTTGTGAATCCCTAACGGTCGTTGACATATGGGACTCGTACGTATTTTCAATTAAAGTAGTATGACTCATTGAATGATCGCAGTCAATAAGATGGCGTGACGAGTCTGTAGTTACGTCCACGCTACAATTGTGATTTTTACATCAGTATATTTTTAGTTGTCATGTGTAACGTGCATGTGGTAAAGAGTGAACTATGTTCTGTGTTAAAATTCTTCATGACAAGGCACAGTATTCAATGCTGTTTGACGTAAGTCACTTGGGAGATGTGTTTGATAACAAATATTCATTCAACTGTTTGATAATGGCGTCATGTACCGTGGGGGTTTTGAGTCGATAATAGACTTTTAGATGCTTGTAATAACTAGATGAGGATTGAAATGGAAATGTGTTTTTTTTATATTCCTTATTTTATGAAATAATATAATATATCACAGTATGCTACATCAGACAACCGCTGCGGTTTGTATAAATGTAACCATAGCAGTCTTGTTTAGGGGCACGACAAATACAAATTAAAGTATTTTAACAAATGTATCTGAATTAAAGACTATTATTATTATTATAATCGGTCATAACGCTACATACATATTATAATAATTAAGCCTCATTCATGCCATGAAACTGTGAAAGAGATATACCTGGACTATGAAATACAGAAAAAGGCTAGAAATTCATCCTAATAAGCTTGCCACGCAACTAACCATACCAGACTTAATAAATAGGCTTAAAGGGCGACAAATCCTAAGTCTTGACACGGTTGACGATGGAAATTTTGCTATGAACGACTAACATCTCAACACATCTGCATAGTCTAGCTGACTGATTGCAAGATAAAGACTTAAATATAAAATCCATGAAACATTCATCTTCACAAAAACACTTAAGTAATACACAGAAATAACTGTAAATAATAGTCATATTTCTCCAAGGACCATTTATATATAGGCCCCCAATTGGCGTCATATCTCTCTATCTTGAGTGTTTTGTTTCTAATCTTCTTCGTTGTTTATGATGGCAGCATGTTTAATTCCTCCCGACTTGTAGTCTGCCTGCGAGCTGCGAGTGTGGTATTTCGTAATTCTGAATGACGTCAGCCGTGGTTACGACCGGTTTATATGCATTAGTTACCGCGTGCCAACATTGAGAAAAATATTATGGAAGTATAGATTTTACGGTTAACATGCTTTTGTCTTGTTTGCAATTATAATTATTCTCAAGGCTGAGAGTTTTTTCCGACGATTGTGCATTCAATCTATTCTTAATTCATATAACGAAGGAACATCTTTATCTTATATCTTAATATATATAAATCTCGTGTCACAATGTTTGTCCTCAATGGACTCCTAAACCACTTAACCGATTATAATAAAATTCGCACACCATGTGCAGTTCGATCCAACTTGAGAGATAGGATAGTTTAAATCTCAAATTATAGTCGCAATTTTATTTTATTGCAAATTATTTGTTTATTATTTGATACAATTCTAACAAGCGCTGTATTAAAAGTACCAAAGTTTCATATTCCTTTCACATCAGTTCTCCTACAGTTTCCCTTGAATAGTTTACTACTATGTAATATATAAAAAAACCTTAGCCACAGCAACGCTTGGCCGAGTCTGCTAGTATATATATACAATTCTCGTGTCACAGTGAGACATACTCCTCCGAAACGGATCGACCGATTCTTATGATTTTTTTATACATATTCAGTAAGTCAAAATGTTTTTTTTTTGTTTCTATTTTTTATGACATTTATTTAATTCAAAAATTCTTTATTAGGTAAATACTCCTAAATATTAATTTTAGTATATCCCTTTTAAGTAAGAGAACCTGTGTTAGGGATGAACGCTCTTTGAACTAAATAATGTAGGTATGTACTTAAATAGGTAATTAATTAAATAACATACTTTAAAAACCCCAGATATTGGTAAGAAAGTTGATATTAAATCGTAATCGTATTATACATACGAAGTCATTTTAATTGGTGTATGTTTATTTAAGTTTACCACGACATACATAACTAAGTTTACTGTTTACAAACTCTTTTGTCTAAAATGTATAAAAATTTAGTGATACCGCTGGACACTCTCAATGCCAAGGGCTCGCGGGTGCGTTGACGACCTTTTAAGAATTGGTACGCTCTTTTCTTGAAGGACCCTAAGTTGTATTGGTTCCTTTGCTGGTAAATTAACAAAAACAATTACCAGCAAAGGAGCAAATTAGGTTCGAGGTAGATTATAAATTAAATATCTATTCAGCCACATAATGTTTTTTTGTAACTGTTAATAAAAAAAAAGAGTGTGTGTACTTATGCACACGCGTTAGAAGTTATACTTCTTTGGCGTATGGATAAAAATAACTAAAACATGATGTAGTAATTAACGATAAATATTAAAATTAATCAAAAAGATTATAAATTTAAATAAATAAATTATTAGTAAATACTATCACCGTCGTATATGAAATTGATTTAAAAACACCAAAATAATATTTATTTATTCAGACTGTTTAATTGTACTGTTACGAAACACGTGTTCTAAATATAAAAATACTAGAATATATAACTTTACGATGTCGAATTCAGGTGTCGGTGTGCGTGCGCATCGTAAAAATTCACTATAATCATTTTTCTTCATCGCGCCAAAAATTGGCTGTATGTGTGTAGACAATGTCTCCCTATACTTTACAGAAAAGTTGATTGTAAAATTCAGACAGACAAGAGAATAAGTCAACAATTATTCATGCGGTTACGATTTATAGGGAAACTTTAATAGCTTCCATTGTCATTGTTATCCGAAATTTTACGTGCAACGCATGACTGTTATTTAGTGATTTCTGAGTGAATTGCGTGACAATATTGCGTTTAATTGCGATTAGTGAATTTGTGCTTCATGTATCAATTTTATATTGTGGTTAAAACTATTGTAAGTAAGATTTTTCTAGCTATGTTTTGTTTCAGTGTTATCAATTGATATGTTCAACTTTTCTGTTTGGGCATTATTGGTAATTTAGTCGGTTGAGATTATTTATTTTCCTTTTACATATAACTAAAAAAAGTGCGTGCTTACAATGTACACATGTCAGAAGTGAAACTTTGTGAATTAATTATTACTAAGGCCAAACCCCAATAGATGATCATATACCAGTATATGATCACTTACAGATATATTTGTATATCTATATTCACACTGTATACGTGCTAATGATAAAATAAATAAATAAAAAATATGCGTTTACTGCACAAGACTAAAGTTCTAATATGTAACTACCAAAAGAATACATCAAACAAAAGCGTGTATTTTCTCGATCTCCCTTTCTCACTCTCTCTCAATTCCTTCCTTTCATTTTCTTCGACAAAAACGCTGCACATCTTCGTGACGCAAAAAATATTACCCTCATGCGCGTAAAGAAGTTTCACTTCAAAAACTTAGTGTTATAGATAATCGTTAAAAATCCCAGTAGTTGTTGATTTAACGGCCAGCCTTTGTAACTACAATTTTCGTTATGTCCTCGTATATGTTGGCTCATAAGTGCTTGCCACATTAAAATGTTTTTCTTGTAACAATGTACCGTTGGCAAGCTTTATAGCTAGACCTAAGGAAAAATCATTTTGAATATTAATATGAAAAATAAATGTACTGTACTGAGATCGAGCGTGTGAGCGTGTTTGATTTTTTTGATGGTTATAAAATGTTTATAATCGTTTATATAATTATTAAAAAATATATTTGTTACATATATTGAACACGCAAGTTTAATTGCAACTAAAATGTTATATAGACGGAATGATTACACACGAAAAGTAATTAAATCTTTAATTACTTAATTAAAAGAAAGTAATCGTAGAATGTTTCCAATTAGCTTAGTATCTTTATTTAGATAGATACATACATTTCTGTGACGGTGGAAAACTCACAGTTTCTTCATCCACCTAAGCGTCGAAATTCATTACAATAGTATTACAAGAACATAAAAAGGCCGACAACGCACTCCCGAGCCCTCTGGCATTTAGAGTCTCCATGGGCGGCGGTGTAACATAGCATCAGGTGAGCCTCCTGCCCGTTTGCCTCCTGCTCTATTAAAAAACTAATCTAGAATTAATTACGCAAAATTCAATCTCAATATATGTGTATTCAATCAAAATACAATTTTCATGTTATTAAATTCTTAACCAATATACATACCCCTTGTATACAAACGATAACACGAATTATGAAAGTGTCATTTTCCGGCCTTACTAAAGAGGGGAGGAAATATGTTTTATGTCATGACTTTGACTTTATTTAGAAGTAGTAACAATTTAGTTATTTTTTTTAAATATTAAGATGTCGTTTGTTTAATGTTTAATTTCAGTACTAAGTACTTATGTTTTCTGTATCATATATTTTGTTTATCCATGTCATCTGTTTCGGCTTTGTATGTTGTCTTTTTTATATATTTTCTTGGACATGAGTAGCTGTAAGATTACTTATAAATAAATAACTAACGAAAACTACATATACACCTATATTAGAAATAATATATATATAATAATATATTAGAAATATTTTGGTCGATGGTTATTTTTTATTGCCTATTGGAAATATTTTAGGCAAAAGGAAAGTTGCCTGATTTTGAGTTTAAACTTTCACCGAACAGCAGTTCTACCTATAAAAACATTAGGAAGCCTCCTCAATATCAAACTTACGATTAATCATTATTCTAGCTCGAGGAGGACATGTTCTCCTGCGGGGGCGAGCTCCGCGGCGGTCGGACACCACCACCTACCCTGGGTCCACCTCCGGATTCCCTGACACCAGTGCAGCTCCGACGGCGTCACGTGGTAGCCGCTATTATACACAGCGAGAATTCATATGTCGCCACACTTCAGAGACTCATAATTGTAAGTATATTTATGTTTTTCACGTGACTTTTTTTGCAGTTTTTTTCTCAGAAAGCGATCGTCACAGTATCAGCCACCGTTCAATATTGTTTGTATGAAACTCCCTGCTGCACAATAATCGGAATCGTAACGTAATCGCCTCGCCTCGGAACAGGCTCCGAACTGCGATACGGTGCGTGGTCAACAGTTGCAGTTCCCGCGCTTATGGCTCGTCTTCCCCGAACTGACGGCGTTGCCGAGCCGTAACCGAGTTGACGTACAGGAGCTGCTGATACGGTTTAGTTACGTGCATAATACGTTAGGTGGACGTCAAGGCAAACGACGATCCCTTTCCGAGTTGATAATATGTGTGCTTTGACCTTTAATCGTAAAAACAATTAAAAATCTTTTTTCGAAGCTGTAAATGAATAAAAATACTCACCAAATTGTGCCTAGAGCTGTGAGCGGTTGGTAATTACTCAGAACGAATTTGCAGCGGAAGTGCTCAGTGGCAATTATTCATGCTTTTTAATTGTTATGTAATTAACTAGAATTGTTTGATAAGGCATGATCGAGTTGCGATTTCTTTCACCAAAAGACCAATTTCAGATTTTTTTTTAATTTAACAAATATGCGTTATGTATGTATATTGTAAATTATAATAAAATGATTTAGATTTACGATAGTTTATAAGTACCGATTTCAAAAGTTCATGGCGATCTGAATTTTGTTGGGTAATAATGGTACCTCTTGAATTTTGTTCGCTAAGCTTTTATATCATTATTATTAAAGCTTCATTAATCGATACAACAATTGGTTAGTTTAAATTCCTCAATATTAGTTATGTTAATATAATTTTAAAACAAAATTTGATTTATTTTTCAGTGGTCTAGTTTTTGTATTTTAGATTAAAAGCCTCTTCCATTTTTTACATTTCTCGTTACTATTGATAGAGACTTTAGCCAGCACACCAACACTACACTTCTTTATTCTGTATTTGTATTATTGTAACTAAATTAATACAAAAATCAAAGTTCTTACAATATATTTCTTATCTAAGAAAGGTCTAACTACACGTCTCGCTAAGTTTTCTAATCTTTTGTTTTACGGGAAAGCTGAGTCGAAAAACAAACACGAGACAAATGACCTACTTGTATTGTTCATAGATTTGCATATTAGGAAGTACATAGTAGCAATTGCGAGGTCACCGTTTTATTAATTGGTGTCCTGTTTGCGCTGATAAATGCGTTATTATGCGGTGCAGAAACCAATTCTTTATAGGTTTTAGTGAAATATGTTTTTTTATATAATCAGATTGGTTGCTATGGCAACTGACCTATGGTCACTATTTTATTTAAAAACAAGTTTTTGTATTTACGTACACGCGTTATAATTTATACTTCTTTTGGCATAACAAGTTAAAAATATTTTCAAACATTTTTTCGCCTTATTCTAAGTTTGTAACGACTAACAATAGAAAAAGGTTGTTTTATACATTGAAAGTTTCACTATGACGCATTATCTCGTTAAATAAAGTTTATTTAAATATCACAAAAAAAATTGTACATAATTAAAGTAATTGACATTTTTTAAATGTTGACTACGCTGCTTTAGGGTGTCGGTTTTTTGTGACGGTGTGCGTAATCATCGTCAAAATTAACTCTCAGTTTTTCTCTAATGCGCCAAAAGACGTAAACTTCGAAATGCGATTATTTTGTACACGGCGATAAAATATGATATCTGTTGCCATGGCAACTCGTTATTGATTAATTTGAAAACTAATTTATATCAAAAATGCGGCTTTTTGGCGTCTATTCTGTATACTATGTATTAATATGTATTTATATATATATATATATATATATATATTCTGATATTTAGGTCCCATGTTTATTCTTAACACTTTCTACACTGTTTTTCTTTGAACTTTTTTCGCGCGTTGTGAATGTATTTCTATTACTACATTTAATCACTTTAAAATAATATGAAGCATTGAAACTTTGCAACAGTGACACTTGACATTTGTCCGTAACCTGTGAAGCCATAAAAAGCCATAGATAAACTCTATGACAATAGACGTTCTATAATTGACCTTAAAATGTCAAAATACTGCATTGCTTCTTGCACAATGGTGTTAAGAGAATTGGGTTAATAACTTGTGAAGTTGTAACTATAAAGTTAATAGACTTACGCAAATCAAGTCCGTGCACACCAAATTAAATGTATTAATGGTTTTATAGCTATGGGCTGTTACGTAGCTGCCTTATGTTTATATGAAACTCGATACTTCATTTGTTTTTTACAACCGTAGGGAATACATGTCTGCTGGTGAATTTTTTTTCACAAGCATTTAGAATAAAGAGTTAACCGTCACCAAAAGACACCAGTGAGTTGCCAGCCTTTGTTTTCATGAAGTGCGTAATGGGTATACCAATTAATTAATTAATGCCTGACTGATACGCCTGAGTCCTGTCAGTCGTAATACAGTTTTTTTATCTTGCAAACAAAATGTAGAGAGAATAGTCGCATTGTTATTCAAGGTAAAATTGTTGAATTGAATATATGTAAGGTCCCTCTTAAATTGAATATGCTTGTATGTATATAACGTACTCATGTTTACATAAATAAGCTATATTCAGAGATGACGCGTTGGCAAGTTTTTATTGCGTGTAAAATCTCAATGTTATACGATTTTATAATTCAAATAACATCACATCTGTATGATTGATCACTTTTATATCTTTCTGTTTAAAAAATAATGTTAAATGTATTTTTAATATGTTTTCTCGGATTATATTTATTAATTATGATTATGTATCTTAATTATTTTTTAATGTGACTTTACTAAGACTTCATCTAACACCTGGGATAACTTAAACCTCATAAGTAATGTAAATGTAGCTAGATTACTAATAAGTATATTTGACAGTATCCAAATGTCAAATTGTCGAATGGATTTGTCGTTTTCAGTTTTCTCACTAGGCTCGTCGTGTCAAGGAGTTAAATAGCCTTGACATTCACGTAATTTTTTTTTTAAGCTTTAATTAACAATTAATTCATAATCTTAATTTATGAATTAATTTTAATAACTTTAGGTGTTAGTGTTTTTGTGGTGTATAGTTCTAACAGCATCTAATTATGATCATAACAAAATATATTAGCTTATACTACAGTATACTTGCTGAGTTTCTTGCCCGTTCTCAGAACAAGGCCTCCTGGTAGTTTTACGAACGGATGGCGTAGTCTTACTTTCTCGCGATTTTTTTAAACATTCATAAGTATCATCTACGTATCGGGTTGTCTCTCTCCCTAAAATATGGCGAGGGGGCCGATGGCTGGCCATGCGTCATACTCGTGAACGGGTGCTACTTGTGGTGACTGGTCGTACTTGAATTCGTGTATGCGGTGATATATGTTGTTTATACTACGTATTTGCGTGTTGTTCTCACGAGTGTGTAAGTGCGTGCTCCTATTTCACCATGCCTCCTGCTGATAGAGGACAAATCTTTGTTTTTAATTAATTTTTTTATTCTTTATTACTCAATATGTCATATGGAACATGGTGTAGTGGTTGCAGCTCCTCACAAGCATTGTGTAAAAAAAACTTGGCGATTAAAAAGAGTGGCGGAGAGTTTATTGCCAGTTCTGTTCTCCGTTCTACGCCCTTGATTTGAGAACTGGCAGTAAATGTAAAATTAAATTCATTTAATATTTCTTTTTTTTGACGTTCATAAGTGTACATTGTTACCTACATGAATAAATAAATTTTGAATTTTGAATCTAATTTAAACATATTTTGATTGTTATAAACTTTTGCCTTGTTTATACGTTGATAATTCTTTTTTGAAAACCTCCCTATACATTGTGTGACTTAGTGGTAAGTAATAAAGTTTTATATTTTACTTCCAGGACTACAAGAAGCCGCTAGAGGAAAGCAGTCCAGCGATTCTAAATGCGAGCAAAATACATACACTCTTTCATCGGCTTCCGGATATACTGCAGTGTCATTTGCACTTTCGCACTGCACTTGCCGACTGCGCGCATACATGGGACCGCGATGAAAAGATTGGTGAGGGTTAATTTTAATACACCTTTACAAGACTGCATTACGTACACTGTTATTTTCTTTCTAAGTATTTATTACATTACATTGGTTTCTTTTTTTGCGACTGAGGCGCAAACTAGATGCTGTGGTCTGAGTATTACCGGCGCTGTGGAACATTCTGCTTCTCAGTATAATGCTAAGCTTATTACAGAAGTACTGAAATTAAAGTATTTCCCCGATTTTTAGTCTGGATAAAAAATGAAATTAAAATTTTCTGGTAAAATTTAATTGTAGATAAAATATGTCAGAATGACACGATTGTCAACTGTCAAAGATTAGATATTCCGATGTTTTGCTAATTACAGATATAGATAACATATCGTTAATCGATTTTTGTATGATGTCGGCAATTATTTGTACTCACTCATGCATTGAAAATTGTTAAGATCACATATGTACCACTATTTAGTCCATATGTATATAAAATTTGGACTAAGTAGTGGCCTAGCTATCTTGGGCGGCACCCGGTACGGAAGTTGGTGGTATCACCCCATCGAAAGTAAAAAACAATAAAAGACATGGATGTTTTATAAAAAGATCGCGAGGATGAGACGGGGAATCCCCCACGACAGCTTCAGTCTGTTTTGTGGGAATCCCCGAATTCTACATAGAGCTGAACTAATACTAGAGGAAGAATCCCTGAAAAAAATATCTTTATGCTAGCGATTTTATTTTTATTCGTTTGTTATTGTTGTTAACAAAGTTGCGAGACCGGGTGGGTGTCACCCCAAAAAAGTTAACACTCGGTGCGGGCCAACCCCGCCACCCCCTCTTTGCTACGCCACTGGGACTAAGCATATGAAGATTTGGGGCCAAGATTTTTAATTATTGATTTCATTATTTCAGGCGAGGTCTTCTTAAACGCGTTCTCGAAGGCAGTAGTGCTTGATGTATATTCGGACTTTATAAACAACTTCTCCGTCGCAATGGAGTTGGCCAAAATGGAGTCGAAGAGGAAATCTGCTCTGGCTGACTTCTTCAAAGTGAAGCAGATCAGCGCACACGATAGACTCTCCTTCTTTGGGCTCATGGTGAAACCGGTGCAGCGGTTTCCGCAGTTCATCATGTTTTTACAGGTGACTTTAAATTAGCGCCATCTAGTTTAATAATCAAGATACTATTTCTGAATTTAGTTTTTTTAAGTGTTCACAAGGCAACTTTTGACTGTTTTTTGTGAAGGTGTCCTCTTTTGCATATAAACAACTCTGGTTTTCTTGGAAAATATATAGTCTCATGTTTTAAACGGGTTGAGAATTTCTAGTAAATAAAAAAACTCGAGTTAAGTTTGGTAGCGGTTGTTGTAGATTTATAAAATGAAACACTTTGTTTGAAGCTCGTTGTCAACTTTTTTAAATCGTTATGAGCTTTTAAAATTAGGGGTAGTGGGGTGCGGCTAATATATATGTTCTACGCCCTTGATTTGAGAACTGGCAGTAAATGTAAAATTAAATTCATTTAATATTTCTTTTTTTTGACGTTCATAAGTGTACATTGTTACCTACATGAATTAAAAAAAAAAAAATATAGACAGAAAATCCATTGGTGAATAGCCGGGGATCGACTCTACGACCTCAGAATGGATTGCCCATTCTGCGATATTTATCTACTGAGCGGTGAAGGATTTTGGAAGTAATTATTAAACATTATCGGGAATTAATTTAAACTTATTATTATTTCTATATAAGTAAAACATTTACTTAAAGCGAAATAAGTTTTTACAATTTCTGATTTCAGGATCTTCTAAAACACACACCTCCTGGTCATTTAGACCGTGTAGCACTGCAGCGTGCTTTGACGAGGCTTGAAGCGATGGCCGACGCCCTCAATGAGAGGAAACGGGAGGCTGAGAGGACTCAGGTAAGGATATTACGTCATAAAGGATAGCTTTTGAATCAATATGTAGCTTAATTAATCATTTATATTAAGGAACACAATATCTAGTTAATCTCTTTGCTTCATAATATATCTAATATTTTTATTAAACTGAATTCTTGAGTTACAAAATTAATTTCTTCAAATACACTTATGAGTGCGAATTTAATTTAATTTTCTCGACTTTTACGGTGAATGACGGGTTGTCATTTTGTTTCTACAAATATATGTATATATTTTTAATGTATCTTTGTCTGTCTGTTTCATATATATTGTTAACCTATGTAATCCGTATGGTATATATATAAGCGGTAAGATCATCTAAATTATTTTCTTAATTTTAGGCCTTCCGCGGTGCCCTTCGTCGTTTGACTCGCGGCGGCGTAGGGGCAGGGGGTGCAGGGGGCGCGGCCAGGTTTGGTGCAGCCCGACTCCTCGCTTCCAGAGCTGATAAGCGGCATTTACTACGGCAGGACGATCTCTTACAACTGGTGAGTTTCTTATATTTACTTATATTGAAACTGGCCGGATTAAGTTTTGTTACTACACGCAGAAATACAGGCACCTCGCCGTAATGACGTCATAGTGATGTACTAACTGCATAAAAAATTCGAGTAATATTTAGAGCGCGATGCTCGCGATATTATCTATTGATTATTTATAATATCAACGTTATCAATAAGGAGCTTCATCAAATTTAGATACATTTTTGAAGTTATACTTTTGGCGCGATGGAGAAAAATGATGAGAGTGAATTTTTACGATGCGCGCGCACACCAACATATAAATTCGACATCGTAAAGTTAGGTCTAGGTGGCATGGAAATATATTCTAGTATTTTTATATTTAGAACACGTGTTTCGTAACAGTACAATTAAACAGTGTGAATAAATAAATATTATTTTGGTGTTTTTAAATCAATTTCATATACGACGGTGATAGTATTTACTAATGTGAGAATGAACGAAACGTTTAACGAGTTTCCTAAACGTTCCTAGGCAACAAGACTAACATAAACTAATTTAACCATTTACAATAAAACAAAACGCGGAACAAATGTAATAATCATGCTGAGACTCGTTTAACCATCTTGTTTTACATTATTAATCAACACGCTGGCTTTCGGTCAGATACATAGTTAAAAATTTTTTCGCTGCTTTATTTAAATCAAAATGCTAGTGATTTTATTGAATATCGATATTTTATTAATTGTCTAGAAATCCAATTAAGTTTGATTCAACTACTTTACTTTATTTATATTTCTTTGTCGTTCACAGGAGTTTAATCAATCCGGCACATTGACGAAATGCAAGCCGCGTCGCTTGCTACTGCTAAACGATCTGGTTGTTTGTGTGTCTGTGGGTGCGGGGGGAGAGGAAACGGAGCGGCTCGGCCTCAAATGGGCGCACCCTGTGCAGGACGTCGAAGTACTCGATACGGGGACATCGCCCACGCTCAGTCGTGTACTTGCTCAGGGTAAGTTATTTTATTTTTGATGATCGTCGAGTACGGGGTCATTCAAAGTATTAAGTAAGAATTAAGGGTACGGGTGATGGGGGGGGGGGGATTCTTTGATTTCATAAATGGTGATTACGTCAACAGCAATTATTTACTTTTTTACACACGTCTATGTTTGAAGACGAACTGCATTTTCAAAGATTCCTTAAAAAATTAAAATTATTTTGAAAGCTTTGGTTACTTTTTGGGGGGAGATAAATTGCAGTAAATCATCAGCATAATATCAGTAATGCTATATTTGAACGGCTCCCATCTCCTAGATTTGTTTTGCCAGACAGTGGTCTGTTAAATGTGTTTAAATTTATATGTATAAATGTCAGATAGCAAAGTATATGTACTATCTGTTAGCAAGCTGCACTAGGCAACTAAATATATGACAGGATGATATCTATCCAATGATTGCTGCGGCATTGCATAGCATTTCTTATCAACTTATGCAAGGCAACGCTTATGCTACGTCGCCGATGTCGTCAGTGACATGTGAATACGCAGTATGCGTTCTGTCCCACTCTAACACGTATTGGCCGCACCTATATAACGTCATCGTGTTAGGTTTATTTTCGTTACGGAATTTCTTGAATCGGTTGCCGCCCAGAAAGCCTGCTATAAAGTCTATATATCATAAAATTATTTTTTCCCAGGTATGAATCGTAGCGGAAGTCTACGCTCCAACTCTAGTAGCGGCACCACCGCCGGCGACTCGCTCTGCAATGAGATGTCGGCGTTGATGCACGACTACGAGACCGTATCGAGGATGGCAGATCTGGCTGCTTCACTGAAGACACCTTATGCTGAAGTGGCTCCAGAAATGTTTAGGACGCTCTTGCAGAATATACAGCAGAGTATACAGGTTAGTTCAGTTAGTATGGCTTTGCACTTTAGCCATTATGTTTTTTGTTTGTTTATTTATTTACTATAGTTGCCTGGAAGAGCAACAAGATAACTTGTTAGCGATAAGGCTGCCCGTTGCATTTCTTATTATTTTTATGTATTATGATTTTCTAATGTAAGGAAGTGTAAAGAAATTAAATAAAAATTAGTTCTCTGGTTACTCAGGTAAGTTCACAAGTTCACAACAGTTATAAAAGATTTTGACTGGAGTTTTATTACAAACGCAAGATTTGAGATGACACAGAGTCAATACATTTGATTTTTTTTATTTCAGAAAAAAGATGACGAAATGGCCTGGGTGGATTCCTGCTGCCTCCAACTTACAATCAGAGGTCGCGAAGAGCCAATCACTTTCAGGGCTAACGAACCAGGGGCGAGACGGGCTTGGGCCACTGAATTAAGGTTGGCCCAGCTTGCGCAAGCGCGGGCTAACGGCCCAGCTTGGAGATTGCCGGCCAGTACCACCCCGCCCCATAAGATGCCCTTGTATGTGACAGCTGCGCCTGTTTACTCTTCGAATTCCCTTACCGAGGTAAGTTTTTGTGTTTATTACATTCCAAGTTAATTTTTACAGAGAAGTACTTAGTTAATCTAGTATATTTATTAAAATATATCACAATTATGGTAAACATAAATGGTACAAAAAAGTAAAAATATTAAATAATAAAATTATAATACTGTTTATTAATTTTTTTTTTTTAATATAGCATTTTAGGTATCAGATAATAATTTTCTCTGCTCTGATCGCTCTGTATAGTATTCGTTAATAAACGATTCCATACTATAGAACAATTTAATAATAACGAAACAAATGCATTATATTAAATTATGATTAAAAAAAAAATAATGAAAAAATCTCAATAATTAAACCAAAGCAACAATAAAAATCAACAATTTACTTCATCAGAACCATTCCTGACATTTCATTACATTTAGTATTTTAAAAGCAAAATTATTTTGTATATAGTATAAAGTTTGGGTGGTAGTCCTATAATCCCAAAGCAATGTACATCGATGTAAGCTTAATGTAAAAAAATGGTTAAATATTTGCAGGTGAAATGCGGCTGTTTCTACTCGAGCACGGGCTGCAGTAATGGCGGCACTCGTCGTCGCGCGAGATCTCTTCTGTGGGTCTGCGCAGGCGGCGGAAGTGACAGCCACGTTTCCGTGTTGACCCATCGGGCTGCTACGCTCAAAACGCTTGTTACGCTCGATCTGCCAGATATTAGGGTGAGTTTATTACAACTGTTCCAATCGAATCTCGCGTAACACTGTTTGATATGGATACATATAAAATACGAATAGTTACGTATATGATAACTATTATCAATAATAAGTGTTTTTTTAAATATATATATCAGTGGTTGTCTGAAAGAGATTGCTCGAAAGCGGTAAGGCCGCCATTTGCTCTCCTTTTCATTTAACTAAGTTCAATTTTTATATTGTAATGTAACGAATTATTTATTAACACAATAAATCCAATATATAAAATTCTCGTGTCACAATGTTCGTTACCATACTTCTTCAAAACGGCTAGACCGATTCTTATAAAATGTATTATGCATATTTATGGTGGGGTGTCCACCCCATTAACATTTATTTTTATTCTTTAGACATTTTTTTTTGTTTTTTTTTCTACTATGATTAACCCCTATTTTTCATTTCTTTATTAAAAGCTTATGATGTGAACTCTGATGTTTATATAAGAAAAATCACTGAACGACCTAAAAAGTTTTCATTCCGGAAAACCGAACAGTCTCTGGTGTAGCATAGCGGAATGTCCCATGTTGATATGTACTAATAATGTAGGATAGGCAGGAGAAAGTTCGCAGGGACGGCTATAATAATGTAATCTGCTTTTAAAAGAGTTCAAAGAGGAGACACATATTACACTTTCTAAAGTTATTAAAGTAGAATTTGTATTATATTGAGTGGTCTTGAAGAACTAGCTCTCAAATGTGTGCTAAATAAGATCAAGTGTTTTCAGATGCTAATTATAAGGTTTCTTCCTAAGTGCTTAGATCCTTACACGTGCTAATTAATATAAATTAATAAAAAATCTGCGATTACTGCACAACGTTATGCAATATAATTAATAAAATATAATTATAAATGTATTTTTCTCGATCTCCCTTTCTCCCTCTCTCTCTCCCTTTCTCCCTCTCTCTCTCCCTTTCTCCCTCTCTCTCTCTCCCTTTTATTCGACAAAAACGCTGCACGTGACGTTCCGTAAAAGTTTCATCCTCGTGCATCTAAAGAAGTTACAAAAAAAGTATTTTTCCGTGCATCATTGTAGAATCTTCTGCCTTCTCTACTACTACTTACCTATTTGTAAATCATACTAAGAATGCATTTAATTTTCCAGGTATCATCAATAGAATACGCAAAAGGAGTGAGGCAAGTGACCACACTGTGCGGCGACACAGTCTGGCTCGGCACTGAGGACAAAAAAATAATCATCTTCTCGGGTGTCGAACCCGAGAAACAGGAGAAACTGAACGAGGTTCCCACTGTAGCGGCAGTCACGCAGATCCGCTACCACTGCGACTCAATGTTCGTTGGTCTTTCAAATGGAAGAATATCAGTCTTCAGAAGGAATCACGACGACTCCTGGGCGTTGCAAGAACCGATCGCAATAGAGCTCGGAGATCAACCGGTTCACTGCATTCTACCAGTCGACGGCATCATCTACGCGACTTGCGCCAAACGGGTCTTCGCTATCAACGCCTTGACCGCTGAAATCATGCGCATCATCGAACTCAAAGGAGAAGGAGATCGCTCAGTCAAGTATTTGGCACATTCCGGAGTAGGCCTTTGGGCAGCTTTCTCAGATTCCACTTACGTTAGCTTATACCACACGGAGACTCTGGAACATCTCCAGAATATAGACATAGCCGCCGATGTGGCCAAAACTATCGGCGCCAGAGAAGGCAGCAAACCGGCTCACGTGTCTTCTCTTTTGGCGGTTCAAGGTCTCCTGTGGGTCGGAACCACCGCTGGAGTCAGCGTCACAGTGCCTCTGCCAAAACTAGAAGGTTTACCCTTAATCGGAGGCCACACCGCGGTCTCCTACCACGCCCACGCCGGCCCAGTTACATTCCTCCTCGCGCTGAACCCGGATGTAAAAGACGTCGACGTCAACGTCGTCAGACGCAACCTCTCGAATGCTCGCGCTCTGGCCGAAACCGTCCACGAGTTCAAGGAAGAAGAAGAGAAGCATAAGCTCGAACGGCGTATCTCCGAAGAAATGAGCCCATATAGGCCGCAACGCGTCCAGTCCGCTGTGATAAGAAGGAAGAAACCGGGTGACGTACGCCTAAGCAAAACTCTGCCAAAGTGCGCGAATCTCAATGCGTGCGATGTGTATGGACTTTTCGGGGATCTAATGTTTGTGAAGGACTGCGTGGGTGAAGCTGACGTCAGTGGTTCTGGGGGGGAGACGTTACGACGGAGTGATCCTGAATTAGCGGCGATTCCATTCCGCGTCAGTACCTTGGACAGACGGCTGAGAATGAGGGCGGGTAGGCCGAGGAGTTTGGACTTGTCCAGCTGGTCCGTTGACTCGCGAGCTTCAAGCCTGTGCACGTCATCCGGGAGCGAGGAATCAATGGCTCTACGGGGTGTGTCTCGAACCAGTTCAGGCGCATCCGGGGCAGCTAGCTTAGTGCCATTGGCCGTGTCCACTCCGGACTCGGGGAAATCGAGTGCCTCCGAACGATCAATTTCTAGAAGCGATTCGGCGAACCCGCCTGAGCTGAGACCGAAGAAGCCGGAGAGGAACGCTGTGAGGAGTTTACGTGGAACGGATTACATCGTGGAGAATAGTAGGAGGTCCATAGTCACAATTATGGGCGGGCGTGGCTATGTCGACTGGAGACAAACCGCTGATGCAGCGGAACGACCTGTTCCGGCGGCTGACCCCAATCCCAAAGACGCCCATCTTATTATGTGGGAAATGCGCTTGTAATAATGAACACCATTTATAAACTTACATAGGGTGTTCGAAGGAGAAATTTTGTTATTTTGATAATAACTTGGGTGACGGATGGAGTCTCTGATATGTTGGTGTCATATGTAAATAAATGCATGTATATAAATGTAAATATGCTGTTAACCGCATTTCACAGACTGTAAGGGCTGGCCTTTTACATTGAATTAACCGTTGGAAAGTCAGTGAAGAGAGGATCTGAATATTTTTTAGTTTCTGCGAATTTTGAGTCTTTCCATACATTTGAAATGAATTTAATATATGAAATGACTCGAATAAACCTGCGGCTCAGGTTAATAACGCCTTCGCGATTAGCTTTAAATTATTTTTCGTTATCATTCGAATCGAATTATTTGAAATGGACTTGAGAGATAAACCGGTCACATGAAATATCACTTGGGGTCTATTCTCACGATTTAAGAAAAGTTTAGACCACACAAAATTTGATTTTGTATACAATTAAATTTAATATAATTGAAAATGAAGCGGGATTTTTTAACACCATCTGAAAATACTGAAAATATATAAAGGAACTTCAGTTAAGGAAGTAAAAAATTATATAATTTTCATTGGTTCGATTCCCGGGTGTTGCAAAATTTGCTATATAGAGTAATACAATCAGGTGGTGCTAAAAAGTACCGCATTACTTATATTTAAATCCAAATCGTTGCAACCGCCATATTAACATAGATTATTTACTGTTTTACATAAATTAATTACGGCCTTATTAGAAAACGTGGACTAAATATTGGTGTCGGTTGCCATGGCAACGTTTTTAAATTGTTACCATGGCAACGAGCGGTATCTCCACGTTTTATAAGGATTTAGTTACTGTTATACAGCCCCGGGTTCACTGGCGCTTTAACGGCCTGTTTATATATATTTAGCTAACCGTTTAAGCGTTGGCAAGTTGACGGGCATTATTACGTTATAGTTAACTGTTAAACTTATTTAAAATCGTTGAACTGAGCACAAATTGATTCGAAATTCTATACTAACGTCCGTCTCTTTCGCACTTAGTAAGAGTGAGGGAGACGGCTAGTGTCCTATAACTAGTGGCCTTATTTTTCAGTGTTATAGCATTTGTTTAAGCTAAATCGCTTTAAGAATTAGACTGATTTAAATTAAGCGTTTAAATTTAATATTTTACGAAAACGAAACGAGTTTTGTGACGTTGAGCGCAATATTTATTATATTTGGCACGATTTTGCCGATCTATCAAAATGTGTGTTTGTTTGATTCTGTGTATTTCTCGTACAAATATTATACATATTCTGTTTGCGCTTAATACTTTAATGTGGAATACAAATTTCTATTTATTCCTCAAATTTATTAAATAAAAAAAATTATTAAATTTCAACTTCAGGTATAAATATTTTATTTTTATTAAAATCACAAAATATTCTTTGACTGAAGGCTTATCCCGTAATAATGAACTTAAGATTAAATATTGGCATCTCTTTCTTTCAAATTGTGTGTACAATGAGATAAAAAGAGACAGACTTAGCTAAGACAGTGGAATAGGAGTTCTCTTGGACTGCCTTAACTGGATTAAATTATCAAAACTAGAAGCAAATTTCAGACCTAAAACGTCAGGGTTATGGGAGCGGTCACGTATTACGTAACGAAAAGGTTAAGGGGTGGGGGGGGGGATTTAATTGCGTTATTACTTAATACTTAACACCACATAAACATGCGCGTTACATGGGGGGGGGGGTCAAAAATCTCCAAAAACTGCGTGACGTAATCGTTGAACGATCCCTGTTCCGTAAAACTGAATAAAACTCTTTGTACTCTGAATATAAATCAATTTTGAAACAAGTAATTCTTCGCAACATGAAATAACGTGGTACGAAAACAATCGTATTGAAGCTACGGGGTAAGCCTGCTGATTTGTACGCACACAAGTATTTGTAAAAATGTATAGGATGATAGAAAATGGAAGAAAATGCATTACATTTAAAATAAAAACAATTTTTAAATATCCATGAAAGCTGTTAGACACGCGATTATTGGAATATTTTTAATGTTTTTATTTTAAATCTCCGAATCCATGCCAAACTGTTCCGTTAATTCGAATGTATCATTTAAACATTGTTCAAATTTATGTCACAAAATAATTAAGGTGTAAATAAATTTAAGTTTATATGTATACACCGGTATATCGTCTTTTATTTTATATCACCTTCCCTTTGCTGAGACTCAAACTCTTGACTTAAGGCTTGAGAGACACCCCAAGGCAGTTACTCTTCCTTCGTTCGTTCTACTAGCGACCGGAGTGTATTGAGTGTCTAATGATTGATAGTGTATAGAGAACGAGTCAAATATCGTAGCAATATTCTTAAGACTATCTTAAAATATATCTCCTCCTCTTAAAATATATCCTATAATATAAATCTCCTGTCACGATGTTGGTCCGCGATGAACTCCTAAACTACCGAATCGATATCAATCAAATTTGCACACCGTGTGCTGTTTGATCTAACTTAAATGATAGGATTGCTTACATCTCAATTTATACCCGCAATATTATTTTATTTCAAATATTTGTTTATATTTGATACAACAAGATGTCGCTGTGTTAAAAATACCAACGTTTCACATAAGTTCTACCGTTTCCCTTAAATAGTTTACTACTATGTAATATAAAAAAAACTTAAGTACAGCAACGCTTGGCCGAGTCTTCTAGTGTTTTATAAAAAATGTGTAGACATGAAATAAATAGTAAAACTAAAACTTTACTCGCACTATAGATTCGAAAGCGAATGATTTTTATTTAAATAATAAATAAAAATATCAAAATAAACCAGAAATGATGTGCTACAAATAAATCAATTTTCAAAGTATTATGAAATATCGAGCTGTCAATGACGAGTTCAATGAGAGCTTAATAATACATTTTAGCCGATAATATTACTTCTGACGACAGCTTAATGGTTTTCTATACGTGGCTTTTTTGAAATGAAATGAAATCGTTTATTTGCTAAGATAGTGGTACAATTAGACACATTTATTATAAAAATCTGCGCAATCCGCCATATATAAATCGGCATGCAAATGTCATTAATTTTATTATATCACATAATAGAAGCATTAAAATGTCGTAATAATATAGGAAAGTTACTTAGAAATGGTGTCAAACTCAGTGATTGTCAACCTTTTTTTTGTTACAAAGTAAAAAGTGGCGGCACACAAAGAAAAAGATACAAACTATTTACTTTATACAACACACTCCATAAATAATTTATGCTAAAAGTTTTAAATAAACAGAATAAACAAATATTTGCTTCAATAATAATAATAATTAAAAGTTTATTACGGGATTAATTACAAGCTAATAATTAAAATATTTTTTTTAATTGATATAATTTAATAATATTAACATAATTAAATGTTCGCAAAATTTGGCTGCACACTTTTGAAATCTGGCGGCACACAAAAGTGCCGCGAAACATAGCTTGAGAATTACTGATCTAGATACTCACCCACGCTATAAAAGCACCTTGCCTTTAAAATTTCACAAATCACCTTACCTTTGAAAACATTATGGCAGCGATCTATAACTTCTAGGAAGGTGATTGAATATTCTTATAGCCATATAGGAATATAGCGTGGTGCAAGATGCAGGCACCCGCAGCCGTGTTGGATCCCTCGGTATATACAAGCAAGTTTCTTTATATGTTTTGAATAATTTTGGATGCTTCTTTACAGTGATAACTGCTTCAAAGATAAACAAACTTGGTACTGTCAGAATACCTTTAATAATAATTTTGATTTGATTTAATAAATATATAACATTTTGTTACTTTTAATACTATTTGGATTATCGGATTCCTCTTTCTTAAACGGATTTCATATGGAAGTGTAAACTGAAAGAATCGTTAATGATACAATTAATTCACTTGATAACTGTTTACACTTAAGCCATTTATTTATGTATTTGATATATATATTCTTCAGACTGATTTGAATGTCCCGAATTACAATGAATTTTGATGTTTCTTATCAGTTTACTGAATTTTATTATTAACTTCTTTATCATCTATCTGAAAAACCTACAGTAATGAGTAATTGCATAGAAGAGATCGCTCGAAAGTGATAAGACCGTTAGTTGTCCTACTTTTCATTTAAATATGTAAATTATATTATATAACAACGAAGTCTTAATAATTAAATATTGAAACAAGTATATATCATTTTTTATCTAAACAGAGGGCCTATCTTGGGGGGGAAGATCAATTAGCTCTACAATTACAAATTATGTATAAACAGCACATCTAAGTAAATCATCTCTGTTTGTGCTAACTTTTTATTTTTGAATAGTCAACTTCACAAAACATTGGTATTAATAAGTTTTCTAAGACATATGATGTATGGAACAAAACATACTTTGAAATAAATTATTTATTCTTACGTAACTTATATACAAAAATAGAAACGCCAAATGTAACAAACAAAAACTTAGATTAACATTCCTTGGCTACCGGATCCAAAACCGTTTCCAAATTGTGAACCGCCGTTCTGATAGCCGTTGAATCCATTTCCACCATAACCGCCATTGCTCATCGCTGATCCACCCCCAATGTTATGAAAACCAGAATTTTCAGCTTGGTTTATCTGAAAATAAAAAGTAATCTTTATTGGCACCAACTCGCTACTACTAGCAATGAAATACAATTATTTTAAGACCTATTGTAGATCTAAAATATATACAACACTAATTGAATTAGACTTAGTTGAATAAACTTAAACTTAATTTATTATTACCAATTACAGCCATTTCAGCAGTTTTAGCAATATTAAGTAACTATTCATTCTACTTACGGATGTAACTCTATTGTGATGAGCACCAATGTTGTGAAAGCCACCCGCTCCAGCATTCTGGTAACCTTGGCTACCGACACCACTTGCGCCACTGCCATAACCCGCACCGCCATATCCAACACCGCTGGCATAACCTCCTCCCATTCCACCCATGCCAAGTCCACCTAGGCCTAGACCACCCAGCCTTCCTAGACCAAGGCCAGACCCTAAACCTATACCTCCCAAGCCTAGTCTTCCCAGACCGAGGCCTACGCCAAATGGTTGAGCATTTAGTGCTACAGCACAAGTTAGAACGATGATTACCTGAAAGACAAAAATATTGTTTAGTTCTTGATTTCGGATTTCTCATTTTCTCTGTTGACTGACTCACATATTGACGTTATCAATTCTTAAGTTTAATACATGGCAGTCTGCTTACAATGTTTGTACAAACTACACCGTACAAGCAAGGTTCAGTGGTTGATATTTTGATATTTTAAACTCTAGAATAGAAGAAATATACAAAAAACTAATTTATAATTTCAAATTAAATTTACTTACAGTGCACTTCATGTTTTTATACTGTTGAATAAATCTGCGTTAATGATAAAAAATACTTTTCACGCATATTTATATTGAACTATACTAATTTGGAAACTCATTATTTAATAGGGTATCAATGGAGCTACTTTAAATTATAGTTGAATCGTCATTGACGACGTAAAAACCTACGGAAAATCTATAATTACGTCATTAAGAATTAAAATTAGATTTAAAAGTTTAATTGAAGCCGTGTACTTTCCTAATCACTTTTTTCTCTCTAGCAGTTGAAACAGCTTTCAAAGATTTTATTGATTCCCGTCCGAATGTTTTTTTAGTCAAGTAATTTATAGACTATCTATAAGATGGCAAAAATTCATAGATAGCAATGGCACATGCTTCGATTATTATTTAAATATATTCTTTTTTTTAAATTATCTAGATTTTGTTCCTAGGTCTTAGGTCTTCTCTTGGACTTAGGTCCTTTAGTTCGATTAGTCGATCAAATTATTTTATTATAATTATGTAACATAATTCGTATATATAAATTATAGTAAAATTTATTTTCTAAATGATAAAAATATTATGATAGCATAAAGTTTATTTTGTTTTGTTCCAAGAAATAAAATGGATTTTGATTTATTATTATTTGATAATATAGTTCGTAGTTAGGTTAAAAAATAACTTTTTTAACTATTTGCATGCGTTTTTAAAATTAAAAAAACAACTTATCAATGCCAATAAAAGTTCTCAATTTAAAATAACTGTTATATTTAAGACAGCTGTTAGGCAATTTCACACTTGTTGTAGTCTTAAGTACGCAGTAACATAGACGAAACTTAGCGCAACTTAAGGGTGGCTCCCTTAAGTCAAAACAGTTAGGGATTTTAACAAACGCAAATCTCCAAGTTTCGTTTGTCATAACTTCAGATCTTTCTTTCATCACGTTATCTATATAAAAGTTGTAAGTTAAATCATTGTATCTTACCTCCTTTCCAAAATAAATAAATAGTCGAAAATATTATGTCAATACTATAATCGGTACTCTGCGATAGAGGCTTGGCTTTAGGAACTGGAATGTATGCCTTCGTGGTATTTCCTATACTATACCATACGCTTATATTTCTTGTTCAACACATCTAAACTAACTATGCAAAAAACTCAGGTTTTGTATCGCGCAGTCTAGTCATACAACGACCAATATTTAAGCCTTGAATCGTTTAAGCTATCGCGGAATATGATTATATATTAACATGAGTATTAAGAATATCCATACTGCAAAATTATTTGCATCAAGAGCCTAGCCTCACTTGTATATCATCACAATTCACAGCCTAATTAAGTATTTCTTAGTATAGAATGTTTTTGAAGTTATAGTACTTCTTTTGGCGAAAAGATGAAGAAAAATGCATTACATTTAAAATAAAAACAATTTTTAAATATCCATGAAAGCTGTTAGACACGCGATTATTGGAATATTTTTAATGTTTTTATTTTAAATCTCCGAATCCATGCCAAACTGTTCCGTTAATTCGAATGTATCATTTAAACATTGTTCAAATTTATGTCACAAAATAATTAAGGTGTAAATAAATTTAAGTTTATATGTATACACCGGTATATCGTCTTTTATTTTATATCACCTTCCCTTTGCTGAGAATCAAACTCTTGACTTAAGGCTTGAGAGACACCCCAAGGCAGTTACTCTTCCTTCGTTCGTTCTACTAGCGACCGGAGTGTATTGAGTGTCTAATGATTGATAGTGTATAGAGAACGAGTCAAATATCGTAGCAATATTCTTAAGACTATCTTAAAATATATCTCCTCCTCTTAAAATATATCCTATAATATAAATCTCCTGTCACGATGTTGGTCCGCGATGAACTCCTAAACTACCGAATCGATATCAATCAAATTTGCACACCGTGTGCTGTTTGATCTAACTTAAATGATAGGATTGCTTACATCTCAATTTATACCCGCAATATTATTTTATTTCAAATATTTGTTTATATTTGATACAACAAGATGTCGCTGTGTTAAAAATACCAACGTTTCACATAAGTTCTACCGTTTCCCTTAAATAGTTTACTACTATGTAATATAAAAAAAACTTAAGTACAGCAACGCTTGGCCGAGTCTTCTAGTGTTTTATAAAAAATGTGTAGACATGAAATAAATAGTAAAACTAAAACTTTACTCGCACTATAGATTCGAAAGCGAATGATTTTTATTTAAATAATAAATAAAAATATCAAAAGAAACCAGAAATGATGTGCTACAAATAAATCAATTTTCAAAGTATTATGAAATATCGAGCTGTCAATGACGAGTTCAATGAGAGCTTAATAATACATTTTAGCCGATAATATTACTTCTGACGACAGCTTAATGGTTTTCTATACGTGGCTTTTTTGAAATGAATTGAAATCGTTTATTTGCTAAGATAGTGGTACAATTAGACACATTTATTATAAAAATCTGCGCAAACCGCCATATATCGGCATGCAAATGTCATTAATTTTATTATGTCACATAATAGAAGCATTAAAATGTCGTTATAATAGGAAAGTTAAGTTAATTAGAATTGGTGTCAAACTTATGATCTAGAATTCAGTGATTGTCAACCTTTTTTTTGTTACGGCATATATTAAACGATTTAAAAAGTGGCGGTACACAAAGAAAAAGACAAAAACTATTTACTTACTACAACACACTCCATAAATAATGTATGACAAAAGTTTTAAATATACAGAATAAACTAACATATGCTTCAATAATAATAATTAAAAGTTTATTACGGGATTAATTACAAGCTAATAATTAAAATGTTTTTTTAATTGATATAATTTAATAATATTTACATAGTTAAATGTTCGCAAAATTTGGCGGCACACTTGAAATCTGGCGGCACACAAAAGTGCCGCGGAACATAGCTTGAGAATTACTGATCTAGATACTCACCCACGCTATAAAAGCACCTTGCCTTTAAAAATTTCACAAATCACCTTACCCTTGAAAACATTACATGGCAGCGATCTATAACTTCTAGGAAGGTGATTGAATATTCTTAAATGCCATATAGGAATATAGCGTGGTGCAACATGCAGGCACCCGCAGCCTTGTTGGATCCCTCGGTATATACAAGCAAGTTTCTATATATATTTTGAATCATTTTGGATGCTTGTTACGTAGCCCTATACCATGGAATCTGCATTTCGAAATATTATAAAGTATTACACGTCCCTGAAGTTACACGGTGTCAGCGGAATCCATATGTCGCAACTTATAGGAATTACACGTGCCTCACGTTATGTGGTGTCAGCAATATAGCCTCTTCGAGTCTCTTTATTTTATATAATTGTTAGCATTCAATTTCCATACATCGGGTTGATTAGCTGTAATTTTAATTGTAATTTTTATTTTAAATAAATTAGTTTTAAACATTTGGTTTTTTTTGAAACCTTCGGCTGTGGCCTTCGTAATTGGCGCAGTCGGTAGGATTTGTTCGTAAAGTCAGTGAATCGATCACGGACCGGGCAAATTCGGAAACCTGAAAGAGCCTGCAGCCAGAGGGAAATCAAGACATCGATTTATCAAAGAAACCAGATGTGGTGAGTACCTAGTTTTTATCTAGACTTGCCAAATTATCCTTTAAGTTTTTTTTTAATCCTATACCAAGATTTTCCATCCTAGAGAATCACGGACCCCTAGGTTAGGTATTATACGTAGAAATATAGAATTTGATATAGGTAGAAATTTAACAGGAAATATGTCGGAGCTTTTAGTTGACAACATATTCAAGGCTTTACGTTTAGTTCCCGAGTTTGATGGTAACCCTAATGTTCTTACAAGGTTCATTAATTTATGTGATCAATTAGTGGCAAAATTTATAACAGCGGAACCGGGTTATGAATTAAGTAATTTAGCACTTATTAATGGTATTCTCAATAAGGTTACTGGACCTGCTGCGCGGACTTTAAACTCAAATGGAATTTCCGAAAATTGGATCAGCATACGTAATTCTTTAATAAATAATTTTGCAGACCACCGTGATGAGACCTCTTTATATAACGATCTGTCTCTTATAAGTCAAGATTCGGGGACGCCTCAAGAGTTTTATGAGCGTTGCCAGAATCTTTTCAGCATAATAATGACCTATGTTAGCTTGCACGATTCTGTTCAAAGTACCGTTGAAGCAAAGAGAGAGTTATATAAAAAACTGACTCTTCAAGCCTATTTGCGTGGCCTTCGTGATCCACTTGGATCTCGAATTAGATGCATGCGGCCGGAGTCAATAGAGAAAGCTCTCGAGTTTGTACATGAGGAACAAAATACGTTATATATTCAACAGCGCAACCAGAGTTGTACAGATAGAAAATTATATAATAATGATAATAACCCACCAAATATCCATAATTCACAGCGTAACTTTAATTTTATACCTAATTTTAAGCCAGGCCCCTCTAGATTTTTGAACCCGCAACCTAATAGGCCTATGCCTATGCCAGTTATGAAACCACAGTTGCCTCGTGGTCCTACTAGAACTCAGCAGATGTTCGGTGCTCCTCCACCTAATTATCGTCCTCAGAGCAATGTATTCAGATTACCTCAACAGAGACCAATTAATAATGGTCCACAACCGATGAGTGGTGTAAGTCATTTTGTTACTAAGACCTCTCAACCTAAACCCGTTTTTACCGGGCATGATTGGTCTAAACATGGGAACCCACCACCCTCTAATTATTTTAAATTTAAAGATGTTAATTTTAACGAAGTATATAACCAAAACGACTATGACTTTTATGAACATGACTATTACTATGACCCATATTATCAGGAATATTATTATTCAGAGCCTGTTTATGACATGTCATATGAACAGTATCAAGACGCTTATGACTATTCACCTCCTACTGTTGAAGAGCCACAAGAGAGTTCAACTTCAGATCAGGATTTTCAAAAACCGGTCAAGTTAGAAAAGCCAAAATAGAAATTAATTTGCATATTCAACGACAATTACCGTATATTCAAATTTACAATCCACCACTTAAGTTATTAATTGATACCGGTGCTAATCAATCTTTTATTAGCCCCGAAGCAGTAATTAATTATTTTTCAGACATACCTTTGACATTTGATCCATTCGAGGTGACTAATGTCCATGCAACTACTAGGAATAATTATTCTATTACCTTACCTTGTTTTTCGGAATTAAACAATAATGAAGATATTAAATTATTTTTATATAAATTTCATGATTATTTCGATGGTTTGATTGGCCTCGATTTACTCACTGAATGGGAGTCCAAAATTGATCTTAAGGATAAGAAATTAGTAACTAAATTTGGTTCGAATCCGATTCTTATGTATAACTCTAGAAATTGTAATTTGTATGAAGATATAATACCTGCTAATAGTACTAAGTTAATAAGAGTTCCTATTGATACGCTAGATGGTGATGTTTTAGTTCAAGAACAAATTATCTGTAATTGTATTATTCATGAATGCATTACATCTGTCAAAAATAATCGTGGTTATTTAGAAGTAGAAAATCCAACGGATAATGATATAATACTTTCTTTTGATCATGCCGCACATGCTGAAATATTTAATGTTGAAAGCTATGATTGTCTTAAGCCTAATCGTGTTGATGATGTTATCTCTCGTCTTCGTACAGACCATCTTAATCCTGAAGAAAAAGTAAATTTAGTATCACTTTGTTCTCGTTATGCAGACGTATTTTATATTGAAGGTGAACCACTTACCTTCACGAATAAAATTAAACATCGTATTAAAACTACTGACGAAGTACCAGTTTATACAAAGAGTTATCGTTATCCATATGTACACAGACAAGAGGTTAGAGATCAAATCGGCAAGATGTTAGAGCAAGGTATAATTCGACCTTCGGACTCAGCCTGGAGCTCACCTATTTGGATTGTACCCAAAAAGGCTGATGCTTCTGGGAAACAAAAGTGGAGACTAGTAATAGATTTTAGAAAAGTAAATGAGAAAACTATAGATGATAAGTATCCCATACCGAATATTAACGACGTTTTAGATAAGTTAGGTAACTGCCATTATTTCACTACGTTAGATTTGGCAAGTGGCTTTTACCAGGTCGAAATGGACCCTCAAGATATTCATAAGACAGCTTTTAACGTAGAACATGGGCACTTTGAATTTTTAAGAATGCCCATGGGTTTAAAGAATAGCCCTTCAACTTTTCAGAGGGTTATGGATAATGTTCTTAGAGACCTTCAAAATGTTATATGTCTAGTTTACCTCGATGACATAATAGTTTTTAGTGTTTCATTACAGGAACATATGGTAAATTTAGAAAAAGTTTTTAAAAGATTAAGGGAATCAAATTTCAAGATACAAATGGATAAATCCGAATTTTTAAAGCTTGAAACTTCATATTTAGGGCATATAATTAGTAAAGACGGTATTAAGCCGAATCCTGACAAGATAGAAGCAATTAAAAAATTTCCTTTGCCTAAAACCGCCACTGAAATAAAGCGTTTCCTTGGTTTAGTCAGTTATTATAGAAAATTCATTCCTGATTTTGCTCGCATAACAAAACCTATGACGCAGTGTCTAAAAAAGGGATCTAAAATAACGTTTAACGATTCAAATTATATTAATTGTTTTGAAAAATGTAAGTTATTATTGATTAATGATCCTATCTTGCAGTATCCTGATTTTAATAAAGATTTTATTCTTACGACTGATGCATCTAATTTCGCTATTGGCGCGGTACTTTCTCAAGGAACTATAGGTAGTGACAAACCTATAGCATATGCATCAAGGACACTTAATTCGAGTGAAATTAATTATAGTACAATAGAAAAAGAACTTTTAGCAATAGTGTGGGCTACTAAATATTTTAGACCGTATTTATTTGGCAGAAAATTTAAGATTGTCACAGATCATAGGCCACTTCAATGGGTTATGAATCTTAAAGAACCAGGTTCTAGGTTAACGCGTTGGAGACTTAAATTAAGTGAATATAATTTTACCACAGAATACAAGCAGGGCAAAATGAATACCAATGCCGATGCTTTATCTCGCGTCGAAATTCACAATGAGGACGTGAGTTCCATCATAGTAAATACATCTGAAAGACCTCCATCACAGTCTGATTCTGCCACTGAAACAGTTCATACCAGTGACGAAAATCCAATTCTTGAAGTTCCTATATCTGACGAACCGTTAAATAAATTTACGAGACAGATATGTTTTGTCCTCGTAGGTGACATTAAAAAGCGACCAACTGTAACGAAACCTTTTGAGACACATACAAAAACGACTATACAAATTACTGAGACTAATATTGACAATGACGTTATTAATGCAGTTAAGGAATATGTAAACCCCAAGGTCAAGACAGGAATCTTAATCCAACCCCCATTAGCCATGTATAAAATAATCCCCATAATACAAAGTAATTTTAAAAATTCCGCAATGAATCTTATTTTAACGAAAACTGAATTAGAAAATGTTAAGGACTATTTACGTCAACAGGAAATTATACAAAAATACCATGAAGGAAAAACAAATCACCGTGGTATTACAGAATGTTACTTAGCATTATCTTCCAGGTATTATTGGCCTAAAATGAAGGATAGCATTTCAAAATATATTAACGAATGTAATATTTGCGGTCAAGCCAAATATGATAGGTGTCCAATTAAACAGAGGTTCTGTATAGTTCCACCCCCTTCTAAACCTTTTCAGACAGTTCATCTCGATCTTTTCACAGTTCAGTCAGAGAAATATCTTACAATAGTCGATGCGTTTTCCAAATATGCACAAGCTTATCACTTGAGAGATAGCACAGCTTTAAGTGTAGTTCAAGCTCTTCTTATATTTTGCACCCATCATGGTATGATGTTAACTGTAGTTACGGATCAAGGTACTGAATTTACTAATCAAATATTTTTAGAATTTGTTCGTCTTCACAAAATTCAGCATCATAAAGTTTTAGCTCATTCACCGAATGACAATGGAATTGTTGAAAGATTCCACTCAACTATTCTTGAACATTTAAGAATATTAAAATTAGAGAAACCGAACGAACCGGCAGTCAATCTCATGCCTTATGCCATTTTAGCATATAATAGTTCTATTCATAGTTTCACGAAGTGTAGGCCATTAGACCTCATTACAGGACATTTTGACCCACGTGACCCTATAGACATTGACTTAACCGAACATTTATTACAACAGTATTCTCAAGACCATAGAAAACGAATGACTCAAGTATATGAAATTATCAACGAAACCTCCTTACATGACAGGACCCAATTGACTGAAAACCGAAACAAAGACAGAGAACCTGAAAAAGACTATACCCCAGACCAACAAGTTTTTATTCGTAATCCCATGGCAGCTCGACAGAAATTAGCGCCACGCTATACTCAAGACACAGTGCTCGCGGATCTTCCCATTCATATATATACAAAAAAGAAGCGTGGTCCCGTTGCAAAATCACGCCTTAAGCGAAGTTCTAAACATCTTACATTGTTACAGGATACTACTATGGTTGACGCTTTCCCTATTTGATCCTCATTTGAGACATCTTAATAATAAAATATATATAAATTATATACATATATAAATTTGAGTCAGCACGTCGCAAAAAGGGCCTCATTGACGGTCTAGGTTTCGTTATCAAAAGCATTTCTGGTAACCTAGATTATACGGATAAGACTTGTACGAAGAAATGCAGAGGTTAGAGAATACCTTATCTTTTATTCGTGCATCGAGCACTTCATATTCTATTTTTAGTTTAAATAATGTTAAAGAAATGATAGGTAAACTTAGGATTTTATACTCTAGTAATGAAGTCCTTGACGTAGAATTTAGACAGTTTTATGAAATAATTAAGTTAGGATATTTTTACTCAGAGAGGCAAGTTGTTATAGTAATAAAAGTCCCAATTGTTGTATCCTATACCTATGACCTTTATAAATTATCTGTTGTCCCGAATAAAAACCATAAAGTCCTTATTCCCATCTCTCCATTTTTGGCAATTTCTGGAAAAGACTCTAGGTACATAGAGACAGAATGTCCGAAGTTGAATTCGTGGTTTCTTTGCACCTCAAAGCCAGATTATAGGAAAGATAAACATGATTGTATCAAGCAGTTGATCACCCATCAGGAACTCAATCAGTTCTGCCCCTTAACTTCAGTTGTCCTGCAAAGTGAAGCTTTAGAACAACTCGATGACAAGCATTATACAATGAGTTTTCCAACCTTAACGAAAGTTAAATTATTCTGTGGACAAGAACAATATAGGACACTACAAGGCAGTTATGTAGCAACCATCCCACTTAACTGTTACCTCAAGGCACCAGGATTTACCATTACTAGCGTGAATAATCGTATAAAAGGTCATATTGTGAAGATATTGGAAATACCACAACATATTGAATCCAAGTATAGTGAACAACCAATATTAAATCTGGCATCTGTAGACCTGAACACTTACCATAGTCTTAACACGAAGATGTCTATGCAGCCTCCGGTACATTTAAACCAATATGAGGATATAAGTTTATATCATACTACAATACCTCTATATATAGTATTGGTGGTTACGATTATATTAGTTGGTATTATAACATACAGACGAATGGGAATTAAACCTGAAACAAAAGGACATCCTGGAAGAGAACAAGTTCCTGAAGACCCCAGTCTAGTTAAAGTGAATCCCGGACACATTTCATCAGCTACTCTCTCAAACAAAGTTCTCGAATAGTCGCTGATTTTAGGAGGGAGGTGTTACGTAGCCCTATACCATGGAATCTGCATTTCGAAATATTATAAAGTATTACACGTCCCTGAAGTTACACGGTGTCAGCGGAATCCATATGTCGCAACTTATAGGAATTACACGTGCCTCACGTTATGTGGTGTCAGCAATATAGCCTCTTCGAGTCTCTTTATTTTATATAATTGTTAGCATTCAATTTCCATACATCGGGTTGATTAGCTGTAATTTTAATTGTAATTTTTATTTTAAATAAATTAGTTTTAAACATTTGGTTTTTTTTGAAACCTTCGGCTGTGGCCTTCGTAATTTGCTTCTATACAGTCATAACTGCTTCAAAGATAAACAAACTTGGTACTATCAGAATACCTTTAATAATAATTTTGATTTGATTTAATAAATATATAACATTTTGTTACTTTAATTACTATTGGGATTATCGGATTCCTCTTTCTTAAACGGATTTCATATGGAAGTGTAAACTGAAAGAATCGTTAATGATACAATTAATTCACTTGATAACTGTTTACACTTAAGGCATTTATTTATGTATTTGATATATATTTTCTTCAAACTGATTTGAATGTCCCGAATTACAATGAATTTTGACTTATCATTTTACTGAATTTTATTTTTAACTTTATCATCTATCTGAAAAACCCACAGTAATGAGTGGTTGCCTAGAAGAGATCGCTCGAAAGCGATAAGACCGCCAGTTGTCCTACTTTTCATTTAAATATGTAAATTGTATTATATAACAACGAAGTCTTAATAAATAGATATTGAAACAGGTATATATTATTTTTTATCATAACAGATGGCCTATCTTAGGGGGGATGATTAATTAGCTCTACAATTACAAATTATGTATAAGCATCACATGTAAGTAAATCATCTCTGTTAGTGCTTTCTTTTTATTTTTGAATAGTCAACTTCACAAAACTTTGGTATTAATAAGTTTTCTAAGACATATGATGTATGGAACAAAACATACTTTGAAATAAATAATTTATTCTTACGTAACTTATATACAAAAATAGAAACGCCAAATGTAACAAACAAAAACTTAGATTATCATTCCTTGGCTACCGGATCCAAAACCATTTCCAAATTGTGAACCGCCGTTCTGATAGCCGTTGAATCCATTTCCACCATAACCGCCATTGCTCATCGCTGATCCACCGCCAATGTTATGAAAACCAGAATTTTCAGCTTGGTTTATCTGAAAATAAAAAGTAATCTTTATTGGCACCAACTCGCTACTACTAGCAATGAAATACAATTATTTTAAGACCTATTGTAGATCTAAAATATATAAAACACTAATTGAATTAGACTTAGTTGAATAAACTTAAACTTAATTTATTTTTACCAATTACAGCCATTTCAGCAGTTTTAGCAATATTAAGTAACTATTCATTCTACTTACGGATGTAACTCTATTGTGATGAGCACCAATGTTGTGAAAGCCACCCGCTCCAGCATTCTGGTAACCTTGGCTACCGACACCACTTGCGCCACTGCCATAACCCGCACCGCCATATCCGCCACCGCTGGCGTAGCCTCCTCCCATTCCACCCATGCCAAGTCCACCTAGGCCTAGACCACCCAGCCTTCCTAGACCAAGGCCAGACCCTAAACCTATACCTCCCAAGCCTAGTCTTCCCAAACCGAGGCCTACGCCAAATGGTTGAGCATTTAGTGCTACAGCACAAGATAGAACGATGATTACCTGAAAGAAAAAAATATTGTTTAGTTCTTGATTTCCGATTTCTCATTTTCTCTGTTGACTGACTCACATATTGACGTCATCAATTCTTAAGTTTTATACATGGCAGTCTGCTTACAATGTTTGTACAAACTACACCGTACAAGCAAGGTTCAGTGGTTGATATTTTAAACTCTAGAATAGAAGAAATATAGAAAAAACTAATTTATAATTTCAAATTAAATTTACTTACAGTGCACTTCATGTTGTTATACTGTTGAATAAATCTGCGTTAATGATAAAAAATACTTTTCACGAATATTTATATTGAACTATACTAATTTGGAAACTCATTATTTGGGTATCAATGGAGTTATTTTCAATTATAGTTGAATCGTCATTGACGACGTAAAAACCTACGGAAAATCTATAATTACGTCATTAAGAATTAAAATTAGATTTAAAAGTTTAATTGAAGCCGTGTACTTTCCTAATCACTTTTTTCTCTCTAGCAGTTGAAACAGCTTTCAAAGATTTTATTGATTCCCGTCCGAATGTTTTTTTAGTCAAGTAATTTATAGACTATCTATAAGATGGCAAAAATTCATAGATAGAGCATGCTTTGATTATTATTTAAATATATTCTTTTTTTAAATAATCTAGATTTTGTTCCTAGGTCTTAGGTCTTCTCTTGGACTTAGGTCCTTTAGTTCGATTAGTCGATCAAATTATTTTATTATAATTATGTAATATAATTCGTATATATAAATTATAGTAAAATTTATTTTCTAAATGATAAAAATATTATGATAGCATAAAGTTTATTTTGTTTTGTTCCAAGAAATAAAATGGATTTTGATTTATTATTATTTGATAATATAGTTCGTAGTTAGGTTAAAAAATAACTTTTTTAACTATTTGCATGCGTTTTTAAAATTAAAAAAACAACTTAACAATGCCAATAAAAGTTTAAAATAACTGTTATATTTAAGACAGCTGTTAGGCAATTTCACACTTGTTGTAGTCTTAAGTACGCAGTAACATAGACGAAACTTAGCGCAACTTAAGGGTTACTCCCTTAACTCCTTTAAGTCAAAACAGTTAGGGATTTTGACAAACGCAAATCTCCAAGTTTCGTTTGTCATATCTTCAGATCTTTCTTTCATCACGTTATCTATATAAAAGTTGAAAGTTAAATCATTGAATCTTACCTCATTTCCAAAATAAATAAATAGTCGAAAATATTATGTCAATACTATTATCGGTACTCTGCGATAGAGGCTTGGCTTTAGGAACTGGAATGTATGCCTTCGTGGTATTTTAAACTTGTATTCACGCTTCACTTTCCTATACTATACATATATATTGTTCAACACATCAAAACTAACTATGCAAAAAACTCAGGTTTTGTATCGCGCAGTCTAGTCATACAACGACCAATATTTAATCCTTGAATCGTTTAAGCTATCGCGGAATATGATTATATATTAACATGAGTCTTAAGAATATCCATACTGCAAAATTATTTGCATCATGAGCTTAGCCTCACTTGTATATCATCACAATTCACAGCCTAATTAAGTATTTCTTAGTATAGAATGTTTTTGAAGTTATAGTACTTCTTTTGGCGAAAAGATGAAGAAAAATTATGAAAGTGAATTTTTACGATGCGCGCGGACACACCTAAATTCGACATCGTAAAGTTAGGTCTAGGTGGCATGGAAATCGATAACTACGTTCAGGTTTTATATTCTAGTTTTTTTTAATTAGAAAATGTGTTTCGTAACAGTACAATTAAACAGTGTGAATAAATTTTATATTAATTAATAGTAATGAATATTATGGTGTTTATAAATCAATTTCAAATACGACGGTGATAGTATTTACTTATAATTTATTTATTTAATAATAATATTTATCGTTTATAATTTTAATATTTATCGTTAATCACTACTGCATTTTAGTGAATTTTTTTATCCATACGCCAAAGAAGTATAACTTCTAACGAGTGTACATATAAGTACACACACTCTTTTTTTTCCTTTTGGAAATGTTTAAAGTTTTTTGCAAGTATTATGTATTCCATCTTTGGCTATATTTTAGTGTAAATGTTTGTTTTTATATTTTTTATGAGCGTTGGATTACGAAATAAATTTGTACTTTATAGAGTTTTTAGGGACAAAATCTGTACTTTATCACAAATCTTATCTTGTACAAATGTATCAGTGTGCCGACTGCCGAGCAAGCTTTTAAATAAGCTAAATAAATAAAAAAACTGCAAATGTGCAAGCCGTTATCATATGTAAAAGAAAAATACAATTAGTTGTGTGATCTTTATATCGTGTTTTGTTAATAAAATCAACGTAATTTATATGCATAAATACCTGATTTCTGCATCGAATATAAAATATTTTCCTAAATAATTCGACATTAGTTCAAGCCCGACACACCATCGATATATGTATAGTGATTAAATATTATAGATTTAATAAGATATGGTGAGTTTATGGTTTTTGAATAAGAAGCTTATTTTAGTAATAATTAAATAATGTAGTTTTAGACTTTTTTTATAATAAACACTTTTAAATTTCCAAAATAAATATCTAGTTTAGGTTCTATCTTCATGCCTGCCTCCATAAAGATTGACAAAGGTATTTGATAATGGAATATGAATGGACAAAGTTAGAATAACCTAGTTTTAAATTTGCATTAGTAAAGTTCTACATGGTTTTGTTCACTTTTGTTTTCACGCAATACTTACATTTAATTATTTATCAGACATATGGCGCAATGCCAAAGAATTAATATGGGATATATTTTTATTGACAAAAACTTCGTTATTGCAATTTAACTATCCTGTAGTTTTATTATCATCATGACGTACGTATATATATATATAATAGTCATGATGAATACGGCCGGGGATTGGGTTTTGCTTAAACAGTATTGTTTTTAAGAAATGAACAAATACAATGCTTTTAAAAAATGCTAAAATAACAGGAGCTTAATTTACATTTTTTTATTTGAAAAATAATAGAAATATTTTCAGACGATTTATTGCATTTCATCACATCACATACTGGGTATCAAATGCCAAGCAAGTAAGTAAACCCTAGTTATTATTAATAAATACGAGCATACTTTAAGACTTTAAAGGTCGGCAACGCACACACTAAAATAGGTGTCCATGGGCTACCATGACTAACCCTTATTGAGTTTAAGGCATACCGGTTTCCTCACGGCGGTGGTTCCTTCATCGTACGAGTCAGCGTGCACGTAGACAGAAAGTACATTAGAATACAGAGGGGGATCGTACATACGGCTCTGGGATGAGAGTCGCATGTTAGAGCCCAACACTGTTTATATCATAATATCTTAATACAATATAGATTCAATGTAATTGACAAGGTACCCTAAACTGCCAGTTAAAACTGCAGCGGTCTCTGATCTGCGATACGGCTTTTACCTACGATACTTTTCAGGCTGCGAGCTACTACATCACCCGATTTGGCTTTGAACCCCTGGGATATGGGCCTTGAGACTGGCTCCAGGAAAAAAACGGCACACGCTGTCAGATTTATTATTATTATTTATTTATTTATTGTATACATAATCTTAAATAGAAGAAGTTGGTGTGGTGGAAACACAAACTGGACACAGTTTTTCTGTCCACCAGGACGTCGAAAATATTTAGATGTTTAACTTATATACATACTAAGACCAGTGACATAATATACAATAAAACATTTTTACCATCAAACCATCAAAAATTGCACAAACAACGTAGTAAACCAGTTGAAACATTGCCGCTTCATAGATAGCCGGTGCAAGAAACCTGTTCTTGACGAGAATTCTCAATCGACTACAGGATGTGTTCTAATATTCAAATATGAATTAAATGACGATGTCTGATTTTTGTTATGCGTAATTTATAATTGTTTGCTTTATGTAATAATTTTTTAATTTAAATTTAATATTGTTTCTAGTTATATTAGTAAATAGTGTAGATTGAACAAGGTTAGTGCATGAGAGAATTTTATTGAGTGAAATTACGCGTGAACATTTAAATATTAGTTTCGATTTCAACTTTTTCACAGTTTTTTGTAGTAACATTTTTAAATGTATCGAATTTCTTCATTAGATTCACTCAACTTGACGGTAGGAAAAACAGTTAAAAATTACACATTTTCCTTATTTGAATTTGGAATTATCCTCTTTAAAATCTAAACTTTTAATTATACCAAAACCAGCCAGACACAAACCAAATACAAATAGTATAGCCAAAGAGATTTAATTACAAGAACATAAATACTATAACGCGAAAAGACTTTTCCCTCAACCTAATAATACCTTAAATGACCCTAATCCTTGGGATTGATTTGCTCCAGTTCAAACAATTTGTATTAAAAACTTGGCGATTGAAAAGAGTGGCGGAAAGTTTCTTGCCAGTTCTTCTTACCCGCTCTACGCCCTTGACTTGCGAACTGGTTGTAAATGTAAATTTACAGTTAATTTAATTTGTTTTTCTTGACGTTCATAAGTGTAAACATGTTTACCTATATGAATAAAGATATTTTGATTTGATTTGATTTGATTAATAGTTAAGTGAAGATATTTAATTTACGACTAAGCACTTTAACTACTCGAAACCTTAAATATCGCATACACTTAAAATAAGTCACGAGGCATTAAGTTTTGTAGCTGAATTGCACATAATTAGTAAGAACATAAAAATGATTTAGAAATTACACATTTATCAACTTTCTAAAGAGGGTATATGAGATTCATATTTTGGAACAGCTTATGGGAATGGATAGACGGAACAAAAATTGAGAAGACAAGGCAAAGTAAGATAAGATGAGAAGAGCAGGCTAGCAGGAAAGAGCTACAGGAGCTAAACTATGGGAGGCCTGTGTCAGAAAAGACCATAAAACTGGTTGCGTATATATACATATACTAGCGGACCCGACAGACGTTGTCCTGTCTACACGTCTTTAATTTGAATATTTCAAACTTTTTTAATAAGCTAAAACATTCTGGACCTTTTTGATGAATATTATTATACAAATGTTATGACAATATCTAACGTCATTACATGTAAATTTATTACAATTAGACTAATCGATAGCGTGTGAGTATGTGTAATGAAATCTTCAACTTGTTTTAATTAAAGGTAAAAAAGCTTACACTCAAACTATTTTATTTAAAAAATATATATTTTTATTTACAAAAACTTAATTTATCGTAATGCCATTGGATGTACAATATTTTTGGTTAAACCCTGAGGTGTATAAATAAATAAATTCGATGGTTTTCCAACTCTGGAACACGCAACATATAATTGGCCGTGAGAAAAACATGGGTTTTCTAAATCTAAGCCACAAATTGTCATTGTTTGGCCTCGTGACTTATTTATAGTCATAGCATATAGGATTGGAAATTGTAAACGTTTGAATGGTATAGGCGAATCTGAAGGAATCATTGGGATCTGCACTAAATTCGCAAAATGTATACTTTTTTAGGCACACTTAAAACTCTTCTCAAAACACTCAGTACCTTTTAATTCAATATTTGATCCAGCACATGGTCTACAATAACACAATGATAACAAAACTTTTTTTTTTTATTTGATCGCAGTGCTAACTGTCGGGACAGACTAAAATTAAAATTCGAATATTATTTAAAATTTGACACTGCGATGGTAGCGCCGTCTGTCGGATCCAATGTAAAACATTCCAAAATCAACAACTACTAATAAATTAAAAATTAATTAAAAAAACATTGTCCAGCGGACAAAACTGTGAATCTAAACCATTCCCAGATCTCCTTGAACACACACAAAAAATTTCATCAAAATCGGTCCAGTCGTTTGAGAGAAGTTCAGTGACATACACACTCACAGAAGAATTATATATATAAAGATGTGTGTTTCTTATCAATTTGTTAATTTGTTTGTATCAAACGGTCAGTAAATAAAGGTTTTATTAGTATTTTTATTTTATTCACTCATGTCTCTTTTCATCCCCAGAAATAGTATAGTGAAAATAATACAATTATTAATTCAGTTGAAATATTGCTTCTTTACAGATTGTGTTTGTTTTCCAAGCCCAATATGAGCCAGAAGAATCGAAACTCGTTAACGAGGTGGCTTTTCATGGGGACTTTGTAAAGGATGTCGCGTTTGAGGTGGAGAATTTAGACTACATAGTGGAGTACGCTCGGAAACAGGGTGCGGTTGTAGTCAGAGACTTGTGGGAGGAAAGTGACGAACATGGAGTGGTTACATTGAAGACTGTAAGGACCCACTTGTATATATGCCCTTGTCATAATCGATTTTGTAGGGCTGGGCCAGAACAGGAGCTGAGTCATGAATAAAAAATAAGCTGTCCTGGCTGAATGAAATTTTCGCTCCACCTGTTTCCTGATCTTGTGTTATATCAGTCAAGCAGTTCACCGGAACCTTTAATTGGATAATAACCTCTACCCTACTAAGTTCCTGATGGGGGTATTGGGGTACAATTCATTGGAGCTTCGTAGGGATTTGGCTGTGGTAAGGTTTGGTCTAAACGTTATTAAAAACGAAACGGAAAGCGCATACTTGATGGGGGAAATCATCAGACTGTACGTTCCGGACAATTATTACCGCTGCCGGAAACATAACCTCTTTGCTGTTCGGCTCGCACTGTCCAGCGTCAACAAGCTCCCATTCCTCGATTACTCTCGATGCTTAATGGGTTTCTCGACTCTTCACCGGAGATCGACCTATTAGGTGAGCGTATGGCGGTAGTATACTCTGATTTGAGGGTATACTTTGAGGGTATTAGAGGTTAGAATATACTGTGTTTTAAGTTATTTTTAATTAATATTCTATACTTATATATTATAGTCTATTTTTAATATAAGTTTAGCCATGTCTGTAATTGAAATAAATAAATTAGGACCGGAGTATCTCGATATATCTTTGACTCAACAAAAAATAGGCAGACAATTGTCAGTTGTCGGGATAAGGGAAAAATTAATACAGGAAAGGGAAAGGTGACAATGCACACATAGAAAACAACTCCATTAATTGACCTCAGAGATGAGGAAGGAGCCATTATGCCAAGGAGGTCAAGACAGATATCTTAACTTAAAATGTTATTAATGATATCTTCTTCTATCTTATTAATAGAAGTCAGTGCCAAGCCTGTTGACATCGCAACTTGGTAAAAGGTACCCATAGGCATAGCCCCTCATTTCTCCATCTATTTGCTGATATTTTTTTGTTAATAGGCAAATTGATAATCATTTGTCTGTGCCTGACACAAACCGTCGATTTATAGATCTAAGACATGCCAATTCCTCATCAGAGATTGGAGAGGTCACTGAAATATGTTCATGATTTAGCATAAGCGATTTCAGTCATTGCGTTATTTGTTTTTAGATTTTGGTTTCTTGAGGACAAGCAAATATGTACAGAATACTCAGCCCTCCGATCTATTGCTATGGCCAACTGGGAAGAGACAGTGAAGATGCCAATCAACGAACCAGCTGTTGGGAAGAAGAAGAGTCAGATCTAAGAGTATGTCGAGTACCACGGAGGCGCTGGTGTGCAACATATAGCCCTTAACACCGAGGATATAATTACTGTTTGCAGAACAGTAAAGTGAAGGTGGCGGAAAGTATCGACGCACTTGAACGTCTCAACGTACTCATAGACTACGATGATGATGGCTATCTGCTTCAAATCTTCACTAAAAATACCCAAGATAGACCCACATTGTTCTTAGAAGTTATACAGAGAAGAAACCATAATGAAAGTATATAGACGTAAATGTGCCATACATTCAAATACACACAAAATCACCTTGAGTGGCGAAAAACCTATGGTTTTTTAAAGAATTAAATTCATGGAGTAGAAAAATAGGATGGATTATTATATCGAAAGCATGGTAAGTTATATAATAAATGACGAGTACATTTTATACAAATAATGATCAGTTCAGTAGTTCTTAGTGCTTTATACAAAATTTCGTCTATATATATTATTTATATTAACGTCTTTTTTGTTTCAGGGATTCGGCGCCGGCAACTTCAAAACACTATTCGAATCTATTGAGTTAGAACAAAAAAAACGTGGGAATCTTTAATACCAATGCATCTTTGTTTTAATTTCTATAATATTAAATAAAAAATTTGATACGTTATATAGATAAAGGAGGCACTTTTTTTAAGGGATGCCCCCAAGATCAGAATACAGAGCCGATTTTCATGAAACTGAGACTTTTCATTAAATTGGACTATTTAAATTTACATAAAATTTGTAGACACTCAAACTCAAACTCATATAGTTAAACAAGTACACTTCTGAACGTCAAAAAAATTAGATTAATTGTAAATTTACATTAACTACCAGTTCGCAAGTAAAGGGCGTAGAGAAAATAACCACCGTTTAGTATCAAAAATCAAAGACTGATTTAAATGTAGAATTGAATTTTCATTATCATTGAATAATGTAAGAAATAATTATAGAAATTTAGTGTTTATTTTGCGTATGATCATAGGATTCACAAATACAAAAGCGATAATGGCATTAATGACAAGCGAACTGTATCGACTACCTGTGGGAGTCTTCCTTGAGAGATACAACCTCCAACTATTCAAAATTCGAGCGTACTCCTTCTTAAAAAACCGGCAACGCACCCACTAAAAATGGGTGTCTATGGGCTGCGATGACTGCACTTTTTTGGCGTCCCGCAGGCGCGTCTGGATAATATATTAAAATTAAAAAACAAATGTATAATACACTTGTTGGGAGCCCCTTGGAATGTAATGATTTAGGATTAATCATTATGATTGATTATGATTCTAAATAAATTTACGAGATAAATCTACATGAGGTCATATGAAGTGTGCCCATTCTTCTAAATTATGTTTCAAACTTAGTTTGTTCGTTATGGTAGAATACAACAAGTTAGATATAAGAATGGACCTATGTATCACAAAATATTTTTTAAGATCCTTAGAGGAAGTATAAATAATGCGGAAATATTGGAGACTAGGGCTGTAAGTGCCAAATAATCACACTCGGCGTGGTAAGCGGTCCCAATTGCTTGCAATGCCTCGAGCGCGTACGAGCATTGAGACTGCCTATATATATAGAATTCCTAATTTCACTTCCAGCGTAGGGTCCGTGATAGGATCATCGTGAATGGAAGTCCTTCGCTTGAGGAGCTTTCACCCATCATTGTGCTTTCAAGTTTTAATTTACCAGCTCTATAGTAGAATAATTAAGCAGAGATAATTTATTATCGCGTGAACATTTACACATTCTTAAGCAGTAGTCCCTACTATCGCTAACAAATAGCCTGTATTTTTTAAATAAAAATTATGAATTTGTTTGTATTATATCGAACTTCCAGACATAATTTATTATTTGCTTCCCAAGGGAAATGATTAACAGTATTACATTTGTTATAAAAATTTAATTTATAGTTAAAAGTGCGCCATCTTAATTTTTCAATGTTATTAATATTATTGAAATAAGTTTAATTTCGAGATAATGTATCTAAAAGAAGCGATTTTTAGACGATTCCAAATGGAAAGAATTCTTGGAATTCTGAATATAGTGGCCATGAATTAAATATTAGTTCATTTCTAAATAACGTCTTGAAGAAGTTATTTCAATGAGGCATTAGTAGCCATTTTAAATACAACTGTAATTTCCAAACGCCATTATTCATATTAGAGATTTCGTATGTTTTACGTCATCAATGACAATTCAACTATTATGACAATTTAACTAAATGATGACGTCATTTTAAATATTAGTTTTCGTGTGTTTTTACGTCGTCAATGACGTTTCAACTATTGTTGATGATATTTCCATTCGAACGTTATTAGATAATGCGTTTTCAAATTAATGTAATTCTATATAAATATACGTTTTGCCAATTGTTTATCATTAAGGTAAGAGCATTCAACAGTTAACAACATGAAGTGTATTGTGAGTATTTAACTATTTGCTGTGTTGGTCCAGCGGTCAATTTCTTTCATTCTTGAGGCCTGTGCACCAATCGATTCTTTTCAACTATCACTTGCTTGTACACTTAGTCTAAACATCATAAGGAAAGCGGCATGTCTGACACCCTAAAATCAATAACGTGTCTCAGGCATCATGAGACACATGCAGGAATCTTAATACTTTTGTATTAAGACCCTTATTTTCTTTCAGGTTATCATCGTTCTATCTTGTGCTGTAGCACTAAATGCTCAACCATTTGGCTTGGGCCTCGGTCTGGGAAGACTAGGCTTGGGAGGTATAGGTTTAGGGTCTGGCCTTGGTCTAGGAAGGCTGGGTGGTCTAGGCCTAGGTGGACTTGGCATGGGTGGAATGGGGGGAGGCTACGCCAGCGGTGGCGGATATGGCGGTGCGGGTTATGGCAGTGGCGCAAGTGGTGTCGGTGGCCAGGGTTACCAGAATGCCGGAGCGGGTGGCTTTCACAACGTTGGTGCTCATCACAATAGAGTTACATCCGTAAGTATATTTTGAATAGTTTTATTATCATGTTGAAAAGGCTCTAGCATTAAGCTAAAGCTGCTGAAATGGCTGTAATTGGTAATAATAAATTAAATTTAAGTTAATTCAACTAAGTTTAATTCAATTAATGTTTTATATATTTTAGATCTCCAACAGGTCTTAAAATAATTGTATTTCATTGCTAGTAGTAGCGAGTTGGTGCCAATAAAGATTACTTTTTATTTTCAGATAAACCAAGCTGAAAACTCTGGTTTTAATAACATCGGCGGCGGATCAGCGATGAACAATGGCGGTTATGGTGGAAATGGATTCAACGACTATCAGAACGGTGGTTCCCAATTTGGAAATGGTTTTGGATCTGGTAGCCAAGGAATGATAATATAAGAAATTATTTAGTATTGTATACGACGAATAACGACACTGAGCTTTTTTATTTGTGTATATAAAAATAAATAAATTGTTACCAATTATATTACTATTCCATTAATCATATAAATGTACGAAAATTTACAAAAAATACCAATCCCAACTTTTGGTGAAGTTTGGTCTGAAGGAAAAAGATAGCGGCAATGGAAACCTGCACCTCACTTAAGAGATACACCTCTCTCTTTTGATGACAAATATCTCATCTATTGATGCGATATTTGTCATGGAGATGATCACCTGGAGATTGGTTAGGGTATCGCTTAAGGTATAGATATAAAAAAAATTCAGCCTTTTCGCCATTGTGCCTTTTTATAATTTAATTGTTAACCGCGAATTTAACGTAAATTTGCTTTTTATTCGCCATCGTGTAAAATACAGAATTGGCAAAACGGTCAAAAATCTTATATACATGTATGTCACGTTGTTTGTCCGTTATTGACTCCTAAACTACTTAACCGATTTACATTAAATTTGCACACCGGATCCAGGGACCTTCAAAGATAGGATATAGATATGTACAGTACTCTACGCTGTATGTCACTGAACTCCTCTTAATCCTTTTATGCATACCCTCTGTGGTGCTGTAGCATGTCTAGTTATGTGGGACTCAATGTAGAAAACCGCTCCTACCTTGGTGTAGAACCACAGAAGAGGAAGACCATTACCATAATAATAATAATAATAATATTTATTTGCAAGAATATGATACAATAATGTTTTGGTGATACAATCTAATGTTCGCATATTCTTATACTCATACAATGGCGTACAAATTTGTCTTAAATTGAATTTTACATAGATATTACATAGATAGACATTACTATTTATAATACAGCACACATATTCAACCTGAAATCAGATCCAACATGTAAATGCGACATACAAAGGAGACAAATAGAAATGGATTTTATTATATAATGTCCAGGTTTTGGAGCCTCCAGATGCCAAGCACTTACTCGAAATATTAAGGAGCTTCAGATCGCAACCGGAACATTTTATCAATTATAAAGCACAATCAAGAAAAGCGTTGTGGCATGTCTCACGAAACCGCGGATCCCCACTCGTCAACTATTTTTTTTATTGAAAAGTGGGTACGCCGGCTTCTCAAGAGCGTCAAGTGAAATCTAGAGAGAAACCAAATCCTCTGAATATAAGATCCTGCACAACAAACGTCCGGGAAAACTTCTTAACAAATTACAATGTTTGATGTAGGTATCGCTTTGAGGCTAAGACTCTGAACCAGTACTAACAACCGACGACAGTTGACTAATGATTTGATCAGCTTCATTAACTGTTTGTTCATCTCCCATTATTAGCTGAATAAATGAAGCGCTTTATTCTGCCACTGAGGCTAAAAAATAGCTTACCTATCACGAACAGTTAAATTTATTAACTGTGTAATACCGACTAGTGAAAATCTGTTATTTACAATTTGACTGGCTATCACGTAAAAAAGTTGTTATTGTTATCTCTTATTACGTTTTCTGAGTATATACGTTAAATTATATATTGTTAATGAAATTAAGTTCGCTTTCATAAATAATTTATTCTCTTTTTTTTCTTTAATTTATATACAAAAATAGAGATGCTAAATATCGTTATTCTTTATGTACAATACTAAATAATTATATATTATATTATCATTCCTTGGCTGCCGGATCCAAAACCGTTTCCAAATTGTGAACCGCCGTTCTGATAGCCGTTGAATCCATTTCCACCATAACCGCCATTGTTCATTGCTGATCCACCCCCGATGTTATTAAAACCAGAATTTTCTGCTTGGTTTATCTAAAAATAAAATGACCTCTATAAGCGCTAATGAATTTGGTACTACATAATCTATTAAAAACAAGAAAGCTTCACGGTAACTCCTATAGAATTATGATTAATATATTTGTAGTGTTTCCTAAGTTAACGAGCAATTTTATGTATTTTTAAAAAGACATCGGAATATTAAAGCATTGATAGAACTTACGGATGTAACTCTATTGTGATGAGCACCAACGTTGTGAAAACCACCTGCTCCAGCGTTCTGGTAACCCTGGCTACCGACACCACTTGCGCCACTGCCATAACCCGCACCGCCGTATCCACCTCCCATTTCTCCCATACCGAGACCACCTAGGCCCATCCCTCCCATGCCAAGACCACCCAGCCCTCCTAGGCCAAGGCCAGACCCTAAGCCCATACCTCCCAAGCCTAGTCTTCCCAGACCGAGGCCTACGCCAAATGGTTGAGCATTTAGTGCTACAGCACAAGATAGAACGATGATTACCTGAAAGAAAATAAGGGTTTTAGTCTTGTATTAAGATTTCTGCATGTGTCTCATGATGCCTGAGACACGTTATTGACTTTAGGGAGTCGGACATGCCGCTTTCCTTAAGATTTTTATACTACGTGTACAAGCAAGTGGTAGTTGAAAAGAATCGATTGGTGCACAGGCATCAAGAATGAAAGAAATTGACCGCTGGACCAACACAACAAATATAGTTAAATACTCACAATACTCTTCATGATGTTAACTGTTGTATGCTCTAACCTTAATGATAAACAATTGGCAAAACGTATATTTATATAGAATTACATTAATTGGAAAACGCATAATCTAATAACGTTCGAATGGAAATATCATCAACAATAGTTGAAACGTCATTGACGACGTAAAAACACACGAAAACTAATATTTAAAATGACGTCATCATTTGAAATTTTTTTTTCATCATGTCTATTGAAGCGTAATTGAACGAAGAACTTTGAGACGTAATTTAGGAACGAACTGATATTTTATCTGTAGTTAAATATGCACTATATTCCGAATCCCGAGAAATGTTTCCATCTGGAAACCGAATCAATGTTAGGTCAGGTATTATATGTAATAACACTGAAAAAATGAAGATATTTATACGACCTTTTTTTTGATTCAGTAACACTCTAGTTAATAACAACAAAAAAATTAAATTAAAAATTCTTATTTATATATATATATATATATATTTGTATGTCATAAACTAAAACATCTTAAACTTTAACCAAAGTATAAACTAATAGGCATCTGGTAAAACTGCACCTGAACGTGAAGCAAGAGGCTGTTCGACGTGTAACTTTTTTCTGTATGTTCAAGCATTACTCATCAATCCGTAAACCGCTTTGCATATTCGAGGTGTCTGACTTGGATTTGCAGCGAACAGGTTCCCCCGGGCATGCATAAATTAAAATGAGAAGATAGTTTAATAAGCTACAGGCCTATATGAATAAATAAAACACTTTTAGATTTAAAATAATAGACTATGCACTGTTCAGCGATATTTAGGAATATCCTAGGGAAAGTAAAACAATTTATTTATTTATTAATTTATTAAAACTTCGTTGCATTACATAAAAAGAAAAAAAAAATTAAACATAATTTAATGAAAGCAACTGGCGGACTTATCGCTTTAGAGCGATTTCTTCCATAACGATTGCAATCATTTATGTAAATAGTTGTAGTAAAACTTATCTTGATGACCATTCGAATCTTGTCACTGGCATAATAGAATCTTCACACAGATTCAGACTTTTGACTTCTTCGTAAGGTAAATTATAATATAATAATAATTTTTAAGAACATTTGCAAAGCGGAAAATTTATTGGAACATTCTTAATAATCTGATTAATGATTCACTGCTTAATTACTTAAAATCTCCATAAAAAGGCATTTGGAAAGTACATGGCTTCAATTAGTATTAAAATTAAATTTTAATTTCTTAGTGACGTAATTATAGAAATATGGGTTTCCGTAGGTTTGTACGTTGTCAACGACGATTCATCTTTCATTAAAGATTCCGAATAAGTGAAGTTTAATATAAATGCGTGTTAGGCAATTTTTTATTTAATAACTTGGATTTATTCAACAGTTAACAACATGAAGTGTATTGTAAGTATCATTTTAAATTATTAATAAATTTGTTGTGTTAGCCCAATGTTAAATATCATTAATTCATCTTAATTAATACCTGCTTGGACAGTGAAGAGAATTTAAAAAATCGAAAACTTCTTGTCTCGTCTTCATCATGGGACCAATACCGAAATCTGAAATTAAGACTTAAATCATCTTATTTTCTTACAGGTTATCATCGTTCTTTCTTGTGCTGTAGCACTAAATGCTCAACCATTTGGCGTAGGCCTTGGTCTGGGAAGACTGGGCTTGGGAGGTGTAGGCTTAGGGTCTGGTCTTGGTCTAGGAAGGCTAGGTGGTCTAGGCCTTGGAGGGATGGGCCTAGGTGGTCTTGGAATGGGTGGAATGGGAGGAGGCTACGCCAGCGGTGGCGGATATGGCGGTGAGGGTTATGGCAGTGGCGCAACTGGTGTCGGTAGCCAGGGTTACCAGAATGCCGGAGCGGGTGGCTTTCACAACGTTGGTGCTCATCACAATAGAGTTACATCCGTAAGTATATTTTGAATAGTTTTATTATCATGTTGAAAAGGCTCAAACATTAAAAAAAATACAGAAAATAATATCACCATAAGACATTTCATTGACTTTGGATGTCTAATAGGTCTTAAAGTAATTACATATAAAAAAATTTAATTAGTTACGAGTTTACTAGCGCTAATATAGTTTTTTTTTATTTTTAGATAAACCAAGCTGAGAATTCTGGTTTTAACAACATCGGCGGCGGAACAGCAATGAACAATGGCGGTTATGGTGGGAATGGATTCAACAGCTATCAGAACGGTGGTTCACAATATGGAAATGGTTTTGGATCCGGCAGCCAAGGAATGATAATATAACAAATTAATGCTTTTATATTTTTTGTATATATGTTGAGAATAAATTATTTATAAAACAGTATATTTGTATTTCATTAATGATATAAATCTTACAAAACTTATGAAGAAATACCAATGCAAGTTTAGGTGTAAAGTTTAATATTAAGAAACAAAGAAACATCCGCAACTATAAACTCAATGCGATAAATGTGGGCAGAACTACTGGGATAGGTATCCCAGCTGGGTCCACATTTGTAGCATTTCGGTGTATCGTATCTCCGTTGCGTGGCTTCGGCGCGTATCATGATCGCTAATTTGGACGCATAATGATACTCGTTAATGATACATGCCGTATCTAATACGGCCCGATCCACACTAACCGCGTATCTTGATATGCCTCGTATCCGATACGCGTATCACGATCGGTGGTATGGACGTATTTTGATACTGTATCACGATACTGTATCGCGATACGATACATGATACACGGCGAACCATCCATTGTCGGTTTTTTCGCGATCATCAAAGGGAATACATGTCGTATCGAATAAGTTTGAACGTAAATGCAGTGAAATACATATTGTTGACCGAAGTATAGTAGTTGTTAATCGCAGTGAAAAAGGAACAAGATCAGCTGGGTTAACGAAAGTGTTATAAAACTTATCAAGTTGTGAAATACTATTATTGATAATATAACAGGGGCAAATCACCGCCAAATTGTGAGCAATTGCTGACATGGCTTAACCTTTTGAGAACGAAGACATTACTGAACCGTACGATAAGGGAAAGGCACACTGAAAGACACGCGCCTCAGGAAAAGATACGTCGGAAGAAAAGTGAGCGTCTATATTTGAAAAGCAAAAGTCGATACACTGACATGATACAGTATTTGATAAGTATGGACGCGTCTTTTACAAGATTCGCCTTAAAAATACGACATGGACAAAATGAGCGTCCATATTTATGATACAAATAGTAGATACGATACGACTGATCGTGATACGTCAACATGCTACAAATGTGGACCCGGCTTTAGGGAATGCAATTGCATATTTGTTATATTTGAAAATCAGGGTGTATGACCTGGAGAAAGGAATTTTCCATTTGCCTTGCAAATATATAATTAAAAATACAATTCTTTTAGAGGAATTAGAAAAGCCTCTGAAAGCAGCTAAAAGTCCATCTTGTCACGAAGCGGGCTGTTCGGGGTATTTGTTGTGTTTCCCCGAGGGAGTCGGTACGGAATAGATTTAAGGAACTGAATATTATGACATTATCCGGTCAATATATTCTTGAAGCCTTGTTGTATGTACAAAAAAACTTAAACGATTTCAAAACAAATGGTGACTTTCACCAGTATAATACGCGCAATAGAACTAATTTGAGTGTGCGACCAACCAGGCTCCAGAAGATAAACCACTCCTTATATGGAAATTGTATTCGTTTTTACAACAAACTCCCAAGCGAAATTAGAGAACTGTCACTAAATAAATTCAAAGCCCTTGTTAAAAGTAAATTAATTAATAAAGCCTTTTATAAATGTGACGAATACTTAAATGACCCTAATCCTTGGGATTGATTTGTTCCAGTTCAAACAATTTGTATTAAAAACTTGGCGATTGAAAAGAGTGGCGGAAAGTTTCTTGCCAGTTCTTCTTACCCGCTCTACGCCCTTGACTTGCGAACTGGTTGTAAATGTAAATTTACAGTTAATTTAATTTGTTTTTCTTGACGTTCATAAGTGTAAATTATTACCTATATGAATAAAGATATTTTGATTTGATTTGATTTGATTTGAAGAGAGAGAGAGAGAGAGTTACAGTCACTTATGAAGTTAGAAACTATATGAGTGTTACATTTTATAATAGCTAACATCAGTCTGTGAGGGCATTTTCGGCCACCGTGGATATAGCGATTTACATAAGATAGCCATTTACCAATATTAAAGAAATGTATCATGAAAATATATATATGAGAGGATATAAAATACAAATTCAGAGTTGTAATATATTAAATTAAAATTGCAAATTTAATTGTAATGTAAATTCAGTATTACCAACTTTTAGACTGATCAACTATAGATATGGCACATCTTACTTTTATTTAAATAATGACAGAAATATAACAATAATCTTGGCACATTCCTTTTATCCAAACACTCTGAGGTGCGTTTGCATGTGCAGAGAGTTATTTGGGACTCAATTCAGAAAACCGGTACCCCTTGATTTGGAACAACAAGAGATACCACCAATTTTATATTTTACTAACTACAACGTTCAGTGGATGGCTAAAACACTATTAGACAATAAAAACCTAGCCCATAGACTCTGCCGATCTTAACACGGGCAACACCAGGCATTTGCTGCTTACTAGCACAGATTTAACAGGAAATCAGATACGAAATGTTTATGCGACCTACAAATAACATAAACAGTAATAAATCTCATTGTTTAATGTCCAGTATTTGGAGGCTTCAGAAAGAACCTGGAGCAACAAATCGATATAAATGACGGTAAAGTTACCTAAAATATTAAGGAGCATCAGATTGCAACTGGCTGAATTTTTTAATTATAATTGTAAAACACGTCACTGCAGCAAAATCGTAAGGGCGGTACGCTCAAAGAAAAAGGAAAAGTGGCTATGACAACCTACAAACAACAAACAAAGTACAAGTAACAAAAGAAAGCTAGAGAAGTATCCAAATTATCAAATTGTAATACGGTTCCGCATCACAGGCGTCGGCTACATTAGGAACTTAATTTACAAAAACAAGACGAATATAATTAATGTAGATACCTTGATTTGTACCTTAAGGTTGTGCCTTGTTAAATACTCTGAACTGAATCTCTATTATTATCTCTGTTAGTCTACAAATAATCGACGACCATTCACAGCCAATTTTATTAGCTTCATCAACTGTTTGTACTATCATAAGTTATATTAATAATACTAGGGAACTTAACTTTAGGTAATTCAAAAACACGTTTATTTAGGTATTGTGTTCACTAGATCACAAAGAATTATCTTGCATTGTGTTGCAACTTTCTTCGTGATCTATAGGTTTCCTGGCACTCTTTTCCATTATACGCGATATACATCTGACTAAAGGAGAACCAGATTCTCCTTTAACATTAACTTCTCTTAACATAAAGTAAAGTATTTATTATTTGTAATATGTATTTTTGCACTTCTTGCCTACCTTATGTAATATACTCACAGTGTTTTTTTTCCTTTACTCACAGTGGTTGTCTGGAAGAAATCGCTCTAAAGCGATAAGGCCGCCAGTTACTTTTCATTTAATTATGTTTAATATATTTTTTTACCTTTTATGTAATGCAACGAAGTGTTAATAAAATTAATAATAAAAATAATGTGGAGTTAACTATAGTTCTAAAGAACTTTAATCATCCATTGGTGCATACTGGAATAAATTTACTTATTTAAGTAAAAATTATTACCCGCAAATATTCAATAGACAGCGGACAAATAAAACCTCTTCTATTTCATTTGACTGACTATACCAAAATCCACCAAATTGTTACTGTTATTACATAAACCGTTTTCTAAGAATAATAAACAAACAAACAAAATTTAGTATTTTGGTAGTAATAAAAAATAAAGTTCTCTTTCTTAAATAATTTATTATATTTGGTGTCATTCATATAATTTATTACAAAATTTACAAAATTATAAAAGCCAAATTTCATTATTCCTCGAATACAATACTAATTTTTTTTTATATAATCATTCCTTGGCTACCAGATCCAAAACCATTTCCAAATCGTGAACCACCATTCTGGAACCCGTTATATCCATTTGCACCATAACCCCCATTGTTCATCGCTGATCCGCCGCCGATGTTATTATAACCAGAATTTTCAGCTTCGTTTATCTAAAAATGAAAAAAAAAAGTTTTTTATAAGTACCATTTAACCATATATGTATTTAAAGGATACTTATTTTTACCAATTTTGAACATTTGTTATATATTATAAAATTTATTTATTTGTTAAATAAATAAAACAAAATAAAAAAAATAAATAAAATATTCATTCTACTTACGGATGTAACTCTATTGTGATGAGCACCAACGTTGTGAAAGCCACCCGCTCCGGCATTCTGGTAACCCTGGCTACCGACACCACTTGCGCCACTGCCATAACCCTCACCGCCATATCCGCCACCGCTGGCGTAGCCTCCTCCCATTCCACCCATGCCGAGACCACCTAGGCCCAACCCTCCCATGCCAAGACCTCCCAGCCTTCCTAGACCGAGGCCAGACCCTAAGCCTACACCTCCCAAGCCTAGTCTTCCCAGACCTAGGCCTACACCAAATGGTTGAGCATTTAGTGCTACAGCACAAGATAGAACGATGATTACCTGTAAAAAAATAGGATCTAAGTCATGATTTCAGATTTCAGCATCTGTCTTGGTGATCTATTTGCACTGTTGAGTGTCATACGTCTTCGTTTCTTGAGTCTTACACAAGACGGATTGAATTAACAATTCAGCTTCATCAATAAATTTTGAATTAAAATATACTATTTTTTTTAAATATACTCACATTATACTTCATCTTGTTAACTGTTGAATGCTCCAACCTTAATGATAAACAAATGCCAAAATCTATATTTATATAAAAATTACGCTAATTTGAAAACGAAACGAAAAATTATCTAATAACGTTCGAATTGTCATTGATGACGTAAAGCATGCAAAACCCTTATATTTATAACGACGTAGTCATTAGGAAATATTTTTAGAAGCGATGCCAAGCAAGCAACCACTTTTTAAGACTTAATTTAGAATAAAATAAAAAAATGGATGGAAGATGGAAGATGCTGTTTGAAGAAGCAAACGAGATAGAGAGATCCAAAAAGGTAAACGGCAAGTTCCCTAAAGTTGTTTTGTTTCACCTGTACAATTCCAGAGTTGTGATGGCTGCCATTCAAAAAGCCAGCTTTAAATTGATGGAAATCATATATTGTACATAGACCCTAGATATTGCTATCTATCTTTGACAATTACAGACACATCTCAGGAGGCATAAATAGACACGATTTTTAAAGTATCAGGTAGAAGATATTTTAACGACGATTACAGCTTTAAAAAAATAGATGCAATATGTTAAAAGATGACTACGTCGAAAATAAAATATTAGTTCTAGCGATATTCAGGAATATGTTAGGTAAAGTTTAAAGTTCAAAAATCTGAATAAAGGTTCTGTTAGCTATTGTGTAGACGTCGATGCCTAAAGTCAATGTATAACAATTGCGATTACCAATTTTTTTATAAAGTACAACTTACTAGATGATCACATTACTGCGGATTCGGATAACCTACAGCATTTGACTAACGAATTATGGATTTCCACCAAACTAATAGAATCTTCATATAAAAAATTTTAAACTTCTTCGTGAGATAATATATAATATCATAATTGTCTATGTAAAGCGATTCAACGACATTCATTAATTAGAATCTCGACATTTGGTATCTATAGATCTTTAAGAAGGAACAGAACTTTCCGACATCGGAAAATTTATTGGAATATCCTGATTAAATAAAACTTCTAAGTTACTTAAAATCTCCATAAAAAGTGATTAGGAAAGTCCACAGCTTCAATTAGACTTTCAAATTAAATTTTAATTACTCAATGACGTAATTATAGTAAAATTTATACGTCAATGACGACCCAAGATTTCCAAATTAGTGAAGTCTAACATAAATATTCGTTTAAGGCAATTCTTTATCATTAACGCAGATTTATTCAACAGTTAACAACATGAAGTGTATTGTAAGTAAATTTAATTTGATTGCCAATTGTTGATATCTTTCATTATATTTAATTAATACCTGCTTGTACGGTGAAGTGACTCGTCAACAGATCTTAGATCATAAGAAAGATGCCGAAATCTGAAATCAAGATCTTATTTTCTTTCAGGTAATAATCGTTCTTTCTTGTGCTGTAGCATTAAATGCACAACCTTTTGGCTTAGGCCTCGGTCTCGGAAGACTAGGCTTGGGAGGGTTAGGCTTAGGGTCTGGCCTTGGCCTAGGAAGGCTGGGTGGTCTAGGCCTAGGTGGACTTGGCATGGGTGGAATGGGAGGAGGTTATGCCAGCGGTGGTGGATATGGCGGTGCGGGTTATGGCAGTGGCGCAAGTGGTGTCGGTAGCCAGGGTTACCAGAATGCTGGAGCAGGTGGCTTTCACAACGTTGGTGCTCATCACAATAGAGTTACATCCGTAAGTTGAATGAATAGTTGCTTTTTATTGCTAAAAACAGCTAATAAATGTTATAATTGGTAGAAAAAAAATATCCCTGAAATTTATGATTGAATGATTCTTATAAAGTATTTATTTTTACTTTTAGATAAACAATGCTGAAGATTCTGGTTTTAATAACATCGGCGGCGGATCAGCAATGAACAATGGCGGTTTTGGTGGAAATGGATTCAACGGCTATCAGAACGGCGGTTCACAATTTGGAAATGGTTTTGGATCTGGTAGCCAAGGAATGATAATATAAGAAGTTATATAGTGGTGTATATGGCGAATACTGACATTTATATTTCCTATTTTTGTATACAAATTACATCAACAACAAAGAGAATAAATTATTTATGAAAGAGAACTTTATTTTTAGAAAACCTAAGAATATTATTACCACTTTATTAATGTAATTTTTCTGAGTTAGTTAAACGAAATAAAATTAGAAAACTGTAATGAAAATAATATGAGTTTAACTTCGGTAAGTTATATAATAGAACTACCTCTATGACAGGTTCATCAACAACATACACACAACAACCTACACTTCTACGTAATATATCATTATTAGATAATTTGATGCATGAAGAGAACTACGGGCAGTATAAAATTCCTATTATAATTTTTTCTATTGAAGTGAGTATTTAATTGTTTGGAAAACGAGCCAACGGGACATCCAAAAAGGGCATATCACAGCCCGTGGACACCGATTTTAGTAGGTGTATTGCTAACCACTAAATAATTTCTTAGTAAGTAGCGGATTTTGATCCGAAATAATGATGTGTAATTATCACAATCAGTAAGATAATGCATTTTTACTTTATATTTCTGTTATGAGATGTCCGAATATTACTGCAAATTGAAACCCAATAGACATAGACGACTTCTACAAACTAATGCCTACAATCGAATTCTCGAGTTTTTGTTGATGAAATTAATTCCTAATTTTGAAACGCGTTCAAATAAAAGATTCTCTCATTGTTATAATTTATTAAAAACACAGGTCTTGATTGATTACATACATAATTATTACGTATACATCACTAAATGATAATCACCTGACGTCCAGCTTTGAATCTATTTCCAAATTGTGATGGACCAATTTAAAATTCATTGTATCCGTCTTCGGCATAGCCATTTTCATCGCAGATCCACCACCGACGCCAGAATGACAAAAATTATGGAAGCCAGAATATTCTGCTTGATTTATCTGAAAAAAAAGCAATGTAAGAAAAAAGAAGTTATTCGGCCATGTTTATGTTTAATTTTTTTTCTGTTTTGCACTTACAGATTTAGATTTATTGTGATGACCGCCACTGTTGTGACCCACCCATTCCAGAATTTTAATAACCTAGCCTAGGTCCAACAGTACTGACGCCAGAATATGGCTGCTGCCATATCCGCCACCGTTGGTATAGCCTCCCCCCATTCTACCCACTCCAAGACCACTTAGACCCATCAAACCTATTCCTCCTAGGCCTTGGCCCGTTCCTATCCCCAGTCTTCTGCCTAGACCAAGGCCTATCCCAAACGGCTGCGCATTAAGTGCTACAGCACAGGCTAAAAAGATTACCTGTAATAAGAAAGTAAATAATTAATATAACATATATTATAATTTCATTTTACAAGTAAAATCAATAAACTAAAGTAGAAAATGGGAATGGAAAGAGAAACAGAAACGTGAAGCAAAGAGTACTAAACTAGTGCCTGAAGTACAGCGAACGACAAAGAGGAAATCGACTCAGATAATAGTCTAATTTCCGGGATTAGAAAAATATACCCTCATCTGTTATTTAGATGAAACAATTTTTTATAAGCTGATTTCAATATCATGAACTTATAAAAACAACCTCTGCCATCATAAGCCTGCTGCAATTAATAGTAATTAATTAATTAACAACTAATTTATTTTTTAATTTTTACTTTCTCATGTTAGTTACATGTAGTAAATTAAAACCTTCAATATTTTATTATTATATATTAAAAGGTAAATAAATGTAGCTTATTTCCCTCACATGTTAATTAAAAAATCTAAGTACAATAATAAACGGCGTAACGTGACGTGTAATTTGTATGAAGCTCTATAGCGGCTTACACTGTGCTGCGTGCTGCCGGTTGCGTTTTTGAACACGCCCGACCGGCCGAAATTCCGACCGGCGCGCGGGCCAGTGCTGCAATTACAGCTTTCAACGGCGACACGCTGCAGTATGAAAGGAGCCTTAGACCCAAACAGTCGAGGCTGATCACCTACTTGCCTCTTAGATTTTAAAATGATCATGAAACAGATTCAGAAATCTGAGGCCAAGATCTAAAGAGGTTGCAGCGCCACTGATTTATTTTAAACTACTTTGGAAAAGTATTATCTGATACACCTGTAACAAAGTCTAGTGCTCTTAATTGTTTCGTTAAGAAATTATGATAAATTATATGAAAAACTCTCATTACCTTACTAAAGTCAATTTCTAAATTATTTAAATTGTACGATTTTAGTAAGATTTACATCATTGTTTGTCTACTTAAATCACCCAGAACGCTTATTGAAATATTTCAGTGGTTTATAAGCAAAGCATCTATCTTTGATTGGTCATTTGGTTTTGTGTCATTTCACTTTACTTATAAAACCTAAATTTTTCACTGCTCAGAAGTCACATTTAATATAATATTGTTTTTCAGCATATAGCATAAGAAGAGGTCAGCGTATGTTGTGTATACTTTACAAGAGCGATAGCGATACCGATCCCGACGACGTAGTTCATGCAATATTGATGACAGTCGCAATCGGTATCGCTAATGGGAGTAACAGAATGGTTGTAGTTCATCGTTGGATATAGTCACGTAGATACGTATTTGTCAACATTGAGATTTTGTTAGATTTAATTTATTATTATGAACTATATATTATTATTATAAACTTTAATTTTCTTCACCATTAGGTACTATTTTTATAAGAAATATAATTAATATGTATTGAAGAAAATGTCTATTTATCAGCAAATATTTAATCAAATAATTATACGAATTTATCAAGACATTATATCATTATATCAATTAAGCCTTTAAAAAATAGTTTTAATTTTAATAAAACTTAGTACTCATATTAAAAAATAGTTTATTAATACTAAAGATTACAATTAAAGCGTCATATTTTTATAGTTATAATATCATTCCTTGACCCTCCCATTCCCCCCATTCCTTCCATTTTAAGACCATCTAGGCCCATTTCTCCCATTACAATACCGCCTCCCCCCATTCCTCCCATTCCAAGACCGCCTCCCTCCATTCCTCCGTATCCAAGACCACCTAGGCCCATTCCTCCCATTTCTCCCATTTCAAGACCACTTAGGCCTAATCCAGATCCTAAGCCTAATCCACCCATTCTTCCTAAACCAAGGCCTCCGAATGGCTGGGCGTTTAATAATGCAGTGCAGGATAGAACAAAGAGAATCTGTAAAATATATTTTTTTTTAGTTCTATAATTTAGTATTACCTATCCAATTTGTGATATAAAAAATATAAAAGAATCTTTGAAATAATTGTAAGATTCTTTTATATTAATTTTATATAAATGCTAAAAAAATATGGTCACTCACAATATGTAAACTGCTTAATGTAAGGCAGGATTATAAAGTCAAAATAACAATGAGAAATTGATTTTAGATACATTAGTCTAATCGTTTAAAATTATATTTTATTATTAAAATCACATATGTCATCAATGCTAGCTAATCAAGTTTTATAGACAAGAAACGGAGCTGATATCGAAATAGCAACCATTAAAATTTTTGACTATTAAATACATACAAAAATTGATCATTCAACATATTTAAACTAATTATTTCATCTATAACTACACAGATGATGACAGAGATAACACATATGTATGATAGATATATGTGGTATCTCCACATATATTTATCTATTTAACATATCAAGATTTAAAAAAAATAGTACGCTCTTTTCTTTCAAGTGTAAGTAATAATATATCTATATACTTAGTCAATAATATTTAAAATCAACATTTTTTTTCAATATGACTGATAAACTATTATTTTCTAGCACTACTAAAACCTCCCGGAGCTCGCCGGCATCACGAAGTGACTTCACATTGATTCGTTCGTACTCCTAAATAACCGTTCGTCCATATGGGAGACTGTTTCATCAACTGCCAGACTGCTGCAATACTATTTAATGTTTAAAGAACCTTATTTCTCAAAACCAAAAATTTCTTCTTACGTGAGAAACATAATATATATCAGCCGTCCTAATTAGTCTACTAGACTCTTTCTGATATCCATCTTTAATGCATGTGAATTGATGAAAGCGCAGATTAAATAAATAAATCAGTGGCGCTACAACCTCTTTAGATCTTGGTCTCAGATTTCTGAATCTGTTTCATGATCATTTTTTAAATCTAATGGCAAGTGGCGCACCTCCATTCTTAATGCCCACACGCTCCCTGGGGCTGATTGCGGTTCCGATCACCAACTCGTTATCGCAAAGATGAGGTTGAAGCTCAAAGCCACTCGGACGGATTGAAATAGCAGATAATGAGAAATTCACAACATCCATTGAACGGAATTGGCAAGATTGGAAAGTTGTGAACCACAATAAAGCAACACCAGACACGCTATGGAATAAGGCTAAACAACTCATCCAAAATGCAGTCACTGAGTCTAATCCGAGATCAGAAACACGCAAACGTCAACACTGGATGACCGACAGTATCCTTGCCCTTATAGACGCCTTAAGAAAGCCGCAGGAGCAGACATAAGAGAGTTGAATCAACTGTCTGCTAAGCTGCTAGCTAAGCTAAGCCTGCTGTAGGCGAGACCACACGAACGAAAAACTTGAAAAACATGCTATGAAGCACGAGTCTAGAGATCTTTACCACAAAATTCGTCTTATTACTAAAACTCTACCTGCTTAAACCTGGGCTATCGAGAACGACAAAAATGAAGTGGTAACAGAACTTGAACAAATCTCTGAAACGTGGAGGACCATTATATTCATATTGTCAATCATTGTTCCTGGATCCGCAGTCGCGACTGTCAATAAGCACAGAACCAGAGCCAGAGAATTTGGAACCAGACATCCTTCTGTCCGAAGTAAAAGCTGCCATAAAACACCTGAACAGCAAAAAAGCAACTGGTAGAGATGCAATTCCTATAGAGACAATTAAAGTCTTAGGAGAACGTGGCGACCAGATGTTTATGCAATAAGGTGTGGCAGACAGGAGTTTGGCCTACGGAATGGACACACACCATATTTACACCCATGCACAAGAAAGGCTTAACGAGGAAATGTAACAATTACCGCCTCATTGCTCTAATGCCACACCCTAGCAAAATACGTACATATCCTCAACGAGCGTTTGAAAACCTATCTCTCTAAGGAGATCGCTTATGGAGTATCTCTTATGGATAACCCACAATAACTTTTTTTGTCATTAACTATTTACGACAAATAATGGCTAATTTTTGAAGCGATTTTAACCAATACAGCATTAATACTTAACCAATTATATACCTTGAATAAATTGTTCATTTAATATAGATCTATACAGCCCATTACAGCTTATTTAGCAGCGAACGTACGCGTATATTATCGGAGCTTTCCAGCGACGGAATTAACAATACATAATAAAAACCTGCTTTTCATCAGCATTGCACCCGTGCGAAGCTGGAGCGGGTCACTAGTTTAATCAAATAATTATACGAATTTATCAAGACATTATATCATTATATCAATTCAGCCTTTAAAAAATAGTTTTAATTTTAATAAAACTTAGTACTGATATTAAAATAGTTTATTAATACTAAAGATTACAATTAAAGTGTCATATTTTTATAGTTATAATATCATTCCTTGACTGCCAGATCCAAAACCATTTCCAAATTGTGAGGCACCGTTTTCAAATCCATTATATCCGTTTCCGGCGTAACCGGCGTTATCCATCGCTGATCCACCACCGACATTATGGAAGCCAGAATCTGTTGCTTGGTTTATCTGAAAAGAAAAGCAATGCGTTATATAAAGAAATAATTAATCGAAAAAATATTAAGAGCATTCTATTGTTTTTAATCAAAAATCCAATTTATATACATATATGCGAAAAACATTGACAGGCGTGGGTAACCAATGCTTACTTACAGATGTAACTTTATTGTGGTGAGCACCAACGTTGTGAAAGCCACCTGCTCCAGCATTCTGGTAACCCTGGCTACCGACGCCACTTGCACCACTGCCATAACCCGCACCGCCATATCCGCCACCGCTGGTGTAACCTCCCCCCATTCCTCCCATTCCAAGACCACCTAGGCCCATTCCTCCCATCTCAAGACCGCCTCCCCTCATTCCTCCCATTCCAAGACCACCTAGGCCCATTCCTCCCATTTCTTCCATTTCAAGACCACCTAGGCCTAATCCAGATCCTAAGCCTAATCCACCCATTCTTCTTAAACCAAGGCCTAATCCAGATCCTAAGCCTAATCCACCCATTCTTCTTAAACCAAGGCCTCCAAATGGCTGGGCGTTTAATGATGCAGCGTAGGATAGGACAACGAGAATCTGTAAACAATATTTTTTTTAGTTCAATAATTTAGAATAAAATTCAATTTTTGATGTAAAAATATAATAGAATCTTTAAATTATATGCTAATAAAATATGGTCACTCACAATATATAAGCTGCTTAATGTAAGACAGGATTATAAAGTCAAAACAAAAATGAGATATTGATTTTAGATACATTAGTCTGATCGGCTTTTGTTTCGTTTAAGTTTAACTTAAAATATTAAAAGACTTTATCTTCAAAATAAAAAAAGGAAGTTATATAAAATTTAGTAAGACCAAGTCTATTGGAAAATAGACAAATAACTTAAAGAACTTATAAATAAATATTATACTCACAATACACTTCATTTTGCGGTTGATGGCTGTTTCGAATGATGATTGAACCTCGAAACACAATATTTATATACAAAATATCTAACTTATTAGCACGCTAATTGGTTTCTTGAATGATAATTAACAATCGAATTAGGGAATTCGTGGGAGACCCTCAGAGTTAATTTAAAAACCCTGTGGACATAATTAATAATGAGTATCCAACCTCCAAAATGATTTCAAAATCGTTGGTATATTTTTTAAGAATCTCAGGGGACCTGATGATTTAAAAAAACGAAGTTGCTTTGAAAACTTTTGAAATGTTTCTTGTAAACAGTTAGCCTAAAATGCGTAGATGAAATGGGGTTTTGTATAAAGGTTTATATGTCCGAAACTGCCTGAAGCCCATAAAAAGCTGTAACTACGCACTTGTGGCTACTATTCAAGTGATTTCATGAACTAAGGATCAAAAAAGATTCTGCGATATATGGTTTGAGTGATTATTTAGGTCTATTGATTGCACATATTTTGACATCGTAATATACAGAAATTGTGTCCTGTTATATTATGCAAATTTTTGCAGGCATTGTTAACCAAACTGTTTTCAAGAGTAGTCTGACCACACTTTTAAGATTAATTTGTTCAAAATTATACTTTATTATTAAAATCACATATGTCATCAATGCTAGCCAATTATGGTGTATAGACAAGTTGCGGAGCTGTTATCGAAATAGCAACCATGAAAATTATGATTAAACAAAAATTGCTCATTCAACATATTTAGGCAGTTTTTGCTGAACCAGCTTGTGGAACCAGCTGCCGACTGAAGTATTTCCGAACCAATTCGACTTAGGGTCCTTAAAGAAAAGAGCGTACCAATTCTTAAAAGGCCGGCAACGCACTCGCGAGCCCTCTGGCATTGAGTGTCCATGGGCGGCGGTATCACTTAACATCAGGTGAGCCTCCTGCCCGTTTGCCCCCTGTTCTATAAAAAAAAAAAAGAAAATTAAACGTACTTATTTTATCTCTAAAATTTAGTACGATAGATATATGTGGTCTTTTCTTCAAAGAATAACTTATAATGTATTTAGTCTAAGACATAGTCTAAGTCCATAATATTTAAAATCATTTTTTTTTTCAATATTACAGATAAACTATTATTTCCAGCAATACTAAAATCTCCTGGAGCTCGCCGGCATCACGAAGTGACTTCACGTTATATGACTTATATCAACTGCCAGACTACTGCAATGCTAATGTTTAAAGAACTTAATTTCTCAAAACCAAAAATGTTCTTTTTACGTGAGAAACGAGAAACTTAATATATATCAGCCGTCCTAATTTGTCTACTAGACCCATTCTGATATCCATCTCTAATGCATTTTGAATTGATGAACGCGCAGATTAGTGAGTCTAAAATCGTAATATAAAATTTGTATGCTATTTAACATATTACCTAGTCTATAAAAATATTATCTACTATGCATTTTGGTCTCCCTACATAAAATATTCAATTGAAAAAATACCCGTCTACGCGGGTAACGGACGTAGGTTTTATCTCGCAATCTTAGCTTATGGCTTCAACTTAATCTTGATTTTTATACGTCAAGCCTGATTTAAAGTGCCGGGATGAGATGCATTTGTTTTAGGGTCGTTGTCTTTTTGGGGCGCCTGAGGGATTCGTTTAATGGTGGAGGCAGGATTTATTCCACCCTATGGTGTCCTTATTTGGGTTTTTTTGCTTTATACGAAAACATCTTGAATTGGAATATGTTTAATAATTGTGAGAACTTATTGCTTAGTCTATCCATTGAAGAAGAACACTTGCACTGAACACCAGACAACAATGATTTTTTTTGTCTTTTATTAACTTAGCTGTACACATTTAAAGATCGGTTACCAACTCCGAGGAAATTTACACATACAGATTATAAGTTTTTCTACAGCTGGGTTACATTCAACACCCCTTTGTCTTCAGTCACCGTGAACACGCACGCAAAGCACGCGAAACGTCGGATAAATTTAAAATTATATCAAATAATTATAAATGTATAATGTATAGCTTCAATCCGTTGAAAAAGTGTTTATCTTTAAAAAAATTATAACAGGTTCTTTGGAATATCTTTGACTTACTGTAGCACTGCTAACAACATTAATCATAATCTATTTACGAGAATTATAGGTAAACTAAAATTAAAATCTAGATTCAAATCAACATCGTTGTTAGTAATACATTAATTAATAATCTAGCAACTTGACCTGATAGCGGAAGCTTACCCGCTCTACGCCCTTGACTTGCGAACTGGTTGTAAATGTAAATTTACAGTTAATTTAATTTGTTTTTCTTGACGTTCATAAGTGTACATGTTTACCTATATGAATAAAGATATTTTTGATTTTGATTTGATTTGAAAGAAAATGTTCACTCTCACAAAGTTGGTCAAAATATAAAATACAATTTTTCAGTAAAACCTCATATCATATATAAAAATCTGGTTTCAATTGATCGGACAGTCGATAAAATCTTGACGACTGTGGCCTGATTTCGTATCGGAACTTACTCGGATAATTTTGCTTTATAAAGGGAATATTTCAAAGTGAAAATATCTGTAAGAAGACTTTTAAGATGTTATCAAATATAGGCTAAAAGTAGGTTTTATTCTGTTTAAAGCTACCTATATTTATAATTTATAGCTGAGCAGAAAATAACCAACATTTGAAAGAACAATAACTTGTGTTAAGAAGCATTTAATACATATTTATTTTTTGACGTTCATAAGTGTGCATCGCGTTACCTATATGAATAAATGATTTGAATACTCAGTCATTTTACTAGCATGACTAATTTCATTTATAAACTCAAAAATAACTTATGCCTTTATGATATAAAAAATTAAGTCTGCGACGTGTTTGATTGAGTATGCTCTTGAGAAGTTTTGTATAACACGCCCTATGACCCCGGTCTCAGGGGAAATCTCAGTTAACCCCTGTAAAAAGATAAGATGTGTCGCTTGATAGTGCAGCTTCTTGGGCCACTCAGGCAGGACCGCATTTTGGACACATAGAACGTATTATACTACCGCTTAATGAACAAAGTTATCGAACTTGAATTCGTGTATGCGGTGGTGTCCCCACGAGAATAAAGGTGCGTGCTCCTATTATCAACTGCTCATAGGGGACAAATCTTTGTTTTTCATTTATTTTATTAATTACTTAAGATGTCATGCGGAACACGGTGTAATGGTTGCTCCTTAGAAAGATTGTGTAAAACAAAAACTTGGTGATTAAAAAGAGTGGCGGAGAGTTTATTGCCAGTTCTATTCGTTCGTTCTACGCCCTTGATTTAAGACCTGGCAGTTCGTTCATATGTATATGTTGGTTTGCCTAATTAAATTTTATGAGCTTGTTACCACCGCTTCGTAAGATCTTAGTTTCACTGAACTTACTCACATGCCCCAGGCATTTTAACACTTTTAATCTTCAGTTAACATGCCTAACTAAGGGCCTGTTTCACAATGTATGGATAAAGTACCAATTAGCTATGCAGCACATAAATTATTCGGAAGATAAAAGTTCCGAATGAGAAACTTCGCGTTTCATGACGAATAGCGCTATCTAACAGTCGTGAAATGCTAAAATACTGTTCCTACCAATAAGTAATAAATAGCTTATGTGAAACTTAGCCGGACATTGTGAAACAGACCCTAAAGCTATAATAAATATCATATATATGTTAATGAATTTGTTTAATCTGAGTTCATATAGAAGATGCTTGAAATATTTAATGTTTTAGAATATCTTGAAACAATGCAAATGCAAATGATTTCTAAATCCTTTAAACAAATTCAAGGGTCTTTGTACGATATAAGGCGGTCCTGGAGCGAGTCGTAAATGCAAAATAACAAATTGTTTTTATGTTCACATCTCTCAATTTACAGCTTGTGCTGCGGGGTTGTCAACGAGATTGAAGTCTCCGAATGAAATGTTATATCGTTGTTGAATATATTTTTCTAAATCACAGATCAGTGTGACGGTATCATCATTTTATATATTTGATTATTATAATAATTACGATATTCTCAAACTCAATCTCAAAATAAATTTACCAAATTAGGTAACCAAGTACACTTATGAACGTCAACAAAAAATATGTTAAATTGATTCTTAATTTTCAACTACCAGTTCACAAGTCAAGGGCGTAGAACGAGCAAGAAGAACTGGCAAGAAACTCTCTGCCGCTTTACGGGTGAAGGCCGCCGCCAGTTATTTGCTGACCAAACATCTCTGACCATACCGTTCTTCCTCCATTATTTCTCTGCTATACAATTTCTACTCTTCATCTTTTTTTTTTGGGGTGTTCTCTTTTCCTGCCCCCATGTCCATTGTATATATGTAGATATTATGTAGTATGTCAATAGAGAACAGAATATAGACAGATATATTAGTAGGTATTTAATTCATACATCGTCATGTATTACTCTGAAATTCGTTCTTTTATCCAAAGTTTGGTAGAGCTTTCGACAAATTATAATGAGTATTAATTTGATAATGTTAATTAGTTTATTAATCATAATGTAGCAATTGAATATTAAAGGAATCGACTATAATGATATGATTCATATTGTAATATAACTACTGTGTATAATTTTACTTTTTAATTATGTAAGACAAATTTTGCAAAACGCAACACATACATACACAAAACACAAAGTGCGAAGTTATATTATACCACCATAATTATTTGTACCATATTCTTGCAAATTATTATATTTTTTTAAAATATTGGCTACTCAATTTAATTACTACAGTAACATCGTTGCTACGAAAGTATTTTTTTTTGGAATCGTTTATCGATATTAATTTTATTAATTTTATCATTCAAATATTGGTGATTAAAATACATATATTTATTTTTGTTGATTATAATACTGTTGAATTAAAATCAAATATGTGGGCTATCATAATAGTGGGCTACAACCTTTTTAGGTCTTGGCCCCAGGTTTCTATATCTGTTTCATGATCATTTGTCAATCTAATAGGCAAGTAGATCATCAGCCTGCTGTGCCCGACACTCCATACATATTTTGTTTAAAGCAATCTGATTTCCTCACAATGCTTTCACCGTTTTAGCGTATAATAAATACGCACAGAGAAAGAAAGTCCATTGATGCACAGCCGAGAATTGAACCAACGACCTCTTGGATGAAGGTCGCACGCGGATACCACAAGGCCAACACTATAATATTTATACTTTATTCAAGTAAAATATAAAAGCACAGCTCTGTTTTTGTGTCATGTGTCTGACATAGAGTGAAAGCAATTTGTGGCTTATAAATGTTAGATAATGTGTCATGGTTCTTTTGACACATCCATTACGCCTTGACAAATGCGACAAGAGTAATGTACTGTGATAGTTATTTATGTAAGCAATATTTAATGTTCTAGGCTAGATATAAACAAAACTGTATAAAATAATAGTACGTAACAACTTTACATAGATCTCGGCTTCAGAATGCATCTTCCACAAGCTTAGGCCAGACAGTCTTCAATTGTTGCGTCATAAACAACCGGATTTCCTTCATATGTTTACATTAGGGTCAATTGCGTACTGATACATCTATTGGTGTAAAGCTGGGATTCGAAGACATGACTTCACGTTTGAGCTTTCATGCTTCACCGCTAGAGCAACCATCAGAATAATACTATAGTTATCATATTAATTATTGTATTAATATTTAATATGGTAACAATTGTTATTGTACTTCGTCGTAAGTATCGCATTTACACACTCGTCCTGCCCACTTCCCTTCTCACAACTGAAGTTAAATTCGGCATTATGCTTGGAGTTACCCAGTTACGCAAATAATTGATTAGGTAATTAATTCTAAAGATATTATTGTGTAAAAATGTTGTTAGTGTGAGAAATAACTCTAATTTATTTTCAACTAACAAACAGTTATTAATTAGTTCGATCGAACACGTTCAGGTATTTCCCAAGGGAATTCTATTAAATGGATTGCTATAATTTGTTGTTCTTGAAAATATTTGAGTAAATATATTCCTTTCTCTAAACAATTATAATAAACAAATCTAAACAACTAAAAAAAGTATAATCCCTCGATTGCTCTTCATATAGTTGCTTCAGAATATACTTTGAATAGCAACGGAACAATATACAACCTTGTCAAATACCACGTGTAAATACTGATAAAAAAATTGGTTGCCTGTAAAGTCGGTATACGGGCGAAAGTTTTACGTGACAACGACTTTGAGTGGTAAAATAAATTTAATGTGAATATTCATTCGTATAGTAGGAGGAAGGATGAAATAATAGTAACAATTTAAAACATTATGTCTGTCTCTCTCGCTCTTAGGCGGGCTAACCATGCCCGAGTGGAAGGGACGCGTGCCTCTCACTCGCTCTCATTGTGAGCGCATAACGTGAGCGGAGCGTAACGCAGTTTCTTGAAGTGTCACCCGGCAAACCAATTTATAAGACGTTGTCACGTCAAAAAAAAACACCGTTAAAATCATGTAATATCATTCCTTTAATAGAAATAAAATACAATTATTTAATATTCGTAATTATGCGCCATCCAGGCCTAATACTTAATAATAGGCATACTCATAATCTAATTTCACAGCCTACAGCCGTTAAGTAATTGGACAGTTTCGTTGCACCGTTCATTAGATATATAATTAATTATATACCATGAGCATTAAATTGACAACTCTGAGTACGACTGTAAAACTTCGACATCCCCATATTTGAAGATTCATCAAATTAACTTTTTCTCTTAACATTTTGTCCAATTTCACGAAGCATTTTGGAGCACAAAGTAGTATGGTGGTTGGAGCTTGTTGACCCCGCTGGTCACCAACTTGGGTTGAGGACCGTGCCATTCTAGTCTGTACTTATCCAACATTCTTGTTGCAAGTGGTATCAGCATAGGACTGATGATGCCAGTGGCCGGGCATGATTGGCCAGATGGTAGGGAAGCGAAGGAATGGGCTCTCGAAGCTTGAATTGGAGCCCACCCTTGGCTAATCCACCGATCCGGAATGAAGGATTTCGCCCTGCCCCATTCTTCCTCAGTTTTACTTGAAACACCGTGTGCCAGTACAATGTCCACCTTTAGACAGAGAAATGTAATGTAGTTAAAGTTATTAATAATTAATTCTTACACGAGGTTTTCAATACTTTTGCTATATAACTAACAAAATTTCATTGCTAGAGTTAAAATATTATATGTGTGATGTCAAATAGTAGTTGATATCAAATAATAGTACCAAGCCGACCTATTTACCGAATTGTAATGATTACTAGGCAGGAAAACCTGCGTCTGTTTCTTTCCGTTGTGAGCTCAGCTACCAGTACCATTTACATATTCTACTGTGCAGATAACATCTTTAACATTTTTTTTATAGAACGGGAGGCAAACGGGCAGGAGGCTTACCTAATGTTAAGTGATACTTCCGTCCATGGACACTCTCAATGACAGAGGGCTCGCGAGTGCGTTGCCGGCCTTTTAAGAATTGCCCTTCTTTCATTCTTGACCCTAAGTCGAATTGGTTCGGAAATACTTCAGTGAGCAGCTAAAAGCTAAACTACGTTGCAACGTACCCCAGCAGGTATCTCATATCCGTCGATGACCAATTCTTCTTTACTTCTTCTCACAACTCCCCCTGTAACAGGCTTAAGCCGCATCGCCTCTCTGACACAAGCAGTTATATAGGGCAGATCACCGGTCTCTATGCCTGCGTCCTTTGAAGCCTTCGACCAAATAACTTCATCGTGAGCTCTCTGTTGTTGAGCTGGGTGGAGTGATAGCTGATAGAACATGCTCAGTGCTGTTTGGGCAAGCTGTAAAAATATAAAATTAATTGGAATGATTTTCAGATTTTCCCACAGAACTGGTTTATTATAACAATTATACACACATATTTACATATTGTTGTTCGTGGAACAGTGTGAGTTAAAAGAGGACGTCATGAGAAGGATAAGAATGCTAAGGTGGTTGGACCATTTAAAACGGATGAATGAGAAGTGGTGGACTTGTAGGATATTCATGGCAGGTGATATGGTGTAATATGCAGAAGGTATTAGAAAAGAAGAAGAATAGTTTTAAGCGTGCATGGAGAATTTTATGAATGTGGATGAAGGTATGTCAGGACCAGGAGCAAGTGGAAATCCGTGGTCTTCGAGATAAAAGCGTGATGATGTAAATATATAAATAAATACATTATCTGTTAATGTTGCAACACAAGTGAGTGATGGCAGACATATGTATTGGTTACTTCATAGGTATGAAATTTAAAATCTGAATAATGCGTCACCAAAAATAGATCTAGAAACTCCAGAGACGCCTAATTTAATCTAGCCTTGAATACTTCAATTAACATATAACGTTTTTCTTCCTATATTGATCACTTTCAATATTGACCAATCGTTTACTCAATGATCATAATTTAATAAGTGTAATGGAGTAAATATTCGTATTGGCAATTCACCACCCCTAACAAGCCTCATTGCTCAATCAAGCAGTACAATTATTCAATGCGTCAAACTCAGAGCTGCTGGGTTTACTAGCTTTATCTAATCACCAGCTACTTGTCTAACTTTAGCACTGAAGGTAACCCATATACATACAGTATTTGCAATTTTCTTAATCTACATAGTAATAATAAAATAATTAAAAATTAATAAAACATAAAACAAATTTAAGGCAACCACCGGTGGCAGCAAACCTGTACTGTTGCGATACTTTTTTAGTTCACTTATTTGTTGAGCTAGGAATACACCAGCTCTGGGGTCACCGGTACTATCTACCAGGCGCCAACTTAAATCTTTAATAAGCGCCTGTGCACTTTTGCCCCACGGCCCAAGAGTCTCTACTCTAACTTTGTTCAAATCGAGGTTTATTATTTTCCTCCTGCTCTGCTCCCCCCCCCCCAGCATTTTTGCTTGTCCGAAGGAGGTGATACAAGAATAAACATGTTCATATAAGTAGCATCCCGCAATTATATTGA